>OX411325.1:23212621-23855146 GCA_948150665.1 Conistra vaccinii
TTAATGAATATGATTTGTAGCAAACTGACAGCTGCTAAGCATACAAGTACTATAAAACTACTATAATTCTATAAATGGACAAACATGAGCTCCTAAAAAGTATTCCAATGAAGAACAATGCAAACGATTAAATTCCAATAAAAGATATCTTTTAGTAATGAAGAAGTAAGTAGCATTTTTCAAAATAATATTTCTATAAAAAACTCCCTTTTTAACGTAGGAGTTAAAACAATTTCCGCATCTGCTCCAGTACTGCACTGCGAGGCTATGCTCGGCGCGTTCGCGAGACGAGCGTTCGACAGGCTCCGTTACCGAATCGACACAGGCATCCTACACATTACACTGTACGCGACTGTAGAATGAGAGAGCTTTTAAAAATAAAAGTAAAATCAAAGTAATCAATTTAAATATTCTAGTTGGTAAAATACTAGAACATTTTAAGCGAGCCGTCCACCGCCAACTAAACTAAGTTAGTTTAGTTTAGCTCGCCAGTTTTTTTCATACATGTGCGTCCACTCACATGTGTGAAAAACCGGCAAGCTAAACTAAACTAATCTTAAACTAACTTAGTTTAGTTGGCGGTGGACAGCTCGCTTCTCTGTTTGAAAAACATTGGTAGTAAAGATTACGTTTCAATCCGTTTTAAATCTTGAAAGTTTCATCCATTCTTAGGTTATTAAAGGTTTATTCAAAAACTTAGTGACATCGATGTTGATAATGTTGTTTAGTATAATTAAAGTATCACTGTTTTACTATGACATAATTACATTATAATCAATTTAATATGTGACAGATCTGGTATTAACTGCAGAGGTCTTTAATGATAACATAGATAAAGTTAATTCCAGCTATTTTGCATACATAAAAATACATAAACAGTGGAAACAAATACTATTGGAGTAGGTAATCTATTATATTAAAATAATAATTCGTAGTCTGTGCAAACTTTTAATTTTTCAAACACCGTACTCTTTTTCCGCGAACAGCCTGTAACCCTGTCTATATTAATGTGGCCAATTTGTAGGAGGGCGCGATCACCTCATTTGTCGGGAGCGGCGGGCTACGCAAAACAAGTAGCTTCACTGTGTTGCCAGATCTAAGACGATCGTGTCCCAAGAAAACTTGTAATTTTGTTTGTGAAACTGTTTTAAAATAATTTTCATTAATTCTTTGATGAATAATTCATAGAGAAATGTGTTACTGCTAAAATGTTTGCTTCAGAACCATATTGCTGTGAACCTGTACTATATCAGAGTATGGGTATATAAATCTGTTCATTTTAGAATTTTCAGACTGTTTTTTAGTCAGCAATGATTTTGCAGTCATGCTCAGCAGATATTGAAACGCTTTTCTGTTTCTTTTTTTCATTCGTTTTTTTTTTCTGAGCACTTTCTTACGGTCTGATAATTGATAAAAACTCTTTGTTCATGTGTTACATGCATAGCACAGCATTGTTACTATTATTTATTCACTATTTATACATTCTAACTCAAATGGTTTAGTTCTCTTTAGCCGTCGCACTATGTCTGTGTTGTCTAGCAGCTGAATTGCCTCGACATTCACATGTCGGTGAAGTCTGTGTTCGTGGGCTTCAGCAAATTTCTTTTTCTGACGATCCATTTTATTACATATTCAAGAACAAAAATATTAATACCGTTGAAATGTAGGTACACAATTAACGACCCAAACTAGCCAGCTACTCTAAAACGAACAAAAAACCTCTAAAACAAAGGTCTCTCGCAAGGCTTACAACCCAGCATTATTTGGTACACGAACACTTGTTAATCGGTAACTAATTACTGTTTAATTAAAGAAGGAAACGTTAACGCAGTCCGTTTGTAAGACTACCCTCGTTTTAACACGAGCATACTGTGAACTTTATAGATCGGTAGATTATTAGCGAACTGAATTTTAGAACGAATATTTAGCTTTTCTTGATGGTACTGGAAAACGTAATTGGGATATTGACAAAAACCTTTTTTTTTGTCCGTCAAGCAGATTAAAAAAAAATATTGAGCACGTATTTTTTTTTGTACGTTTTCTAACGATCAAAGGCAATACATTGAGTTAAAATGTGGCATGACGTCAATCCCTGATAGATTTTATACTGACTTATGACGTAGCGAGCCCCCACTTCTTTAATGCTTTTTATCTAAACCATTTTTTGTCAATTTTTTTTTTATTATCTGATTGACGGACTTAATTGTTTTTTTTTCTGCAGGCAACATCCCTATTGTTGAGAAGAGAAAGAAATATGTTTTTCTTGTTAAATATTCTTCATTAATTAAAGTATCAAGGTTAATGTTTGCTGATTGAGCAACTTTGTCATAGCAATTAACTTTCCTTAGATTGACCATTGACCGTATAAATATCATAGTTTAAACAAATACTGAACAACAAGAATAACTAACTATGTAAACTATAACAAAGACCTACTTACTTAAGCAGGTATAATTATATTTACTTTAAAGAATTAAGTCTAATTAAATATTATTAATTAATTAATTATAATTAAGTTAAATATTAGAAGACGAAAAAGTAGTCATGAAACAAAAATACCAGAATACATAAATAGTATAAACGCAAATCAGCGCACTTCGTTCTCTCTCCTAACATGCTGTCCATATAATGTTTCATTAATTTTAATCCTACCAACTGTTTTTACCAACAATGGGGAATGCAATAAAGAATTGAGGATATTTTATTACATATTGTATGTATTAAAATTATCCATCCAAGGATTCTGTTAACAAAACATCTGATTTTATTAACAACATGAGTCTACAAAGGTTTAAGTAGGAAAAATTAAAATCTACTACACAATTGATATTATCAATAGTAATTTTACTGATGCCCATGGTAACACAGGTTATTTGACACAACACAAACACAAAATCCAAAACAGTCCCGAATTCTCAAACTTAATCAAAACGAGAGTCAACATCAGTGTTATCTAAATCTGAACAAATTTTAGCAACACAAAGCTCGATCCGATAGTGATACAACTTCGTTAAAGCAACAGAACTCATTTATCCACCTCAATACAACGTGTTCTTGATAAAATCTAAATAACTTCGACGATCTCATATTAAAAGGCCCAAAATGTCGATAAGTGAAGGAGCTAGAGAATTTGGAAAGGGCTCGTGGTTAAGCCTGAATGGATCTTCTTACAAAAATTCTGTTGAGATTAGGATTTCCGGAAAAAAATATCTCGTTTGTCATGAAACTACGAAGGAAATAATGGCAAGTAAATTGTAGGTAAGAAGATACTTGAAACCAGTAGTGAATAGCTCCTAATTGCGTAACACATGTTCAATCACAATAATCAATCATAATAATTGCGTTATTTACGTTGTTGAGCAGACAATTTTTTTCGAAACATATGAAGCTTTGGATTAGCAATAAAATATCCTTGCCGTGTGTTAAGTATTTAGGATGCAGTATCTTAGAAATTAACACCGATTGTCAAATGATTAAAGGATAACTTAGCTATGAGTTAAATGTCACTCCTTGCTGCGCCCTAACAGGGCATGATGAACTCCTAACTTTAGCGTAGTTATAGCCTGTAGCTGTGTGGGGCATTGCGTAATTTTTTAAAGAGTAACCGTGGAGTTTCTTGCCGGCTCTTCTCCATAGGAAACGACCAATTGGAACCGTGCACGGTTCTGACGGTTCTTAAGCGCCCATGTAGGTTTATGTGGAATAAAATATTTTTCATATTGTTTTTTTTTTGTATTTTTAATAATAAATAAACTTACGATTAAATCAACCTTTTAACTTCAGGCTATATCTACTTTATCTTTCAAAGAGTTTCCATCATAAGTGACACATTTCTGCCTCTTCCAGTTTTTGCAACATCTTCAAGGTCCTTATTTTAGCAGGTATCCAATAGTCCCAGTTAATCCAGGCCGATATGAGCGACCAACAAAGAGATCGCCGATATAGTCCGCGACTGACAAGAGTAGACCTGGGAATGTTTAGAGATGAAGTAGACTATACTCTGTGAAGGTAGAAACCTAGGTTGTTTTAAATACAAGTTTAGGTTTTAAGTTTACAGATACCTACCTACTACTTTACTACTTACCACTTTGTTTTTTACTTTCTACTTTGGTTTGGTCTACTTTTAAGAGGTTTAGTCGTCAATCAGATGCTTTTTGACGGACCTATCATATTTTGTTCCATTTAGGTATCGTAAGTGTACGTCATCCGATGTAGTTTTTGCTCTCACGACCAGTTCAGGTATACCTGAATAATCCTGACGTTGTGAGGAACTTTATTAAAAGGTAAATAGTATTGACAAATCTTTAGGTATTCTCATCATCTTTCTAAATTTTATTTTTATTTAAAACATAAATTTTTATACTTTTTGCCCTGCCCTACAGGGTCCATAATTGTACCCTCGCTTTAAGATATCATAAGATCATTAAACAGTTTAGAATGCAAAATAAAGATATGAATATCTTAATTTTTTAAGAGAAAACTTCTGTAGGCGCGTTGAGCACTATTTAGGTGAACAAAAATCATGGAACTCGCGTCATCGTCACCGAAGGCTATATGTATCGAATGAAAGACATCAACGCGAGACTCAAAAAGTGAAATAGTTTTCTCTTCTATCGGCAATCCCCAAAGACTGCCCGATGTTTTCTTTTTTAGTAGATACCTTCCCATGGGGGTAGGCAGAAACTACAGAACGCCACCTGCTACGATCCTTACACACTCCTGTTGCTTCGTTTACGTTCATACATCTGGTCATACACGCACGCCGGAGGCGAGTACTGCGCACCTGACCTTTCTGAAGAACATCACTGATAAGGTCATTATATGACCTCCTAGGCGCTAGGGCACCTTATCTTACCTTTTGTTACTCGCCTTTCATTCATCCCCTCAACATGACCAAACCATCTAAACTACAAACTTTTTTAGTCGAAATTTTAACCTTTTTATCGAAATAGTTCAAATCTAACCCTGCCTTCTCTAAACCAGCTCTGTCAATCGAAGATCTTTATCATTCAGAGCCGTTAACATCGAGTTTTGAAACAAATTCCATTCAAGTAGAAACTTGTCGGGACAATGAGAAACACCTTGCTAATATCCAAGAGGGGACTATCCCCCCGTAGCCCCTTGATCGAGTTCGATCGATTAACCCTTTAGTTGCTCTCGTAGGGAATTAAAAACGGTGAGTTTGTTTTCGTCTTAGAAGAAAAGGTGTGATGATACTGCGACGGTAAGGTATTTTGAATAGTATTTTTTTTTTAAGTATAAAATAAAAAGTTTTTCTAATATTAGTCGATGATGTATGATTGTATGATATTTTAAGGACATAAAACGGATGAATTTTTGTTAAAGATTTACCTCCCACTGAACTTGCTTATTTTTCAAGTCCATTAGAAAACAAAATATATTTTTTTTAATTTATTTTACTTATAAAAGTTTTAACTTGTAACCTTCTGAAAAATGCCTGCACCATCTTAAGGTTCATTTCGTGAATTAAGTAAGTCACATTAATAAGTTACTGAAAATACTGTTTCTTGACTTTTTCCTGGTTTTCAGAACCACTGATAACATTAACTTGTAACATTACACACATAGGCCATCCCAATCCGCTTACAATGACATCCCAACACCAGTGTCACAGCGGAACTCGGTCTGCTAGTCAAACATGAAACAATGCAGCCGTTTGCGTAGGAGCACAACTTTATACGTAACACAAGAGTTATAGTTCAACTTGTAGCCTTCATATTGTTTACCTTGTCGTGCGAACGTTTACCAATGCTAAGTGATTAAGAATACTCGTTGAGGACAGGAGTGCGGTGGAGTCGGTGTTGTTTTTCTTGCACTATTGAGTAAGAAGTCAGTGCAATACTGGGTAAGAAGGCTTTAAATATTTGGACCGATAGTATCGGATTTTCTTATACAAACTTGTTAGCATGGGCTATGTGTGAATGGCTAATACTTTGTTAAAAACATTAGTCAGTCAAAATAGTTTGTAGCAGAGTTATTACCGTAAAGCAGATTCATAGTTGAGAAGTTAAAACCAATTTACACAATGTTATTCTTACGTTGTCAGATCATCATCACAAAAACGTTAATGTACAGGACATACTCAACGCTATTTAAAAATGATTGACATTCAATTTCTTTTAATAGAAGATTTATAACAATACAAGGTTTGCATTGAGTTTTTCATCATCATTGAGTGTGAACCCTCACACTGAAATGGCATTGGAGACAGTAAAAATAGTGTGGAAAAAAATGCGCCTGCGAATAACCCTTCTAAAAACACAAACTAGATGACAAGAGGTTTGTCATCTAGTCTTTAGTTAGCCTTTGTTTCAACAGCGACTCCACCCCTCCCCCTATCCCCACTTACACCGAACTACACAAGATACAGTTCTCTACTCAAATTCCAAGTGTTCTCTAACTTAAACTGAAATAACTTATGAGAATCGGCCGATCGCCTTTGTCGTAAGCTAGAAGGCAATTATCATTAATTATTATTAAATGTGACATTTTAGTGATAAACGGTGGGCCGATAACTTGGGCAAATAACTCAAGTTAGGGTGGATGGGTCGAAAGTACCCGCGGTGTTCACTGTTTGATTTGCTATTAGATTTTGAGGGTTGAGTTTCATTTGTTTGATTTCTAGTGGTGAGGTAATAATTTTTGGTGTTTAAGTAGACAATTTTATTAGCTGGTTCTTCTTCTTTTGAATGGTTTCACGAGAATAGGCAGTGCCGTAATTTGTGAAAATAATACCACTACACGCCTGTACTGGTATAATTATTGTACTCCATTTATTATAACACTAGCTTTCGGCCGCGTGGAGGTCGGAAATTATCCCACAGGAACGTATTACCGGGATAAAAAGTCCTATAAGTTAATCCACGCTATGAACCATCTGTGTGCCTTTCATGCAATTCTGTTAAGCAGTTTTTGCGTGATTGAGCAACAAACATCCAAACATACAAATTTTCACATTAATACATTCTAATATTAGTACGACAGTTATTGTGTTATATTATTGAAATGACTGCACTTTAAATTATTTTTTTTTAATGTAAATGGTAAATTAATGGAGTATAGAATATCTTCGCTGCAAAGGATTTTATTATCATCATCACAATATCTTTCTGCTGAATAATTTTTTATTTTTTTTACTTAAGTATTTATTTATTTAAAACACATACAACTGAGGTACTTACAACATAATGAGGTGCTTGATGATAATTTAGACGTTAACGGGATTCAATGTGGTTTCATGGTAAAGATACTTCGTTGTCTACCCTGGTCGATGAAAAAAGCGTTATGGGGATAATGATTTATGTTAAGACAACGTTCCCCAGCCTGCTAGTTAGTTAGTATAATTTTGCGACATTGTCATATTTCTGTGATAACCCATCTAGGATTGCGGAACGTAACGTAACTAGTGACTTTGAAAGCGTCACCTGTTTTGAAAACTAGTGATTTTAGTAACTAGTTATTTTTTAAATTATATTCGGTGATTCAACATGGTGATTATATCGAAGTATTACAGTTATTTGCGAAACGAAAATATAAATGGTTACATATGTAATACGTTACATTACGTTACGTTAGCTTTAAGTTTTTTTAAAGAATAAGTTTTTGTAGCTACTTTTGCGCTCGCAACGTACTTATGTTTCGTTTCTCGCTTTTCATTCAATCACTGCATTGTAATGTAACTATGTACTCGTAGTTATGTTTCTGTGTGACTCAAAACTAGTTATTCGGCTACATGCCCTGTAGCCAGTTATTGTAACTAGTGACGTTAAATAACGCCCATACCTATAGTTTATGAATTGCCGTCTGCTAAGTGTGATGATCTTCCACCTTTCATTATTATTCATTCAATTTTAATATTATTATTTATTCATTTTCAATTATTTATTTTAATCTAAATGTATTAATTGTTCTCGTCATTACTAAAATAGTTTTAAAATCATTTAATAGGTACTAACAAATATGTACAAAAATTAACAGATTTTTTTTTTTTTTTTTTATAATTCAGCCTTTTGTTCCGGCAGTTTTTAACCCTTTGAAGTTATTTTACCCTAGATCTTATGATACTTTACCCTAAGTAATAACACAATGACTACGACTCTTCATAGCCATCTAAGATGGCACATCGGTAACGTATAGCCACTTAACTCCGTCAAATAAATTTATTTTCACATAAATTCTTCTGTTATTAATCTTATCCGTGCTGTGCGCACATTTGTTATTTTTATTGTTACTTCTCATACGTTATGTTATACTGAGGTAGTTATTTTAATATTCCTGTATGGTGGAATGGTACTATATACAGCGATTTTGTTTATATTTTTATTAAAAGATATTATAGTCAAGAGCGATTAATTAGATGGATGGCAGTTATTGGGGTGCGTCTTATATCATATAAAGTTATTTGGTATATTTTCATTTTAATAACGTTCACAAGATATAATAAACGTGAGATATACCAACTATTGATATAATTTCTTTACATATAACATTTATATACTCTAAAACTTATTTCGTATAACGTTATTGGATATAACGTTTATTTAATCGAAAATCATTAGGTCTATCGTTTAAAATATATATTGATACTGTAGCGGTTACACCGCGACATACAAACTACGCAGCAAAGACATGACGTCACACAATTCCTGCATCTCGCAGTTAGAGTTTACCAAGCGAAAAACATAGATAAGACTATCCGAAATCAACATATGGGCAGTTGCCCGCCAGACATAACAACCCGTCTGGTTGGAGGATCCTCCCTTTTCTATGGTGGATGAGTGAACTTTACACCCTGTTCCTCATACCCCTAAATTGGTGACCCCGAGAATGAATGTCAACGCAGCCTTCGTGCAACTACTTCAGCGTGACGTCATCATCATCACTCCCGCAAGCTTTCGTGAGGCGAGTCACACAGCCAGCCAGCACCCACGGCTTCAACGGGTATCCTGACCACCAGCATGCAGCGAACGCGCATCCTGGTCATCACCCTCAGCCACGCCACCCCGACTCACTGGGGAATCACCGCAATCACCTCAAGCACCGCAATCACCTTAATCACCTCAATCACCGCAATCACCACAATCACCACAATCGCCGCTATCACCGCAAACAGTTCCGACCCACCTTGAACTGTGCGGCACACGGTTCCGACTCACTGGAACCACAATCACCATCGCCGCAATCACTGTAGACAGTTCCGACCCACTGTGAACTGAGCGGCACCCGGTTCCGACTCACTGGAACCACAGCTGGCACTGTGAAGCATCGCAAGATCCAAGACTCAGCCCACTATCGACCTTCGGTCTCCGGAGGGGAGTGATGTAGCGGTTACACCGCGACATACAAACTACGCAGCAAAGACATGACGTCACACAATTCCTGCATCTCGCAGTTAGAGTTTACCAAGCGAAAAACATAGATAAGACTATCCGAAATCAACATATGGGCAGTTGCCCGCCAGACATAACAACCCGTCTGGTTGGAGGATCCTCCCTTTTCTATGGTGGATGAGTGAACTTTACACCCTGTTCCTCATACCCCTAAAATACCATCATTATGGTTAACACCCTGATTCAAAGCAATCCGACTCGGATATGTTAGGTTAGAAGGCTAAGGCATGAGCCCGATCCCCTCTCTTGTTGGTGAACCATTTGGGTTAGGTTAGGTTAGGTTAGAACAGTAACCATTAACGCGCGAAGGCGAGCGACCGTAGGGAGCGTGCCGCGGCAGCGGCCGCCGAGTGCCAGATCCCCTCTCTTGTTGGTGAACCATTTGGGTTAGGTTAGGTTAGAACAGTGACCATTAACGCGCGAAGGCGAGCGACTGTAGGGAGCGTGCCGCGGCAGCGGCCGCCGAGTGCCAGATCCCGTTAAATAAAATAAATAAAAATAAAAATAAAAAAGCCTTTTATTTCTTGCATGATCAACTTCCAGTTTCAATAGCAATGTGCATGGAAAATTATTCACACAGCCAGATCCCGTTATGATTATAAAAATTAGTTATTTTAAAATTATATCAATCGTTTATTATATTAACTGATGATTATATCAAATAAAATTATAGGTTCAGTTGTTATATCTTGTAAATATTAGTCATTTTGTAATTATACCATATATTACTTACCCCAGTTATTGTATTATTGATTTATTTGAGGTTGGCAGGTAGAAAGTGCCTATGGCATTAAGTCCGCCTCTGTACATTTCTAAGCTTGAAGTATTAAATAAATAATTAATCTATTGTACTGTGCCTGCCATTGCTTACACATGTACCTATTTTTTTATACAAAAAAATCCATGCAAAAGCTCAAACATCAAAATCTATTGGATTATTAGTCATTCCATATGTGCCAAACAGATAAACTCACTTTTGCATGTTTTTATACAAAAAGTGTCATGGTCCTCTCAAAGCTCAAACATCAAAATCTATTAGCTTGTTAGTCATTCCGAATGTGTTAAACAGATAAACTTTTACTGTACCTACTTAAGTACTTTGCAGTAGTGAAAGTCATCTCTTTTTACAAATCACCAATACATGCATACATATTTGAAACTGCTTGTCTAAACTGTGGGAAAAATGGCATTGTTTTAACTGATTCCTAGCGTCTATGGTTTGTGGTTTATTATAAGCCGGGTCCAGATATTGTGTAATAATGTATTGTATAACGTATCGCTAATTCTGCGTGTGGACGGCACTACGAACATTGCGTGTAACGGTCGGGCTAGCGCTCGCGCTGATCCATCGGCCTTTTAGCGCGAACACAAAGTCTTTTACACACAGGATTACACATACAGGATTCGCGTTGAGTTTGTATGTCGTCCACAATATTCGCATTACATTACCTACATACGTCTGGACCCGGCTTTAGGTATGGTCAGTATATTTACTAAGCCATACGTAATTAAGTATTTTCTGGACACCGTTTAGGGTGGGGTAACCCGTGAACCCGTTAAACTATGACGCATAACCTTCACCAAAACTACCATATTCAGTACAATAACCGCACCATAAATCCACGCACCTTGACTACTTATCGATCACGGCTTTACCCGGGTAATCATAATAAATAACGGCAAATACTCGGCAAATTCGTACATTAACCAGCTCGCGTCGCTTGCCCTGAGTTATAACGTCTACCCGACATTTAGGCGAACCAGCAGCATTAGCATTAATTTAAAATATTATTTATAGTTTGAAGCTTTATACTGATGGGGGATGGCCGAAGGGATGGAGGTGACAAGAGGATTTTTTTTTTCTTATACCTATAATAAAAAAAAAAAATCATGTCATTCAAAATAATCTAAAAGATTAGTTTAAAAAAACAAGACATTATATACAGTTAAATTTCTTTGTAAAAACAGAACATTATAAAGAACTACATGATATTACTTTATTGAAAGTCTAGTAATCATTAGGATAGTAGGTATCTGCCGGGGTTGCGGGTAGTCTGCCGGGGTTGCGGGTAGTCCCAAGGGGAAACCGTGGCCCCTGGCATGGCAATGGAAGGAACACGGGTGGGTTTTAGTCAGTAAAAGTCTGACACGCCCTTCCGCTCCGCCCAGAGCGGGAGAAGTCATTGGATGATTTCCCACCCAAAAAAAAAATGGGTTAGGTTAGATTAGAACTGTGACCAACGGCGCACGAGCTGAGCGAGCGAAGCGAGCGGTGCCTCGGCAGCGGCCCGCAGTTAGGCAGGTTATTTAGTATTAACACAAAGTGTGTTACGTTGCAAACAAGTTTGATACCAGTTCACAATTTGTCGGCTTCTCATGGAAATATTATATATTATAGTATAGAAAAATAATGCGTTAAATTGTACATGGTTTGTTGGAATTCACAATTTTTCGACAGTTTTAATATTCTGACGGAAATAATACCGATAGATTATAAGCTCGAAGTTCATAATTATAAGGTGATATAACCACTAAGACCAAGGATCATCAGCTACCGCCCTGCCGTTGATATAAGACCCGAAAGTTAAACGTCTCAAGTGAATTTCACTGGCTACTTTGTGCCCTTAATTTGTATTCTAACAATATTTGCTATCGACACGCTAAGAAGTAGAAGAGTAATAGATAGTAGTACTGCTTGGCACCAGAAATTAGGATGGTGGAAGAACTTTTACAAAGTAAGTGAAAAACAATACACTGATTATTTTTTTGGCATTTTACTGTGTCCAAAAATACACAAGTTCCTCCAAATATTATCTGCACGGTTGTGCTCACAAATCTTCGTAGCTCAACATTGGTGCTGTGTTGATGATCTCGTTAAGGGTAAGATGACACCAAATGACCGTAATTATACCGAGTTAAGGGGCAGTAATCGCGTCGGGGCCGTGTTTTTGGCGAATTCGCAGAGCGTCGTGTTTCATTGTTTATTAAAGTTTTTTATTTTTATTGTTATTGCTGCTGCTGGTGCCTTTAATTGGCATCGGTTTGATGGTGTTTTCAAAGTTTTGGATGTAGGATGGCAGCTGCTTACTGCGTGTTAAGATTAATTAATTAATTCTGTTATTTATTAGCCTGAATCTTACTGTAATATACTATATATATATATAGACATTGTTGAATATTTCATACAAAATGACGTGATTACTTTGTAAAGTATTATATTATTTTAATTATTGTGAATGTGAGGACTATGTGGATATTTTTTTTTTTTCTCTTCTCTTTTTTCTTTTCTTTCTCAGTTAGTTTTAATGATGGTCTGGCAGTTTGAGTAGTTTATGCGGCCTACCCAAATGTCCTTTCTTTGGTACTGTTCGTCGAGTTGAGCTCCTTAAGTTCAGAGTTGAGCTCCGCGATTACTGACAAATGCTTGCACTGACTGGACAGGTCCACTCAAAGCTGTATGGTTCTTTCCTCAAAAGACCATTTCAGACACTAGTCTACATGGTCCTCATATGGCCTGACCAGGATTATGTCTGGACTTTAAAAGAGACTGTGACCTCTGAGTTTGTTTCGGCCTTTCTTCTCAGAGTAGTCAGATAGGAAACGCCGAACTCATCTAGCTAATTTTTAACATAAATTTTAATATGACGTGTAAAAGCGATTCCAATATCCTATTTACAGAATAAACAATTTCAATTTCAATTTCAATATAATTATACATCTTACATACTTAGCACCTTTACCAGCCAGTAACTGTTTTCATATTATTCTGGATGGCTGGTCTGGCTGTCACTCACATAATTACTGCATGTAGAAACATATCCTTACTTAAACTATGTTGAAGGAAAATACCAAGCCAGTGAAAAAGCGTTAACATGAAGAAAATTAAAGAAGCCTGCCACCTTATAAGGCATAATATTGCTCAACGAAAAAAAAAATACAAAAATTTTGAGCAATCTAAATTGTAGCAACTTATGAGTGCAAGAATAGGCATCCTAATTATTTTAACAAAACAGATTAAAACATACAGGTGTTACAAGAAACAATCAGTTTCCAACCGTAAACATAGGTATTCATTCATAATGTAATTCGCCAATTTTGTGTGAACAATGGATTCATAGTGGTGTTATGATTTTGTTATGTACAACATTTTTACAAAGTCTAAAACCGATAAAATTCATAAACAAATAGTCTACTAAACTTAAAACCTGCAGACTTCCAGTCTGTTTATAAAAGATTACTGCGTCTACTAAGTTAAATAACTCACTTCGAACCTATAAAACGTATTCTCTAACCCGGTATTACTCACAAAACTTGTATGTTGCTATTAATTTCCATACATATGTATTGTACGCTTCACTGTTGGACTCGTATGGGCACGAGCGCCATGTTTGAGTCCCCGACCGGACATATTTAAGCTATTTTATTTATTTTGAGATACAAAAGGCCTTATCGGCGGATATATAGCTTAACAGCGTGTTCAGATTCGGGTACTTTATTATTGATAATTATGTGGGAAATTATAAAAAATAGTTGTCCGCAATATTTATTCATAAAAAGGTAGTTTATAAAAAGAATAGTGGCAGCAGTAATTGTGGAGATTAATATAAGTCTGAATTTAGTTATCAAACCTATTCAAAGATGAATTCAAAAGATTGTTGTTAGATCTATTTTAATAGCAGTGTAATTTTAAATGATTAGGGAAAATCCTTTAGTAGCAACTGTTATGAATTAAATTGAAAATAATTGATTACAATTTACGTGATATAGTTACATAGAAATATTTACTAGAATAGATAAAGCATAAAAAATTGTAACACAGCTTCTTTATAATATTAAATAGGAGTTCCAAAAAAAAAAAATATTTTATTTTATTTTATTTTATTTTATTTTATTTTATTTTATTTTATTTTATTACTTTTAGGAAAACTTACAGCTAATACATTTCTATAAAACTAGTACAATGTGTAAAAGATGGCCAATTACAAGTTTCCACAACTGATTAATGTGAGTAACATTGACAAATACGCGTAAACAGCGACGTAAGAGATACGCAAATGATATAACTCACTCTCAAAAAAGTACAATAATAAAGAGAAGAGAGAAAAAAAAAAAATACATGGTTATA
Organism: Conistra vaccinii; assembly: GCA_948150665.1. Taxonomy (NCBI): domain Eukaryota; kingdom Metazoa; phylum Arthropoda; class Insecta; order Lepidoptera; family Noctuidae; genus Conistra; species Conistra vaccinii. Next base: position 23,227,157 of record OX411325.1, read on the forward strand.
CATCAAAAAAACAATTGTTCAAACTTTTCTTTACTTTCTTAACGCTACTACAAAACAAATCCAAATCAATGTCGACATTCTGACACACCATATTGAAAGTACGACAAGCTCTTATCACGTACGAGTTCTGTCTGTAAATAGTTCTGACTTGAGGCACGTGAAGAAGACGTGGTCTCCGAAGAAACACACTTGGTACACGAAGCCCAATTTTGCCCACCAACTCAGGGACATCAGTAGATCCGTTCATAACGCTAAACAAGAAAGAAAGATCTGCGATTTTCCTTCGCTCGTGTAGAGGAAGAATATGAAATTTTTTACACCGACTCATATAATTCGGGAGATAGGTATTTGAGCGATATTGAGTGTACCTCAAAAATCGCCTATGTATACCTTCAAGCCGATTAATGTATACATTATAATTAGGATTCCAAACCTGAGAAGCATATTCAAGGTGGCTACGGACAAACGCACAATAAAGAATTTTCATTGTTTTAACATTCTTAAAATCTGAAGAGACCCTAAAAATAAAACCCAAGGCTTTAGAAGCCCGGTTAACTATATTATTAATATGTGCATCAAACAGAAGCTTAGAGTCAAAAATTACTCCAAGATCCCTGATGACACTCACTCTGGCTACCAAGACATTTGAAAGCCTATAATCAAATGTAATAGGGTTTGGCTTACGCGTAAATGTACATACATAGCATTTGGATACATTTAAATCCAACCTATTCGTAGCACAATATTCGTGGAACCTGTCCAGATCATCCTGCAATAGCCGTGCGTCCTCAACAGTTGACACTTGACCTAAGATCTTCATATCATCCGCATACAATAAGACTTTAGAGTTAAGGAAACAAGAGGCAACGTCATTTATAAATATATTAAATAAGAGAGGTCCCAACAAGGATCCTTGGGGAACACCCGACGGAATGTACATCGCTCTTGACGTATACCCGTTGAGGACCACCGTCTGGCACCTATTCTCCACGTATGACGAAAACCATCTAAACAAATTACCCCTCACACCAACCAACAAAAGTTTACGCAGAAGAAGCGCATGATCAATTCGATCAAAACACTTGCTGTAGTCAGTGTATATAACGTCGACCTGAGACCGTCTGGACATGTGCTCTGTAAGATAGTCACTACAGATCACAAGATTGGATGTGGTCGAGCGACCCTTTAGAAACCCGTGTTGCTGTTCACAGAAACTTAATTTAAGAGAAGAAGAAAGTTGTCTGTGCACAATTTTCTCCATAATTTTGGCGAACACACAAAGTTTGGAAATTGGTCTATAGTTGCCTATATTGTCCTTAGCTCCTTTTTTATGAATCGGCGTTATATACGCTGACTTCCAGATGAGAGGCACTACCCCTAATTCAAATGACCGCTTAAATAATAATGTTAACGGAAAGGATAGGCACCTGGCACATTTAGAAATAAAAATTGGCGAAATGTTATCAGGGCCCGCGGTTTTGTTTAGGTCCACTTGTTTAAGCAACCGAAACACTTCCTCCTCCCGTACATCAATAGAGCTAATGTCTGATACGCCACCCACAGTCAGAGTACCAGGTTCATCCATTACCTCAGTGTGTAGATCGTCGTCACTTCGTTCTTGAAAATTTGAAAAGAAATAGTTTCCGAACATATCACAAATTTCCTCCCCAATGCTGGATGAAACTTGACCAAAGTTAAAAACAGACGGGTAACAGTTGGTTTGTTGTTTCGATTTTACATAACGCCAGAAAGCCCTTGGATTTTCAGAAATGGCTGTTTCAATATCTGCAATGTAATTATCGAACATTTCCTTCTCCAGATCTTTAGCCCGCTGACGTAAAGTTACAAAAGAATGAAGATCAGATATATTTCCATATTTTTTAAATTTAGAGTGAAATTTCGCCTTTTCCCTAACCATTTTAATAAGAGGGCTTTTATACCAAGGAGGATACTTGCCACGAGGTACAATTATTTTAGTAGGTATAAACTTATTGTGAAGCAAGTTAATAGTGTCATAAAAGAAATTGACAGCTTCCTCAAGAGTCCTAGAGTTTAGCTCTAATGACCAGTTTCTAGCCCCCATTTCCTCAATTATGGCGTCATAATTTGCAAGAGCATACAAGAACTTGACTCTTGGCCGAGAATGCAGCTGATGCAGTTGAACGAAGTCAGCAGTGATACAAAGTGCCTTATGGTGTAAGTCCTCCTCCACTAAAGGATCCAGGCAGCAAGTGACAGTAACTTCGTTATTCGATAATACGAGGTCAAGAATCCTGTCATTCACATTACGATGAGAATTGTACTGTAACAAATTGCAAGCGGTAAGAGTATCACAAAAGGAGGTTTGGACAGGTCCGCGTAAATTACTGGGGCATAGATAATCACCATCATTCGACGCATGCCAGTCAATATTCGGCTGATTAAAATCACCAAGAATCAAGAACTTATCTGCTGGATTTTTAAGAACAATGTCAGCCAAATTATTAGCAAAATTGTGTAGTTGTACCATCAAAGAGTTACCAGACTGCTGATTACATATATTATATAAACCACACAAAGATGCATTTTATAGGTTACCTTAGGTTTCGATTGGTGTAGGGTTAAGGTGACCCACAGATCCTCGGCGGACGAGCACCATTCATTGCGGACGTCAGCAACAAGTTCCCGACGTATAGCTATTAAAACCCCTCCTCCCATAGTTTGGTTAGTGAGAGAGCAATTTCGATCCCGTCTCCATACAAAATATCTGTCATCGAACAATTCACTATTAGATATACCATCTATAAGCCAGGTCTCTGTAAGACAAACGACATCAAACGAATTAATACAAACATTCCTATAAAAAACAGATGTTTTAGTCCGTAGCCCACGAACGTTTTGGTAAAATAAGCTAATAGGTGCCATTATAAGTCAAATGTAACACTAGAATAATAATCGTAAAAATATGAGGCACGGTGATATTCTGTCCCAAGTAGAAACCATAGTAAATAAAAGTCGGTGTAAATAATAAGTGTGGTTGGTGTAGGCAAAATAAGGCGGTAGTTGCATTAAATAAAACAGATTTCTCCAAACATGCCACGAAATAAATGGCTTTGTAAGTGTAGTAAACATAAAAAACACTATTCAAGTGCAAGCAGATCCCGTACTCATTAGCACATAAGTAAAGTTTAAAATAGCAAAAACCAAAGCTTAATGAGTTATATGAATAGGCGACACCGAGCGATAAGAGAACAAAAGGCAGGCGCGAATGGAATATGAGCAAAAAACAATTATCATCGATTCTCAATTTTAAACATAACGACTTGTCGATCAACAATAGTGTGTCAGCAGATCGACTAGCGATATTGCCTAAAAAAACTTTTTTAAGTCTTGTTCAGTCCGGATATGGTGCTTCGGTGACGGATGATTTTTACGAATAAAGATTTTGCAACCTGTTACCCAAACAAACTCATAACCTTTTTCCCTTGCCAAAATCTTGGTTTTGTTTAGTAAGGCTTTGTTATGCAGCGTCAGGTGGTCATTGACGTAAATTCTATGGTCACCCTGGAGTCCCAAATCGCCGGCGCTCAAGATCTTATGTTTTCTAGCTGCCGCAACAAAATCATTTTTTAAATAACAATTGTGTACCGAGCAAATTATTGTTTTGTTATGGCTGTCATTTCGCATGGGAATCCTTGCTATGTAATTAATCCGTTCCTTAGGGATAGGACAATTGATTGTATTCCCTATTTTAGCGATGACTTCAAACAAATTCTCAGAGTTTGATTCAGGTACACCCTTGATCTCAATGTTATTCATCCTGGACCTCTGCTCATTATCACGACACTGAAACTCAAGATTTCTACAGCGCTCCTGCAAGGTGGTGATGTCAAAATATCTTTAAAGGTACATACAATATATTAAAATATCTTTAAAGGTACATACAATATCGTGTGTGTCAGCTGATCTTTCAGTAGGACGTAATTCAACTATGTTGAAAGAATTTGTATTACAATTCAGTTTTATTTAAATGAATAACGCAACATAAACTGTCCAAAAAAAAAAAACACCAGTCAAAAATACGTACATAATTTTCCTAGCATCCCAATGAGAACATCGGGGCCCCCGTGACATCCTCTCAATAAACAAGGCTTCTCATAGTTGCCCGCGTTATCTGACTTTGATGGGACGGTCGGCGGGTAGTTTTAAAACGTGCGCAAACACCGGTAGTTGTAAATAATTATGGGCTTTTGTAGTTTTTGCCCAGCGATTATGCGTAATGACCGGGTCTGGTTACGTTTTGAGATAGTTACCGGCTTTTATTTACGTTGTTGAGTTTTGTTTTGTGCTATGTATTTTGTTTTGTAAATTGTAATCGGTTTTGTATGTAATGTTTGTTTAGTTCATTTAAATAATGAAGGTGAGGTAATTGGGTTGGTTTGTTTTTCGTGTTACGAGGGGTAAAATGAAATGTAAATGTAAGTAAGTTTTAAAGATGAAATGACATTAAATATGAGTTCTAAATAAATAAATTAATATGTGATTTGTCAAAAGTAATATGTTAGTAGGCGACTTTTTCAGTGATGATGTAATCGTTTCACCTACGAGTAAAAAGAGAAGACAAAGCTTATTTGTTGTCATAACCTCTTTTCATAACATTGGAATTAATTGCTCCAAGTTTCAAATAAAATATCTTGATTTATATCATTAAAAAAAACATCATGTATTAAATTAGATGTTCAAAATAAATATTGTTATTAATAAAAACGACTAGAGGGTAGAAGTAGAAAGTAGAATGTAACAATGTTGTGTCTACGCCGTCTACTACGCCGTAGCGCACATTCGTAGCCGTAGCTGACCGGTGCTACGATCGGGATCGCATTATTATTCCCATTTTATTAACTAGGTAACTTTGTAAATGGTATTTCTATCAATGTTCGACCTATATTTTCTTTGTACTTACTTAGTTGTTTTGTGTACAAAACTATTACTTATTCTAAATGAAAAAAAAAAGTAGGTATAAGAATATTAAAGGCTTAGTAGGTGAGGAAGTAAAAGTAGAATAAAAATACTTCTCTAATCAGTTCCGATATAGTTTGGTTTAGAGTTGATATGAACAGAACTCTAAAATACTTTCATTAATGCTTAGATTTTCTTTAGATTTGTTTCTTGTTTCCTTACACACACGCATGCAGTTGTAAACATAACCTATTTTAATAAAATAATACAAAATATCGCCAAAAAAAATCAAATCAAATCCATCCAAAAACCCATACGCTGTACATCAGGGCTGGTCCCTAAGGACAGGTTCATACTTCCGATACCAAAGGCTATAACATAAACATGGGGTACACTATTAAAACTTGGACTCGTTTTGTAAGCCAAAATATTATACGGAGTACCTTCCTTCTATCTCGATGCGTTAGGGCTGCCAGGGCATTTACATTTTTATTTCAACGTACAGGAGATATGTTTGTAAAATGTTATCTGGTTCAGAACAAGATAGTTTCTTGTCAGTTTATGGCTTTTGTGCTCAGGATTGGATTGCAAAATGGAGTACAATTGTCTGGATTGTGTTTGTTTTAGTTTTGGGTTAATTGGGAGGATTTGTTTTGCAGTTATTTCAACTGATTTATGACATGACGAGGAAGCTTGAACTTTATGGTCTGATAACCTACTAATTTTATGATCGCGAAAGTTTGTGAGGATTAATGGACGGATGGATGTTTATTACTCTTTCACGCAAAAATTACTGAACGGATTTGAATGAAATTTGGCACACAGATACTTTATAGCCTGAATTTACACATAGGATACTTTTTATCTCGATATTGTTACGCGATAGAGACTTATACGGGTGAAACCGCGGGGCGCTGCTAGTAGCCAAGACGTCGAGAAAACCTTAAGGTACTTTAGACACCTCTTCACCACCGTTGGTTGACTGGTAGAGAATACCTAGGGCATTAAGTCTGCCGTTGTGCCTTATTTGTGTGCGAGAAGTTTAAATAAAATAAAATAAAAATATTGAATAAAGCAAATTAGAAGTTCAGTGTTCGTTTAGTCTCTGTATGTATGAGAAGAAACCTTTATTATAACTTTGTTGGAGACACTATTTGTGTCTTCACAGAATTAAACGTATTAACATTTTCTGTATTTGTAGCGAATCTAACTACATATTTGGCCAAAGTCCATCTCTCGGGCAGCAGTTTATGTAGCATTTTGCATATTCCTCGAGGTTTTTCGCATTTTTGAAGGTCATGCATTGCAGCACTCACGAATATTATTGTTTAATTTTTTGTAAAGTATTCATGATGTATAATATTTTTATTTCTCATGCACGTTTGAATATTCTTGTCGAATTTAGTTGACACTCAAACCTTTCATGTCTGTGATATCCTTACTATGTCTGTTTCTTTTTAATATGCTTAATACTACAATGTTTGAAAGTGGTTTAAAACTGCAAACTAACTTTACCTACCTCCAGCTATAGCTTCTTTCACCAAATTCCTTTTCTCGATATTCCCGGCAGCCCTACCCGGCCGGCCACAGTCCGGCAGTCCGGCGGCTGTCTCATAAACATGCCCCCTGTATCAGCGCGTAATCTGCCGGATTTGTCGATCAGGCCGGCTATCCACTGGCCAGATTTGTACGGGGCTTTGCCGCCGATACGGCACATACATTTTGCTTTTCTTCTTCAGTGTTTATGTGGCTGGTCAGGTGGAAGGCTCTAGTTTGTTTACTGGAACGTCATTTGTTTTTGTTTTTATTTGAGGGTGCTGATTGAAGGGGTTTGGGGGGTTGGTAATTATGCGTGTAGGTACAGTATTTCGTGGGGTATACTGTTTGTTGCTGTTCATGAATTTTAGAAAAGACATGAGTTGTTTGTCATACTAACTAGTGCATATCAGAAAGTGAATGAATTTTATTTATCTAATGCCTTCATGCCATAAGTTCGATCTTGAATTTATGAGAAGCTGTTAGGTTTTGCTTAGTATCACTATAATCCTTCAGAAAAAGATGTATGAGATGAGTAAGAAATATTGCTTGTAAAACGTCTTTTTGCTTTAGTTGACCTATTATACAAGCAATATTGATTATATGTAGGTAAATTTGTACAGTGTACTTGCACTTTACAAACATACATTTATACTTTTAACTTTTAACTCATACCTTTTTACAATGAGGGAGAAACTACAGAACTCCACATGTAAACAATTACATACATCTTTTACTAGCACTTTATCTACAATAATAATACCCTCTTGCCACAAAGAATTATAACCTCTAAACCTAGGAATTATGTTTTTTTATATCAATAGGGTGAGTTTTGAATGATGTAACCAATATTTTGTAATGTTTTGATTTAAAAGAGTGTCCATGGAATTTCTTACTCGTTCTTCTCCATAGGAACCTACTACGCTTTGGAATGGGCAACTAGCTTCATCTTGCTGACTGACTGACTCCTTGACAGTTCAAAAGTGGTTGTTTAATTGAAACCCTTTGAGATTGAGTTTAAAAAAATTGAATTATGTATGTACATGTCATTATGTCAATAGCAAATTGGGTTCGTTTTGAAATGACTATCTCTGAATTAAACGGGGAAGCTCTTGGCCTGCATCTCACCTGATGGTAAGTGATGATCAGGCCGAAGGTGGAAGCGAACTTCACCCGGAATCCTCAACCACAGAGGAACTGACTATCTTATCTCTAACTGCCGAAACACAACAATGCTGCTAACATCGTTGTTATGGCGACAGACTTAGATAAGATGGTGGTAGCTTGCCAAGTGGACTTAGAGCAAGCCCTACCACCAATCAAACCGAGCAGAAAGTTTTGTTCCCACTGGGAATCGAACCCGGGACCTCTGGGTCTGAGATACGTGGTTTAACCACTGGACCACAGAGGCGGTCAAACGTGCGATCGTTAGACTATCTTACCCACTTCAAAAATATGTAACGTATTCAGAACCAGAAATTTGAAGATATGTGATTGATTGATGATTACGGCCCACTCCCTCTCACAGAGAGGAGGCCTGTGTCCCAGCAGTGGAAACATTAATAGGCTGATGATGATGATGATGATGAACGCATTCAGATATCAAATCTTCAATAGTATTCCCGTTCTAAAAATAGCAGCTCGTCATATCTAAAGCTTCGTGAATATTGATGAGTATTGTCTCCGGTGCGATGGCGCGAAGGTAATCAGATCGACGCCGACGCTTCAATTAGTTACACTTTTGGCGGACTATTTATATCTGGATCAGAGAATAACTTGGGTTTTATGGAGGATTTTTTTTTGTAATTATGTTTTTTTTTTGTGTGGGAGTAAAAGAGTCAATCACTTGGCTTGTTGATTACAAATTGGGACTCGTGATCGATTCTATCAATAGATTTAAGCTTCATCTACTCATCTACACTAATACTGTATAGAATTTATAAAGATAAAAGATTTGTATTTTGTTTGTAAAGAATAAACTCAAAAACTTCTGGACTGATTTAAAAAATTCTTTCACCAGTAGAATGCTATATTATCACTGAGTATATAGGCTATAATTTAGAAAAACATCACCCGGGCAGAGCTGTTGGCGGAAGCAAGTTACTTATAATTGTGTTCTTCAACTTACCAGCCACTTTACACACCTCAACTTATTTGTAATAAAAAAAGATTTATTGATGATTCTTCTTCCTCTTCATCTTATTATTTAAAAGCTATTAATTAATTCACTGACACACAATGCACAGCCTGAGCCCACGCTGAGTCTAGAACCATGAAATTAAAAATTTGCACAAGAGTTTCTTATGTAAGGGTGCTCCATTTCTGCTGTTTCAGTCCTGTTCAAAAACTATGTAAGAAAATGTTTGTTAAAAATTAACAGCAGTGCGGGAGCACCATAATGGGAATGGGTACTAAGGAAGGATTTTTTTATTATGTATGCTAAGAATTTTTGAGAATAAAATATCTTTAAACATGTTTTTGAAAATTCTACACCTGAGGCGGTTAAATAGGGGTTATGAGTGATAAGTTTCTATGGAAGTTCTTTATTTTCGCTGATGGGAAACCATCGGTCGCAAAAGTTGTCTAAATGAGAAAGTACATACATGAAATACTTAATATTAATTATGTTCATTACCAATTTATCTTCGTTTATTTTATGAGGTTTGTTTTTATTTGTATAAGTAATCCATGAAGCAAGTATCTACTTTAGGTTATATTAAGCTTCGTCATCTTTTTACAATCAAACAATATCATTATTGACAGCATCATTTTAATTTCAAAATCGAAGAAACAACTGCAACTCCTACAGCCCCATTCTCACACATCTCACTGACTATTGTAAATTAATACGTCGCACAGACCAGGCCTCGTAAATCGGCCGTCTCAATTTACCGGCCTGCGTATTGGCAAGACGGAGGCCTGGCGAGGCCAGTGGAGGCCTTTATTGATAGGCCGTTGTCGCCTTGAGATATTGCACAGCAATTTGTAGACGCTTGCAGGGTACAGAATTAGCGGTAATCAATTAATTGGACGGTTTTATGGGAAAAATTCGTTGATAAATCTTTTGGTTTAATTGGTTTTTAAGTTGAAATCGCGTTTTGAAGTGGTTTTTAATCAAATTATTATAAATCACTTGGTTGCGTATAGTTGTTAACTTAACGGTGCTCCCACACTGCTGTTATCTGGGGTTGCGGATAAGTCCTTAGGGGAAACCGTGGCCCTGGTCTAGGCAAGGGAAGGAACACGGGTGGGTTTTAGTCAGTAAAAGTCTGACACACCCTTCCGCTCCGCCCAGAGCGGGAGAAGTCATTTGATGATTTCCCACCCAAAAAAAAAAAAAAAAACACTGCTGTTATAAAATGTTAACAAACATTTTCTAACATAGTTTTTTAAAGTACTAAGGTTCAGTTCTGTTTAAAAACTATGTTATATAACGTTATATAACTGCTGTGTGGGAGCACCTTAAGGAAGAAAGGAAAACTGACGACGATTCCTACTTTACTGCATATTTTGATCGCTAATTTATCTGGGTCAGTATTTATATAGTCATTAGTACATAATGTGGCGAAATAAAAAAGGGTTCCATCGCATGATCAGATTTTGTAATATCGAATAAAATATCAAAATATAATGGAAATGCTATAAAAAGACCGAAATACGGTTGATTAATGACGTCTCCTGCACCGTTTCTTGAAGATGAACTCTTCTACGGTATATGGGACACGGAGATAATTATATCTTTTATTGAAGTGATAACTTCTTTAGCAGCGTTGTGCAGTTTATTTGTGATGGGTAAAAAATGTTAAACTTGCGTCAGATCCGTGACTCTAAGATCCGTTGCCTAGCAACCGACCAAGTAAATATCAAAATATATTGTCTTTCACATTACGTAAAGATTCCGAGGTAAGAAATTTTACCCATATTTATGGGTTAAAAAAGCAGTCGAAACATGCTTCATGAACAGTGCTATGTACTTTATCTCAATGGTTTAAATAAATTGTTTATTTTTGTTAGACTAAGTATTTTGAAAATAAATAAATATACTACTACTACTAATGAATATTGTATTTAACCACATAAATTATAGTACTTTTATACTGATAAATAAAACAATTCGTGCGAAATTATTCCCTAAACATTTCAAAAACATTCAAACATGCACAACGTTAATGTTCAAGTTTTCACTTCTGCCGGCACTCCCGGAGTGCAACCCGTTGTTTTAAAAAAAATTAATTATTAAAAGTAGGCAATATAGCACTGGATCAATAAATTTCGGTGTTTTTTGTCAAAAAAATTCGTTCATTCTAAAGATTTTTCTGCAATAACATCAGTTGTAAGAAAATTTAAAAACATCACGTCGACCGAACCATTCAAAATTTTAAAAGATCCGAATAAAATTAATTGCCGGTGATCAAATAGGGCTGTAAACAGGTTCCATGAAACGGTTTTAAACAAAAGAGGATAATTATGAAAACTGGGTGTATTCTTTTTGGTGTAACTAACTGGCGCTTTATCTGGTTATCAGTCACCAACTAACACAAAATTGGGTTAGTCAATTACTTATGTTAAAATAAGACAGTATCCTTGAAAGTCTAGACCTTTTAGAGCATGGCCTATAAAGTTTAAAGCGTTATCGAATAAAATTGAAAAGGCGTGAATATTAAATAGGTCACTCCTTATTTTTGCATAAAATATTACTAAAATAAAATATTAATTTAAACGAGCAACTTACATCAACACCTTAAATTCAATTTAGTTGAAGCCGGTAGACAGTCCTACCTCCTACCATAATAAAATTATAAACATTTCATTGTAATAGTTATGATTCAGGGTGACCATGTTTTGTGCTAAAATATTAGGGCATTTATTTTATATCGGTGAAACGATTTTTTGTTAGTAAACGCCTTCGTTTAAATCAATTATCAAATAAACATGCATTCCATTCACAACAAAACACTATATTTTTCACAAGCACCAACTGAACTGTATAATTCAAAACACAGTACCAATCATGCAATAACATTGTCAAATCCAGCCCCGGACAGGCGGCGGATTACTGCGTATTTACTGCAAATTAACCGCACAATTGATGGCCAATTGATCGTCTAATGTTCCCACATAGCCATTATATTAAATCAAACAGCTCTCGATGGTCTACCAAGTACCTGGACAAAGACCTATTGATTTAAGAGCTGTGTAGAAGCTGTTTACATAGATTGATGTCATCGGGAGATCTGTGCGTCTTAGAGCAGAGCGTCCGAATGGTCTAATCTCTCTTGGATGGTGAACCATTGACCAGTGACAATTGAGCTGGTGTCTTGAATGCTGAGAATTTGGGCAGCAAGGGGCTGTGTAAGACAGGATTTAGATTCGAGGAGCAATATATATTCAAATCACACTAGACCAAGATTATGGCTCGTTAAAACTTTTGCTGTTCCTGTTGGTTCTTCACTAGTCGTGTTTTGCGTTGGAATAATTATAACAAGTCCTTGTTTTCAAATAATCTCAAAACTACAAAACGTCGTTCTCTTATTTCAGATCCAAACTCTAGATAAACTTTAAAGCTATCTTAGCAACAGATGCAATCTGAGCAACGCTTCCAAAACCAACTACAGAACAGAAACCAAAACTAATCTCTAAAAACAAAATCCCTTGGCATACAAAACGCCTAGTTGCACAAAGACAATAATTCGATAGTAAGCCCGCGCCGCGCCTCAGATCTCACCTGACTAACTGCCTCTAACCACCTCTAACCGCCGCGCGCCGGTACGGACCGGTTTAATCCGCCCGGAACCGGCGCAATCCGGTTCACAAACTTTGTTCTGTCATGCTTGCTTTGCGGTACACGCGCCGTGCCACTTGTCGTGTTGTCTGTAAACGATTTGTTAATGGATTCCGGTTATTGTGTTGCCCTTTTGTGGGTAATTGTCTGGAGTGATGAGTGTATTCGCAGTTTCAGAAATGAGAATATTTTTTTCCAGAATTCCTGTAACTGGATTCAGTTGTTGCATCAATGAATCGAATTAATAGCGCCTTGATAAATACTTGTTGAAAGCTCCTTGAAAAGAATATTGCATTTTTTTGTAGTCACATTGCTTACGGGACTCCTGTTAATCAATCAAAATTAATAACGATAGAGTAACCTACATCAAACAAAACATCACCATAACACCCTTTTAGCTAAATGCCAGTCCACAACAAATGTCCCGAACGTCCCTGAATACTCCCAAATGTCAGAGAATGTCCCCAAATGTACCCGAATGTCCCGTAAAGATTGTTGCCGCGAGCTTAATGCTCCGTGTTGGCCGCGGCCCATTGCATCGCCGATATCTTTGTTGGTTTGCAAAGTTGGATGTAGCCGATGTTGGAGGAGATAGACAGACATTGGAAGGCATAAAGTAGCCTTAGAAACTGCGCAGCTGCGTGTAGAACTGGGCTTGTTGCACTTTGTTAAAGATCATTCGAATTGGTTCTTTTTCTATGAATTAGACTAAATTGGGTTTGACTTGACTGTTTTGTTTGCCTGTAAAATATTTCTATGAGTAAAGTTACAGAAAATAACTTCTTATGTATAAGTAAATAAATTTTAAAATAAAAAACAATGTACTATTTACTTAATCTAATTGTGTTCACGTTTTTCTCTGAACAATCTTCACATCAAATAACTTTGCACCAAGTTTAAATCGAGCCTAACCAGTATAAACCGGTTCAAACCGACGTAAACCAGTTTAAAGCAGTCTCAGCCAACTCAGGGCGCTAAGTTTGTTTTGTCACTTGCTCCGTTTAATAGCAAGTTGGGCTCACACTCAAAGTACACAGTCTAATTAAATTGATTGTCTGGATTTCAGTGGGAATACCTGTAAAATATACGGGGAATTCCTACAATGTGGGAACACTTTTTCAACAGTTTTTATTTTTTAATTTAATCTTCAAATGAAAGGGATTATTGCTTTTATAATAAAATTGCGTCCAAGAATAAACGTAGCAACTAGTGAATGGGTACTTTGAAATAAACATAAATATTATTAAATTATAAGTTTTGTTTAAATTATTATGCACCAATAGGAACTTGGGTATTTTTCAGAAGATCACCAACGTTAACAATTTCCGTATACCAGGAAAAATAAATTGCCATGAAAGCCATTGCATCACATATAAGGTAAAATAAAATAGGAAGGCAAACTACGATAAATTCTATTGTTTCACGAATAAAAAGAAGTTGTTGACAGGAGTGAACAGAACACAGTACGACTTGTTAGTCCATGATTACTCCATTTCTTCCTATCCCACCCAAACATCTGTCTCCATCCAAAAATCCACAAGTGAACTGGATTTGAATCGAAGCGCCGTCCAATAGTGAAATACAAGAAGTGATCATTAATCACTGCATTGTTGAACTGGGGTGACAACGAGTCAGCTTGTATTGTGGATTTGTTGACAGGGATCACGTCTGGACGTCAGCGGCCGTATTCTGGCGGTTTGATGTGGGTTCGCGTTTCTTTCGAATGTTGTGCGGTGGTGGGCTGATTTTGTGATATGTAGTGTTTTGTGAGAATGTTGCTTTCTGTGAACGATGCTAAACTATAACAAAAAAACTTACTGAATTCGCATTACATTTCTTTTGTAGGATTTGCGTGGTAAAAAAAAAGTGTTTTATATTCCTTTGTTTTTACTAAAAAAGTTTCAGTCTAAATTAACTCGTTCAATTAGATCTAAATAAACTCTTTACTAGAAATGTTTAAATAACGAAGCACAATAGACTGATTTGTTTTTAAAAATAAATAAAAAATAAATTTATTTATCAGTCAGTCAGTCCGTTTTATTTACAATAATACCTAATCATCTTTAGTATTCAGTATTACACAAAGTCAAATGGATAGCCAATCGCCGACTTACAGAATAAGTCTCCAAGCTCCTCACTCACAGTAGTGAACAATCGCGAATGAATGGAGTGGAGACAAAAGGCCGACTCCTTTGTGCTAATGAAGAATGGTCACCCTTACCCCGTGTCGTGTTAGTGTGTTAGGCGTTAGATTAATATCGTGGCTAGTGCTCATTGCATGTAACAAAAATTAACGTTTAGTGATAAATCGTTGCGCTAATTGTTTAGGGATTGAGGTGCTGAGAATTTTTGTGGGAGGAATTAATTATATTTTTTTCTATTTAACAGCATAATTTAGATTATTAATCATAATACATATTACAGGTTCGTATTTGTTTTTTTTATACAGTACATGTCTATACGTATGATTTTACAGTTTTCCTTCGATATTAATGCACTTACCTAAAAAACTTAATTAATCTACACGATTTCATTATGGAAACTCACCTTTACCTACTGGTTATTTATTAAATAAAAAAAATGCTAATTGCTGATTGCTAATTCTAAATTATTACGAAAATCTAGAATTTCAAAATTGCAATTCAATATCTGCAGAAATATTATTTTAACATAACAAAAAACACCAACCAATATAAGGTTACTCGTTCTAAAATTACAACAAAAACAGACCAAAACATTTTCTTTGCGTGATTTCCAAAAGTCACAGGGACTTATCCCGTCAGGACATATCAGCGACGTTTTACGACGTCAAAAGTCGCGTCAGGATTACTAGTGACGTCGCGGCCGGCCCCTGTCCCGGACTGACAAGCCAGATGGACACCCTTATCTCTCACTAAAAGCGTGTCTATTTATAGTGTACTAGCTTCTGCACGCTGCTTCGCCCGCGTAAAGGTCGGAAATTATCCCACACGACCTTACTACCGAGATTCAAAGTATTCTATCGAGGCACCACTGAAAATCAGCGCTGTGGTCCTCCATAGCACAGCATTATGCTGAGTGGAAGCCTTCTTATCACAGTCATGACGTGCAGCTGCTGATAATTTTTGTTCTCTATTTTATTTGCTCTTGTCTTTTTGTATGCACGTGTTTCTGTGACAATTAACCTTTTTTTCTTTCTTTCTTTCTTTGTCCTAACCCAGGTCATGGCCTATCCGTAGGTATGCCTTTCATCTAAATATATTGTGTTCAACCGTCACGCTGAAAAGGTGACATAAAATACTGGGTTCCCCATACAAACCTTCATCCCCTATTTATGACCCCCTTTAGGATTATTTTTGAGACAAAAATAGCCTGTCTTCTCTAGGATGCAATCTATATCCTTGCGAAATTTGATTGAAATCTGTTCAGCGGTTTTGGCGTGAAAAGATAACCTATAGACAGACAGACAGACAGATTTATTTATGGATATGTAAGTATGGATGTGTGTGTGTGTTTGTAATGTGTGCGATTTTTGGTTGTGTGATCAAAAATAATAGGTACGTTTTTGTGTAGAAAAATAAATGTTCAGTTATTTTTAAGTCCAAATGTTGACGTAATAATAACTTTATTGGTTAAGTGGCTAAGAACTACAGGTCATATTGAAGAATGTAACATAACATCACGCTTGTAATCCCCAAAGGGTTAGGCAGAGGTGTACCTATAGTACACCCTCATTTCGCCGATTATTTTTAAGCCCCATGTAATACGGGGCGACCCTGTTGCCAACAACTGGGCACAGATCCAGACTCCGGGCTGCTAATGAAGAATTTATATACCTGTTTAAATTTTCATGAAACTTGTAACTTAAATGCTTGCTTGTAAATTAAAATCATAATACGGTATGTAAGTCCAAGATTGGTGTAATGAATATAAAATAAAAGTACTTAACAAATAATCAGTAAAATAAAAAAAATGTCTGGGCGTTATTATTTAACAACAACTTACTCTACTTACACAACTAACTATTTACACTATTAAAACTATGTATATACAACTAACTATTATAAATATTATGTACATTTAGGTAAAGGAAAAAATAAAAATAAAAATATAAAGGGAAGCTCATTGGGCATAAAACAATTCGTCCGCATCGCTGTCAGCGGGGAAAGTGCCCAAAAGGCTGGCAGCGTTGCCACGTTGAATGGTAAAACTGATTCTTTAAAATAAAAAAAAATAACGAAAACCATACGATACAAGCAAACACAGCAATTTAGACCCTATCAAATAAGTGTCTCACTGTACTCCCGTATTACCACAACCTCGCCAACAAACCTAATTGATTTCAAAGAAAACACTAAGCCACTAAACCACTTCAAAGGCTACCCAGCTAAAGAAACAAAAACCCACTCAAAGTGACAGATTGACACTAGGGTGTGTCACTTTGACTAATAGTGCCGACTGACCCACGACACTCGTAATTACAGACACATTAATACTTAGGACACTATCACTCACGCACTAGGGGTGAGCTTAAAAACAGTGAAGTGGACACGGTTAGTGCTCAGGTTTAAACATGTATGTCCACTTGAAATTATGGTCACCCTTTCTTGATGGATGCAATTATTCGTAAAAAGTAATTAATGAGGCGGTTGGGCTTTTAAAGTGACAAAAGGAACTTTGCAAGTAGCGTTTTGTGTAAGAACTCTTTGATATAGAACGGACGTTGCATTTCTTACTGGTTTCAGGTTGGTTAGGTAGGTAACATTTTAGTATTCGACATTAGTTAGGTTGGGCTATGACATCATCATCCCAGTACCTCGGTCACCATAAGACTCACTCATTTGAAGATTTCATACATCCTCAAACAATAAAAAGGATCAATAGTACTGGTAAAATAGTAGCCATTTTAGACCGCTAAGATCCATAATTTTCCAAACTTTGGATTGCCTGATGGTCTGTATTATTCACTGCCAGCTCCTAACGTATAGATATTCTTGCAATACTGAAAGTGGGCAACGTCGCAAATAGCTGTCATATATTCAGCTATTTGATTACATACATACATAAACAGCCTATTAATGTTCTCACTGCTGGGACACAGGCCTCCTCTCTGTGACCACGCGGGCCCAGTGCGGGTTGGTAGATGTCACATAATTTTTGGTTCTAGGACATGCCGGTTTTCTCACGATGTTTTCCTTCACCGTTTTGAGAGCAATGGTGATGAAATTATTTACTCACAGTAAAGCGCTTGCTTGGGTTTGAACCCACGACCTACAACTCGTAAGTCGGGGCCGATACCACTGTGCCACCACTACTCTCTGCCGTATATTAATATTGCCAAATTAATCAAAACAGCGAAATATTTGACAGCTATTTACGACGTTGCCCACTTACAGTATAAGTTGAAATATAAACAGTTTTAGTTCGGTGACCGCTACTGACGGCCAAAACATACTTAAACAAAGGCCAACCTGATGATGATCTACCCTCCCACATAATCGAACAGCCCACATAAATCAAATAACTCGAGCACTGCATACAGTTGAGGTATAATTACGTCGCACCATAAACATGCCACGCTAACTCTGTCCCACGTGGCTGCACAGCGATACCCGCGCGGTAATAAGCGCGATAATATGGCGGTAATATACGGGGGAGGTGCTGAAATGTTACCTAGTGTAGGGGGTTATGTGGCACTTTTGAATGGTTATGAAGTTGGTAGCTGTTGAAAGGTTAAGTTGGTACTGTCAAAACCCTGCACAGTCGCTCTCAAAACATAATAATAATAATATGGTAGCTTGGACCCTGTTCCCGATACCGGTGGGCTACTATTTTTTATATTTTTAAATGTTTTTTTTAACGACTTTTATAAAAATATTTAAAAATGTACTTAATAAGTTTATACAAATGAATAAACGAAAATAATATGGAAAACATTTTAAAATCCAATTTTATTTTCATAAAACTCACAATGGTGGCCAAACACGCAGAGAGAAATCGTCATGATCAATGCTAGTTGCTTCTCTGTATTTATGTTTCCGTTCAGTAATTGGCTGGTTATAATTGCCTACTTTCTTTTAGACCTTGTCAGATTCTGGCGTTATCATTGACAACCTTGTTTCACTGACTGCTAAGCATCGGTCTCTTTGCTTTAGTGCCCCGGTTCCCTATTCTATGCCAATCACAAACAGTACTAACCCGAATTTTTTTACTAGGGACAAGCTGGCCCTGTCTAGCATGAGTCAAAGTAGTGCAGGGTTTTTAAATGGGCCAGAATACTTTCTGAAGCTTTCCCTTGACAAATTCCTTAGTCATGGATTCATATTACCATGATGTATGTATGTACGCAGGATTGCATCCAAAACTTCGAAACCCAACCCCATTATGCAGTAAATTCAAAACTCGTCCCAATTATCTATCGTGGGGACGTAAATCAAAGTCCGAATGCACATAATCTTATCAATTTATGGTCCCAGTGTATCGAAACTTGGCCCCTTGCATGTGCAAGCGACAAACTGCTCAAGTTTGATAATAAATTAAAACCGCTAGATATTTAGTGTTGCGTCGGAGTTTTAGTGATGGGGGATGTGGTACGGAGCGCGTTAGAATACGGGGTTTGTTTAAAAATTGTGTTTAAGGGATACGATGCTTGATACCAGTCTTGACCGATGGTAAAGCCTTGCTCTTTTTTCAGTAAATATTATGGATGGGTTACATCACACTTCACTTATTAAGTGTTTTATCTTATATTGTATATACATCGCAGTAAGATGATTATAGCCGTGATATAGTTATATCCCTAAGGATATAGCTAGTTACCGAAATATAGTTATATGAAAGCGATTCATAACTGTCTTACTAGGAATATAACTATGATACTAGCACGATTTAGTAATATAACTATTAGGGCACTCCGACCAAACAGGTAAGGTTAGAACTGTGAACAACTACGAGCGAGCCGAGCGAGCGAAGCGAGCGGTGTCGTGAAAACTGTCGGTGGTACTTCGAAATTGGCCGCAGTACCTAACAAAATTAGGACACTCCGACGGAAGAAAATGAAAGTGAAATGAAAATTAAAGGCGCCTTATTCCCATGGGGGTAGGCTGAAAGTACAGAACGCCATGTGCTAACACCCTTACACATACCTAGTCCCTTCGATTTTGTTCTATTCTTAAAAAAAAAAACAAATACAAAGGGGGTAAAATATTCGAAGCAAGCTTCGAGTAGTAGTTGGATCATGGCTGCGCATATTCTCCCTCGCTTCGCGTTCAACAAGACCTACTCGTACAATAGGCGCAACTATCTGTTCCGTGGGCGCAACACTATCTGCAATACATTCAGCTTGTATGTAAATGGATCGCAACCGTTCGACAATATCGTGTCATTAATTAATTGAATAAGGTTACCTACTACAATATCTACGGACTATTTTGTTATAGAGTATCTATTATATTTACATTGTAACAGCGAATCAACTCCACGCCTCCCCCTTAAGACCTAGGTTTTTTTTTTTTCATATTCGGATAACTCATGCATGACATTTATAGAGGTGTTCTGTGAAAATGAATAAAAAATACATAAATCCGCGAAATTTCGCAGGTATTCTCGTAAGAAACAATTTTATATGGTATTGGATATTTCAGTTTTTTCTGGTTTAAATAATTAACAGTGGTCTCAATTTAGAAATAATAAATACCGGTCCTATTATTATTTGCCATGAAAAGAAACACTTTCCCCGATTCCTGACTACAAAGATTCCCGTGCACCTTGTCTAGAAATCGTAGACAATTAATTAAAAGACCGAACTCATACGTTCTTCAGATCAAGGCGGTAAGTTTCTCACCGTCGTCTTAATAAGCGACTGTGTTCACATGCTGCCAGTGTCAGCATTTATTGATGAGATGGACTTAACGTAGTATTAACTGGAAGTGTCCTCAAATAACATTTATATTTATATTGCTATTATTGCTCTGCTTATCACATCTCTTTTTAAATTATTTTTTATTATGAGCTTATAAGTAGGGATCAAAGATGATGGATGGACTGTGTGAAGGATGATATGGCTAGAAAGGGGGTAACTACCGAGATGACGACTAATAGAGAAGTATGGAAAAAAGGGACATATTGCACCGACCCTAAATAAAATTGGGATAAGGGCAGGAGAATGTTGATGATGATGAAGTAGGGATCAAAGCCAATGAATTAAGCATACATTGTTTCCAATTAACTTTTATAGCAATTGAAGACTTTGATATTTCAGCATTATTTAGAAATTCCTCAAAAAGTTGATCTGACAAATGTTGAGTCTGGTAAAGTTGGTACTTCTCTTTTAACATTCGGACTAAGATTTTTTTTTGGTGACTCACATGTTGCTAAGTAGTTTTTCGGCTTAATGCCAATGTCTGAGACGACTGCTGGGTCGCAAGTCTGGGGGCATCATCAGAAACTTCTGATATTGTCTAGCTTAAGACAATATCAGAAGTTTCTGAAATAAATGTACGATGCTGTTAACCGTCTTTCAGTCCGCCTTTGTACCTTTTTTGTGTGCGAAAAGTTTAAATAAATAAACCAGTTAATTGACTCAGGCGTGACCTTGCGGAAATCCATCATAAAATACAAAATATTTTAATAAATAAACCGTCAATCATTAGAGAGACTGATTTTAAAATGGTTGCGGAATGAGGGTTTTGTGAAATGACGTTCTCTAGGTGGCAGTACTGAGACGTCAGGTCCGGGCACCTATCAAAATTGTCAAACCGCCTATATGTTCTTTAGTCGTAACTGAATGATGAACGAATGATGAATGCCATCATATATTTTATACTCATTGTCGAAATGTTGTGAAACTGGCGCCAACTGGTGCCATGAATTTTTGTTAAAACCCTCATTGTTGTGTTACGTTAAAAAAATTAAAAACAACTAGTTGCACTCCGGGAGTGCCAGCAGAAGTGAAAACTTGAACATTAACGTTGTGCATTTTTGAATAAACACTTTTCATGAAATATGTTTTGACTGCTTTTTCTTACCCATCAGTATGGGTAAAATTTCTTACTTCGCAATCTTTACGTAATGTCAAAGACTATTTATTTTGATATTTACTTTGTCGGTTGCTAGGCAACGGATCTTACGCCGCTAAAGAAGTTTTCACTTGAAAAGTGGGACACAACGGTAAAATCTGATGATTCAGATAGGTGTAAGGCTAAAATATTTGGAAAAATTAGACAGTCTTTTAATAAGCCAGGTCATATCTAGCCTATCTATATGAAGGTCATGAGAAATGTAGGGCGGACGCTCAGAGGTCCAGGTGATGCGGCCGTTAGCCAAGTGTAACAGAATTAATTTGTGGGCGGCGGGGACACGGCCGCTCGATGACGACACGAACCGTTTGTTATTGGCAACTCTATTCATAAATGGGTACTCGGGAATATCTTTGCAGGAATTGTATTAAGTTTGATAAACATAAATTATTTTAGGTAGGTACGTACGAACTTGATGCGTAACGTCAATGCGCTGTCGCTGAAAATCAGCGCTGCGGCTCTGTCTCGCATAGGGTCGCAGCATTATGCTGAGCGTTTACCCTCAAGTTGTTTATTTTTTTTGCGTCATATTTGCCGCAAAAAAACTCATTTTCTTTCTATTAAAATGAAATGAAATGAAATGAAATGAAATGAAATGAAATGAAATTGTTTATT
Organism: Conistra vaccinii; assembly: GCA_948150665.1. Taxonomy (NCBI): domain Eukaryota; kingdom Metazoa; phylum Arthropoda; class Insecta; order Lepidoptera; family Noctuidae; genus Conistra; species Conistra vaccinii. The sequence goes on from OX411325.1 coordinate 23,249,084, forward strand.
CTGTAAATAGGATATTGGAATCACTTTTACACGTCATATTAAAATGTATGTTAAAAATTAGCTAGATGAGTTCGGCGTTTCCTATCTGACTACTCTGAGAAGAAAGGCCGAAACAAACTCAGAGGTCACAGTCTCTTTTAAAGTCCAGACATAATCTTGGTCAGGCCATATGAGGACCATGTAGACTAATGTCTGAAATGGTCTTTTGAGGAAAGAACCATACAGCTTTGAGTGGACCTGTCCAGTCAGTGCAAGCATTTGTCAGTAATCGCGGAGCTCAACTCTGAACTTAAGGAGCTCAACTCGACGAACAGTACCAAAGAAAGGACATTTGGGTAGGCCGCATAAACTACTCAAACTGCCAGACCATCATTAAATTAAAACTAACTGAGAAAGAAAAGAAAATAGAGAAGAGAAAAAAAAAAAAAATATCCACATAGTCCTCACATTCACAATAATTAAAATAATATAATACTTTACAAAGTAATCATGTAAGTACCTAACTAATATCTTGTGAAAATATGATATAAAAGAGTGTCCATGAAATTTCTTGCACGTTCTTCTCCATAAGAACCTACTACGCTTTAGAATGGGCAATTAGTTTCATCTTCCAGAATTTTTTTTTTTTTTTTTTATTTTTTTTATTACTCTTCCTCTATCTGCAATCAGCCCTCTAGCTTTAATCAGATTTTTTGTATCTTCACTGGCAGTTTGAGATTGTTCGCATCCCGCGATGCGTCATCTCGTTATTAGATGTTTTATTAGTGTTGACTAGATTGACGCTATTCGTTCTCTTTTAAGTCTGTAAGTAGAGTCTGAGGACTTCAGAAGTGTCACAGCGAGTTTATTCTTGTGTCGTTGGAGTCTTTCCTTATAATTATTGTAAGACCTTTCTACAACCTCCTTGATAGTTGGGATTTGTAGGTACTCATGTATCTCAGTATTTCTTGTGAACCAGGGTGCACCGCTTAAGGTTTTTAGTGCTTTGTTTTGGAAGCGCTGTATTATTTCAACATTTGAGTGGCTTGCCGATCCCCAGAGTTCTATGCCATATGTCCAAACAGGTCTAATGATGCACTTGTAGATGAGAAGTTTATTTTCTAAGCTTAGTGATGACTGTCTGCCTATGAGCCAGTGAATGTCTCTCAGTTTCATGTTAGCTTGGTCCCTTTTGGTCTTTATATGTTCACGCCAGGTGAGTCTTCTGTCGATGTGCATACCCAGGTATTTGGCAGTATTTTTCTGTGGCAGAACGTCTTCACCGAGTTTCACTTGTGGGCAGTCCCCTCTTTTCAGGGCGAAGGTAACATGGACAGACTTGGCAGCACTAGCCCTGATCCTCCACTTTTTCAGCCATGCTCCAATTCTATCCAGGTGTTCTTGGAGTTTCGTGGATGCTCTAATCTGGTCTTTATCGCAGGACAGTACAGCGGTGTCGTCAGCATAGGTTGCAGTGACCATTAGCTTTGAGGTGGGCAGGTCAGCAGTGTAGACTGTGTACAGTACAGAACCCTGGGGCACTCCAGCTTCTATGGAATAGAATGAAGATAAGCAGTCTCCAGTTCTAACTTGAAACAGTCGGTCCTCCAAGTAAGACCTGAGCAGCATGTATGCGGTGTGTGGTAAGAACATCTTCCTGAATGACCATCTCCTTGCCAATTCAAAAGTGCCTATAAATGGTTTTGAAATATATGATTTGAGGTGATTGGCATCTAGGCAATTTTAGGTATCAACAATGACTTCTAGCATGATCTGTAGAGAATATAGACACCCCAGCTAAAATAACGATTATTAGTATTTCAGTGGCTCCGTGCAAAGTAAATACCTATCCGTTCATGAAAAGTGTGTGGTCAAAGCAGCATGTAATGGGTACTTACAAACTACCCCTAGCCTACTTTCCAATTTATAGTTATCCTTAATAATCCCTTAACTTAAGATTATTTCTTAAGAGAAGAGAAGTTTTTCAAGTTCGTAACCAAACTTCTTATTTTATTTACTTTATTCGGGAAAACAAATAGTTTCAGTACCCAAATATCTTAATAAACAAGTACTGAGACAAAACAAGCATTACATACGTGTGGTCACGTGCTCACGACGTAATTATTAAAGAACTATTTTTGAGTTGAACTTAAAACGTAGAATTCAAAGAAAAACTTAAGTGGAAAGAAGAAAACGATATTTTTTTACACAATAAGAAATAAGACTGCAGTAACAGTCTTGTTCTAAAATCTACCAACATCAAACTTGTATTAATTATTGCCATACTTATGTTATTTAACGATATTTCCTTTCATAACTTTATCTGTTTTATCTACTTATCGAAATCATTAAAAAACCTAATAAGAATAAATGTATTAAACCAGTGTTACAGGCATTTATTTAACCATACTTAACATTAATGGATATCGGTAACAAGTCGTATTTTTTTACGTAATTACTTATACAGGGGTCCCCAAATTAGGCGCGCGGCGCCCGTGGGCCGGAGTTGTTGGTATTAAATAAAAAATAAAAAATACCTTTGCATAAAATCAACAGTTTTCAAATTCCGAACAACAAGACATTTATAAACCATCAACCCGATCAACGAATCCGTGCCCCTATTCTCATAATCTTCGTCTAGCCCGATAGACTTATTAGCAGCGCCGCACTCGACATAAATCAGGCAGCTTGGGCCAGCGCAGGTGCTTCTAATGCGCTGGCGCACGATATATAGTCGCTTGCGTAGTAATTGACGATGCTATTGCAGATTTTGATTTATGAATATCGTTTTTGTAATTGTGTGATGATGGGGTATGTGGAATTGGAAGGTTTTTGAGTCTGATACTTTGAGGGGGGCAACAAATCCACCTTCATTGGACACAAAGATGAATAATTAATAAACAAATCTAACGCCATATTTATTTTGACATTAAATGGCTTCTTTATCAAATAGTGAAAATCAGGTTTCCTAAAGCTATTGGGGAGTTAAGAAACTTAGGTGTTAGATAAGAACAATAGGCGAGATACTTCTTATTGCCTAACTTATTATAAATTCGATGAATACTTTAATAACAGTACGAACACGTTGTTTTATATTAATTTATTTTATACTTCACACTTTTCGTTTATTCATATTAATGACCAGTTCAACTGTCTATAAAACACCTAATAAATATTACAATTTTTGCAAAAAAACCCCTCCACATATTTTAAATATTTCACAACTTACTGCCAATATTGTAAAAATAAAATTTCCCGTTCACTTCATTGCCTGCCTACCACACGGCTTTACGCCGTGACGGCAACATTTTAGATTGAAGCGAATTGAAGTGTCAACTGTCGTGTGACAGAGTAGTGTTATTGAAAATATACTGGCCAGTCAGAAGGTTGGCGAGTGTGGAGAAGTATCTGGTATTTGAATAAAATATCGCTGGAAAGTAAACCAAATTAAACCCAACCGGAATGATTTGGTTTACTTCAATTGTCAAGTATCTTCACATCAATTTTATCACGTCAATTCATATGACAAGATAAATGAGGGCCAATTTCCGTAATTTTTAAGAACGTTCGCCTTTGCATCTCATTCACAATCTGTCAAAAATACAATCTACCTATTTACCAAAATTTTTGACAGATTGCAACTTGACTTTGAACGTTTTTAAAGTACGAGAATTGTCCTTCAGATGTCTTTAGTACAACAAAATGACGAGTATTTAGCGAACCATGAAACGTACTAGCCGATATATTCTATTAAAGTATGACTGTGAAAACTAAAGTGAAGTGAGCGTGAAGGGAGCTGTCAATAGAGTTAATTCCTGGCATCTGGTGAAATGACAGCTCATTCACCTAAGTTGAGATTAGAGATTTTACAGAATAGACCAGCTGCTGTGATAAATACCATGTAGTAGGTATACCTAGTTATACCTACGAAACGATGAATCGTGCACACGGCTAATAAATAACTATTGTCATATCGAGATGAGACTGTAAGGTAGGTAATTGAAGACGCCAGCCGGCTAATCAGGCTGCTGAAACGAAGCCAGCTAAGTTACTCAATCCAAGGCTACATTAAGCGGCTTTAAGCAATCTGTTTAGTTGTAAAATATTACGACTTGAAGAAAGTAAGTAATAGGCATACAATCATTACAATAACTAAACAGGGTATACAAAATAATCCCCTAAAATAAAGCCTACTCCACACCTCACCGCCCCGGTCAGCGTGGCTATCAAAAAATCGTAATTGATTTTTTCACGGGCGATGCGTCAAGCGCGAACGCAAATGGCTTACGTCGGCCGTATTGAATTAGTGCGTCGACGACGACAATGTCGCGCGGACAGTGATTGAATGGAGCTGACAACGGGTTGTTTTTTTTGGGTGGAAGTTTTGTTTGTAGGTTATGAAGGAGTGGAGTTTCTATTTAATATGATTGTAGGGAAACACTATTTGGGAAGTAATGTGTTTTAATGAGGTAAGGATATCGATGTAAAATATCTAAAGATGAATTAACTAAACTATAGGCACTAAAAATGGCTAAAATATTTTAGATTGATTTATGATAGCAGACGTGTTCTGGACAGACGAAGGAGACTGTTTCCTTTAAAATGTCTAGTCACAATTTTATTTATTTATTTATTCTAAACGTAATGGCATCAAAACTTAGATAGGAACCATGTAGGTGAAAGTATCGAGTATTTTTTAAGCAATTAAACGCTAAACGGCAATATGTATAATAGCGGTTTAACGTTAAAAAAACTGTAGTAGCTACTCCGCACATCCGTGTCCTGCAACAAAATTCACTCATAAAATTAATTAAAAAACACTTCGCGCCGGCGATTTCGCACAAATTGATCGAGAGCGGCCGAGCCCGTGACGTCACTAATGGAGCACTGTTGCCGTTTTTATAACCGCGTTAGTGGACACCCATCTTTATGTCATCAAAGACATTAAGTTCTTAGTGCGTAATGAGGTGACAACAGAAATTAGGGGGTGTCTTTCTTAATTTATGTCTAATAAAAAATATTTGAAAAAGGTTTGTAGATATTAATTTTTACCTATTTCTAATGTAATACAATAATTACTTAGACTGTTTCCAAAGTATAATACATCAAGATGCAATCAACCGCAACATACATAATTATTTTAGTCAAACATGTTTTATATGATTTATTGAAAAAATGCAATTTTTTTGGTTTCTATCTTCACCATAAAAAAGTTGTAAAGAACATAATCTTTATTATATAAATATTATATACATGGAGCAAAAACTTTGTACCCCTTTTTACGAAAACTACGATATTTGGCACAGTTAAAGTTTATATGGAGAAGGAGTGCAGACAAATGCATAAGTACATTATATAAAAAATATTTTTATATGTTTTATGCATTAGAAATAAATTAAATAAATTAAAAAATACACACTCTTTTTTTGTTTAGAGATGGGCAATAAGGAATTAGTATGAACTATCCTAAACCCCTACACTCCTATACTACTATCCTAAACTCCTATAACTATCAAACTTAAAATTTAAAAAATCTGAACAAAGCTAATAGCAATAAAAGTATTGTTGTTTCAAATTGCGGTGTGCCAAAAGCAATCGAATGGCTGCGAGTAAATCTGGCGGTTTAGAAGTGACTTAGTCTAAACTCTAAGGTAACCGCAATATGATGTAAGTAGATTAAGTTATTGAATATTATGGTCGAATTTCGATAACTGGTCGACCACTAGTAATAAAAATAAATTAATAGTCCATGCTCACTTATGTACAGTGGCGACCTTAATGCCATAGATACTTCGAACATTCAACCTTCGATAACCAGGTTCTAGTATGATCTTATCTTGAACTAAACTGATTTCAAAATCTCCACGAACCAATAGCTTTTCAGTCTACTCTGCAACATACAAGCGCCATTCTTGTCGTATAACATGGCGTGTTTAGGAGTCCGGCGCAGCCGCAACATTGCATAACACCTAATTAAAGTGCAGCAAGTTGTTGATAGCCGCAGTGAATGAAGGTGGACTCTTAATTAATACACTTTGAACGTGGATTAACACAAGTTGCAGTGTTTAGATGTGGCTTGTGTAACTTGAAGGTTACACATATCGAAGGCTTGAGGGTACGGCTATAACTATTTAACTTACTTAGTGCGGATTTCACCAATCAAATTGAACGCGTTCAACACATCTATACGCGTTCAAGAGCTGTCAGTGAAAGAAAGAAAAGAAAGAAAAGAAAGAAAAGAAAGAAAAGAAAGAAAAGAAAGAAAAGAAAGAAAAGAAAGAAAAGAAAGAAAAGAAAGAAGAAAGAAAAGAAAAAAGAAAGAAAAGAAAGAAAAGAAAGAAAAGAAAGAAAAGAAAGAAAAGAAAGAAAAGAAAGAAAAGAAAGAAAAGAAAGAAAAGAAAGAAAAGAAAGAAAAGAAAGAAAAGAAAGAAAAGAAAGAAAAGAAAGAAAAGAAAGAAAAGAAAGAAAAGAAAGAAAAGAAAGAAAAGAAAGAAAAGAAAGAAAAGAAAGAAAAGAAAGAAAAGAAAGAAAAGAAAGAAAAGAAAGAAAAGAAAGAAAAGAAAGAAAAGAAAGAAAAGAAAGAAAAGAAAGAAAAGAAAGAAAAGAAAGAAAAGAAAGAAAAGAAAGAAAAGAAAGAAAAGAAAGAAAGAAATTAAATTTATTTAGCACAGACACAGACAAAAGCACACAACAAATCATATTGTACTAGGTACTACAGTACAGTGTACAATATTCCATAACAATTTTGACACTGACAGCTTTTGAACACGTTTTAGAAATGCTGATCGGATTCAGTTTCGTTGGTGAAATCAGCCCTTAGTATAGTCTCCCCAGAATCCCAGCCTGCAAACAGTTACTAACCAGCTATGAGGTTGTACTTTGTAGTTTATATGAACTTGTGTAACTTGAAGGTTACACATATCGAAGTCTTGAAGGTAAACGATAACTATTGGAATGACTTAGCATTTTTCCCTCATAACCCCAGTATACAAACAGTTCCTAACCAGCAATGAGGTCATTCTTTGTAATGAGCATTAAAATTATCGATAGAAGGAGTGGTCAAGTTCAAAAAAGAGATCACAATATTGCCTTCAACGATAAACAGAATGGAGACTTGAACCTACCTCTTTGTTACGAGGCTAAGTGCAAAGACCAAGTAAGTTTTGATAATTTTGTTGTTAGTGCCAGAAGAATGATCATCACAAAATACTGGAGTAGATGTTCTTTGGCGTCCCACATTGCATCAAAAATTTGATCTACCTTTCAATGTTGTGCACCATTTTTTAAGACGCTTTTTTTTCAACCGTTCCTCTTTGGTTTCTGCCAAGACCTGTCCTGAACCTCTGGTTCATCAATAACGAGGGCAGGAAGACTCCTCAATTCCCCTTTGACACAAACACGGCACAAACAGATAGCTAATCACGCTAACTCAATTAACAGCATCTGCCTTCAGTCCGATCCGCTGCGCTCGCGTTATTGTGCTCAGCGCTCATAAATTGACAAACTGTCCAACTCTCATGAACAAGCCGGAATAAGTTTCTGCTTCCGGTCAGTGCGCGAAACATGGCGGACATACGGGGAGGAAGTTGGGAAGGAGCTGCTGGTTTTAAGGTGGGTAGTAAGGCTGGATGATTAGATTCGGTACTTTAGAATGTGTCAGTGCCTTTTCATCCACAATTAGGATTACGGTGGTTTCCTAATTAATATAATTTTGACGTTTGAAACTGCATTTTATGTGCCTATTTGATTTGACTTTGACTATGAATCTGCATGGTCCTCATATAGCCTGACCAAGATTATGTCCAGACTTAAAAAAAACTTATAACCTCTGAGTTTGTTTCGGACTTTCTTCTCAGAGTACGTAGTTTGGAAACGCCGAACTCATCTAGTTTTAGAACATAGTTTAATTTTGACGAGTAAAAGTGTAATTTTTTGATTCGATTGCTTATGAGTGGGTCAGTACTTTTATGAGAAGTGTTAAATAAAGTTTTATTGTAGTGAAAACTTCTTTAGGCGTTGTGCACTTTTTTTGAGATAGGTAAAAAATTTTAAACTCGTGTTAGGACGTGACCGTAAGATCCGTTGCCTAGCAACTGACAAAGTAAATATCAAAATAAATAGTCTTTGACATTATGTAAAGATTTTTTGGTTCTTTGAGGTAAGATTTTTTTATTTTTTATATTGTCGGGTTGACTGACTGACTGGCTGACTGACTCCTTGACAATTCAAAAGTGTCTGTATAAGGTTTAATTGATTGAAATAAATGCTTTGAGTTTGAGTTAGAGTAGATATTGAAATATTAACTAGGTTACTCCTAAAGTTATTTTTGCCTAAAGAGATAAAACCCGTCGCATCATGGTAAATATGGTCTGTCCTCAATAGCTAAATAATTATAAAAAGATTTTGATACTGGGGCGCCTTTATTGTAGAACATGCAATGAAGATGATAAGTTAAGATGGTGGTAGCCAGGCGAACTTAGAAGAAGCCCTACCACCAACCAAAGCGAGCAGAAAATTTGGTCCAGCTGGGAATCGAACCCGGGGCCTCTAGGTCTAAGACAGGTAGTCATACCAGTAGACCACAAAATTAAACTTAGGGTTGATTTCACTAATAAAACTGAACTCGATCAGCATTTCTAAAACGCGTTCAATAGCTGTCAGTGTGAAAATTGTTATGGAATGTTGTACACTGACAGCTTTTGAACGCGTTTAGATGTGCTGAACGCGTTCAATTTTATTAGTGAAATCCGCACTTAAAGAGTTTGCCATCCATGACCTAACATCATCATCATCGCCACCGCGGCACCGTTCCCATTTAGACCCCCGTGTGTCCCCATCCAGGGGTCCACAGGCACCGCTCGTGATTTAGCGACTAACTTGGCCCGTGTCCTGCGAGGACCTACGGAACCAAGCCACGGTTGTTTGCTTAATGAACCATGAATTTCTATTTGTTGTCCATTCAGGTAATTAAGTAATAGCTTGGTAACGACTCTGTTTACGTCATGAATATTTGTCTGTTTGTCTCTTGTTTATTTTGCTAACTCATAAACAGAGACCCTAAGATTACCGAAGAAATAAAGACCCTAACATTTTAAAAGAGTAACGGTGGAGCTTCTTCTCCAAACGAAAACTACCTTTTGGAAGGGGCGAACAGAATTATTTTTTTTGTAAATTTTGACGTTCAAAAGTGGCTTTATGTAATAAATAAATTATTTATGTTGGACCAAACACTTTTACACTTTCTATAAACCTGCGAAACTGCGTGACAGTTTCTCGGCATGTGCCTAATTCAAATAAATTATTGGACATTGACTTTATGCTATGTCTTTTCTAGCATGAGCATCGAGCAAAATACATATTTCGATGGCTTACGTAATTAGTAATCATCACATCAGCGCCATGTGGGCTTAATTGGAACTAAAAAAGCATCTTCACAACTAGCTTACATAAAACAATCCCGCCTGTAATCCACAAAGGGCACATGTGTATAGCCGTAATATCATAGTAACCTACATTTCGCCAGTAAAGTTTAATAATTCCCATGTTAAAAGGGCAAGCCTATTGCTATGAACCAATCGCAATTCCGGATACCGGACTGCTACTGAGAAATTCCTGAAGGTAAAATGTTAAAAACCTGGAATCGAACTTGGACCTCGCGTTTATTACTATCGCTTGCGACGACTAGACTAACGATTCGACTCTTTTAATCAAAATTTAAAATATTTTATTTCACATGGGCACTTATGAAACGTCAGAATCTAGGTGCACGGTTCCAATTGGTCGTTTCCTATGGAGAAGAGCCGGAAAGAAACTTCACGGTTACTCTTTATATCTTGTAATGTATGAACTAAAGTCAGGTTAGCTATTGTGGCGCAGTACCTAAGCATTGCCCTCGTGACTCATAAATATTATCATCAAATAAACTAGGCGGTTGGTAAAACGTCAGGTTATCAGCAGTTTTTATATTTATATGATGTTATCAGTATACCTACAAGACTAGAAATAAACTTTATCATATAATTTATTTACTACTTTAACCTAGATGCCTATTTTTATTTGTTCGTAATCAATATTTTTATTAAAACGATCAATTACAATTGAAATCAATAAATTTTTTACGTGATTGGTACATACTGAGGCGCAAAATGATCGTCTACCAAATGCAGTTAAAGCTATTGACAATAATCCTACAATTAGGTACAAAAAAAAGGAAAATATCGGAACAATAACTGAGGGTGCATCCTGTCAAATATTTACCTGTTTCGATTAATTTGGAAATAATACTGTATGGAAATAAGAAATGTGGCTAACTAATTGACTAGAATATTAATAATGAATTGCAATTATAACATTGAATTTGATGTTGTACCCGTTTTAGGTGAAAAAAAGGCATTTGGAAAGTTTCCAAATACTTTTTTTACATCTAAAACTGAGTATTCTGTGTTACGATATTAATTATTGCATTTCATAATCAATATTCTAGTTTGCTAGTTAGCCACATTTTTTATTTCCATACAGAAATATTATCAAATTAATCAAAACAGCGAAATATTTGACGACCTATTTGCGACGTTGCCAACTTTCAGAATAAACCCTCTTAAGACGTAAGTACAACAAGTAAAATGAAGATAGCTGCAAAAGTATTAACTGTAGTGCAGCTAACAACGCCCTTCTCCGGATACAGAACGAAATGATGTTCCATGCAAAAGGTCGGCCGGTTGATAATGATCGTATCGGGGACCCTTGTTTAATGTTATGCACCCATCATGATTGTAACTTTGACCTTGATTTATTAAACTAACGTTTATTATTTCCATACCTCTCAGGGTAAACAATTCTCTGAATTTGAAATACATAAGAAATGTGTAAATTAGCAGTGCTGGCCCATTGGTATCGGCCCCGACTTACGCGTTGGGTCGTGAGTTCGAACCCAGACAGGCACTTTACTTTGTGTAAATTATTTCATCACCACTGCTCTCAAAACGGTGAAGGAAAACATCGTGAGTAAACCGGCATGCCGTAGTACCAAAAATTCGAAGACATGATTGTAACATCTCCAACCGGCACTGGGCCCGCGTGGTAGATTACGGCCCACTCCTTCTCACAGAGAGGAGGCCTGTGTCCCAGCTGTGGGAATTATTGGCTGATTATGCTATGTAAATTAAACCATTCAATCATTTCAAAACGTTTATTCAAAGCATTATAATATAAAATGTTAATTTGTTTTGCAAACTATTAAAATCATAATAATGTTTGCTTTGACCTTTTACAATAAAAATATTCATAAATTTATGAAACAACGGCATTGACATACAAATTATTGTTATGAAATTACATTCTTCAAACAAATAAATTATTAATCTTTGACAATAGAATAGTCAAGTTTTTTAGAGCCATCATATTAATATTAAAAACAACAACAATAAGCTTCAATAAAATTACTTTATTTCTTTAATTATGTAATCTTTGACTTACATACTAGTCTACCCTCATCAACTAATCATTACAATGACATAGGTACTTTTAATATTAACGATATCACACGTTTATAAAAACTTTATTTTTTAAACACATCACTATGTTTACTTTGGCAAATATCTACCTTACTACCTACTAAATAGTACGCAAGTTATTGTTTTTGGTTTCCATGCATTATTTATTAATACCTACCGTATAACATAAATTATCTTAAAACTAACTTTGATCCCTTTAACCCCTTTATTTATAAACGTTGCTTGAAGTTAAGTTATGATAAGCAACTTTACTGTTGTAGTTATTTAGCCATACATTTTTGACATTAACAACGTTTATAAATAAATCTTAAGATCACAGTATCATAATCTTATCACCCACACCATGCCCATAGAATGTCTAGTCACCAGTTATAATAAACTACGCAACTAAAATCACAGATGTACAAAAAGTACCCCCCAATCGAAATACCAACACTTAATCACTTAATTTCAATGTCCAACCTCACTTTCGTTAAACGCATGGCTTTTCCAGAACTCGGCTAACTCTTTAAACTTGTTACAACACTGGCGCTTCCTCCGAGGGTTACAGTTCACGGCTGGGCTGCGAAGAATGGAGCTGAACTTCCTCACAAGGGTCGTCACGGATTCCCTCGTGACGTCATCAACATCATCCATTGTCATATTTGAGAAGTAGCTCAACTTCTCAAAGGCTTCATCAATGTATCTTTCCACGTCATCTCCGTCACTTTTTTCTTTTTCTGTTGGAGTATCATCAAAAGACAGGTCGGCGGTAGATATGCTGCAACTAACTTTCTCAGGAATAGCATTCTTTTTTCGGACCGTGCTGGTAGCAGAAGAAAGCTTCTCCACAGACTTGAAGATGTCATCAATCTTGTCACATATTTCTTCTACGGATGCTGCTGAGAGAATCTGTCCATTGATGAAGTAGAACTGCTTCGGTTGGTTCTTTTCTTCAAGGTCCTGCAAGAAGTCATTATAGTCTAAAACTCCTGCTTTCGACAGTCTTCTGCCAACTTTCCTGCGCACTTTCTTGAACAAGAAAGAAGAATCGAAGGTAGTCTTCATCAAGTCCAAGGTGCTGAAGACAGGCTGTAGCTTCCCTGGAGGATAGTCTTCCTCAGTTTCTAGATCAACAGGTTCTCCCCACTTTTCTTCGAGCTGTATCCATTCCTCGTTGCCTGATAATATCGCGTCGGGGTCAAGAAATGTACTGCACATTTTGGAGACGTGTTTACGCTACGAATGATCGGTGCGAACTGAAGCGTAAATACATTTGTTGTGGTTATAAGGTGCGCCCGCGCATTGTTTTGGCTCATTAGATAATTGTTGCCTGTTGTTGATAAACCCATTATGGTATTTTGTTGGGTTTCCGGAATAGTTTTTTTTGTTAAGAAAGGATTAGTCGATCATCACGTAGTAATTATCTGTTAACAAGAGATTAAAGTCCTATGTAAATTAACTAATAGATAATTAAATGGCTGTTGTTAAGTAAGTTATCAATTGTTTTGAGATCAATAATGTTTAAATACCAACATTACCATTAGCAGGAGGTAGCATAAATCAACGTTCTCGAAAATTCTCATGTTTTCTTCGAATTTCTCGGAATCATGAGGTAGGATCACGGAGGGATGAATAAGATTTGGATACTACAGTTCGTTTTTTAATCCCACAGACTAATTTGACAGGTGCAACTGTCAAACTCCAATTTGAAAAAACAAAACACAATCACTTGAAATGTCAAATTAGTCTCTGGGATTAAAAAACTAACGTTAGTAGCCTCAGACTAAATAAAAAACCAAGACGTGAGGCCAGCTTCATATACATGTGTGCACATAGTGCGAGGTGTAGTTTGATTGTAACTGTGTGCGTGTGAGCGTGTATGCACAGAGCGGAGGTATAGTTTTGGCATTCTTCACTGTATTGTTCGCAGCGCTATTATATCTTGATTTTTTATTTGGTCTGAGACTGTAGCACCAACCTTCATAATCTGGTTTCATTCGTAAAGTTATCTAAGACACTTAATAATTGACCGCCTCTGTGGTCTAGTGGTTAAACCACCTGTTTCTGACCCATAAGTCCCGGGTTCGATTCCCAGAGGGAGCAAAATTTCCTGCTTGGTTTGATTGGTGGTAGGGCTTGTTCTAAGTCCGCCTGGCTAGCTACCACCATCTTATCTAAGTCTGTCGCCATAACAACAATGTTAGCATTGTTGTGTTTCAACTTTCGGCAGTTAGAGGTAAGATAGCCAGTTCCTCTGTGGTTAAGGATTCTGGGTGAAGCTGATCATCACTTACCATCAGGAGAGATGCAGGCCAAGAGCTTCCCCGTTGTGTAGAACTTTTATCTGCCCCTCGTCATGGAAGAAGGATTTTGGCCGCAGGACGTGGTCTTCTGTCGCTTCCGCGGACAAGTTCCACAGGACAGCACAAAGTCAAGCTTGTGCAAAGTGAAGTGCTACTAACATAGTCTAAGCCTTATACACAAGTTTTTGTTTTTGTTCTTTTTTTTTTGTATGGGCCTATGTCGCCTGAAATTAATGGTATTATTATTTTCCTTTATTTAATTTATATACTTACATATAATTTACATTTTTAAATATTTTTATAAAAACAAAACCATTTAAAAATATAAAAAATAGTGGCCCATCGGCATCAGGAACAGGGTCCAAGCTTGCCGGTGGTTAGGTCTAGGGAATGCAATCTCGTTCTCGCGAGATCTCGTTTCCGCGAGATCTCGACCTTTTTTAGCGAGATTGATCTCGGCCGAAAAATGGGCGAGATATCGCGAGTTTAACGAGATTGTACTCGAGCATAAAAACGTCTCATTCTAATAGATCTCTGAGTAGATGTAGTTCTCTTTAATTGATAATAATATCTCAGTTTAATAGTCAACTCAACTTAGTTAATGGGTTTCATTTTAGTTTTTGATTTCTTGTTGTTTTGTTAAAAAAAAACTATTTTATTATTAAAATACTTTTGTTTGATATTAGAAGAGAACACTTATTTGACGTCGTCGTCTAATAATACGTCAAACTTTACTACACAAAAGTTTTTTTTTTAAATTCGTTGTATAAATGTATTTTCATAATACCTATAATTCTTAATATTGTTTACCTAATTTATTCAAATATTGTGATTATTTGCAAGAATAAACACATAAAACTGAAAATCTTGCGAGTTCTCGAAATTGGCGAGATCTCGCGGTATTGTTATTCATAAACTCGCGAGATCTTGCCTGGGCCCCAATCTCGCGAGATTGCATTCCCTAGTCAGGGCTCTAGAGAGAAAAACCTTAATATTATTAATATTTAAAAAAACATCATGCCAGTATTCCCCGAAGAGGGAGGGTTACACATTGGTAACACACACATTCCGCCATTTATGTTTAAGTCCCATGAAATAGGTATTACATTTAAATATTGTCTAAATATCAACAACGTCCACAAGTATAGTTCACGAAGTCTATTTTAAAATAACTCTGTATTGAAGCATTTGCAAAAACAACCTATAATGAATAAAGTCTAAATCTACGTTCGCAATTTATTTGCCAAACATGTAAACAAACACGAGTAATAGGAAAAACAACTGTAATGCCTACACCTAAGGTTCAGTTTGCGCTACAATTCATATTTTTTGATAACTTTTTCAACAGTATGTACTAGTCAGTCTAAAATCAACTTTATTTACACTTGCATAATATCATAGTTGATGTTTGTTCAAGTGGAAATAAGGAAAAACCTTTAAATAAAACCTTTTTGAAAATGGAAGAAATAATATTATAATAATACCAACCAACCTATTATTGTCCCACTGCTGGGCAAGGCAGCTCTTCTCATTCAGAGAAGGCACGAGCATTGATCACCCCGCTTGCTCAAGATGGGTTGAAGATTTCAGTCTTACATTAACTATAAGACCACGTTTCCTCACGATATTTTTCATTCACCAATGTCAGTCATGTCTAAAATAAACTTAGAAAGTACTAATTTAATGAATTGAATAAAATAAAAGAAGATTTTATAATTAGCTCTGATTTACGTACAAATGCGTACACAGCCATTCCTACCATCAGATACATCTTGCCTCATATACAGAGGGGTTATGCAAAAAGGACGCTCGCGTACACATACGTTGCAATAAACTAGGCACCTTTTGTGCACAACGAGCCGCTGTCGCTTAATTATCGTTTTGGAATGAGCGTTACACCGGATTTATAATACTGGGTATGCTTGAGCGCAATGGTGTTTGTTTTGGATTGGTTTTTATTAAATAAAATAATTTTGTTACAAAACAATAAAGATGTAAGTATTCAAAATACAATGATTCTAATAAAATGAGGCATATTTTCATGTTTGTCTCTGAGACACAAACGTATTGAAGATGTTTATTGGAGGCGGTAGCCACGTACTCTCAGGTAAGTAAGTCGTTATTGTTTCGAATTATAATTTTCCCTTCCAAGACCTACTTAAACAGTAATGCCACAATTGTAGGTCACGGCTTCACCTAAATGTACACCAGTCTGAAAATCAATCAGAAAAAAGATGAGATGAGGGTAACCTCATCCCAATTTATTTCTTCCTCTATGAAACCTCATAGCAGCATACATCCCCTTTTTAGCCATGTCCACTAATCATTATCCGCCTTCTACTACGTAAAGCAGCGATCTGCAAATAATAATAATTTTATTGCATAACGTAAGATAACATCACACTTCTATTCCCCGAAGGGTTAGACTGAGGTATACCTATAGTACATGGGTGTACAATAGGTACACCTCAGTCTAACCCATCAATTGGGCACAAATCTAATCCAGGCAACCACTGAGAAATTCCTGATGGAAAAACCCAAAAAAAATGCCTGATCGGGGAAACAAACCCAGGACCTCATGCTTAGCAGTAGCGATTGCGACCATTAGACCAAGGCAGTGATAATTTGTGAGTGATTATTTTAATTCTATTACACCAACACTTTTGTGGCCGACTGTTCATACAAATACGCGTATCCCAGCGCCTAATGAGAAGGCCTGATATTACCTACAAATACATCGTAACGCTGTTTTGTTTCAAATTGTGACCCGAGCTGTTATTATTTTTAACTTTTTTAGACGAAACAACTGATTTTTTGCGTTGTATCTGCCTAATTTTCTTAATTATTAAGGATTTTTTTTGCTTGGGGTTTATATTTTTAAATTGGAGTTATGTCATTCTCATTGCCTTTTTCGTTTAAACATTCGAGTAGAATGTTTAAACGAAAAAGGCAATGAGAATGACATAACTCCAATTAATTTATCTTTTTTATGTGCACGTGTTTCTGTGACAATAACACTTATTTTTTCTTATTTATTTGGTAATAAAGTTACTTATACAGGGTGTTAAAGTAATTGCGTGCCATAGCTTAGGGGTAGGTTCAGTATCGATAAAGAAAACTAGGAAAAATAAATATAAATCCAGAAAAATTATTAAAAAAAAAACATTAAATAAAAATTGCATGGTCAACCTAATTAATTTAGTACTTACTAACTTAAAATAGCAATCAAATAAACTTAAGACATGAGTAAATAAGTTGATTTTTAATCTTTGTAAATACCTGATTCCAAACTAAATTAGGTTGACCTTGCAATATTTTTAAATATTTTTTTTTTAAATAATTTTTCTGGATTTAATTTTTATTTTTCCTAGTTTCCTTTATCGATACTGAACCTACCCCTAAGGTATGGCACGCAATTACTTTAACACCCTGTATATAACCTACTAACAAAAGTTTTCTTATTGTTTAAATTACCGTCTCACTCGATAGATGGCGTCGGCGTCCAATGAATGAGATCACGCGTATTGTTCACGCGTTGCCTACATATAAGGGTCGCAACTATCAGGAAGTTTCGTAGTAGTAGTAGTTTCGATTTTTATACTGCTGCAAGTCTGCAGTAATTAATTCTTGTAGGACCTAGATTCTTCATTTCTTGGGTGCAATCCTCAGTCCGGGCAGTGTGTATTCGGTTTTTCTATTAGGAAATTCTTAGTAGTAGTCCATAGTCTGGATTTGTGCCCATGTAAAGTAAAAGGCTCACCCATGTAACAATTGATATAATACAACATGACTGGCAAAATGTATGGAAATATTGATAACTACTAAAAATATTAGGTTGGTACTAAATATAAATAAATGGTCATGGCTGGTCATAAATAATTTTAACTGTTCCTTATTTAAAGAACACTGTCTTAAAAAGAAACAATTTTGGCAAACATAATGGAAAAATATAAAAAAAAATCCTTTCAAAAAACATTTACCTCCGCACAACCGCTTACAAAAACATAAAGGGTAAGTAACGCCCATATTATATACAGCCAAATCCACTATTTCCCACCTTAATCTTATTATTTATCGCGTTCCGGGAAAGCGTCCGGGGCAATTAAACGCATCCAGTGCTTGGCCATGTATCACGGACAGTAATCCAGGGGACAGAATCATAATAACAAAAAACAATAAAAATAACGAATTACCCCGTGAACTGGGCTTGAATCGGCCCCGAGGATGCGGCGAGCGGGATGACGTGGAGTCGCTGTTGGGGAGGGAAGCATTTGAAAGGGATAGCCAGGGGACGGTAGTGGTCGGACCGTTCAAGACATATATTCAAATAGGAAACTGAAAGATCGAATCTTCGTCCACAGTCCAGTACCTTTTGTTGCGATTATTAAGTAGTCAAACTTTTGGCCATTATTATTTAACATCAAATATTAATAATACATAACAGTGGTGATGAAATTATTTAGGTACACAAAGTAAAGTGCCAGCTTGGGTTCGAACCCACGACCTACAACTCGTAAGTCGGGGCCGTTACCACTGGGCCACCACTGCTTGCTGCTGCAATATTAATAATAAATAAATATCCAGAAAGCGGTACTTCTGGACACGGCGCGTATCGTTAGGAGATTCCTCTCTCAGGAGCCCTGACCGCCGGTAGCTTGGACCCTGTTCCCGATACCGGTGGGCCACTATTTTATATATTTTTAAATGTTTTTGTTCCTTTTTTGTTTTTTATAAAAATATTTAAAAATGTAATCAATATGTATATAGAATGAATAAACGAAAATAAATATAATAATATGAATAATAATCACAACATGCACTTTCTCCCAAAATTTTTAGTCCCTTGTCGTCTCCACAATATCGCCGGCCCCTGTTCCAAATCCACATTCTGTTTGTGCTCATTCTTAATATGGGGCAAAACTGTTGGAAGAACAACAGTTTTTGTTGTATATTTTATGTCCTGTGACGCTATAACTCAGACGGGTGACACACCACCCTGAGCCGCGTGATATACAGCCCTATACAAGTACTACTCTAACATTATTTATAACGCAGCAGTTATTTTTATTTATATTCTTATTTTATTGGTTTATTGCGCCACGGCTTGTTGGTTCCGTATCTTCGATAAGTAGATATCTTCTATGCTTATTACTGTATCTTTGCCAATTGGGAGTTTTATGTCCAGATAATAATTTGTTGAAACAATAATTCGTTTTCGTTTATGTTCTGAGCGCAGAAGTTCGGAAATAATATTTCTTTGTCAATGTTTTATTGTTGAATTTATCGTGGTCGATTGTTTTCTAAGTTATCGTCACGGTCTTCTTAGCTTGCGAAGTGGGCAGAACTCCAAGCAGTAAATGATAACTGTAATAAATATAAACAAAAATATTAGTCATATTTAGGTTAGCGCTAAACAGCCAACAACCTTTCACATACCCCATCGGATTTGAAGCCTTTTAAAAGGGATCTGTTGTCAAAGGCAGCAGGAATCCGCTGGCTGCGAGAAGCACAGAAGCGGTCGAAGTGGCGGTGCTTGGGGGAAGCCTAATTACAGCAGTGGACGTCTTTCGGCTGGAATGATGATGATGTTAACTTGTGATTGGTTATTATTATCAATGGGTCTAAACAGCTGAC
Source organism: Conistra vaccinii (assembly GCA_948150665.1). NCBI lineage: Eukaryota > Metazoa > Arthropoda > Insecta > Lepidoptera > Noctuidae > Conistra > Conistra vaccinii. The sequence continues at coordinate 23,268,495 of OX411325.1, forward strand.
ATGAGATTGACCAACAGATAATCAGCTTTTCAGAAACCGGATTATCACTTTAGATAACAGTAATAAACATCTTATTCTGCATAAATCTATCTGCCTCGCCTTTTCCTCAGAGTTCTCTTCTATAACTTTCGCACGCTCTATAGCTTTCAGGACAGTCAAAGTTCAGACTTCTTACCCTTTGATGACAAAAGTAGATAACCACACACAATACTCGTCCAGACTGAATTTCGGCCACGGCGGCCAATATCATCGAAGATTAGCCTTCGGCGCGGGAGATATTATAGTGCACATGTGCGTGCGCAGACACAGGTGCACTCTCTCTTCCCTCACTCTCATAGTCCGATGGGACGGCCATCCGACACGACCGGGGAGAGATCAGGCGCAGGACCAACGGCTTAACGTGCGCACCAAGGCACGGGGGTATCACACCGCCAACTTCCAATCTCCGGGCTGTTACTAAGAAATTCCTAATGGAAAAACCCAATAACACTTTGCTTGACCCAGGAATCAAACCCAGGACCCCACGCTCATAACGCGCTCACGACTACGAGACCAACAGGGCAGTAAAAAAAAAGATGACCACATACTTAATAATTGTGTTAACGAAGATTATGGTTTGAGACTTCAGTCATAATATCACAGAATAACTCGATAAACAATAATTAATGGGTAAAAAGTAAATATCGTGAAAAGTGGAAACTGATGGCAATATAATGAAATTAATGTAAAATTACGATTGATGATATATTATTTAATGGTGTATCAGTACATTATCGTAAATTAATTAGACGCAAAATAATGCGCTTCCATTACACGGGCTGATGTCAACGCGGCGAACTGTACAGGATGTTTGAAAACGAGCAATTTTTTTAAAGTAGATATTTTACAGAAACGAAATGTAAATGCACACTATTTTTTATTTATTTTATTTATATATTTCATAAGCCGAGAAACAACAACAAGGAGAGAAAAGGGGTTAATATAATTGAATTTAAATAAGTTTTTGTATTAATATAATTTCAAGAACAATTTTCCTATAAATCCAAAAATGTTTTTGGTTTGAACGATCTATTGATGTGAACCCAATAGATTCTTACGTCTTCAAATCGTTGTAATATTTTAAGGAAATTACTTTAAGTTAAAGTAAAGTGACTTTAAAATAACAATATTAAAGTTTTAATGCCTAAACTTTGTATAATATTGTTAAAGTTACTTAACTTTTTTAAATAATTTGGTAAAAAGTTAACTTACTTTTCAATAACTAAGTAATAACTTTAATAATAAGACTTTATGAAGTTTTCTACAGTTTTTGTAAATTTTAAACATTTTGTGACGTTAAGTCGCGGAACACCAAAACTATTTCAATTTCATCATGACCTAACAAAATTAACCCTTCCAATTTCCTAACACCCTATGCTTGTATCGCAAAAATATCGGCAGTCGTTCAGCGATCGCATTGATTGCTATTATTTCGAGTCATTAAATCAAAGCAACGACAATCGCGCGCTCATTATGGCGGGGCCACGCCATTTTCCGACGGGGATACACCCGCGGGACCGTATTGTGTAACTGGTGGGAGCAATCGGTTGCAGAATCGCTACGACCTTTGCCCTTTGCGGGGTAGAAAAAAGAACGAGTGTCCGCTTCTTTCTTTTTTAACCCCACTTATTTCTGGGTTGAAATACAACCGAACTATGCTGTAAAAGTTAAGCTATCTACGTGAACTAAGCCTGAAATGAGCTGTGTCTCTATTCCCTAGCATCAAGAGGAATGAAAGCTCACTTCAAGTTCACGGCACCTTAGTTTTCTCAGTGAATTCTTTACAGAATAGACCGGGACATGTTTTAATGAAAAAAAATACGTAAAAATAAAGGGAGTCAGAGGAAGACTAGGTTGTTAGACTTATTTGGAATAGCTGTAATGTTGCCCGCGACTATTTCTGCGATGCAAGATGACAAATATTCTATGTCCTAACCCAAGTCATCGTCTATCCATGTGCCAAATTTCATTCAAATCCGTTTAGCCGTTTTAGCATAACCATCAAACAAACAAACTCATTTTCGCGTATGTTGTAAGAATTATTTATAATGTACCTAGTGTACAAATATAGTTATTAAAAACACTTCTATAAAATAGACCTGCAGCTTATGTTTACTTTGTCCGCTATGATATTATTTGTCAAACTGCTACACTTTCCTATGTAGCTTTTTCTGAAGATTATCAGTAAGTATAAAGTTAACATATAGCTAGCTATTCAAAACTTAAGATTACCTTCAAAGTTTATTTGTGAAAACACAATTTTTTTTACCGTTCTCTACAACTCAGCAACCGGTTGCTATTTACACAATAAACCCCCAGTTAGCTATGAATTTAATCATCCAGGCCGACTAGCCGTTGTTAAATTTTGATTTATGCCACTCTCTGCGGTAGTTTTTGAACTGATTGCGTTTAGTTTTATGGGTTAGTGCGCCATTTTAGCGGCGATTTATTTCGATAATTATTTTAGTTGATAACTTTTTATGTGCTGTCGTTTTGAAGGAAATACTGTCAGTTTTGGCTGTGGGGCATGTTTTCTGGGTTAAATAAAGGTTTTTGCCTCTTTTTTGGAAATCTATGAAGAAGTAAGGATCGTAGCGGGTGGCGTTCTTTAGGTTCTGCCTACCCTCGTGGAAGGAAGGTGTAAGTTTATATACGTATGAAGAGGTTTTAGTTAAGCCTTGATGGTGTGCTTAGGTAAAAAGTAGGAATTATATTTTCCGCCCATTTCGTTGCTGAATATAACCCTTGAAATGACAACTTTTAGTCATTACATTGACATTTTAGCTTTAAGGGGGATACGCCAAGATAGACCGCGAAATTTAAATTTTCTTACGTTTTTTTGTAATTTGCAGGTCAGTGTCAGGTTGTATCTTGATAAAAATATGATTTGCGAGCATAACAAATATGGCTTTACAGATTTATGATCATTAGTATTTCTGTCGACATCTTACTTTGTGTCCTATTTAGTCACCCCGCTACCAACCCCACTGACTGACTGACCAGGGCAGCTATCCAGTCGGCTTTTTACTTGCAGCTCTGATATCATAATAATTTGAAACGGTAGTCCGCTTCTGTTATCGTTAAAATAACACTAACACATTACCGAATTACCTTCAAAACTATCACCAAACTCATTACGAATGTACACTCAACACCATATATCTAAATAACGTCATTACAACCCAATCACCAAAACAAGGTGCTCGCATTAAAATGACATAACGTCATCAGCACTCGGGAGCCGAACATTTCCGAGCATTCCCGAATTTTGCCGAAATTAGCATTAATACGATCGTAAAGCCGTCAGCGTGGCTATAGGCTGTGTGATTCGCGTCGCGTTTAGAACAATGTTGCCATGTTTTATGTTATAATGTTGGTAATGATAAGGTTTTAGTGTGGCAATAATTTTTGGTTATTAGTTCATTAGGTGTTGCTGTTTCCATGCTTATTCGTCATGCTGGTTGAGTATGAAATGGCGCTGTAATTTGGGTTTGAAAATTATTGGAATTATTTGTTTTTAATGTCACATGCGGACACAATCATTTGCTCAAGTTGACTTGCTGAGGCTAAGGAAGCTATGGGTGGCTTTCACAAGTAGAAAAAGGCAATATTAGAATCTTGCAACATTTACAATAATCCTAGTTGTAGTATCAATAGGATTTTAATAAGAAGAGAAAAACATACCGGTCAAAATCATAACCCTCCTTTTTGCTTCGCCGAAGTCGGGTAAAAAGGAATGGGTCACTTATTAATTAAATCCGTGTTGTTTTATAACTGCTTCATTTTCGTCATTACAATTTTTATTAGATAATACCTACCTAAATTTGATTCCACCATTATTTTCAGCAATTTATCATCTAATCTGTATAGCAGCTAATCGGAAGGCCACAGCGCAACCACTGTAAAATACGAGGGTAAAATTAGAATCTCACCCAATAGCTGTTATTTATTATGAGCGCACTCAATAATATCGTGCGCAGAGGCGATAATGACTGCACTAAATATGATTTAGTGATAATAATCATCGAAAGGATGCGCTCGCGTGCCGAATAATGCCGTGATTAATACGCGCACTGTAATTAGTCGGATGTGTTGTTGGGTAGCTTGTTTTGTTATTAGAAAAAAAACGGCAAAACTAAAACCTTCTGGGCCATGTCTACCTGGAATAGGTAGATAAGTAAATAGATAATCTTTTACTATTGTAGGTACATCGATTTTTATACCAACACAACAAAATAGTACAATGGGCGCTGGGGCCGTATTATGACGTGTTAAATCCATTATTGTTCCAGTGTGAGAGAGAGACGGAGCTATACTGCATAAATAGCACCATCTCATTTTCACAGCGGAACAATAATGGATTTAACACGTCATAATACGGCCCCAGGGCAGTCTTATCTCACAAAGTCTCTATTTCTGCTAGATAATTAGCTAATTAGATAGCTAATCATTAACTGGCCATACACCTTCTCAATTAGTACGCTACAGTGAACTATTGCCAAGTTAGAATTTGCCTATTCGACAAATAAAAGTGGTGGAATACTTTGACCTTGACCTGGCCTAGCGCAGTAGAACGAACTTTCAAAAGAATAAAATGCCTGGTTGTACTGGTTCTGTTACCACTGAACTCAAACTCGAAGCATTTATTTCAATTAAACCATATACAGGCACTTTTGAATTCTCAAGGGACTCCTTGAGAACTGACTAGTCAGACAGAAATATGAAGCTAGTTGCCCATTCCAAAACGTAGTAGGTACCTATGGAGAAGAACGGGCAAGAAACTCCACGGACATTTTTTTAAATAAAAAATTGTTACGTAAAAAATATCATTCATATTGAAATTATACATGTGAGAACAATGTAAAAAGACGTGCATGTTAAAAGCGTCCGTAAGATAAAATAATAAAAAATAATTAAAATAAGCCATGGCAGCTATGAGATGACCAGTCCCAACTGATACGCCCGTTCACGAACATGACGCATGGATTAGCACCATTCAACTCAACCATTTTGAATGACACCAATGAACCATTTACACTGACGTGAGGCATTCCAGGCTATAGTAATATAGCATAGCATGTCACGGAGTTTTGACAGAAACTGTCACACATGTCACTGTCGCTGATAACCAGTGCTGGGGCTGTCTCGAAAAGGGTCGCAGCATTATGCTGAGCGATGGCCGTTTTGCGTGGATCAACTTGTTCTTTTTAACCGACTTCTAAAAAGGAGGAGGTCCGTCGATATTTTCGTCTAATAATGAGGACCGATTTTGAAAATTATATTTTCATTTGGTAGAGGTGGTCTCATACTTTATTAAGTTTTATTGGGTAGTTTTTGAGTTATTTTTAATATTACATATTTTTAGCTGATGTGGATGATGTTCTATTAACTTCCTGTCACAGTTATTTACATAGCAGGTAGTGGTATTCGAATTTGTGTGAGGTAGGTACCAGAATTAAAAAGAGAAAAATTAAAACTTAAAAATAAACGACTTCCTAAAAAAACACTACAGAGTGAAAAATAACTTTAATTTCGGAAGTCGGTGGCAAAAAAAGAAAATTCAAAACCAAAGACACAGAGTTTGAAATAAAAGCTTTTTTCTTGGAAGTCCGTTGGTGTTATAAGTTTGTGTTTATATTTTGCGTCATGTTGACCGCAATTAAACGTATTTTCATTCATCTAGGTATAGCCGAACTTTTATACTCATAATAACTTAGGCCTCCGACACACAGTGCAGCGAAAGCGAAACAAAAGCGAACCAAAACTAGCCAGTAGCGCATAGCAGGCAGAAAGGAACTTTAGCTTCAGGTTATTAGACCGATAGGTACAGCCAAAAGGCACGCTTCCCAAAAGTATCTCGTACTTGTTGACTGGCCTACACTGTCCTCCCATACCTATTAACACTGTTATTTAAAAAATATTGTCAAAGCCATTTATTTGTAAAAGAGTAAGTAACCGTGGAGTTTCTTGCCGGCTCTTCTCCATAGGAAACGACCAATTGGAACCGTGCACATGCATAGCTTCTGACGTTTCATATTGTATACCTACCCATGTGACTAAAATATTTTGATTTTGACTTGAGTAAAGTGCTGTGACATTATGAATGCCAATTCTCGAACTTGAAAAACGTTCACATTCAAATTTTAATCGCAATCAGTCAAACTTGTCAAAAATGTTGGTAAATTGATTGTATTTTTGACAGATTGCGAATGAGATTAGGATGAGAACATTCTTTAAAATTACGGGAATTGGCTCTGGCTACCTATAGGATTGATTTGAGTTTGGAACACGTAAAGTCTGATTTACACAATACGATGTAATGATGTTCAAGCACTTTACGTGCTTTTTTTCTTGCAACTTGTGTTGTTGCTTCTACAATAGTTGAAGCAACAACACAAGTTGCAAGAAAAAAAGCAAGTCTTTTGTTGAAGAAACTTGCATCGTGTAAATGGATCTTTACTTTTGAGTAGCTTTATGGACGATGGCCCTAAAAGGTACGTAGTTGGTTCTTATAGCCCTCGAAGTTTCTAGGTGACCCACTGCGTTATCATAATCCGTCTGAACCAATAAAGATTTGAATCAAGTTCAATGGGACTATTAATAGATAATGCTGAATATAATCAGCACTAATCAGGACTGTTGTTATTGTTAATGATGATAACGATTTGTGTTTCAAGGCGTAGTAACTAATGATTATCGTAGGTAAGTATTAGACTATTAGGTACTTATACGATAAGCAAGCTTAGCCCTAACGGCTTAGTGAACTGTTCTACAACTGATGGCCGTTGAAGCTGACGTGTGTTTGAAACGTGAGTCCGAAAACGCAGTATTCACACGACCGTGTGTACAAATCAATCAGAAAATGTTCCTAAGAATGACAATTTGTATTGCCACTTACAAATTGAGTGCTTCGATTTGCACCTAGATGTTTTTATTTGACAATTATTATTGAGGTTAATTTTATAACGATCTAAACTGATGATGTTATTCAAACAATAATTTGTTGAAGAAAGTGTTGATATACAGGCTTATCTGTAAAAAATCAGCAACCTCTTAAGGGGTCATTATACTCATCATTATGAACAACTTTTACTATGGGACCAAACATACTATGGGAACAGCTGATTATTTTTTCGCGATTTCAACTTTGGTCCCATAGTGAAAGTTGTTCATAATGATGAGTACAATGACCCCTTAAGAGGTTGCTGGTGTTTTACAAATAACCCTGTATAAAGTTGGATGCGGGAAGCATAGAACCGGTCGAAGTGGCGGTGCTTGGGGGAGGCCTATGTCCCGCAGTGGACGTCTTTCGGCTGAAATGATGATGATATAAAGTTGAAAACTTCTAAATACAGATGAATGTGTTATTAACCCTTTAGCGAGTGATTAACCTGGACAGGGTTGGTTGGCACTTTATCAGATATCTACTTTTGGAACCAACTTAGGATATCCTCTTGGTAAGTGGAGTGGTGATCTTCACAAGATGATAGGAAATGTACAGTATTGAACTGCTAGGTAGGTATGGGCTAGTGAGAATTGTCTTTGTGATCAACAGTTGCTTACAAAAATAAATCTTTCTTTCTTTTTGGTGTAGTTATTGACTAACTTGCTATCTAATTGCGTAACGTCATTTTGTCAGTTTCAACAACATTCATTGCGTTATTGACGTTGCTGAAGAGGTTTTCTTTTAACTTGTGGAAATTTGGATTAGCAATCTGTTTCAAAATGATTCAGATTGTGATTGATCACGTATTACGCAATTAGAGTGCGGGGGTAAAGCTCGACTCCCACCGTGCGCCATATCGCGCACGCGCACCAGCCCGCACGAGGACGCACCGCCACGCACGCGTCTTGCGCTACCACGCACGTTAGGTTTCCCACGGTGCGTCGTGCGGGCTGGTGCGCGTGCGTCCACAATATGGCGCACGGTGGGAGTCGGGCTTTAGAGTTCTTATGCGGCCCGTGGTCTTCTGACTTCAAATGCCGACGAGAAAAATCTCTCAAGCATGGCGGATTCCTTACGATGTTTTCGTTCACCGTTTTCAAAGTAAATGATAATTATGCAATACGCACATGAATCCGAAAAGTCAGAAGTTCGAGCTCGCCTTGGGTTCGAACTCGAGACCTACTTGGTTCTAACGGTTACACCACTAGGCTTTCACTGCTGTTACAAAGATAATAATACTACGGTATTCCATATGCCTCCCACAAGGTGGACCGATGACCTTGTGAAGGCCGCTGGAATCCACTGAATACGGGAAACACAGAACCGGTCGAAGCGGCGGTGCTTGGGGGAGGCCTATGTCCAGCAGTGGACGTCTTTCGGCTGAAATGATAGTGATTGATTCCGTATACACATGGTGTTCTGTAAACGTTAGTTGGAGGTTCCAGGTCTCATTCCTTCGGTATACCGTCTTATCTTTCTGGAACTACCACATACAGTGAGGACACAGGGCCCAGACAAATTGACATTCTATCAGCGATCACGATGATGGGAAAGTCAAAAATGTATTGGATTAACATAGCTAAACTACCGAAAAGTTGATGTGAATCCTGTTGAAAGTTATAGAAATACAAAACGATTTTAAAGCGATACCAGTTGTCTGGACCCTCAGGATTCAGCACAGACAATTAAAAGAACCAACGATAGCCTCATCTCCGTCACAATTTCTTCAAAACTGCATCCAATACTCACACAAAACGCAAACCAGCATCGTATTCAAGGAAATAACAGTAAATCTAGTGCGGGTTGTACTCATACAGCCGGCACCGAAGTAATAGGTGCCGCTCAGATATTGCCAATGCACGGCCGCGCAGATTTAAGATGGCCGACGTCGACTTGCCTTGTTTCAATTGGTCAGTTTGTTTTGGAATGACTAGAGTTGTTGATACGTCTGTACAAAAATATAGCCTTAATCAAACAGTTGGTGATTCAGGGCTGAAATGATGATAGTGAAATTTTTTGTAATTAATTGGTGAATACAATGTCTCAATTTTAGGACTATTTGAACCAGCCTATGAGTTACGTGGGATTTAAACATATGTAACTGGCGAATGTGAGTTTAATATAGGTACACCTCTGCCGAACCCTTTGGGGAAGCAAGGCGTGTTGTTATGTTATGTTGATGATGAACTATAAAAGGTAACAGTTGTTATCTACTTATTCATGATAAGACAACTTCTGGGATCACACGGATTATTACCTAATGATGTCAGTAACATACATAGATGTTTATGGAAACTTACTGAATACGGTACCCATTTCAACACAACAAAACACAGTGACAAGTTCACTGTGTTTTGTTTTAACTGCAGATTTTAATCTTTAGCTTTCTGATTATAAACTCATCAGTCAACTAAGCCTAATAAATCTCAACTGATTTCTTGACCACTTGATATCAGGTTATCGTTCTTTAACCAAAACATAGCCACGTCATCATCGCGTTATAGCAGGATATGATATCTCCTATCGCAGTACGCCATTTAAATGGTCTTGATAGCGTCTTATCTTACGTCCTAAGTCTACCCCAACGGTCATCGGTTCTATAAAATAACAATGGCCGGTCCATTACCATTTCAGCTTGCTTGTTCTGTAGGCTATTTAAACCATAGAACAGCCAGAAATTAGTCCTTAATTTCAAATCAAAAACCGGTATCATCCTCTCCATAAAATCCAGTCCGGTCCGGCAGCAAACCGCACGTGCGGAGTTACGGCGCGCCGCGGCGTGCGGACACGGCGTGGTTCGTATTGCGACGCACTTTATTGCACTCCGATACATTTTGACAACCGTGTAGACAACGTACGCCGTGCCACTATCCGGATTTGTTTTTGGAACAACCTGTATAGGGGATTCTGTGTTTTGTTACGTCATTTTGTGACGTCCTATGTGTCAAGAGCGTGTGTGGCAACTGCGTAAGGTGCTTTTTCAAGGTGTTATGAGATGAATATTGGGATCCAGCTTTAGCTTTAGGTACACGCCTGTCTAACCCTTTTGGGGAAAATTGGCGTGATGTTATATTACAATGAAATCAGTAATAGTACAGTACGACGTCGTGCTAATCTTCGTGACGTCGTAAAGTAAAAAATGCAAAGCAAAGTAATAAATGATTTATGATTTTTAATCCCTGTCTAAGCTAGTTAAGTATCCTGTGAGGCGGATATCAAGCTATGACAAAAGTCAAGAGCATAAAATTGCATTGAAAGTTAAAATATAAATTAATAAAAAGATTAATAATAATTATTAATTTAAACATTAAAATGCACCACGAAAAATTTATAAATGAGCTGTCAATTTGACAATTCAACCCTGCGCCCGCGGCAGTAATTCCGCATTACGATGACCAATTCCAATTCACACTTCACATATCCGCACTAATTTAATTCGGAAAATCTCAACGGATCGTACTCCCCAAGCCATATCAATAACATTATCAAAAAGCGATCTGTTACTCTCATTAGTAGCCGAGTAGCGGAACAAAATGGCGTATTTAAAACTGCATCCCGGCCAAACGGCACGAAACGATAATTATTGGTAATTAGACCCCGCGCGGTTAGTGGCCGCTATTGGTTTATATTTAGTGCTATTTTCAGCGATCTACCTTGCATCAGGGTGGGTCAGCTAAGTGGCTTGGGTAATGGTCACGATACTCCCGGGCCGAGGGATGGGTGGAAAGAAGTGGATGTGCTAGGTTACATTGTTATTGCACTGATAGGTTCGCTTCTGAGAATTTATAAAAACTTTGAAACAAGTCAGAGTTTATATTTAGAGCAAAACGATACCAACATATTTGGGTAATTTTGATACTGCCACTACTATAAAGATTAATTTTTGCCTTGATTTTTTGCGTTTTTGGCAAAAATTAAAAACAACAATTTCAATCATGTAATTTACATTAATCATAACCAATTTCTGCATCAGAATTAAACAAAATCATCAACCTTTTTGAATAAATTTAACCAACAAAATATCACTTCAGCATGACAATATTAACACAATAGTGATACATAACAATTCAAACATTAACACAAGTTTATTGTAGTGATTTCCGTACAGCCGGCCTCGCCATTTTACATCGCGACCAAACGCGATATACGACGGAATTAAAAATACATAAACATGTTCGCATTTTACGATAATTACGGTGCACTATGCATTGGTAGGGTTATAATGGTGGAAATAAATACGTTCAATTGTTTTAATCGGTACGGCTACTGTTTGTTGAACGATTGTAATTTTGCCGAATTAAGTTGCATTGGGTAGATATACTCGTTTTGGTTGTGGCGGGGATTGTTTTGTGCCAGTGTGTGGGTAAAAATACCAATAATTTATTTTAAAATAATATGAGATAAGATTTTATCATAGGAAAGTTTACAGAAAACAACAGTGAAAGGTTTAAGTAACAATCTTTTATAAGTTACTGGCAACTTAACTGAGTACCTAGTATGTGTCTCTGGGACTATAGCAATGACTGCTTGTTAAAAGTGATAGACACAATGAGCGATAGAGTTAAGGCTTTTGCAGACCAGCGCGAGTTGTCGCGCGACGCAACACGAACAATATAATTTCTAAGAAAACTTCACGGTATAACAATAACAAAGAGCAGTGGTGGCCCAGTGGTAACGGCCCCCACTTACGAGTTGTAGGTCGTGGGTTCGAACCCAAGCAGGCGCTTTACTTTGTGTAAATAATTTCATCACCACTGCTCTCAAAACGGTGAAGGAAAACATCGTGAGGAAACCGGCATGTCTTAGAACCAAAAAATTCGAAGACATGTGAAATCTACCAACCTGCACTGGGCCCGCGTGGTAGATTACAGCCCACTCCCTCTCACAGAGAGGAGGCCTGTGTCCCAGCAGTGGGAACATTAATAGGCTGATGATAACAATAACCGGTGTCGCGTCGCGCGACAAGTCGCGCTGGTCTGCACAAAGCTTTAAAATTAAGTTGTCACTGAAAACACGTAGGTACTCGTAAGGCTATTAAAATCAGAAGTGGTGTATAAAGTGTCGGGTATTTTCTAATGTGTGATTCCTTCCTGCTGCTATCGTAGTGAAAAGTCTTGCCGGTCAGCAACGTTGCCTTCGGCACGCTGGATGTGCCTACACTGCCGACAGCGTGCAGCGGTAAACTTGCACTACAAAAGTCTCCCTTACTGCTTGTCAATGTCAAATTATTATATAGACTATACTTAAACATCGCCATTGATGGACGTTCTTTTGATACACCCTTGTCGTATTAGAACCGTTTATCATTTGAATCTATTATTCGGAATCTAATATTTATTTGCTTGCTAAGTGTGTACATAATTGTACACGTTTTATAAGTGCTATCAACTCGGTGCCCTATACAGGCGCTGCATTTCATGTACTAAATCATAATGGTGCCTAAGCCGTTAAGTCCGTCTTTGTACCTTTTTTGTGTGCGAGAAGTTTAAAGAAATAAATAAATAAATAATCTACACACTATAACCAATGAAAGGACCAGACATATATCATAAAGAAAATAAATTCCAAACTGCTGAAACCAGAACAAAACAAACATAAATACTTAATATATGATGCGACACGATGCAAAACACATCCCAACACGCACTAAATCCTACATCGTATAACCCTAGAATGACGCGTACGCAATAAAATGACCAACCCTACTGCCGACCAATACTGGAACAATAAACAAGAAATAACTATAGTAATTCAAACGGGGATGCTGTGGTGTTGCCAGCTTGGTCATATTTTTCTATTATTTATTTATTTATTTATGAAAACAAAAATACCTTAAGGATCAGGAGTACAGAAGTAGGACCGACGAGTACAAAGGTAGGACTTTTAACAGAAAAATTAACAGTTAAAAAGACAATTTTGTATTTTGTCACGTACGTTTTTTTTTTGTATTTGTTACGTTTTTTTTTAGTTATTGGAATATGTATTACACTGTATCTGAATTAAATTTGTTTTTTTTTTATTATAACTCTAAATTGCAACAATCTACAAAATAATGTAGGTATGTTGACCTGAATAATTAATAGCAATTGTCTGTTAAACAAAATGTTGCATATTCAATTTCTCACAGGCGCATTAGAACAACAAAAAACAGTTCGACCAAAAACAGGTACCTAAAACAAAAAAGTATCTTACTCCAGAAACAAGGAAAATATGAAAGAGTAACTAGCAACACTGCCACTGGCTGGGTCGCTGTGATACCGGTCAATGTCCATCAGTCGCCACTCGTAAACTAGGGTTAAGTCTGCGGATTTGTCCCCATCAGGATCCATATATTTGTGTATTGATATGGCATGATATTGGATTAGGATTTATAACTCGATCTCTTGTATTGCGTTGGCGTTTGAGGGTTGATATTTTTTATTTTATCGAAGTAAAAGGAGTATGTTATGTTCGTAGCAGGTGGCGTTTTGTAGTTTCTGCCTACCCCCATGGGAAGTAGGCCTGAGTTTATGTATGTATGTGTATTAAAGGCAATCTCTCGAAAGTAATATACCTAATTACTATGTGCTTATGAAATATCCCTTAATTATCTACAAATTATAGTTAACACTTTGTTGATAGGTACACGGTTCGTAAGTTTTGTAAATATTTACTATTTTTATTTTATAGGTATTAATAATATAATATTTCATAATATTTACTATTTATATGTACACCTAATAATTTTAAATTACATAAGTTATAGGTACTTTTTCATTGAAAAACTTTAGCTATTGCACGATAACTTCTTTTTCATTACAAAATTTGAAAGTGCCTCAGAACTATATAATGAAACTATTCGCTAAATGTGTAGACACAGGGGGGGGTGTGGGTCCATAACTCTGTCTACCCATTTAGGGAATAAATACAGTCGTATTATTATATATGTGGTGTGTATGTTAAAAATAAATCACTACATATTATAAAACTAAGTCGCTTCCCGCTGTCTGTCCCTAATTCCCTATCTATGCTTAGATCTTTAAAATTACGCAACGGATTTTGCTGCGGTTTTTTTGAATAGATAGAGTGATTCAAGAGGAAGGTTTATATGTATAATACATGCATAATATAGTAAGCTATAATTTATAAATTTATCACGCGGGCGAAGCCGCTGGCGGAAGCTAATAAATAATAAATAAATAAAAGCTAAGTTGCTAAGAATAAATAAATAAAATAAATAAATGTTATTCTCAAGTGCTGATAAATCATTATAACAAATGATTAAATTCAAATTAAACAAACAATAGCAAATCCCTAATGCCCGAAATAAAAATTAACTTTTTATCGTTATTTGCAAATTGTCGTCCTGTTATAATTAGATAGAGTAAATAAATCAACATATTTCTTGAATTGTGATATTATGATGATATGATGAAAACTTTTTCGTGGGCTACCTTGACGCATCGCCATTGCACAATGGCAGCTTATAATTTAACGAGCTGCGACCCGCGGTTTCAACCGCATAAGTCTTGATCCCATGGGAATATTGGGATAAAAACATCATGAGATGGTCTGGATACCCATTGATGTGCCAAATATCATCCAAATCCGCTCAGCCGTTTTAGCGTAAAAGCATAGCAAATAAACAAATAGAGAAACAAACTCACTTTCGCATTTATTATATTAAAATTAAAATACGCTAGGATTAGGATATTTGATAACTGCCTCGTTGGTCGCAAGCGCTACTGCTGAGCATGAGGTCCTGGCTTCGATGCCAGGTCAGGCAAAGTATAATTCAGTTTTTCCATCAGGAATTTTTCAGTAGCAACTCGGAGTCTGGATTTGTGCCCGGCAATAGGCTCGCCCCCTATTACATGGGACTTAAACATAACTGGCGAAATGTGGCTGTATTTACGGGTACACCTTTGCCTAACACTTCGAGGAAACGAGGCGTGATGTTATGTTATGTAATATTCATTTTAAATAAAATTCTAATAGAGTTTAGAGACCTTCACAGGATTATTTCAAAATTTCGAACATCCTTATTGATCATAAGTTCATAACTCCTAAGTTAAGTTAAGTTTATACAAAACAATATACCATACATTATTCTGTGGATGTACGGCATCTTATGTATCATAATTTCATCATTTCAGCCAAAAGACGTCCACTGCGGAACATAAGCCTCCCCCAAGCACCACCACTTCGACCGATTTTGTGCTTCCCGCATCCAGTGGATCCCTGCGGCCTTCACAAGGTCATCGGCCCATCTTGTGGGAGGCTTTCCAACGCTTCGAAGGGTAGGTAGGCCGCCGGGCACTAGGGGCTGTTTGTTATTGGTGCTTGTAATTTTTAGGGGGGGTTTACCATAATCGCCACGCTTGGCAGGCGGGTTGGCGATCGCAGTATGGTGTTAAAAGTGCACAGAGAACGCTGCTGCCCATTCTCTAGTAATCGCATCTTATGTATGGGTCACCTAAACACCGTGTGGAACGAAGAAACAATAACGCGATTCAGCGGAACGGTATAACGCCATCTATCGAAGAAGGGGGTCAAACTTTTGTCGCTGCTATTGCGGGCAAATGCGTAAACTTTTGAGTAATTGGTCCTTGTTACTTTGCTAATATATTAAATAATGTTTTTATTTCACTGAACATGGACTCGTTCTTTAAAACATGGATATAGAAAACATATAATTATATGTTCTAGTTGGGCGATAATCGTTTTGAGCTAGTTTGCAAATGAGCAAGTAACTAAGTTCGAACAAGCAATTCCTAAATAAAAGTGCCATGATGATGAAGAGAAAATTATAAGCTGCCCTTGTTCAGAAGAACCTAATAATATTATTACTTACCATTTTCTTTATAATAAGACCTGAAAAAAACTTTACTGAAAACTCATCATTTCACTAATTCCCATGTCTCGGTCAATCCGTAGCGCCCGTAGCTCCAAATTCGTAGCCGCGTAGGCGCGTAGCAGCGTAGGCGTAGCGTAGCTCATTACAATAAGTATGCAAAATCGTAAAGTTTAATTTGCTCACTTGATAATAACAAGAAAACACGACAAATTAACATTACTAAGAGACAAAGAATGCTGGAGTTTGATACTACGTTCAAATCAAGCAAGCATACACATTAAATATAATAGCTTAGGTCTGCGCCTTCGGATGACGACGATGTTTTAATGTGGATAATACGATACAACTTTGTTTGGGCGGATTTTAAAATGGGGGATTCTAAACTGGAAATATTTTGTGTTTTTATCTTACTTTATCGTGATATTATAGACTGGTAGTCATCTGTAGGCCACATATTACAGCATCACAAAACGGTTACCTTATCTAAACTAAATTGAATTATTTAAATATAATGTAGACTTTTAGGATTTATTGATAGTGGAGTAACTGTCGAATTTTAAAATCTTTATTTCTTCTAGGTAGTTTGGCTGGTGTGTGAGTAATTGAGGAAAGATAGTCACCTATCCCTTTGAAGAGAAATAATCATACAAAAAAATATCACTTATAAACCTGTCTACAGTTGACTCAGTCTAATATTAATGAGGAGCTGTTTCTCTTAGGATATCTGTTAAAAGGCCAAGCTATAAGGGGCTGAAGCCAATTTTTTTTTTAAATATCTCAAATTCAAAGAACCACTTTATAAAATTCTTTTAAAAACTTTAAAATTTTATTTTAAAATCCACCCACATCCACTCTAATCCAACACAGTTCGCAACAGCGCAGCGTACCAACAAATTCTTGGCTCATTTGTTTTTTATTCATCCACAGCCCAGTGTAATCGAAAGTATAAATTCGCTTTAACTGCTAGCAGGCCTGCCGACCGATAACACACCCCTTGTTAACTGCGTAATAAGAAAAATAAACTTATATTTGTGGCGCCTTATGGAATATCAAAGTTTAAACTGAGATAGTGGGGATTCTGTGGCAACTTGCAGCTTTTTCTCATTCAAACATTTCCTTGAGCGAGAAAAAGGAGTACTTAAGTGAGTGTTGCTGAGGTTTGGAATTGGATGGGTGGCCGTCCATTGCAACTAAGAGTAGACTTGCTGGAGGAGGTTGTGGCTAAGTAATAACAGCCGCACAGTTCGATCCATCAGGTTAAGCTACGCTTGCGGGGGTTGGTCAGTGGATGGGTGACCATCTTTACATACCAAACCTCCTCCGTGCCTCGAAAAGCACGTTAAACTGTTGATCCCGGCTGTCATTCGTGGAACTTTGACAGTTGTTACGAGTCGTCAGAAGCCCGAAAGTCTGACACCAGTCTTACCAAGGGGTATCGATAACCCAGTTATTGGGTTGTGGAGGTCAGATAGGCAGTCGCATCATGTAGAATACTGGTATTCAGCTGCATTCGGTTAGACTGGAAGCCAACCCCAACATAGTTGGGAAAAGGCTAGGCAGATTGAGTACCTAGTCTTGCTGTAATGTTCAATTGAAAGCACACTTGTCGCATGTTCTCGTAAGGAATGGCAGACTTTTTCAGATATGTTTTAAAGTTTAGGAGAGGAATGTGTGGGTCAAGCAACATTTGCTTAGGTTTGGACGGTGATGGGTGACCGCTGTTTAGCTGTTATATATAAAATTACTTCGTTTTAACTGCTAGTAGGGCTGCCAACCGATAATACGTCCCAAGTTAACTGCGTAATAAGAAAAGTAAACAAAATTGTGACTCCTTAAGGAATATGAAATTTAAACTGAGATAATGTGGATTCTGTGGTGAGAGATGGAAGCGAGTATGTAAAATGGGCAAAGTTGAGAGAGTGTTCCTGAGGTTTGGATTAGGATGGGTCGACCGTTGTATCTAAGAGGTGTCTTGTGACAATGGACATTTGACAACAGTCATAATTATGTAACATCGTAAATAAATTATAACTTGAAAAATTAGAAGGAAATTAAAAAATAATGTGCTTCATAAGTAATGAATTGTTAAAGTTGACAGTAGACTGAGTAATTAATGATTTGATTGATTTATGTTTATTGGCGTTTTATAATTTACTAGCTGCGCCCCGCGGTTTACCCGCATAAGTCTTGATCCCGTAGAATATCGGGATAAAAAAGTATCATATTTCCTAACGCAGGTCATGGTCTACCTATATGCCTAATTTCATTCAAATTCGTTCAGCTGTCAAACAAACAAACTCATTTTCGCATTTATAATATTAGTTGGGATCCAATTAATGATCTTTTTTTAAATTTGATTTAAGTCAAAACCTCTAATTAGGTTTATTTGTAGATATTGATAGTTTGAGGAGTCGAAGAAATGACGTCGAGCTCAGTAGCACGAATATTAGTCTCTTCCGCCCTAGCCACTTTAAGCTCCAGAAAACTACAAACTTCTCTTACCCATACCATTCTTAAATCCAGCTTAAAAAATTCTTAACTAATATTTCTCCTACTTACCCTGATTTAATAAGCAAGGACCTCGGAATTGGACGTTAATAGGGTATACTTTACTTCACCAACTAAAAACAACAGTCATTGGGTATTTCCACCTTACGCTAAGAAAAGCCTCTTAAAGCAGGAAGAAAGTTAAAAAATAATTAATGCTTTCGTAAATATTCATACCTTGGACGGAGTTTAGAGTTAACCCTCCATGTTGGAATTGTACTGGAGAATGGTTTTGAGCGGCAACGAATAACTGTTTTTTTTTTGTTGTAAATTATTATTATTAGTAAATCTGAGGATACATAGGTATGGGTGATCAGAAAATTAAAGGTCCATAATGATCACTGAGAAATCATACTTTTTAACTTACCCTGAAAATTTAGTAGTTAAAAAAAACTTATTTTTTTATTTTTATTTGACAGTTTTTGTACACACATTTAAACAGATACATAAGAAGAAAGGAACAGAAAAATACGTAAAAAGGTGGAACTTTGTAAAACTTCCACCCATTCCATCTCAACATCCACTACAAATAGAATGTGTCATACCTGAAAATACTGACAAAATATTTGTTTGACTGATTTTGAATTATTACTTCAAGATCATTATTTTGATAAAATTATACTTTCAAGTTAAAACAGGTGCTCTATTTTTTCTGGCCTTACTGATAAAATAAAATAATCGAGATGTTATAGATTACAGTGCATTCTACTAATAACTAATATTTCTATACTCACTAGCAGGTGGTTTCGCAATATGAGTCCGCATGTTTACAAAAGTGAAGGGTTCGTCGAAACGACTCCGATTTAATTTAAGTCCAGCGCCGTTATCGTCGGTACCCCATTGTTTTTCTTTCTTGAAATTTTACGGTCAATTTGACGTGATTCCTTTTTTTTACGATTAATTTGAATTTAATTAGTTCTGAGCATTGTTGTCGAGTTATAGCGGTTGTGAGTCAGCGTTTATTACTGCGTTATAGTTGTGTTTATTTTTATTTTATTTTGTAAATGCAATGGTTTTTGTATTTACATTATTTCACTCACTGCCTGCCTCGTTGGTCTAGTGGTAGCAAGCGCTACTGCTGAGTACGAGGTTCTGGGTTCGATCCCCGGGTCGGGCAAAGTGTTATTGGGTTTTTCTATCTGGAATTTCTCAGTAGCAGCCCGGAGTCTGGATTTGTGCCCGGTTGATGGCAATAGGCTCGCCCCCTATTACATGGGACTTAAAAAACATAACTGGCGAAATGTGGGTGTACCTGCTACAGGTACACCTCTGCCCAACCCTTCGGAGAAACAAGCCGTGATGTTAAGGCGTGATTACTTCATGGACTCGGCTCGAAGAACCGTGGAATAGCCGAAACCTACCACTATGTACAGTCTTGGACATAAAAGTCTTACAATGACGCAAAATTCTAAAGCGAACTTCTCCTGATATTTTGACAAGAGTCTTATGATGTTACGAATATAGTCTTTCCGAAACCGTACTATTCTGAAATAAGTCTTTTCTCAAAGTCGCAATATTTATTTTATAAGAACAAAGCGTTCTAATTTTGCGTAATTGTAAGGTATTTATGCTCGTGACTGTACGTAGTGACGGATTTCGGTTTAGCCATGAATCCACTACCGATTAATTTTGAGTCGAATAAGTCAAATAAGTTTATCGAGATGATTTTTAATCATCATAACTCAGAGTAAAAAGTTAAACGCGTTATCAGTTGCTATGTATGTGCTCATAAATCTGACAGTTATTAATAAAACCAACGTCAATAGCTGCTAATTGAAAATCTAGTAAATAAGTTAAATTTGATCAAACTAGCTCTAAATAATAGTAGGTATTTTTAGATTGCTTTATCCATACAAGATAAACTTTTTCATTACGCAATTACAACAGCCCCCGCTCAAAAAAGGCACATAAAGCAACCGAACAATTACAGCCGATAACGCACCTCCCACTTACGGCCCATCCATCTCCAACCACACACGAAGTAAGATCGACAAATCCTGACGCACTGCAACTTCGCACAAAAAAAGATCTCCTCACATATACATCTTTAGATATTGGAGCCTGTTGACATATTTACGAGCTCCTCGACTATTAAGTGGTGATTTAGTGAGGGCATATCGGGATGGATACGTTTTTATCGCGAGCAATATATCCACTTGGCTTCTAGCTCTATTATGTGAACCATTGTGAGAGAGCTTGAAGATTTCCACCCGCAGTTTTCCCCGAAGGGATTTTTTTAATGTTGTTTAATGTTTTTGGTTTTGATCGAGCATGTGTAGTGAATGCTGTTAGGCTCAAACTCAAACTCAAGAGCATTTATTTCAATTAAACCATTTACAGGCACTTTTGAATTGTTAATTCGTCGGGCAGTCAGAAATATGAAGCTAGTTACCCATTCCAAAGCGTAGTAGGTACCTATGGAGAGGCCAGGCAAATATTTACGATTAGCTGTGCTGTGTGTGTTTTCTTTTGGCATTAAAATTAAAATGAATGGGAACTTGAAGTCAAGTATATTGATATAAGAAAATAAGATAGAAAAGAAGCGAGTTAACAGCATAATCTACTGCAGTAGTAACCTCGACACCTTTGCCCACCTTTTGTGATAACATAATATGCCATTATGCCTCGCGTTTAGTATATTATGTGATTATCAATCTTGATATCGAAATTACAGCAATATGCTATTATAACTACAGCAAAGAAAAAAAATGCTTTAATATTTTTCTGCTTTCTAAGGAATGGAAAGAGAGCGTCCCCTTCTACACCTTCCAGAATTTCGTGATTTACTGATTTGCTACTAGTAATAAGGAATAATCAAAAAAGAGACTAGTCTAATAGATCGATGCATCTGCCCGTCCAATTCATGTATCTAATATTTGAATTACCTTTAATGAAATGGTCTCAATATTTCTTAGTTAAACTAACATAATTATTCCAACTTGAAAATAGTTGTCCCTTCCTCGGATCTTAACCCTCAGGAGCATCTGTAGGCTGAAGGGTACAAGTCGACAGTAACAAGTTAATTCTTCAAGCTTAATCTAAGATATTTGCTGATGAGGTAATCATGGGTATTGCTGTAATGCTAGGACACCGCAAACGGTTACATGATTGTGAGTTAGGAGGACTGGATGAGTTAAAGTGGTAGAAGTAAGGGAATTTATCTACTAAGTGCCCTTTTAAACACCTCTATTGATAGTTGGATTTCTATTGATCAATATATTTGTTTCCTTAAAATTGTCTACTTTTAATGCCATAATAATTATGCTTGTGGTAAAGTATCCTTAGATTCCATTTTTCATTACACTTTATAGCCTTTGTCAACAATAATTTCGAGAATTTTGTATTGGTATTGTATTTTTTTTATTTCTTGTGACATAATTATCACTTGCTTCAAAAACGGCTAAGGAAAACATCGTGAGGAAACGCTGCCGGAGAGATATTCCTCGACGTCATATGAAGCCAAGTCTGAGGTCCATGGGCGGCGTAGGTAAACACTCTGACACCAAGTTAGTCCGTACGAAAAAGATATATAAGATTTCTATTGTACTTAATTGGTTTAATTAATTCTCTTTTATTTCTTCTTTAATTCTTTTCCATTTATAAACCTCTTCACACTCCACCATCATCATCACCAGCTTCTATCTGCGCCTGATCATTGCCATCACCAAATCCAGTATCAGTTACATCCATGTTATCATTATGTATAACATCGGCCGTCTGTAGGCCGTCGCCGCGTGTACCAGTTAATGCCTTAATCTTAAGGTGGACGGCGACCGTGGGAACAGTGTGGACGTACCCCTGTTTATCGTAGAATAGTTTCGGTTATGGAAAGGGAGTTGGTATTTGAGGAGGTTTTAGATGCCTTGAGTAGTAAAGGATCAGTATCATTATGTAATGGTTGAAAAAAATTCGCGTTTTTGAAATCAGGTTAATACATTTTAAAGAAAACTTTTTGGCAGTTATTTAAAATGTCTAAGATTTGTTTTTCGAATTAATCTGCCATGTACTCTGTTTCCACAGAATCCCCTAGTCCTAAATCTTCTTTTAGAGGATGCATTGTAAATATTTTTTTTAGCTTTAAAGCTGATGTGCTGTGTAATTGTTTTACCTCATGTATTTTTCGCTGTATTCTGTGATTTTCGTTGTTCGTTTTGAGAAATTCTGAAAGTTAAATAGAATAGTGTTGAAAAGTTCCATATTTTATTCTTTTTGCAATAAAATTATAACTACGTAGGTACTGTTATTTATTTATTGATAGGAGAACCAACAGCTATAACAAATGGATAACAATTGTACTGATATCAACTAATCAGACATTAGATTCCCCCAATTATTTGTAATTCATTTTCTGCATCCACACCGTAAAATCTCCGTCTCATCCTCTCTCTCCCAACAGAAACACTGTCACCTCGGAGGTGTCTCCCCAGCCATAACTCTTCACGGAGGAACGTCCCCGTCGCCGTGTTGAGGAATTATTATTATGCGAATAAATACTCCGAATGTCACTAGTAAATGTCTCCCCTCTGTCGGGTAATCCGAGGGGCGATGGGGGCTAGTGTTGCCAGCTGTCAGGCAGAAAGTAGGATTTAAAAAAAAGGGAAGCTGGATGAAATGAGTTTCTTGTGATTTACTGATTTGCATACTGCAGGTTTTAAGGGCAGGATATTCGAGCGCAGTAGGCATTTAGCGCTACCTCAATCCCCGCGAGCCAGTCGCGCGGACACGCAGTTCAAATGAACTCGCTGACCCCGCTGTGCAAAAATTTTGCGTCACAGTAAAACATTATAACAGTAAGCTAACTTTGTTTTACGGAATTCATGTTAATGTTTCGGGTGTTTCGTTTTTAGGGAAATATAAGCAACACAATTTATTTTATTACCTACCTACAATTGTTTATTTTTTATGTCACTAACACTGTTTCCTTTTCTTTCATGACTGTTACAGCGCTTCCGCTTACAATGCGGTTTTTTGAATTTTTGTTTGATTAGAAAACTACTGGAGGGATTGTATTGGGAGTTTCGGTATTCTGTAGCTTTAGTTTTCACCTATAACATAGGATTTATGTTTTATAACTAGGTTATACTCCACGCGTACGAAGTCACGGGCTTAAGCTAGTAATTTATTATTACTTAAATAAATTCCAATAAAACTCATTACAATATAATACAGTGTGTATTATATTGTAATGAGTTTTATTGAAATAGTAAATTCTTCATCATTCATCAAAAATCACAAAACGGTGCTTGGACCTGGTTGCTGCAAATCTGGTTGAGGTAGAGAATGTGTACTGGATGCGCACTTATCAGGCTGCTCATTTTCCTTGTCGATAGATAGATAGATCAATGCAAAAAAGCCACTTTAAGCTGAGTTCAGACCAGCGCGACTTGTCGTGCGACGCGACACCGTTTATTGTTATACCACGGTAATACCTATTATCATACTGTAAAGTTTTGTATTGTTCGTGTCGCGTCGCGCGACGAGTCGCGCTGGTCTGCAAAAGCCTTCAGCCGCATTTGCAGGGTTATCCTTATTGCTAAGTTTCATAGGTACCTATGTAGTGTATTATAATAAAAAACGAAGTATAAAAAAAAAAAAAAATATTAAAAAAAACAAAAAACCCGATTGCAAAAACATAACTGAAAAGAGAATAACAAGCATTATAATTAGGGCATGCAATTATCCGCTCATTTTACTATTCGAATATTTCGGATACTGCCAGACAACTATTCGAATATATCCGGATAATATGGATATTTTGGAAACCACTGTAAAAGAGGTAAATTAAACTTATATTAGTTTACAATCGACATTTTTATTACAAAAACTTCAATAATCGTATACTAAAGTATCTGTCATTGACGAGAAAAGCTATAATCCACGGGTTATCTACCAATGGTATAATAGATCGTGAGCTGGTCAAATGTTATCTTTGTTAAGATGGCTAGAACAATTGAAAGCACATTAGATGAAGACTGTAAGTCTTATAAAGTAGTGCTTGGTAATAAATGAGACAAAATCACACTACTGACATTGCTAGATGTCAAAGTATCTGATGTATAAGTTGGATCAGCACAAACTAGTAGCCGCGAATGGCATGTACTTTCATCGATTCCCTGAATATGAACTATCTTTTGTGCGTTTTGGGTCATTCAGTTCTTGTTATCGCGATTGTGCAGTCCTATCTTCCGTTGGACATATATGTGAAACTGTGGGTATTCCTAAAGAAGACTTTCCGGATTGGGTTTTTACGGTCCAGGCAGGAAACGAATTAATGCAAATCATGAATGCCGAGAATCATGATGAGGCCTCTGCTCCGCATTCCTACTTCCCATATCAATCTGATTTTGGGTTGGTTACCAAAACAGCTTGTTCCAGTGTAGCAAATCCTAACCTTTTCTTTATGTTGCATTTAGCAGGAACTCTATTTTGTTCTGTGAGATCTCGTCAAGCAAGACACAATACAGAGATGAATCTAGAGAACAACACTACTAATCAAAGCCATCATTCTTGCCAATGCCTTTAAAGTAAATGCCAAGCTTGTCAATGCATTCACTGTTGATGGTCAACCTGCAGAGTCCTTTCAATTTCTTTGCTTATTTTCTCTGTTGAAGTAAATGATATTTCAGTTTCTGCTGCTTGTAATCACTGAGTGCTACGTCATCACCATCGCTGTCGTCAACTGAAGTCGAGCTCTGTGCAAAAGCACTTTTAAATTTTCTCTATGATGAATCTACATAGTAATTGTGTCATTAGATGGATTTTTGAAGATATAGCATGAATTGTCACGATTGCGAATACCTATTTTATTAAAACACAACGTTAAATGTTATATTATCAAAAGGAAAATGGAACAAAAGTAACTATCCGTATTATCCGCCCATTGTATATTTTGTAGTGTATTACTTTTTTTTTTCTTGTAATATATTATCTGATGTACAATAAAGTATATATAAATAAATAAATAAATATCCGGATAGTAAAACAAATGATATTCGGATAATATTTTCGACGGATATCCAGATAATTCGGATATCCGGATAGCATGCCCTAATTATAATCTATAGAATTTTGATATGGCAGGCAATTTCCCACAGGAAGTCAGCCAGTAAATCGGTAAGTCTGCCGGTAAGTCAGTCGGTAAGTCGGTCGGTAAGTCAGGCGATAACAGATATCTACACTAGTCACTATTTTGTGTGAAAGTACAACAACATCAACAACCTTGCATTATTATTATAATTTGTACAATAGATACCTACAGTAGACGCGCGAGTTGAATTGATGCAGAGTAGGTACACTAGGTACATGTCTGACGCTCACAGAACCTACCTATTGCGCCTGAGCGAGAAGCAAATACTGCCGTCGCGTCATCGCTATTCTAAATCCCATTATAAAAATCGAGTTGTAGGGTAGGTACTTACTGTTAGCCTGTGCACTTTTTTGTAAATACGCATTTGTATCTTGGTATCGATAAACTGCAAAGATAAAAAGTTTATTTGCAAAAATGATCTTTGGTGTAGTTGTGCTACTGTTCTTTCTGTAAACTGTAATATTAAAAACGAGTAGGTAGTTTTAATATACGTAGAAAAATTATAATCAAACTTACCTTATTTTTTTTTTAAGCTTCCCCAGTTCTATCCTGGATATATTTTTTTTCCTTCTGTTCTTATTCCCCATAATTGAATCTTAAATACCTCTTATACTACAACTTAAACTAATATCTACAGTTAAATTATTAATACTAGAACCTAAAACTATATAATATACAGACTGATTTTAAATACTAACAAACACGGAAAATAACATTAATTTATCGTATATTTTGCGGGGAACGCAGCGAGCTAGCAACAGCGACACAGGTCCTACCTCAAAGACGCCTGGCCGGCTACTGAATGGAAGCGCGCGGGCCGCCTTATTAAATAATATCTTGTTAAAACAATAAAAAACTGTTTTGAGAAAAATTAACCGTAGAATATTCTTTGTAATTTCATTGCCGATTTTTTGACATGTTTTTCGGAAGTAAAAGTTGGGTCTACTTCGAGTACGACTTAAAAAACGATCAAAAAATCGCGAAAACAGGGAGTTTTCGCGATTTTTTTTGATCGAGTGAAGTTGTTAATATCGTGTTTTGAACCGTAGAATAATCAAGAATATTTCTTAAACTACAACATGTATTTTTATCAGATCAAAACTAACAATATTTGATTGTTTAATGTTGAATCAAAAATAGGTCGATTCTGAGAGTCCTGGCCTTAAAGAAAAAATAATTAGTTTTGGCTGCCATTTCCTGATTTAAATTAGGTTATAAAGAAGAAAATAAAAAGCGGCAACGGCTCACAGAACTTACTTACTTTTTATTATGTTAAGGTTTAATTATTTTGCAAAAAATATAAAATAAATATATTTTTTGGTGAGTTATCATCACTAACATTTTTGTGAGTTCGTCGTCACTACGATGTTGTTTTTGTTTGGTTGTTGCTGTCAAAAACATGTCAATAGCACATAGCATGTAGGTATGTAAATTAAAATAAGTTACAGGCTAGAAATAACACCATGAGTAATAAATTACTTAAATGATTAGAGTTTATTGCTGATAAAGTACACGGAAATTGTATTTACTACTTCAGTGTTTTGCTAACGAGGTTAAAAAATAAAATAATTTTGGAACACCAAACACCCTCGGTGTTACACCCCTGCCTATCTTTTCGGGTATTACTGGCGTGATGTTAAGTAATATAAGAACAATCACAAAATATTTCCACATCATTGTTTTATCATTTTACAGAAATCAGGACCGTCCTCCCTAATCGAGACATTTGGTGTCACCAACCGGCCCGGCCTCTAGACAAATGCGTTCGATCCGCCGAAATGTTCCAGTAATAGTTTTAAAGTGTACCCAATTTCTTGACGTTGACACCTTCAAGATATTCTTGATGATAACTGTCATAACTGTCCTTTATTCAAGGTTTCATCTTAGTCGCAGTATAATCTTATTTTAATGGCTCTAACAACTGTTTTCTTATCGTTTTCAATATCGACACAAAAATAAACTACTTACATCTCATGCTAACTGAAAATTACAACAGTCAGTAAAATCACTTGACATAGTATTTTAAATTAGGATTAAAAACAATATAACATAATATCACGCAAGTATTTCTCGAAGGGTTAGGCAGAGGTGTACCTATAGTACCCACGTTAGAGGGGGCGAGCCTATTGCCATCAACCGGGCAAAAATCCAGACTCCGGACTGTTACTGAGAAGTTCCAGAAGGAAAAACCCAATAACACTTTGCTCGACGCAGGAATCGAACCCAAGACCTCATGTTCAGTTGCGCTTGCGACCACAAGACCAACGAGGAAGACCATAAAAATAAAATAAAACAATTAATTTTCAGAAAACTGGAGTAAGACTGCAAGTAAGCAATTTTCTTCAGATATATAATAGCACTAGCCTGAACATAGAAACCCTCAATTGTTAATTTTATTATGGTTTTTTGTTTTGTTTGCATTATGCCTAAAGACCATCACAGACTTAACTATAATTTAAATTTCTATGACCTCACCAACCTAATCTGTAATTATATTATTGCATATTAATATATAACATTCCATGACTGACCATAAAAAAAGAAGAAAAAAAAAGAATAAATATATTATTATAACTACGTCTGTGGTGGGCTTTAGACTGCTTCTATAGGTACCTACATCATCTTGTCACAGCTTCTGCCACATTTTATGTCACTCATAAAAAGAGGGGATGAGAAAGCTTATGGCACGATAAGCGTTATAATATTTTGAAATGAAGAGAAACAGAATTAAATGATAAAATGTGTTTTTGTTTTTAGCTGTTGCAAATGTCTGTTTTGGGTGAAGGCCTCTTAAATTGCTTACTACTCTAGAAGAACTAAACCTTTCAGTTTGATATTTTAGAGCTGTAGGCACAGACAGATAATTATTTAATTTTTGGATACGGATGAGAAAATGGCGAACATGCTCTTTCGTATTAAATTATTGTGAAGTTTTATTTTAAGATATTTCAAGATGTATGATTTTGTTAACTAGCGCCTAATATTCTATGAATACTTATTATCGTGCTCACTCCTAATAAATCAATGCTTTAGTACAAAATATAGCAGACTTTCCAGTAAATAGTAGTCAATCCCCTAATATTTAAGACATTGCAACAGTTCTTTATTCTTGCATAGCCCATAAAACATTTTTCTTAATCTCTATCATTCTCCTCCCATTCTCAGCGACCTGCCTCAAAGATTGACAATTTAATTTCGCCGTCAGGTCAGTAAGTGTAATGTTATCGCCTACAACAAAGGTGTTGCTATGGTCATTGTAGTGTAATGGAGTTCTTTATCTCCGTATATCATGGTGTCGCTCAGGCGGGGCAATAGAGCTACGAATCTTATGACTGAGTTTAAAATATACTTTGTATGTATATTCTGAATAGCTGCATGGAAATTTTGGGTATGTAACATAATCAAAATTTTTTCCAGATAAGTTCATGTGGTCTCGAATTTCATGCATTGCCAGATAAATTAACCGATTCTAATCTGGAGGTGGTTAAACAGGCCAATAAGTACCTACTGCCTTCTTCTGTTTCTGTAAGCCTTTACAGAAACGACGTTTTCAGAGAGTTTTTCTAGTTTGGGACCAACGATACCTCCAAATTGTAATTATGAATGTTGAAATAAACGATTTTACGTTACTTTACTTTAATCTACTGTCAAATCAAAATTTTACAACAATAAGGAACAAGATTTTTGCAATGTTTGTATAACAACCGTAAAAGATTAAGCATTTAGAAATGTTGTCGTTCACCTACTCTGAATTTAGACCCTAGTAAATCAATTTAACCTATAACCATTTTGGGCACTTGCCAATAGGGACCTGACGTCATTGCATGCAATAATATATCGTACAGTATTTAGATTAAGATGATGTCAAACAGTGTTCAGCCATTTTAATAGGCTTTTGACATTAGCCTGTAATTTGGAACCAGGTTCACATCAGGTGACATTTATTTCATAAAGCAACTCAAGCGTTCTTTATGAAATGAATCTATTATTAGCCTATATTTGGTATCGAAATGTGGGTATACACCTCTGGTACATGTCTGCCTAACCCTTCGGGGAATATAATATGAAAAATCAGGTCAAACCCATCCCATTGAATCATAATACCATATCCGACTCAGCCTATATCCACGTTTGACGAGGGACTGTGGCGTAACGTCTTGTTTAAATCAAGCGGGGAATGATGGCAATAACAGTTAGCAGCGGAGTTACGGCTGCTAAGATAATGGTGGCTCCGGAGATTCCCTCAAAGTAATTGCTAATTTCGGTCGACGCGGCGTGCGCGATAATTGTTTGTTTGTTTCTTTGTTTAAGCCTACCTTGTTTATCATCTGGTGTATCAATATGTTTAGAAGTTTAAGGAGTATCCTTTGTGTCTGAAGAATAACCAGATTCACTGGAATAGCTCAGGAACATCTGCTGTTACGTAACGGCATTTAAAAGGCAAATATTTGCTGCAGAGAAGCAGCGATACTCATAGTTTTGTTAAAGGAACTCAAACTCAATTCAAACTCAAAGCATTTATTTCAAATAAACCAATTACAGGCACTTTTGAATTGTCAAGGGGTCGGTCAGTCAGAAAAGATGAAGCTAGATGCCCATTCCAAAGCGTAGTAGGTACCTACCTATGGAAAAGAACGGGCAAGAAATGGCACGCACACTCTTTTAAATAAAAATTTGGTCCCAAAATATTGGTTAAGTACATCATTTATGTTGAACTTATACATGTGAGAACGATGGAAAACGTTAAAAGCGTCCTTAATAAAAAGAGAAAAACAAAAAAAATAACAATTAAAAAATTTAATCAAATTAATAAGCCATGGCAGCTATGAGATGACCAGACAACTGACGGCGTCTGTTCACGAACATGACGCATGGATTAGCACCATTCAGCTCACCATATTTTTGAAGGGAGCTAACACACACGCCACCGTCAGCGAGACTAGGGATGATGAAGAACGATGAGAACTAGGGATGATGCCATTAAAAGATACTTATATAAGTAGCTACAATACCAAAACAATTAGTAGTGATACCAGTAGTATGGTGTAAAACAGAAATATGCTTAGGTATAGTTAGACCAATACCGCTGTGCCGCCTGCCTTTGGTATGTGCGCGGCGAGGCAGAGAGGCAGTACAAGCCCCTCATTCGTCTATGCTCACGGCGTTCCGCCGCTCATTCGTCAACGCTGCCTCCCAGCCTACCACTCCTAAGGCACTATATAGCTGTCTCAGTAAAACTATAGTATCTCCTAACGACTAAAACAACTTAAGGTTTATGAAGTTTCTTTGAATTCTAGTTCTCTTTCTTTTTAATGGTCAAGTAATCCATCTTGTACGTAAGATGTATGTGACGGTATGCGAACATCCCTCACTCCACCACCCATCCATTATCGACGAAATTAAAGCCATCTATCGTGTACTAGCTGCAACTCGCATCTTAATTACGTCTCCGCACAACAGATGGCGCTCCTATCAATATCAGTAACCGTTAACAGACCCAAAACTACTTAATATACATAAAGTACGGAGACAAGACAAACTTGTCGACTGTCGTAACTATAAATCGCACATGTTAAACTAAGACAGACATGTCGGACGTTTGCGACAACTCAGCGGCCCTTATCAAGAGGCGAGCCGTTATTTACGGCCTGGCCTGAGTTATGGCCAATTTACAGGCAGTCATTAGTGCCTTAATGGCCTTAAGGTGTCCGGGTGAAAAGTACCGGCGGATAAGTTTCGGCAACGTCAGCGTTTGCGTCGCATGATGTAGGGGTTTGTCTTGCATTTGTAATGATAATGGTACGTTGTAAGAGGCTTCTTGGTTTTTATGGGATCATTGTTTATGGGGGGTTAGTGGGTGGTTTAGTATTTTGGGGTTTTGATTTTGAAGTATTGTATTGAGATTAGAAGGGAAAACCTACACTACTGCCATTCCTATGTTTTCCTCTAAGCAACATTGCTGTTTTCTGATTTAGAGAGGAATTGGTTCTACGGGATGGAAACCTAGGCATCAAACTGATTGTAATACCGTCGAAGCAACATTTAAATTTTTACTTTTTGACGTTACAAGAAACAATGTTTTTAAGGATAGCAACAAAAAAGCTGGATCTTGGTTGCAATGAAATGCTGAACTATTTTCATTTTTTTTTAAAGTATGTTGAGACTTTGAGTTTTCACTGAATCTGTCCAAAGTTTACATTACTAAAGAAATTAAAATCATAATTAGAATTTTTTTAACCAAAAACGTATGTACAGTAGATAAAACGTCAAAATGATTTGTTAAAGCCATTCCGGCGCTAAAGGCCGCCCGACAATAGCAAAATTCATTACAACAGCGTAACTGGCAATGATAACCTCATTTTGTAACGAATGAATCAAACGCACATTAAAGCATTGTCGTGCGCGAGAATTATTGTGACGTAGCTCTCGTTACTGGCGCACTTCGATGCTGCCGGCGGTGCAGGGCTAAAGGTGCGGTGGAGCGGGTTGGGGCTAAAGATTTTTGGTAGACTGGTATGGAGGGTTTTTGTTGGTGGCCGCTTGGCTGGGACAGACCATCGAAGAACTTCATATCTGTACACAGTAAGGACTATATTTTCTGCTTGCAGCGCTCGGCGGCTATAGAAACTGGGCGGTAACAGATGTGACCACAAATCTGTTGTCGTGTTCACAGGATTTTGTTTACAAACTGCTTAGTTGTGAAGTTCTTCATTAGTACCTTCCTTTCCTCATGACTACTTTCAGTTCCAGAACCCTGATTGATTCTGCCAACTTCCAAGGACTAAACTTAACCAACTGCAACAGCACTCGTCTTCAACACAGGTAGTAAGGGGATCCGTTAGCTCCGATTGGAACGTACCTACTGCATTGTTCCTCGTACGTTGCGCTTTTAATAGGTACGGCAAGCAAAAGGCAAAGTCGATTCCCTCCTACACCCTTGCGGTTGATGTTGGTAACCTAGTCTTGTACTTGATAGCTCTGTATGTATAGGATGACTTGGGTTTGTCTGAGAGCTGCAAGGAGTTAGAAACGCTTGTTTATAAATCATACACCCTTTGGATAATAATTGGTGATTTTATTCTAATATCTTATATGTTGTGGCAGATTCTGTTAGTAATTCTTGAAAACCATATCAAATTCTTAACAAACAGCAATAACTAAAATAAAAACTAAAGTAATCAACCAATTAACTAATAATTTCGTTAATCACACGACTCCACAGTTTTCCTAGCCGCAAATTTTGCATTATCGCGGTTGGTATGACAGTTCAGTGATATATTCACCGTATTATAAATGCTATAAATAAATAAATATCGGATATTTAGGATCGCGCCATTGTTCGTTATGAGCTATGTGCGGGCGCTTGTCTGCAGTCCTGTTAACAATCATTGGTGATTTAGGAAAATTTTCAGATTAATTTTCAGTTTTCAGGCTTTAAAATTGGTCTACCTGAGTTTTAGCCTGTATTTCATTCATGTTGGTCTGCCGGACTGCCTCGTTGGTCTAGTGGTCGCAAGCGCTACTGCTGAGCATGTGGTCCTGGGTTCGATTCCCGGGTCGGGAAAAGAGTTATTGGTTTTTTCTATGTTAAAGCCCAGAGTCTGGATTTGTGCCCGGTTGATGGTAATAGACTCGCCCCCTATTACATGGAACTAAAACATAACTGGCGAAATGTGGTTGTACCTACTACAGGGACACCTCTGCCCAACCCTTCCGGAAAGCAAGGCGTGATGTTATGTTAATTCATGTTTTATTTAAGTTAATTAATATTGAGAAAAGAGAGAAATTCTTGAAGTTATGTGGATTTTTGTTCTAAGATTTATGGTCCAAAATAAGAAAAGGGTGACACTGGTTTTTTATTTTTCTTTTTGGAACTGCGCCATTATGGCACATTGGCTACATGTACATTGTACAAGTACAAGTACATGTGCATGTACCCGGTACGTCAGGTGACTATAACAGATACATATAATTGAAATTTTGTATTACATTTGTTACTAATGTAAAGCTTATAAGTAGTAACATCCTAATAATAAGGATCAAGGTCTGAATTAAAGTTTTTTTTTTTAAACTAATTATACCAAATCTAGCCCAAAGTATTAATAAACGAAACGTAAATTACTCTGTGTAATACATAATATTGCGATGTTATTTAAATCACAACGGCAAGTCGAACACTATTCAAAAGAAAATTACAATTTCTTGTACATTATACATAATATGACTTGGAGTGAACTTTGGCCAGCTACATCAATGATTGTGTACCTTGTAGTTTCTTAAAAAAAAGCCGTATTTCATAACCCTCTCCAACTCCTTCTTTGGTGTAATTATTTGTATTTTATTATTGTCTTGTCCATTGTTCCAGATTTCTCTCAGAAGTAACTTCAGAAAGTTTCACAAAAAACGTTACAAAATTAAATTTTAGATAAACAAATCAAATAGAAAACAACATTAAAAAATAATTACATCAAAAACACTTATAATTCCGCCATAACCAATTTCGGGTGGTTTTAATCGGTTTCATCTAGTTTTTGTGGTAAATGACAGGGTAGCGTCCTGCACAAGCGGCGGGCACAATCGTATTGTTTTGACGTGTGGCTGTGCAAATAAATATATACTCATTTTTGTTGATAATGAATTGTGGGGCAGCGGTCGTGGTTGTCGGCCTGCTGGAATAATTATTTGTTTAAAATAGAGGGGTGGATGGATGTTTTTGGATGAATGACAACTCGATATGGATTTGATATAAGGCACCGGTATTAAAGCTTGATTGCATGTTGAAGAACGTGGAACTTTAAAATAAACAGCGGATCTGATCTTCATTAACTGGCCGTTCATTTGTGGCGAATATGTTTTACAATCTACATATTGACATATTGGTTCAATACAACAAGATGTGACGAATCTTGTCATTTAGGTATAGACTTATGCCCGATCAGCAGAACCATTGTCTAATCTTTAGTGTCAGTTTTGTCGTTATATTAGACTGCAACGCATTGCTACTTATTCTTTTAATGAAATCAATAAGTAGAGT
Organism: Conistra vaccinii; assembly: GCA_948150665.1. Lineage (NCBI taxonomy): Eukaryota > Metazoa > Arthropoda > Insecta > Lepidoptera > Noctuidae > Conistra > Conistra vaccinii. The sequence goes on from OX411325.1 coordinate 23,302,984, forward strand.
CTTAGTTCAATACTTAGCCACATGTTTATAGTGTTCAATTTTCTCGTCCTGAAAATATTAAATCTTTTACATATTTACACAGTATCTTAAGATGAAAACTGTCACTTATCTTATCACAACACTGGATTATCATCCTGAAACTGAGTGCTAACACCAGTTTAGAACATAAAAAAAATTAAACATAAAATAAAGATAGACGACAACAGTTCCTCCCACCCTATTTAATGTGCAACTGTGTTTGATTGCGGTCGTAAACGTTTGTCGTCGTACCAATAGTAATTATGATTTTTAATTATACCACGCGAGTGCACATTTTGTTTTAAATTTATTATTGTTCACGTTAATTTAATTATTATTCAATTTTAAACTGTATTTATGTTTAATTGAGCGTAATTGTTAAATAATGTGTCAAATGTAGTATTCGTAGTTTATTTTTGTTGTGATATTAATTAATTAAAACAATAATTATAAAATACTTATTGGTGCAACGAACTAAGTACATAAGGATGGACGATGGGTTCTGGAGTGACGACCGCGTACCAGAAGACGTAGTGATGGAAGGCCTCCCATAAGGTGGACCGATGACCTGGTGAAGGCCGCAGGAATCCGCTAGACACGAGAAGCAAATAACCGGTCGAAGTGGCGGTGTTTAGGGGAGGCCTATGTCCAGCAGTGGACCTTTTTCGGGTGAAATGATGACTAAAGATACTAGACCAGAAATACTTTAAGGTAGTTTATTTTTGTGTCTTTGTTCGTACTGGGGTTATAAAAATTAAGACACACAAGAAAATACAAGTTTTCCGGTTCCGATTTCAGCAAAATACCTGCTTGAGTGCATTATGCTAGTTTCAGTCTGAGACAATTATGACAAAGATCATTACTAAGTCATTAATTAAGTTAGTTAGGCTATTTGCTGTATTAGGTACACGGGGTTCCAATTTTTTTTATCGCTAGTTTCCCACATCACTTCTTTACTAACTTACAAATCGTTCGAATAACTTAAAAAAGACGACAGTGGCAATAACTCACATTTTCAGATTATTTTTAGCCATTTATTTGTGTTTCTGTCTGTAAAAAACTCCACAAATCACAACATTGTAATTGTTATTCTTGGATTCAAGTATAATCTGTGATTGTTTGCATGTGTGCGTACACGCAGCTGTGTGCGGTGCGCGGGCGCCGAGTGACACGACTCAGCGAGATTGAGCCGCGAGATTCATTGGATCTTACTTATAACGAGATTGTTGTGGGTTAGGAAGCTCTAGACAGGACCAAGGTTAAAAGAAATAATCTTGCAAAGTAAATATGACTAAGAATAACAATAGAAACGGTAAGATTTGAAGAAACGTTCAATACTTCAAGGATTTTGTTTGAACTTTTGCATTATTCTTAAGAACATCACGACAAGAGAGTGTACTATATACCACTGCCTGACCCTTTGGGGAATACAGGCGTGATGTTAAGTTAGGTACTTATAAAGGGTATTAATAAAAACATAAGTAAAATCTCTCTATATCGACCTAAAGTCCCCGTCAGGAGAAGTTATAAATTTTGTAAACAAAAAACTTTACTAAGTTACGTAGCGACAATTCAATCAACAACAAATAATCCCAAATTCAATCAATTAATGATATTAAGCGCTGTCGTCTAATGTTTTGTGGTACAGGAACGCGTCTGAGTTCCAGTACCACAAAACATTAGACGACAGCGATTTATATAGCTAAAATATAACCCGACCAAGAGAAATTGCTCGATAGTTTCGTATGTTACTTTGAGTTGATTGAATTTGGGATTTTTTATTTCGCTACGTAACTTAGTAGAAGTTCTGTGTTTATAAAATGTATAGCTTCTCCTGACGGGGACCTTAACTTATTTATTTTCACCGAACCTAATTACAGTCAAAATAACTAGTAAACATATTAAATTAATCGCTCTACACATCTCAATTCACACATTTTCGTGAGCTCAATGTGAATGAAACAATTTATGTCGACCTTCCAAACAAAATTATAGTGCGCGTGATCACCCATGCCAAGTCTATACCATTCAACGTCGAGGTGTTGAGGGATTCATTTTACCGATGACGAATTGTGCTGAGATCTTCGAGAGTAAACATTGGAACTACTGTGTTGAGAGAGTGACCAAGATGTGCGTTGGTTGTGGGAATAAATATTATTTAGTGACAGATTAAGACGATGAAACCGAATATAATAAAACGTTTTGGAGAATAACGTCATTAAAATCGTAGTTGTGTAGGAAACATCTTTTAGGTAATTCCTTATTTTGTTAGTCGAAAGATCGTAGTAGAAAATATATACCTATATATTTTTTAATAGTTTTCTAGCAGACTTTCGTAGCTAATGAAATTTTGGTAGTACTGTTCTGTTGTAAAAAGTTATGAACATTTTCTGTTTGTGCAGTTAATATACGAGTACAGTTCTCACTGAAGATAGTGAGATCATTTATTATCCATTTTTAGGCTTTGTATTAAAATATCGAATATACAACAGTTATTCAAATAATTGCAGTGAAGTACAGTGTTTACATGATAATAATTTCCTATGTTAAAACTAACTTTGAAAACAGAGCTGTCCCGTCACCTCCCAAACCTATACTCACCAAATGCTCCCGCGCACGAATCTTGATTTAAATCCCGCAACAAAATATGTACTGTTTTACTCTTAACCAATGACGGATTTATTTGACCAAACTGCTTGATTCTCAGCATTTTGGCTGTATAACTTTTTAACACATAAATATTTAGAATAGTGCGCGGCTACCGGTTGGTGTATATTGGTATATCGTTTATTGTTTCGCTATGGACAGAATTAGTTATGGTATGGCCGTGTTGAAGTTTTATGAGTTATGTTAGAGCTGATGATGGGTATATGGGCCGGGAGATTGTGTATGGATTTAGTAGGATTTTCTTGATAGATATTTCTAGATGTTTGGGAGATCGGTGTCAATCATTTATCAGTGAAATCGTAAATATGTTTCTATTCGCCTCGGTTTGGTATTATTATATTTAAAGGCAATACATGGTCTTTATCAGAAGAGGTCTTATTGTCTCTCATGCGTGGGTTTGCGGGCGAGGAGATGTAATTAAATGAAACAATAATATTCTGAATAATCACAAATCACTGATCACATTAGGGAATGAAGCGACGAAGTAAACGACGTTCCCCCCAGTACGTGAGGCGCGAGCGCACATCAACCAACTCACTGCCCTGCAAGGGTAGTCCCAATGATCACCAATATCTCACTCATTAATTATTCAATACCGGCTTCGATCCATAATCGAGATCCTTGTTTTACGTTAAGTTAAATTGACGCTGTCAAAATCGTTCTGAAATCAACTCCATAAGTTCAGCGTCGCAAAACCTTTAGACGCGCCGTCATATATTCATCTTGCAGTTGACCAACATGTTGACTGGTAATAACGCCTTTAGATCAGGTGGCGGACCTTATCTTGCGTACTGAAAAACGAAGTATATTGACGATGTTTTGCGAATTTTAGCGACAAAGTGATCCTTGTTATTTCACCTGCAATTTGACGAAACGGAATAGCAATGTTGTACCGGATGAATCCTTTCGGTGTCAGTATTTTTAGGTGGATAGGTGGTAGGTTTTGTCGGTGATTCTAGGTAGGTTTTAGTTTTTACAGCAGGCACTACATATTTTATTTTATTTTATCTATTAACAGCGATATCCTAGCACAACATAATATCCATGTTTATCAGATATTTATTGAAATAATTTCAGGTAACCACCAAAATAACCACAATTATGTACAAGTCTTCTGGCGAGCTGGTAAGCCAGGTAACAAAGAGACGTGGAGCGTCGCATAATATCAGGCAGTGGGATCGCGCCTAACTCACTCTTAAACACAGCACTATAAATACGGACACTAAATACCTGCTGGAACTTAAGGGGGAGGTGCTGCTAATTACGGGTAATTTTGCTAAATGTTTATTTTTTTCTTTAATTCGGCCAAAATTTAAAAAAAAATTGTAGATATGAGATAAATGGGATTTTTACGAGTATTCTATAAAGAAATGAAATGGTGACTGAATTAATAGGGATGCCGAATTGGTAAATCTGCCGCTAGCGCATACTATTGGGTCTTGGGTTTCTCTCATTAAGAATAAAGTTAACTCTAAAATAAGTAGCTTGGTTGATTGTTTTTGGGTTTGACGCCATGCCATAAAAGCACTAAAAGACGTTTCGTCTACTGGTAATCACTAAACGTTTGACGCGATTATTCAACTTTAACATAACATAAACATATTACCGTTTTGACTTTATTTTAGTCAGCAAATCACATCAAGTTACTTACGATGTGACAACAGATTTGAGAGTGATTTCTCGACAGCAAGCGAAGCCAAGTCAGAGAGCCACGGGCCCCATAAAAGCTCTCAGACCAGGCTAGTCACTAACCAAGCGAAAAATGAAAAGAAGGTGTACCTTCTTTTCAACATTTGCAGGTTTTTAACCCCCCTTCACTTGACCAGCCCCTTAACTATGCGGTGAGCAGAAGGCAAGTATACACAAAAACTGCAAGTGTGTGTCTGTTTACGAGGCTCGCACGGCTGCGGTGGCCGGCAGAATTATAAGAGGTTTAGCGTATACTACTAAAAAGATATTAAACTACCTTTATACTTGGAGATTTTGTCCGAATTTGGGTGTAGTATTGTTTTGTTAGATTGGTATTTTTAAGAGGCATCTATAGTTCCCTAGGATAAAGCAACTAGCAAAAGCTGAAGAGGCACAACCTTCGCGAATATGGAAAAAATAGTTAAAGATAAAATTAACATGTAGGGTTTTTTTCCAAGTCTTATTAAGCTTCGTGCAGACTAGCGCGACGCGACACCGGTTATTGTGACTGGTAATTCCGGAAATTACCCCCTACATACAAACTTACAAACAAACAAACAAATTTTACTATAAGTAGTATTAGTAAAGATTATAATTATTATATTACTAGCTTTTACCCGCGGCTTCGCCCGCGTAAAGGTCGGAAAATATCCCACAGGACCGTACTACCGGGATTCAGATTATCCTCTATCCTAACCCAGATCATGGCCTATACGGATTTAGTTAAAAGACCATACGCCTTTCAACTAAATCCGTTCAGCCGTTACGGCATGAAAAAGTAACAGGCACATTTTAGGGTTGCGTACCTCAAAATGAAAAAATGATCTCTTTCAGTCGTCAGTAATTTGACATTCGAAAGAAGAAGACAAAGCTTTGTAACTATACTATATGTTTAACTATACAGACGCTATACAACGTTTATTAGTAAGGAGGTAATGTTTGTAGCGGTTACACCGCCACATACGAACTACGCATGAAAGACATGATGTCACACAAATCCTGCATCGCGCATAGAATTTACCACGCGAACGACATAGATAAGACTATCCGAAATCAACTTATGGGCAGTTGCCCGCCCGACATAACACCCGTCTTGTCGGAGGATCCTCCCTTTTCTATGGTGGATGAGTGAACTTTACACCCTGTTCCTCATACCACTAAATTGGTGACCCTGAGACTGAACGTCAACGCAGCCTTCGTGCAACTACTTCAGCGTGACGTCATCATCATCAATCCCGCAAGCTTTCGTGAGGCGAGTTACACAGCCAGCCAGCACCCACGGCTCAGCGGGTATCCTGACCACCAGCATGCAGCGAACGCGCATTCCTGGTCAACACCCTTAGACTCATCACCCCGACTCACTGGGGAATCACCGAAATCACCTCAATCACCGCAATCACCGCAATCACCGCAATCACCTCAATCACCGCAATCACCTCAATCACCGCAGACAGTTCCAACTCACTGTGAACTGTGCGGCACCCAGTTCCGACTCACTGGTAGCACAATCACCACAATCGCCACAATCACCGCAGACAGTTCCGACTCACCGTGAACTGTGTCGCACCCGGTTCCGACTCACTGGAACCACACCTTAAATCTCTTAAAAATAAGAGACAATAAAAAGAATCACCGAAATCATCGCAATCACCTCAATCACCGAAAACACCGAAATCACCGCAATCACCGAAATCACCGAAATCACCGCAATCACCTCAATCAGCTCAATCACCGCAATCACCACAATCACCAAAATCGCTGCAATCACCGCAGACAGTTCCAACTCACTGTGAACTGTGCGGCACCCGGTTCCGACTTACTGGAACCACAATCACCACAATCGCCACAATCACCGCAGACAGTTCCGACTCACCGTGAACTGTGCCGCACCCGGTTCCGACTCACTGGAACCACACCTTAAATTCTAAAATAAGAGACAACAAAAATAATCAATAATACATGTAAATTTTAAAATCAACCCCTATTTTACCCCTTTGGGGGATGATTTTACAAAAACGCTGAAAAGCGTAATTCTTTATTTCTTACCAAAAGCATAAATTTGAATTTCCATATCCCCAACTTAGAAATATTGAGTTTCCCATACAAACTTTCATCCCTTATATCACCCCCTTGGGGGTTATTTTTGAGACAAAAAGTACCCTATGTCCTTCTCTAGGATGCCATCTATCTCCTTGCCAAATTTCATCGAAATCCGTTCAGTGGTTTAGCCGTGAAAAGGTAACATACAGACAGACAGACAGACAGACAGACAGAGTTACTTTCGAATTTATAATATTAGTATGGATATTATAAGTATAGATACAGTTGACGAACTCGTGGTAAGCCGCTTATCAACAAGCGACGACTTGCCTTATGGATAAAAGTTGAGATGTCTCACAAGCCTCAAATTACACCAGATCCCTGAAACGAGAACACAGACAGGCCCCTTCCCACTAAGCCGTCACCTTTTACACCCTCCAAAATTCCATCTCCACCTATTCATAACCAGAAAACAACATGCTTTAACAACCAGTTCTTAAAACCCCCAAAAACCTTAGTGGGACAGTTAAAAGCTAATGTTATTAGAAGAACGTTAGGACGCGCGCACACTGGCGCGTTTGTCGCGGTGATGTACGCGACCGAGCCCCCGTAAACATGCTCCACCTGGCTTTGCTAACGCTACCTACATGGTCAGTGTAGCGACAGCAAATAGGGAAGCAGAAATGACAGTTACGGTTCTTGCCAAAATTTTAAACGATATTTTCTAACGTAGTTTTTGTTGCACATTGAAAAGGCAATAAAGTAATGATCATGTAATCTTGAATTTAAAGTATGTTGTGATATGTTGAACATAATAATTATTATGACATAACAAATCTTTAAAATTTTTAGTAGATGGAAAAAAATTACTCTCAGGTCATTTTTATTCCCCGGTCATTCAATTTCTGTAAATTAATTTTGAAATATAGCAACAATAATTGTTTGTAACCTTCTGTATCATCCATCGAACATTATTTTAACAAGTGTTGTATACTCATTTTGTACTAAGTATTTACTCATTTATATCCAAACTTTTTTGCTAACTGTACGAGGATCTGCACCTCGCCCGGTATCGGAGATATCAAAAAGCTTACGCCGAGTTAGGGCACTCGATTAAAGCCAGCCTTGTTTGCATCGCCGCTGAATGTGCTGACCCTACCACTACCACTTGAGCTGTTTTATGGTAATTAAAATTTTTGTTAACGATCCTTATTGTTTTGCTTACTGTACTTTTTGGGTTTAGTGTCGTGAGATGTGTTGCTTTCGTTAGTGTTTTAGCTAATTTTAAAAGTGTGCAGAAAACGAGGTGTGGGAAAAAAAAATCTGCCGTTGCGCGTTGAAAGAAACCGAATGACTGAAAAAAAAAATTAAGTTGCGTGACTTGAATACAAAAAATTTATTTTTATTTTCACTACAGATATGCATAAAGAAAATCTAGACGCATTTTAACTATGACGTCACTGACCTCAAAAAGCAGAACAAAACACGACTCAAATAATAAAACATCAAACATCAACATTGAAATAATAAATCTGCGCGTCCATTCCCCCCTCTCCCCCCACCGCCACCCCCCTCAGGCTCAAGGAGGCATCCATGAATGCTGTCAGGGCATGATGGACGGCCGAGCATAAAACTGACGAGACGACTACCCACGGTACGAAATGGCTCTACGGAGCCCAGTATATCACTTTTATTACATGCCATCTTCATTTTCATATTTCATATTTGCATTTCTGTAGCACCCCCCCACCCTAGGTCGTCTCCCCCCCGTTTTAAGCGTTTCGCACGTTTTTCTATGTAATCGCTCGCTTTGTGTGTGTGACGTAGTGGGCAACGCGTCAAAGGAAAGTTTTTATGGCGTTATGTTGGCTAAATGTATTGTGAGGTTTAAGGTTCCGTATGTAAATAAATAGCATTCTCTTTGTTCTTTCTGTTTTTAGTGATTTTTTTCAGAGATGTAAAGAAAATGGAAAAATTTTGGTGCAAACTGTAGTTTTAAGTTTTAGTTGTGTGCATCTAAATAGTTTGCAAACAACTGGGAAGGTTCCTTTTTTCTTTAATTTCTTGTGCAAGTTATATAACAGGACGTTTTCACAACAGTATAATAATGCAGTTAGACATAATTGTAGAGAGAATGTATCGCTGGATTGAACAAAAATAAATATGACAAGCAGTGTTATCGTGTAATTTTGGTGTGAACTTGGCAAGCCAACCGATACAGGCTGACGAGTCATTTAGCTGACCACAACTTACATTGCCAAAACCACCGAATAATTTGCTAGTAAACCTTTGGTCTAGCATTTAGTAACAAAACTACTGAGTTTGAAGTCCTTAATTCGTTTATAAAGTTGAAGACCTCACTATTAGTTTTCAACTTAGAAAATCTTAGGTATTTGGAATTAGTAATTAATTGTTCGGTAAATGGATATAGACTAGTAATTTGAACCTGTTGCTGAAAAATACGAGTTTCTAATGGCATACGCTCTAATAATATCCCTGCTGGGAATCAAATAAAAAAAAGTAAAAAAAAAACTTTAAAAAAATTTGTTGATTCTATTTCAGCCTCATTGCGGAACCCTAAAAAGCCAAGTCAAGGAAATGTATAACAAAGTTGAGGGCATGTTGTGACGTGTTCTTTGGTGGACCCCGGCTAAGCTGCTTACTGCGTTCCTGTGTTCACGGAATTTATTTTTAACATGATATAACTTTTTTTTGTAAATATATCGGTGTTGAAATCTAAAAAAAATGCATCGATTTCTTTATAATTATGTTGATTGATGAGTGCAGTTTTTGAGTGCTAGTTAGCAAACCAATCCTATGAAATTGTTCATAGGATTGGTTTTGTGAGGTTTCCGACAAAGATAGGACCTATTGAGCGTTATGCTGGTGATCCTCACTGCACGGCGTGAAGGCGCCGCAGCCTTATCTTCAAACACCTCCTGCTGCAGGTCCCTGAAGGAGACGCGTGTTTCTGACTCCAAACGGCCCAGTCGAAGACTCTCCTGCTGCATGTTCCTGACTCCAAGCGGTTCAGTCGAAGACCATCCTGCTGCATGTTTCTGACTCCAAGCGTCCCAGTTCCTGTCAAAAACTCTCCGGCTGTATGTTCCAGGCGAAGACGCGGTGTTCCTGACTCCAAGCGGCCCGGATCCTGCTGAAGAACGTCATGGTCCTGGTTTCCTGACGTTTCTGCTGCTCGCCGCAAGATCTAACTGCTGGCCTAAAGCCACTAATCCTAGCTCCATTAAACTTTTTGTAGGTACTCTCTATTTATATTCTTCATGTAATTTAGTAATTTTTAATTGTGTGACTTGCAATTCGCCCTCCGGCCAGTTGTAACGTTACACATTATCATTCAACTTATGAAATAATATTAAAATTTTAAAAACCCCGCCACATTCATTTCCTCATTTCTCTTTCCCGAGACCCTGTTCATAATCTATCTATAACCTATTCATTGAGACCATTTCAATAACCGCATACACGATACCTATGCTGTAACTTCGTAAGGGAGTTTGGTATCCTGCAAATACCAAGTGATACTGCAACATCAGTTCAAGGTTATTATATCTTCTAATATCATTGAAGTAACAGAATACCAAATGTCAAATCGATCAGACCTGTTGAAGACGGTCATATCCATTCATCAACTAGAAAAGAGCTGATAATCTTCAAACAGCTGAACCGATTTTGATAAAACATATCTAAAATCCATCGCTAGAAAACCTGCTTTCAAATAAATATACTACATTCAAATTGGTTCACCCGTTTAAGAGCTACGGTGCCAGAGACAGACACACACACATAGCGGTCAAACTTATAATACCCCTCTTTTTGCGTCCGGGGTAAAAACAATCACAACTCACAACTCCCAACCATCGCAGTCAATATGCCCTCATATATTTTTACCATAGGCGTTCTCCCGTCAGCACACACAAAGACGTAGCCATAACTCCTTCCAGCACACGGTGAACAATACTGGAATTAATTACCTGATCCGCCCAGTGGGCCCAGATGTTTTTCACTCATTGTTTATGGGCAGAAGTTGGGCTGATCAGGGTTATTGGGTAAGCAGATGATGTTCGTATTGTTTAACGATGAGTGATACGTTACCTTGTTTGCTTGAAATATCTGCAATGGTAAAGTTATTAGGTAGAGCTATTTTATATATACTAACTACTTTTAACACCCTGCCCAGAGGCGTTTGTGGCTAATAACAGACGCACGTGTCGATTTTCCGCGGTTATTCCGTGGGTGGGTGACCATCTTTACATACCAAGACCCATCCGGGCCTCGAAAAGCACTTGAAACCGTTGATCCCGGGTGTTATTCGTGAATCTTTGACAGTCTACGGGTCGTCAGAAGCCCAAAAGTCTGACAACCAGTCTTACCAAAGGGGCATACCTACTACATACTAAACTTTTCAATACATATTTTAATTGTGTTTGAAGCTAACCAATTTTGCCTTTCCAAACTCTTTATTTTAAAATAATTATTTATACTTTAACCACACAAAGGTATAGAGGCGAAATAATGCCATAGGCATAGAATTAATAGAAAACGTATATTTAATTAATCACATAATATTTGTAGAAAGTAAATATTTATATTCGCAATTTATCAATAAACGGCCGAGTATTATATATTAAGTAGGAATGCAATAACAGGTAATTTAAAATACCAAATTAAAACGTAGCTCTTTACTTTCTATTTCCAAAAACATTAACATTTATTGCCTGATTATAGTTTGGCAAATAGTAACATAATATTAGTATCTAAAAACTGATATCTAAATTGCCTAACATAATGAATCCTTAAAATGGAACGTTAGAATTTATACATTATTTTTGTTTTTTATAATCATTTCAATGTTCCTTGAATAAACTTCTTAGAATTGGTCAGTTGACCCCAGTTGGGGACTTAGATACTCTAGTGAGACATTATAATTTATCACAGCTTGATCTACAAAACTTTAGATCACTAAGAAGAATTAACGTACAGTATCGTCTTTAGAAATATAACCACAGAACGTACTTACCATCTTTTTACGAAAACTACCTTTTGGAAGGGGCGGTAGAATGCTGAATACTATATTTTGTACATTTTGACGTTCAAAAGTGCCTTCAAGAGCCTATTTGAAATAATTGATTTGACTTTGACTTTGACTTTACTTAACCCTTCAGGGCACCGATTTCTCTTTACATAAATAAACCTAGATGCATCAAAAATAATAAACTACAACTTTGATGACGTAACAAATTCTAGAAGTTGCTAAAATGAATGTGACAACCGTTACCATGTGTGTGTGTTTATAATAAGGGTGTGTGTGTGCCTGCCCCGACTCCATCCGTGTATGTACAGACAACAAAATTATAAAAGGGTAAATAAAACAGAAAGCTTACACAAGTCATAAATTTGATTTATAGAGATTAAAAAAGGCGCTTTAGAAACGGCTCGAACGAAAATTTTCGGTGGGACGAATCGGGAGACGAGTGTAGCGGCAGCAGAAACAATGTGGAAGCTGTCATTGTGGGATTTTTTTAAAGGCTTGAAACCTTTTTTTCTTCAACCTTGGACTAAGAATATTGTATTGTTTAACTGTTAAAAAAGTGAACTCGTATTTTACTAATTAAATTTTTATTATGCAGTTTTCAAAATAACTTAATATTTCCATGCATACCTACATGTTACTGTATGAAAAACAAAAATTTACAGAAAACGTATTTGAAATCTTTTTTCCATGCCACTCCGGGTTATTGAAAGTGTCCTTTTGAATCTATAAAATATCCTAAATAAATGGGTACATAATTTGATTTAATTTCCAAAAAATTAAATACAGTATCACATTTCCCATTTCTGCACACCGTACTCATGTCAGCGCAGTGTCGATGTTCGGGGCCGTCAGAGGGGGCGCCGTAAGAAAATTTACAGGCACCGCCGTATTTCACCCCCGCCTTTTTTGTTAATCTACCCTCCTAATGCGTCGCTTTGTTTACCTGCTGACCGTACATAGTGTCCTTAGTTAACGTGTTCAGATGGAATTATTACACCTATTTCGTTAAGGTGTTCTTTTGTTTGTGGGGTAAGCAGAAAGCTAGGTTGTGATTATGGGATCTTGGGTTTCTAGGTGTGCGTTTTGTGAATAGGTGATTAAAATGGAGAATTCTAATGCATGAGGGGAACAACAGTACTAGTAATTAAAATCAAAATAATATTATATTCTGAGAATGAGACGAAATCTTGAGATACAAAAGTATTAAAAAAACGAAAATTAATTTTCTAAACTAGGTGAGAACGATCAGATTTGAGCTCATATCAGTAGATTTTTCTACGACTTTCACTGTTTTGGGAACTTAATCGACACCCTTTAAAGTAGCAGTCATTGAATTTTTGCCTGCATTATCTTTTTCAAAGTCCTACCCTTTGTGTAGCATTTGGTCTACTTACGTCTTCTTTTAGCTTTTATTCTCTTTGGTCTTAGAACACTATGTTTGATACCTACTATCTTTTATGCCTCAAAAGAATAGTTAAATGATCCAATTCCCAATCTTTGTCCTATATAACGTTTGCAAATGAGCGTCGCAGTTGAAAGTTGTGCAATACAGAGATACAGCAACTTATGAGTACGGACCGAGCTTAGTTTTCGATTTGGCAAGCAACGGGGCAATATTGTTCGGTTCGCGAGCCATTCCTACAGTATGTTTAGCGTTTTTATTAGTTATATGATTTTCGAAATATTGGGTTGTGTGCTATTGGGAATGTGGCTGTTGTTTTTTGTTTTTTTTGAGGTTGGTATTAGGTGATGGGGTCAGAGAGGCGCATAGCGTCAATCACTCTATTAGTTGATAGCTTGGTCGACTTTAAATGACCAGAAGTTTAGAAACTTCTCGTATATCAATATTAATCGAATTATCAAGAGAAAATGGGTGGAAATAACATTGGAAAGTAATAAAGAAATACTAACAAATTAGAAAAAATATGTGAAGGCCGCAGAAATCCGCTGGATGCGGGAAGCATAGAAACGACGAACGGTGCTTGGGGGAGGCCTATGTCCAGCAATGGATCTCTTTCAGCTGAACTGATGAAAACATTTTTGGAAAATTGGTATAACTATGGAATAGGTAACTTGGACACTCAAGAACGGAGTCATAGTTTTTAACCGATTTCGTATAACAGTGATATTCCTGTATAATCTACGAGAACCTATAAGCAGTTTGGCAGACAAATTTTCATGAAAACACTAAAATTATTTAAATATAAAAAGTATATGTAATGAAAAGACCATTCCGTACGACCCGTTCCTGTTCCGAGGACCCAGTCTGACTAATTATTAAAATACCTTCAATGTTTTAAACATAGTGTTCCTTCATCCTTTGACAGGATTACAAGCTGATCCATTTTCCATCAATCACTCGGCCCTTAGGTCTAGACATAATGCTATCACGTTTAACGACCAACCACTTGCACATTTTAACCCTTCGACTGGTCGTATAATTGGTCCAATGAGGGGAGAACGGGTTATTTCATAATCTACGGCACTGCCCCCCGCTCCCCCCGCTGCAGACGGATCAACGCTGCACAATCCCGGCGATAGAATTTTATGAGACCCCCGGATGCAGCGTGGTAAGCAGTAGTCATAAATAGTTGCGAGTGTTAGACGTGGCTGGATGTGGCAAGTATATTTTTTTATTACTTTGAAGAGATACTTTTAGTTATGTAACTTTGAAGTTAAGTTACTATTTTAGAGGCATGAGGAACACGGTGTAAAGTTCACTCATCCTCTATTAAAAAGGGAGGATCCCCCGACCAGACGGGTGTTGTGTCTGGCGGGCAACTGCCCAACGATTAATGTCGGATAGTCTTATATGTATATGTCGTTCACAGTTTCCAGTTAAATTATTATTATACACTTTTTATTTGTTTCCTTTCTTATTTATTTATTTTTTATGTTATTTGTGTTCTATTTATGTTGTGATATGTGCCTTATTGTCTGTGCTAAATAAATGTATTTTCTTTCTTTCTTTTCTTTTTCTTTCGATGCAGCATTTGTGTGACGTCAGGATTTTGTGTGAAGTCTTTGATGCGTAATTCGCATGTGGCGCTGTAGATGCTGCCACACTATTTATGAAAGCCAATGATGGAGTCATAAATCATAGGTATTTTGTAGCGAAGGCTCTATTAAACAATATGGATAATCGTTTTTGTAGAGGATGTGAAATGATATGATATGGACATTGGACACACAGGTCGAAGACAGCAAATGTAACTGCAGATTTGAAACTAGATAATTTCTTTTTAAACACTTGTTGTTAATTTGAGACCGTATTGTGCAAAAAGGAAGGGAAATCTTGTAAAGTTTCAGCTTCGGCCAAAGAGAGATAAATCCCAATCTACTTTAGCCACTGTTGATGTAATATCATAAAAACAATTTTATATTATATAGATAGCAATTTAGGCCACAAAAAGACTATTAGGACCAAAAGATTTTTACATCCCAAAACATTTTACACAACCACGCTTCAGCCACATCCAGCAGGCTGCACATCTGTCGGCAGCACATTAATGCACTACGACTGTACGTAACTATTACGGCGTGAGTTGTGGATTTGTTTTGCCGGTCAGATAGTTGAAAATATGAAAATGAGTTTCAAGTTTCAGTAAGATGTGGAGCGACATCAAATTTTATGGACAAAACAACTTTTGTATTAATTCTGGTACAAGTTTTGTGTTTTAGTGGATGTGGTGTGTAGAATTATGTTTGTGGGGACTTATTTCTGGGCACTAGTGAATTCATTGCGGGTAAACAGGGCTTCAGGTTAGTCACTGGGCCACAGTGCTTTTATAGTCATTAATACACTATGTCAACCGCAGTAATTTTCTGCTTTTATTTTAATTATACTTTGTTTTTATTTTTACTGTTTTTTTTTTAAATTTATGTTTCAATGACTGTCTTTAAGTTTAATTTGTGATCTCCTGTGCGCAGCTTGTCTCAATAAAAACTTTTTCTTTCCTTTTATGTTTCGTTCAGTCTTTGTTTGACTAATAAGCATAGTGCAGATGTAGTTTTAGTAGCATTTAAGTAAGAATAGGTCAGTCTATTTTTATCTTAGCAGAGGATGGTTGCGACAAAGTAGAATAATGTTATTATAAAATTACAGTTTGGCATAATTTGTTTAATTCTGGAAATAAAAAAGTAAAAAATTCTCATAGAACCGTCGTTGATTTTCTGATCGGCGTTGGAGGGTTAAACCTCATTATTATTTAGTCTGTTAAGGTCGCGAGTTCGGTTTCTTGTTCTTTTCGCAACCCTGCCCCTGCTTTGCACGATTTTTTCGACTGGGCAAAACATCGAGTTTTCTTTACTAAATATCTCATAAACCTTTCGGAATCAATAATGGTGCCAACCGCATCAAAATCAGTTGCAGACACGAAAAGCGGCTTTAATAATAAGATGTAATAGATACTTAAAGCTCTAAAATTACACAACTAAAACACAAAAATTCCTCAAGACAAATAATCCACTTATTAATTTCTAACCCTCCCCACACCATTGCCACTTATTCCATCAACCTTTCAACTGCTAACTTTTGTAACCAACTCAAAGTTGAACAGTCTTGTAGAAATATAAAAGATCGTTGAGTGAAGACTGCGGGGTGACATGATACGGACAAAAGGCACCAGATTGCACCTACCTCCCCTTGTATTAAGGGGAGGTTACCTTCTTGTGCCGATTTATTGGGTGGTTACGTTTTTGTTGAGAAAATATGGTGGCGTTTGGTAGTTTCCCAGGTTGGTTTTCTTATTCAGTTTTATTATTGGGCTTCCCATTGAGATCTTTAATTTCGTAGCATTATTATACAAACGCTGATTTGATTGTACGGTCAACAGTTAACATTGTCATGATGTACTTGACCGTAGGAATGACTCTGAATACAGAAAATAATTAATGACCATCACAATACAAATTATAATTATCAGTAATTCTAAATATTACTTACGCGTTTTTTGTGGAATAGCATGACTAGATTAGAACGACGCAGCTTTTACATAACGAAGTTATCATAGATTAAATTCGCTAGTCCAATTTTAGTAACTACTCTTTTAGAATCAATCAAAAATCTAACCCTTTTTTTTAATGTTACTTATATTTAATATAAGTATATTATAATATATTTATAATATATTTAATAATACTACTTAACTCAAACAGCATCCATCCCCTTAACAGTTGCAGCGGATTTCAAGACGGACGGACGGACAGCGAGCGGGGGCAGGTAAAGGGGTCAACCGTCATCGATCGGGGTTCAACCCGCCGTAATCATACCCCACTTGTTTATTTTATATTGGAAATGTCAGCGCCGTGTGTGATGTTCGGTTGTTTCTGTAGTTGCAGGAGTATGGAAGGGTTAAGATGTGTTTTGAGGAAGTGGGGTAGTGTTGTGGGGGTTAAACAATTTTATGATCGAAGGTTGAACAGTTGATTCTTTTCTCGTATTTTTTTAAATTTTCTTTTTCTCTAACTTTACCTTAGAAAGCAAAGCTCGTTCGCTCATTCAAAAACAGGGGGACATAAATGTACAATCGCTTATTTTGATGGGATAGTAATTTGTTATCACTTTTAGACCTTTTTTCAAATATTTCAGTTTCTTTACTTGCGAATTCAGTACTTATTTGACAGATTTTTTTGCGAATTATTCTTGTCAATAGTTCCTATCTGGCCATTAATTAGCCTTCAGTGACGAAACTTTAAGTTATTCTGAGAGCTTATTTGAACTGTTTTGGAAATCTTAGAAATTCCGTCACATATTCTTGGAGATTTCCACTTGAAATTATCAGGTGCAAGCTCGCTAGTCCCCGTTGTGTTGCGGCGGGACTGCAGCATACAACGCCGCCTCAAAGAGACTGGCGTCGACTTAACACCTTACTCGAGCACCAGTGAATGTTTAATAGCGGTCACTTTGTCAAGACACGCTCTCATGGGCTTTTTGTAAACTGACTGGCGGTGTGTTTCCGTTGTAGCACGGATTTTGGACATGTTTGCTAAGAAGAAGGGAGGAAAACCATTTATAAAAATAAAAATAAAATAATGTCTGTGTAATTTTTTGTGTCAGTTTAATGGCGCTGTTCAGTAGGTACACATACCTAAATAATTATTTAAAAGATGAACTGAAAAATCCTCTAGGTTGGACAACAAAATAAAATAAAAGAAGATCAATTTTATTGTGCTAAAAATGATTAAAGTCTTTTCTGCAACAATTCCTTACACGTACACCTATACGATATCAAGCATCGGCTTCGGTCAGTGGCCATCTCCCCGTATCGTACCTTGGAAACGTACCCAGCAAGTGCATGCACGGAGTGCGTCGCGACCACACGGACTGTCTTACCCCTTTATGCAGGTCCCCTCAATACAAGCGCTGCATATTTTAACCTTACCTCGACCACAGCCCGCTTCGTAAACGCTATCTGCCTTTGACTTCACAAACATAACTTTACCTTACCGAGAGCCGACGTCGTGCCATTTTCAATTGTATCTTCGTCGAGGTAAGACGTGTCGTTGCTCTCGCGAGTGCAAATAGTATTTGGTAGGTGAGTAAAAGCAAAGTCATTGGTCGCGCTTGAGATATTAGCAGCTTCAGTACTCCAGATGGGTGCATTTACGTGGAGATATTTCCGATTTGATAGCCTTTGAGGCGACGAGAATCCTGAATGAGTTTGGCTTCTGCTTGCTTTTGATTTAGGTGTCGTGGGTGCCAGAGGGAATAAGGATGGGTAATTTTTTTGGAAATAAATTTTCTAGGGATTATTTTTCAGATTTTATTTCCGGTAAAATATAAGATTAATTTCTTCCCAATAAATACAAAACTTTTATTCTTAACAAATATTTCTTTGAAATGAAATGAAATGAAATGAAATGAAATGAAATGAAATTGTTTATTATGTAAATAGGATATCGGAATCACTTTTACACGTCATATTTAAAAAAATGTTTAAAATAAGCTAGATGAGGTCGGCGTTTCCTAACTGACTACTCTGAGAAGAAAGGCCGAAACAAACTCAGAGGTCACGGTCTCTTTTAAAGTCCAGACATAATCTTGGTCAAGCCATATGAGAACCATGTAGATTAGTGTCTGAAATGGTCTTTTGAGGAAAGAACCACACAGATTTGAGTGGACCTGTCCAGTCAGTGCAAGCATTTGTCAGTAATCGTGGAGCTCACTCAGAGCTTAAGGAGCTCAACTCGACGAACAATACCAAAGAAAGGACATTTGGGTAGGCCGCATCAACTACTCAAACTGCCAGACCATCATTAAAACTAAATGTGAAAAAAAAAAAAAATTAAAACATTAAAGAGAAAAAAAATTAAAAATACCCACATAGTCCTCATATTCACAATAATTAAAATAATATTATACTTTACAAAGTAATCATGTCATTTTGTATATAATTTTATTATGTTATTATTTTAAGTAGGTATATGTTTTATTCTTTTATGTAAATATTTTTAAATCTGGTTTAATTGATGATTATAAGTAACAATTAAAATATCAAGTTTTATGGTTTTATCACAAGGTATAGCAGAGCGAGCAGCTCAATCCCAAGCTTTTTTATCTTCTAAATAATCTGAAATTTTATAGTACCCTTTTTTACAAAGTTTGGTTTTAATACAGTTTTTAAATCGTTTAATGGGTAAGTTTCGAATGTCAATGGGAAGTTTGTTGTAAAAGCGTATACATTGACCCATGAACGAGTTGCCTACTCTGTGAAGACGTGTGCGATGTACAGCAAGGTTGTGTTTATTCCTGGTATTTAAACTATGAACATCGGACATTTTCTTAAAATTTGATATATTTTTGTGTACATACAATAGGTTTTCAAAAATATATTGTGAGGCTACAGTCAGAATATTTATTTCTCTGAATTTCTCTCGAAGTGAATCTCTTGGACCTAGGTTGTAAATGGCTCGAACAGCCCTTTTCTGTAGAACAAAGATAGAATTAATGTCCGCACAGGTTCCCCAGAGAAGAATCCCATAAGACATCAGACTATGAAAATAACTAAAATAAACAATTCTGGCTGTATCTACGTCAGTTATCTGCCTAATTTTTTTAACAGCATATGCGGCTGAACTAAGCCTTCCTGACAATTTTTCTATGTGTGCGCCCCATTGTAATCTACCGTCAATAGTTATTCCAAGAAAAACTGTTGACTCAACAGGGTCCAACTCTATTCCATTAACTTGAACATTGGTAGTTAGTTGCCTGACATTTGGCGTTGAAAATTTAATGAGTTTAGTCTTTTTTTCGTTCAGGAGAAGATTATTTACATTAAACCAATGCACAACTTTAGAGAGTGCATCGTTAACTTGTTCAAAGTTGACTAAACTTTGTCTGATGCAATCAATCTGCCTAGCCTTTTTCCAACTATGTTGGGGTCGGCTTCCAGTCTAACCGGATGCAGAATACCGGTATTTTATATGAACCGACTGCTTATCTGATCTCCACAATCCAATAACTGGGTAACTAGTCAATAACAAAAAAAAAATCCTTGCAAACGACTGAAGGAAATCACACATTTTTACAAATCATAGGTCTATATACGTACAAGAAAGAAAATCAAATTAATTAGCATAATAAATAAAAAATAGTTTGGAAAATCCAAAAGTGGACGCCTCATAACACTCATTCATAAACGAAAAAGAAATTCAAAACATAGTTTCTAACAAAAATTTACAATTTATCACTTTTCATGAAGTATGTTTTGACTGCTGTTTTACCCATCAATATGGGTAAAATTCTAACCTCGTAATCCTTACGTAATGTCAAAGACTATTTATTTAGATATTTACATTGTGGGTTGCTAGGCAACACGTCATGTCAAGGTTGGAAATATTTAGATAAAGATTTATTATATTTTAGTTAGTATTTTATTAATTATAATTAAACTACTTTGAATAAAAGAGCCATTTTCAATAGCATTCCTTTTATGGATGAAACGAATGTATAAAAAAAAATTGACTCAATTAATTGATTTTATCGCAAGCTACAATGTTTGCAAGCTTCATAAATTGACGGACAGGATTTTTTTTTCAACTATTTTGATTTTTTTTTCATTTCTGCTGCATTAAATCAATTGTTAAAAAGTACAGTATTAATCTCTATTTAATCATCTATACAATGGTATATAAATTAAGTAGGTTCTGTGTACTAGCAGGAGTGTAACAATAAAAACAGTTGCAAAAATGGGGCAAAAAAATGTTTTCGATCGTAGAGCACACTCTAATGCGAAGCATTAAGAGTCGTGCAATAATAAATACTAATTAGCATATTGACCCACTGCTGGGACACAGGCCTCTCTACAATAGAGAGTGAGCCGTAATCCACCACGCGGGCCCAGTGCGGGTTGGTAGTGTCACATGTCTTTGAATTTTTGGTTCTAGGACGTTCCGGTTTCCTCACGATGTTTTCCTTTACCGTTTTGAGAGCAGTGGTAATGAAATAATTTACACAAAGTAAAGCGCTTGTCAGGGTTCGAACCTACGACCTACAACTCGTAAGTCGCGGCCATTACCGCTGGGCCACAACTGCTCTATGCATATATCTAGTACGCACCAAAAACTACGCAAAAAAAACAAAACCAAAGTATATTAAATTATAGCTACGTCTAATAATAGTATATTTTATGTAGGTTCTAAAAACAGCTAGAAAAAGACACGCTCTTCCAGATTTTCGCAAACAATCAGTCTCTCCACAGTCCACATACCAACCATATGTTTTTCATACCGTCACATCACCCGGAGGTTACTGCGAAACTAACCATTGTTCTTGCACGACAACCTGCCACCGACGAGCCAGCGGAGCTGTCTCAGATGTGACGTCACTGTATTTTTGTCAAGTATATAGTGTTGGTGGATGAGGCTGGTGTTTGTAATAATTATTTGTGAAGTGAAAACCTCTATAGGCGCGTTGAGCAATTTTTGGGTGAACAAAAATCATGGAACTCGCGTCGTCACCGAAGGCGCGTTGTGCACTTTTTTGTTGACAGCGCACTCTATTTTATTTTTTTGGAATTTTTTTAATGGTGTTACACCTTTCTTTCTTGTACTGACAGTAAACCACATAAATTCCTGACATTTTCCTTAGATGGCGTAACTTAGTTTTCACTTCTATCGGCCGTCCCCAAAGACAGTTTTTTTGTGTGTGATGTTTTATTTTTGTTCCGAGTGGCTGCAGGCGCCCACCACCACGAGCAGCCTTATTTAAAACTTCAAGAAGGTAATGTCCAATGACCAAGAATGAGAATATGGCCAAGCGGTTGGTTGACTCTCCACATTCCTAGGGGGCTGGCCTATTTTTAGCCCAAAGAATCAGCATTGCCATCCAACGTGGCAATGCTGCCAGCCTTTAGGACACTTTTCCTATTGACAGCGATGCGAACGAATTTTTCGATGCCCAAAGAGCTCTTCCCCTTTTTAATTTTTTATTATAAACTTGTACATACTACATATATTTTAGTGTTAGCTTGTATATTATAATGAAGAAATAAGTATATAAAAAAAAAAAAGAATTAGAATAATTTATTCGTAAGAATATGAGTGAGTACAGAGTACATTAGTTAACAAATATAACACACATTGTTTGAATAGAAAAGAAAAGGAAATTAAGTGGCATCAACGAAATGGGAAAGGTACCTAGGTTAAAAACGCTACTTTTATTGGATCTCGTGGCATACGAATCATGACGAAACGAAGAAATCCAATCAACAAAAAAATATTAAGGCAAAACTGCAATACAGCACAGGCTGTATTGCAGTTTTGCCTTAATATTTTTTCCACATGATTATGCTAAACACTATACTAAACAAGTGAGTTCGGTTCTCGGTGCCAGCAAGCAAGACGCAAACCCATAAAAATAAATAAGCCACAAAAGATATTACAAGTGATAATACAGCAGTATGAGTTGGTAGGCAGACAGTGTCGTCACGCGTCGCTGATAATTCGCGCTACAGCTGAAAATGAGCTGCATATCACTGGCTATCCTATGCTCATACAGGGTGCGGCGTTTTTGTCAGCCAATAAAAGTGTAATTTTAGTGTACTACATTTGATTAAAAACTGGAAATTTTGGCCTTCAAAGGTACATCGGTAGAGATTGTAGAAGACGAGTAAGAGGGCTAGCTTGGGCCCGCGGATTCGCCCGTGTGGAGGTTGGATATTATCCCATGGAATCGTACTACCGGGATAAAAAGTATTCTATGTTCTAACCCAAGTCATGGTCTACATCTGTGCTAAATGTCATCGAAATACATTCCACCGGTAAGGCGTAAAAATTATATAGAAATATAGATATGTGTCTTTATAAATACTTTATTTAATGAAATGTTAATAATCAATGCAAATCTACATAACAATTATTAAAACTATTTACACTACGTATTAAAAAACTATACTAACTATACAAATAAATATAAAAAATAATAATAAAAACAAGCGGACACTTAGGCGTCAAAGTATTCGTCCGCATCGCTGTCATTGGGAAACGTGCCCAGAAGACTGGCAGCATTGCCACGTTGAATGGCAATGCTAATTCTTTGGCCAAAGAACGAGCCAGCCCTCTGGTCACGTGAAGTGTCGACCAGTCGGCGAGAAATGTCCTTAAAAAGGGCACGCGCACTCGGGCCCCATGACCCGAGCGTTTCGACCCCAAACGGCTCAAAGCTGTAGTTACCTATAAGATTACAGTATTTGCGCCGCTTGAGGGCCTCAGCAGCCGCAGCAGCGGCGCCAGCACAGCCCGCCGTGCTTGGAACATGAGATGGCGCAAGGGTGTCGACACAGGTTGCGTCCCACACCAGAGGCCTACCCACCTTCCAAGGCAACAACGTCATGCCGTCTGGTCTCTTCCCATCGTCACGTACCAGGCCGTTTGGTTCTAATACAGCTGGTACGCCGGCGGTGACAAGGGCTCGACGAATAATGTCGTTGATGCTGGCGTGCCGTGCAATGCGACCTGCGCTCCTGTAGCAGGACAGGCCATGGTGCCCGAGACTGTCTACAGCTTCGCCGCAGTGACACTGATGCGGAGCAACACAAGGTGCGCCCAAGCGGAGACACGTAGCGAGCCGAAACGATGAGTCATCCATCATGGTCCCTATGGTGGATGACGGGAGCGCCTGAAGCCACAAGCCTGACTCCCATTCTCCCACAGCTAGCAGACGGGCACGCTCAACAGTATTAGGTGACGTGTTGACCAGGGTATTCCGTATAATACTGCAGAGCGGCGCGTCCCACCGTCTCTGGGAGGACGGGTTGTCAGGCAAATCCGTATTGGGACAAGCCATTTTCCAAGCATTCAACGCATCGGTCAGACACGGTACCTCAAAATCGACCAGTGAGGAAGATAAAATGTTCCTGGTTAATTTATCGGTGCTGTGGACCGAGGAGAGGAAGGCTGGTAAACTTATACTTGAAATTTTGCGGACACCGAGGCCACCCAGGCGGATGGGAAGTGTGGCTTGCTGCCACGCTCGGTCGTCCAGGGCCACATTTAGGATTGAGGTTAATGTACTTTTAATAATTTTGTCAACTTTTTCTAAAAGTTGTGGATGCTTCCACAGATGGGAGGAACGGAGGCTATACGTGAATTTTGGTCCAAAGCAACAGTACCGAATGAGTGTGAAGGCCGAATGAATATTAATTTTGAAAAGTCTTTCCGACACATCGTTGAAATTTTGTATTTTCTCCTCAATAAACGTTGGAAAGGATTCGTCAAAAATTGGGGAGCCCAGGAGGTGAAGAGAGTTTCTTTCTGTAATTTTGATGTTTGGTGCTATGGTATTAAATTTTGCTATGGTAGTCTGTCTGTCAGTGGTTTGGGGAAGATATATTTCGCATTTAGAAAGGTTAAGGTCAAGGCCAATGGAACTGAATTTTTCTTTTAAAAATGTTAAATCTTTTAAAACCGTGTCTACATCACCTCCTAGGGTTCCGTCATCCAAATACCAAACGTTGAATTCCGAATTTAGTTGTCGAATAATTGGATTAATTGCCAAACTAAAAATGACTGGCCCAAGGGGGTCACCCTGTTGACATCCAACGGCTGATTCCAAAAGGTTGTCTTTATAGAGTAATTTAGAGTGGTGCCTGTAGCATTGATATAGAAAGCTGTAAATTTTGGGTATTTCTTTTTGAACTTCTGTCAACAGGGTGTCCCTGTTTACGGAATTGAAAGCGTTCTTAATGTCAACCTTTAGGATGACCTCACCTTTACCGCTATTGAGGTAAGTGGATAGGGCGTGTACCGCAGCCTCACAGCCCCCTTTAGACCCGAAGCCCAGCTGTAGGGGCTGGAATTTGCTGGCCAGAGTTTCGCTGTAGAAAGCACAGCAAATTTTGGCTGCGGTACGACGGTAACTGGACCCTACGGCAATGGGACGAATGCCGCCATCCTTCTTGCGCAGGGCACATAGGTTTGCACCGTACAAAATGTCGGTGACGGCTTCGTTCACATTGCCGGAGAGCATGAGGTTGATGAGGGCCGTCAGCTCCTTCAAAAGGGACTCACCAGCCTCCCCGGCCTCAGCCTCTTTATAAATAGGTATGCATGTTCAACTGATTCCTATTCAGTACAATTTGCAAAGTATGTTCAGAATTATTGAACCTTTATGGCCTGATGTAAAAAATATATTCTACGTAGTGTACGAGTTGTAGGTCGTGGGTTCGAACCCAAGCAGGTGCTTTACTTTGTGTAAATAATTTCATCACCACTGCTCTCAAAACGGTGAAGGAAAAAATCGTGAGGAAACCGGCATGTCTTAGAACCAAATCATTCGAAGAATGTGACATCTACCAACCCGCACTGGGTCCGCGTGGTAGATTACAGCCCTCTCCCTCTCACAGAGAGGAGGCCTGTGTCCCAGCAGCAGGGAACATTAATAGGCTGATTGTGTGTTGTGTGGTGTGTGCACAACACTGTCCCTTGCGAGTGAAGTGCTCTAGGAGATGCATGATGGACCTCCACAAAGATAGCAACTTGCGTTCCCAAGATAATCAGAAAGATTAAACCAGTGGTAAAACAAAAGAATGAGTGAAGTGTTAACTGAGAATTTCATAATCTTGACTTATTTACAGGGTCAAATAAAATTAGTGAGCGAAACCCCGCAGACGTGACGAGTATCGATATCTTTACGTGATAAAACCAAACACAATTTGATGGTTCGTTGGCCACCAAAAAAGGTTTTTTTTTGTAACCGCAACTTTGAAGCTCCTGCATCTCACCTGATGGTATGGTGGATGGTGGAAGCCAGTTCCACTCAGAATCCTCAACCACAGAGGAACTGGCTATCTTATCTCTATCGATACCATCACGTCTGCAGAGTTTCGCTAAATAATTTAATCTTACCCTGTATAAAGCTGCTTATGTTCTTAAACACCAGTGACCACTAAAATAATTCTGAGTTAAACATAATTCAGAATTTTTTTTCCCGTTTTCGCACACCCTGTAGAACCTCCTTGTACCACCAGACACCGTTAGCCGCGCGGGCGTAAAATAAAAATTAAAATAAACAAAAGGCAACACTCGTCCTACACCCCGGGGCCGGCCGTATTAAAGCTTTTGTCCTAAGATTAGCTGTTAAGAAAGGCCTTAATACCAGCTAGGTCTGTCGTCTGAACCTCACTGGTACTGGAATTAGTCGGTTTTGTGAAGGGGGGGATGGGGGGTACTTTTGTTGCTCTTTAGATGAGAAAACTATGAGGAATGAAGTAGTGTTGTGACTTGATGGTTGTTAGTGTTTTGTTTTTAACGCGTTCTTGTTTTGTTTTGTTTTTAGAATGGTTGGGACGTTCTGCTTCGTAGTGTTTATGATCTTTTATGTTGTTGTTATTTACTTGTAAAGTGAGATACGTGTTAAAAGTATAGAAATACGTAAGCTCTGCTTGTTAATTAAACAAAAGTGAAATCATCATCAGATTGAGGCTGGTGATAAGCAAGTCCAAATGCATGATACTTATCTCGATCGTAAGATTTCCTTATTCAACTTCTACCACCTTGCATGAAATTATACAAACCCTAGAATGTAGAATAATTTAATTAATTTATAATCTGACGAGCTACATACTTTTGATGTCGACTGTACCTTGATGCAAATAATTATAGTGCCTTAAGGTTGCAACATTTTAGAAAAAAAAGATAATTATTACCTACTTTTTAAGCAGATGATTCAATGTCATTACGCCATCGCACCATCTATGATTGTATCAATATCAAATAATTATGAAATTCGCTATTCACCTTGGGACATCTTTAATTCTGTACTTTTCCAAATTATGTCTAGAGGCCAAAATATTACGCAAATCATAATTAAAATTGTCTCCTTTTTTGTTATTTACCCTATACTTAAAGATTATAATGAATTCAAAGCTTCACCTAATAATGCGTTCGTGGGCGATTTAAAAAATGTTGTCACTAAACATTATCATATCGATAAATTCCATGAATATTAAAAATCAATTAAAACTAATCTACAAAGTAATATTCCGAATAAAATGCTAATCAACAAAAAACAATCTACACAAATCGCACAGTGGACAAGACACTAAATTTCTGTAGACAAAAAAAATCCCGAGAAAAAAAAAAATCTCAACATTTATCACAACGTAGAATTCCTTTTAAAAAGTAAATTCTTTTCTTTAGCATCGATGGAAAGAACAGCGAAAGAGAATTAATGCAAAACAAAAGTCCCGCTATCTGGATGGTGGGCGTAGCGGCGGCACTAAATTACTCGATGGGCGTCAACCCACCGCCATGTATCAATCAGGCTGGCCCAGATTTATGGGACAGTACACTTCGGAATCGTTAGCCTCCGCGACGAAAATGTGTTACTGTTATCCTGTGTCTTCCGACTTTTCTCTTTTTTCGGAGGGTGGGGTGTCGTTCGTTTATCTAGACTTGCGAAAATACGAATTGCGTGATTGTGTTCGCTTGTAATTCATGGCCTGTTATGTACTTGACTGAGTATAGCCTGTAAAAAATAAAGAAAGCGTTTAGGTAATCTTTTAGAATCAGGCCGAATTTTAAGGAAGATTTAAGCTTTTGACTAATTATCCTGCAGGCATTTTAGATTATAATAGCCAAATCAAGATCCTTCCATTTTGATACCGCAATTGTCTCTATGATAAAAACTCATTGATTCAAAAATCAAAGAAAATTGCTGAAACATCATCCAAATTAGTGTTAAAAATTGGTAAAACTTAACCTCATAAGCCACAATTAAAAGCCCTACAAAAATATTAAACAAAAACAAAAAATAAAGAAATCCTCTACTATTAAAGGCAGCAATACAATAAAAACATTTATAAAATTAACGTTTTCCAGTACAGTCTGTGTCGCCATCAGCATTGATGGTTCTGTCCCATCCTTTGTCGGCGTGAAGCACTGTGCTCTTGTCATGTTGACATAAATGGAAAAAATGCGAATGGCCGCCACACTGAGGCTAATTTCCTTTTCAATGTTCCCTGTCCGTGTCCGTGTGTCCATGTCAGTCCGGCTTGACGTCCCTTTCAGCTATTTCAAGCTTTGATGTTGTTTTTGATGGTAATTAATTATGTTTGTAATTTTTTACGTGTGTGAGTTTTTGTACTTAATTAATATTTTTATGATGTTTTAATTTTTTGCTGATGAGTGTGTTTGATTTGTGAGTGGAACTTGTGTTATTTTTATTGAGTACCTGTCTACTGGGTAGTTTAATTTTCTTTGAAAGTATTCGAATACATAATTACTTTTTGAGACGAGAAATAAAAAATAGTTTACCTACCTAGTTACCAAAAATTTGTTTTTACTTTATGGAGCAACATAATTCATGCAATCATTTTGACGTCGTCCTTTACCAAGGCCCCTACTACAGTCGCTCTGAAAACGACAATTAAATACCAAAAATATAAACAAGAAAAATCTTATAAAATCTACACTTGCATCACAAATCTTGCAGCATCATCATAAAGTAGGTTTCCTAAAGAATACATTCTTACCGTCCTCAAAAAAACCTTTACGATCCAAGTCACACGTACCCGTACGTACCTCCTTCCGCGTACGAAATACGAGCGACACGCGTAACTGTAACGATACGATTGCGTAAACACACAACAACTCACACCTGTGCGGTATTTACGAGTTGTGCTCGACTGTACGCCAATTTATTCGTACTGTTGTTACTTTTGTGCTTTATAGTACTGTGCGAGTCTATTGAATGATTGGGCGTTAATTTTGATGAAAATGCTGCGAGTGATGACTATTTCTTTGTTTTTGTTGTTTGCTCGTAATAATGCTACTTTTATTTATTTAGATTGAACGAACATAGTCCTTTTTGCAACTTTTGATCCAAAGTTATAATGTTGAATGAATTTTTAACAAAAAGCAAATCATTCTACTTACATTTTCAGTTTATTCTATGCATATAATAACGTGTTGTAGTGTGCATTCAACATTACCTAAGTAGATTTTTAATACAAGTAAACTTAAAACCTTTTCATACTCGAAACAGCAAGAGGATATAACACTACAAAATAAAACACAACAGAGAGTAATACAAGACTAATCTTTACTACTGTCAACGCCGCCATTTTGCTTTCCCACCATTTGAGTCCCAAAAAAATAAAAAATATAATATTAATAAAAATGCAAATTCTAAGTTTAATTCAACGGTCCGATTAGCCTCCTTGAGGGTACAGTGACGTAGATAACCGACAGAGCTGAGGTACAGTCGCGTAGATAAGCGGCTTTCATTACTGGCGTGTCGCGGCGACAATGGATAGCGACAACAAATCTCGGCGTTGAGTTATTTGTTGCTTCTGAGGTTATGTCGGTGACTGTACCTGTTATTGATGCTTTTGTTCTTGATTGTAGTGCAGTCTTGGAGGTGATAGGAACTAAAATGTAATTCGTCTAAAATGTTAGATCAGGAATGAAATGAAATGAAATTGTTTATTTTGTAAATAGTCACGTCTTATTTAAAAATCGTAATCAGAATGTCAAACAGATCGATGAATTACTTACCTGAAGAAAAGCGATTACCATAGGTAATAGGTAATAGGTAAAACGGGCTGGTATCCGCAACTCCACGTCAAAGCGCGTATTTTGCGTACGGGTGGGAAAATAGGTTATTCGATGCACCCCAGCTCCTCAAAGAAGGCCAGCAACGCCTTGGTGTCACTGACAATCTCACGTAGGGTACCTGGGTTACCGAAGTACTTTGCCCTGTAATCGGCGACCACCGGGCAGTTTAACAGCACATGAGCTGCCGTCTCGTCGTCCTCCATGCAGGCTGTGCACAGCGGACTGTCTGTGACTCCTATGACATAGAGGTGTTTATTAAATGACCCGTGGCCAGTTACAGCTGCTGTGACTGAGCGCAGCTGTTGTTTCGATAGTCGGAGAACCTTTTTCGTGAGGCGGCCATCGATTGTAGGGAGTGCCTCCTTGGCTTGCCTACACTCACCGTGGTCCGACCATAGTTTGTGATGTTGGTCCCTGGTTCGTTTCCTTACCAGAGTGCGTAGGTACCCGAAGGGGAGTGGCGCGATGGGTTCAGGTCCCACTGGTGCCATGCTCGACCCCCTTCTGGCAAGTTCGTCAGCTGCGTCGTTGCCCCGCGAACCGCTGTGTCCTTTGATCCATTGAATGGTTATATTATTGAGGCTACCCACCTGATTAAGGCGCTGGTGGCACTCGTATATCAGCCCGGAGTCAACAGTGTGACTGTTTAGCGCTTGCAGAACAGCCATACTGTCCGAGAGTATGCGTATCGAATGGTCCTTAACTTCCCTGGCCATGATGGCTGAAGCGGCAAGAGATATACCCATGCATTCTGCCTGGAACACTGTGTTATGGACTCCCAATGGCGTGGCTATGTGTATGTTGAAGTCCTCCGAGAAGATTCCAGCACCTGTGCCACTACCTGTTTTGGATCCGTCGGTGAAGATCCGCAGCTCTGTGGGGCGCAAACCCTCGCATCGGCTATCTTCGTGAAGTTGGATCTTGTATTTTTTATCAAAGATAAATTGTTTAGGTACCCGGTCATTAATGGCTTTCGTAATAGGGAACTCATTATTGAACCCCTCAAGCAGCTCGGTGTGTCGTGTTTTTCTCTTACCCCAGAGGTTAATTGTATTAAGGCGCACCGCCGCCATTGTCGCTTCCTGTTGTATAAACAGGTGAAGCGGGGGCAGTCCCAGCATCGCTTCGATTGCTGCGGTCGGAGTAGTCCTCATGCAGCCCGTGGTTGCCACACAGGCTAGCCGTTGCATGCGCTGTAGTTTGTTGGAAGTTGTAACCAGCTGAGTGCGGGGCCACCAGACCACGGCCCCGTAGGCGATCATGGGGCGGATCACTGCTGTGTACAGCCACAGTATGATTTTGGGGGATAGGCCCCACTTCTTACCTATCATTTTCCTGCACTGCCAGAAGGTGATGCAGGCCCTGTTTAGCTTGTTGTCCACATGACTACTCCAGTTTAACTTACTGTCTAGAATGACCCCGAGGTACTTGACCTCGTTGGCCAACTGAAGTTCTGTATCAAACAGTTTGGGTAGGCGGAAAGGGCCTAATGCTCGTTTTTGGGTAAACATGACTAGTTCAGTTTTAGTGGGGTTCACTGATAGTTCAAATTCCCTGCACCAACTTTCTACGATGCGTAGTGCTTGCTGAGTGAGGTTACAGATCGTTCCCGTCACCTTCCCCGATACAAGGATTACGAGGTCATCTGCATACCCTAATGTGTAATAGCGGTTAGCGTTGAGTTTAGTAATGAGGTCATTGATTACCAGATTCCATAGAAGGGGGGACAGAACCCCTCCCTGGGGGCAGCCTCTGGCTATCATAGCCAACTGCCGCTCATCCTCAAGGCGAACCACTCGTTTGCTTAACATGTTTGTAATCCAGTCCGTTAGTACCTGTTCTACTCCATGTCTGGAGAGGGCGCTGCTGATGCTGGAGAAGTTGGTTTTGTCGAAGGCTCCCTCGATGTCTATGAAAGTGCCCAGGCAGGTGCCTTTTTGATGAATTGCGTCCTCTATCTGGCTGACCACTAGGTGGAGAGCAGATTCGGTCGACTTACCTGAGCTGTAAGCATGTTGATTACCATGTAACGGTATAGTTTTTAACGCGCCGTCCCTCAGCTCCCTATCACATAACCTTTCCATAGTTTTTAGCAGAAAGGAGGTCAGGCTGATTGGTCGGTGGGATTTGGCGTTTGTATAGTCACCCTTACCTGGCTTGGGGATGAATATCACTTTCACTTCCCTCCATCCTTTTGGAACGTATCTGAAGGCCAGGCACGCTCTCATTAAAGGCACCAACCTTATTGCGACCAGAGCACCCCCCCACTGTAGTAAAGCGGGGAATACTCCATCAGGACCAGCTGCCTTAAAAGGATGGAAGCTCCGGATGGCCCATTGGAGTTTCTCCAACGTGATCACCCTGTGTGCGTAACTCCAATCATTATCTGACGGTGCTTGTGTTTCATCTTGCCAGTCAATTACCTGCGCGAAGACGCATCCAGGGAAGTGAGTTTCGATTAGGACGCGTCTTGCTTCTTCAGGCGACGAAGTGAGTGTGTTGTCAGGTTTTCGGAGCGTGACGGGCCCAGGTGTATTCTGTTGCGCCAGTACTTTCCTTACCCTGTTTGCTTGCTGACAAGATTCAATGCTACCGCAGAATTTACGCCATCCCGAGGTGCTCCTGAATCTGATGCATTTTTTGTAGCTGGATTTGGCCGCGTAGTAGTTGTCCCAGTCCTCATCCGCACATGTGTTCATGGCTCTATTCAGAGCAGTTCTTACCTTGCTGCGTTTGCGCTCCAGATCGGCGCCCCACCAGGGTTGTTTACCTGGTGTGTTGCGCGGCGTGGTCTCTGGGCATGCAGCCTGATAGCTGTCTATGATTGACTCTGTAAGATGGCTTACTTGTACTTCAATCTGTGTCGTGTCCGCATATGTCGACGGATTGTTTAAAGTCGCAACCTTGCAATCAAGGTTGCGGGTGTAGGTGGCTCGATCCGTGTTACGCGGGTTTCGCCGCGAAGCGATTACCATGCAATGCCTTTAAAAACTCCAGTACCAAGTTAGCTTGGCTAACTTTGCAGATAGGTAGGTACCTAAAATTACAGCTGAAATAAATATTGATGACTAAATTAATGGAAAGAGTGGTTTTATTGAGCTGTTGATGGAATACAGTCTCTTACCAGATAGCTTCTTCTCTATTACTGCAATTGACACCTTCTCATAATTATGTCATTAAGAGGTCTAACACATTGCGAGGCCATGGCGACATCGCCGGCTATTCGTATTGAAATGTGTGGCAGTTAACTCACTTGGTTGCTACGGTCTGGCGACGTCGCCAATTTGGAAGCGTAGCCACGACCGAGCGGCCCTACGTGGAGACTGGATACTCTGGTGACCTGGCGACGCGTAAGCAAGTCGCCAGTATTTTGTATACAAGTAGTCAAGTATGTTACGCCTCCCTCCTCACTCAGTGGCCAACTGATCGCCAGGACCGACGCCCGCGTGTTTTCTACAGTACTTTTTAACCTCCGACGGAAAACGAAGGGGTGTTATAAAAGCCAACTCCCACGGTGCGCCATATCGCGCACGCGCACCAGCCCGCACGAGGACGCACCGCCACGCACGCGTCTGCGCTACCCACGCACGTTAGGTTTCCCACGGTGCGTCGTGCGGGCTGGTGCGCGTGCGTCCGCGATATGGCGCACGGTGGGAGTTGAGCTTAAGTTTGACGTGTGTATCTGTGTATCTGTCTGTGGCATCGTAGCTCCCAAACGGTTGAACCGATTTAGTTTTTTTTGTTTTGTTTGAAAGGTGACTTGCTCGGGAGTGTTCTTAGCTATGATTCAAGAAAATTTATACAGCCATTTGAAGATTATCAGGTCTTTTCTAATTGATGAATGGATTTGAGCATCTTCCACAGGTCTGATTGAGACTAAATTTGGTAATCTGTTACTTCAATAGTATTAGAATAACATAGTAACCTTGAACTGATGCTGCAGCATTACCTGGTATTTGCAGGATACCCAACTCCTCACGAACTTACAGCAGTGGTATCGTGTTTGGGCTCATTGGAATGGTCTCAATGAATAGGTTATAGATATATATTTATCAGGGTCTGATGATGAAGAAGCAAAAATTAATTAGGGTAAATTAGTAACTAACTTTACTGTGGAAGAAATACGTACAGCTGCGCAGATTTAAGCGAAGCACGTGTCGATCGTTGCATATGTACTAGTAATTAGTATACAATAAAGTTTAAAAAGCAGGAAATAAAAATTTAATTTTAAATTTAAAAAACCCCCGACACAAACAAATTCCTTTAAAAAGTTTCAAAAATAAAGTATACGGGCCCTTTAAGTTTAATATAATTTGTAGTTACTATTTTGTCGTCGCGTCGGGGGACGGCGAATGAAAATATCTTTTTTACAATAGCATGTATAGCAAATATACATATATTTTATTTTGAAACTTTTTAAAGGAATTTGTTTGTGTCGGGGGTTTTTTAAATTTTAAATTTAATTTTTTCTTTCTTTTACTACGGTAGGGAGCTAGAGGTAGCCAGCGACGTCGCCATGGCGTCCCAGTGTGTTAGAGCCCTAAATGCAGCTGGTAAATGTACTGAAATAAACAATAATTAAGGTTTTAGCATTCCTTTTGGATCATTTTAATGAAATGATAAACAGTAATAATTACTGAAGACCAGAGTGATGCATTCTAATCTATCTCTATTCTATTGTACTCCATTATATTTTCAGCACCAAAGAATTCATTATACCTAAACTCCGTTACAGTTTTAGATCTGCGCAGGCAGTCGGAAATACCTAAAATCAATTTAATTTCACTCAAACACGACAACGTAATGTAAACAGATCTGCCTTTTATAACCTCTACTTTACGATGACACCAAAGTAAACTGCGCTTGCGCATCGGACGTAAATGTGTGCGTTTCGGGAAAATGTTAAAGGAGAATTTAGATTATGTTTTTTTTTTTTATAAGTTCTTTTATATAATTCTTTATTTATTTATTATTTATTTATTATAACAGTACCTTAAGAAACTAGGTGATAGGAAACAAGTGTAGTCTCGACTTTTAGTCTGTGGCGTCACATAATTTGGAAGAATAAGTAAAAACAAAACGCATCCTTAACCGGATGTGTGAGTGTATCTGTAACAATCTTCATTAAGTTCATAGTGATTTATTGGTTTTACAACACAGGGCCCATGCTTATATAACTATATAGCATGGAATGTTTGGGTCGGGTGGGACTCATCATCTTCGGACGAGGCAATAACTTCGTATAATTACCGTCGAACTTCACTTACAGGTAAGTTCGTTTGACTATTCAATTATACTCGTTATTGCCTCGTCCTCGATGATGATAGGAAACAAGTGTAGATGTTCAAAGACCAGTTGTAAAATCAATACTATTATTTATTAAAATATATATAAATTATATATATTTAAAATAACACAAGTTATTTTTAGGGTTTCTTAACGACAATCAAAAAATTTGAGAATTAGTCATGAAAATTACAATTGAAAATGATTTTTTTTTTTTTTTTTTTTTTTTTTTTTTTTCGTTTGTACAAAAAAAATTGCTTCGGAGAAGCTTCTATTGTTGATTATAGGTCTATTATAAAATCTTGCAAAATTAAATTGTTTACTCCCCAGTCCAACCAGCCGCTCTTCTTATATCATCAATATTAACCGCCTTACTGTAAGCTGCTGATGTTGTTGCATGGCGGGTACTGTGTGTTGAGAAAAAGCTTATGTCAATTCAACTCTCTTCCAGAGCTTTTTTGACTTAACGGCTGATTGTACTGGAGCTCACAACTTTATAGGGTTTTTTTTTTTTTTTTTTTTGTTGAAATAAACAAATTACTACAGTCTCAAAGACTTTTCGTTAATTCTAAATAATTAACCACAGCTGTAGCTGGGCAAACTCCTAGTCTAGTATTAAAGAGAGGAACCTTTCAAAAAGGTTGGCATCTATTTGGGCCTGAAGTTTTAATTAATTTATCGATCTTAATCATTATACAGTCTTGTTTGATGACTATATTATTTATATTAATTAATGAGATCGTTTGTGCCCTTTGACCTGTGGCTAACATTAATAAAGCTTTGCAAGCTCACAGCTTTTTTGGTTACAATTTGTAAGCTAGTTTGGTGAATGTAATTCTTTTCAATATAATTGAGTAAGCATGATACATCCCAAGTATTATCATATTTAGGTTTAGGAGGTCTTAATTTAAAGAAACCTCTGAAGAGTCTTTTGATTTTTTCATATGTACCTAAATGTGGTCCTATAATTAAAGCTAGGGCAGATCTAATGGAGTTTAGACTTCCATAGGAAACTCCCTCCTGAAATCTCAAAGTGAGATATTGTATGAAATCAGTAATGTTGGGCTTGGTAATATTAATATTTTCTGACTTACAATTATTAGCCCAAGCTACAATTGTAGGCGAATATTGATTCAATGTACTTTTAGATATTGAGTTCATCATAATTTCCACCACATCATCACTAATGCCAAGGTCTATAAATATTTTCCTGATAATATTCCTGCCATCAATGTCAATTTCTGCTGAAGGGGGTGTGACAATATGTCGCTCTGTCTGTTATTATCTTTTCCATTGTTTTAAGAACCATAGATAATGGAGGGAAAACATAGAATAGATTATATTGAGACCACTGCAAAGTAAAGGCATCCCCTGCTACAGCCCCTGGGTCCGGGTGCCATGATACATAACTATGGCACTTTGCATTGGTCCGTGATGCAAACAATTCAATTGAAGGTTCACATGTTTCTATCTAGCTTCAAAATCAGCTATCCCATTATCTTTGGTATTTATGTAGGTGGCAAAAAACCATACATTTTCTAGATTCACACCACTGCCAAATATTCTTAGTAATTTTATGTAAGTATATTGAACACCGCCTAATCTGTTAATGTATGATAATTGCAATCATATTGTCAATTCTTAGTAAGACTTCACAATCTCTTAAATGTTTGGAAAAACATTTTAATTCAAAGAAAGCAGAAAATAATTCTAAAGAATTAATGTGAAGCCGAGCTTCATCCTCAGTCCATCGCCCATGGGCAGTCTGAGAGTCACAAGACACTCCCCACCCTGTGGAGGAGGCGTCTGTAAATATTTCACTCAAAAATGTTCTTTCTAATAAGATTGCCTGATTTAGCTATGTTTAGATATCAGCATTTGAGATCTTGTATGCATGCAGCATTCAATTCAGTGTTTATATACCTATCATAATTGTCATATTATCTTTCAAAATAAGATATTTATGTTGCTCAAGTTCTTTAGTGTAAAGAATATACTTAATAGCTGGGCAAACAGATATTAAAGTTCCAATAACTTGAGCTAGAAAACTAACCTTAATTTGGCTTTTTGTAAATAGTTCTTATAATAACTTCAAACAGTTATTTATTTTTTCTTCAGTTATGTCAAGAGTCATGTCAATAGTATTGAAAATTAAACCTAGAAACTTATACTGTTGTTTTGATATAAAATCTTATTTTTCTTTTTATTATAAATCCTAATTTTTCTAGTATATTTCCTGTTGACTGCATATTTTCTAAACATTGTATGTAACTATTTCCTATACATAAAAAATCATATAAATATATAACTGATATAAAGCCTTTTTCTCTTAAGTATGCTATTACTGGTTTCATTATTTTTGTAAATGTTAATGGGGCCGTACATAAGCCAAAAGGTAAAACATTAAATACATAGGTATATTCCTTGAAAAATATTAAATCTAATGTTACAAGAAAATCGTTTTTCTGTAAAAGTTAACAGACTGTTCGGTAGTCTTCAAACTTGAAATGGTCCATTTCAGCAAAAGTATTCAACATCTTTAAATTTAAAATAAGATGGAACATTCCTTTGGGTTTTTAACAAGAAAAATAGGTGAGCAAAACTGGTTATCTGTAGGTTGACAAATTTCTATTGCTTTCAAAGAAAGTAACTTATTGATTTCAGATTGAATCTGTGTTGAAAATTTGTGGAGCGCACCACAGGAGCGTGGCTCTGGTGTGGTTTTGTATGAAATGGAATTGCATACCCTACAACCCAATCAAGAATAACAGGATCTGTGGTGATTAGTTTCTAATTGCAAAAATTAGATTGTAAGTCTGCCCACCTGTGAGTTTATTTGCGATGCTGATTGTATCTCCTGTCCTCCCACTTTCTGTTCACTGCTGGTGCTCTGGGTGATGCCCCCCCCCTCTTCTTCACTTCTGTGCGAGGAGGGCCCCGCCAGTTAAAAGCTTTGTTATTTTTAGAAGTGTTTTGTCTAGACACCCATGTGTTTTGTCTAAGGGTGAACTTTTTAGCTTCCACTAACTTTAGTTCTTGCCCAGATTTTTTCACCGATCTGGCTGTTCGTATTTTTTCAGTGAGGTCTTCACCGAATAAAAAAGTTTTTGCCTCTGACTGCAACAAAAACTCCTTCATTTCTTGATTTATGACTGATAATAAGAGGGATCTACGTCCCTTTGTATCCAGACTTATAGAATCACATAATAACTGTGAAGCATCATTTAGCTTTTTGATTATGTTCATTTTCTGTCCTTGACCATCCTTTAAACACATTTGAAGGGCTGAGCCCAAACATGACAATGCTATGGAAATTTGCTGTTGTCTTTTCTGTATTATATGGTCTCGCTTTCTTGACATCTCATTAATGGCAACGCTAACCTCCGGGTTTAATATAGGTGGAACCATGTGTTTTAAATTGGTGAATGGTGGATTTTCCTTTTCAATCTTCTCTCTTTCCTCTTTTATCAATCCTTTTTTGAGAAGTGTGTCCCACCTTTGAGCTATCTGTTTGTGTAGCTCTTCTCCTACTTTTTCTGGTTGAGGAACTACACCTAATATCTCTAAAACCTGATCATCTAATGTCTCTTCCTGAGGCAGTTCTTCTTCAATCACTTCATTTATTAATACTGTATTTTCATACTCCACATTTGGTTGAGCATCTTCTATCGACTCCGGAGGAACATCTTCAACCAACTCCGGAGGGATATTTTCATTATTTTCCTGTATATCAGGTGAATTGTTTACTGGACTTGTAACAATATCTGGAAAAGTGTAATGTATGTTGTAAAAAACTAACAAACATTACACCGTATAACCATGTAAGTTCCCACAGAACTTCCCTTGAAGGTTATAATAAAGAATCAACCAATGTGTGTCCCTAAAGAACACCCCGGAGGTTGTTTAGCTCACGACATAGCCTTGTAAACCACGTCCGTCCCCGAAGAACGGCCCAAAGGTCAGGCAAGTCGCTTACAATATAGCCAAGATCGCCCCAAAGCTCAGGCAAGTCGTTCACAATATAGCCATAATAACACTCGTGCGTTCCCACGGAACACCCCAAAAGTGCAGGCAAGTCAACGTGCTCCCACTAGAGCCATTGTAGAATTTGCAGACCACGTGCAGTTGCACATGCAAAGCGACACAAAATATATTTTTTCTGCGTAGCGGTTTTACGCCCTGTAGAACAGGGCGTCATTCCTTTGCTTTATACATTCAAAGCAGGGGCTAGATGGAAAAAACAAATTTTCTTACCTTCGTCACTCGAATTGGAATTTAAGTATTTTATCCGTTTTTTGAGTTTCTTTATCTTTTTCATTAAGTGTGACCTTTTTGTCTTCTCCTCTGAGTTCCTTTTACCCATTTTTATGTTAGTTCAGCAGTTTTTTACACAAAAGAACAAAATTTTAGGGAAAACGTGACGCCGTTACTAAGACATAAAATCCGAATGAAGATTGTTACAGATACACTCACACATCCGGTTAAGGATGCGTTTTGTTTTTACTTATTCTTCCAAATTATGTGACGCCACAGACTAAAAGTCGAGACTACACTTGTTTCCTATCATCATCGAGGACGAGGCAATAACGAGTATAATTTAATTAAGTGTAACATAACACCCTAGAGGTCGCCAAAGTAAAATCGTTCAGAGAACAAGAAACAAGTCAATTGTATTTGCCACCCTGTTGAGCGTACACAGCGCGCGTGCCAGCGGTGCGCGCTGAAGCAGATTGGTGCGCGCGGCCGGCACCACCAGCAGCGGCCGGTACCACCAGCAGCGGCCGGCACCACCAGCAGCGGCCGGCACCACCAGCAGCGGCCGGCACCACCAGCAGCGGCCGGCACCACCAGCAGCGGCCGGCACCACCAGCAGCGGCCGGCACCACCAGCAGCGGCCGGCACCACCAGCAGCGGCCGGCACCACCAGCAGCGGCCGGCACCACCAGCAGCGGCGGCTTCTTCTTGTTTCTTGTGTGGTTAGTGATTAGTCACTAACCACACAAGAAACAAGAAGAAGCCGCTTAGTAAAATTAAGTTTTAATATTAAAAACCACCAGGTTAGCCTGGTGGTTTTTAATATTAAAACTTGTAGGAAGAGTATAGTAGGCATAAGACATGAACACGCGCATCCACGCGTGCCCGCCTCCCGCGCCCCGCGTAGCGCGGTCATCCGCACCCCGTTCCGCGCAGTGTCTCCAGATTGGGGGTTTTTTTCCCCATATTGGGGAAAAATAAAAACTTTGGGGAAGTTTTGGGGAAACGAAAACTGTGGGGAAAATTTTGGGGAACGTATTTTATTTTGGCGATAGTTTGGGGACAAATGTGTACACATTTCTAATTCTTTGACTGATCGATGCTTCAGAGGTATATGTGGTTTCTAATTTGGTTATAGGACATATCCTTGATATCCTAGAGATTTCCGTACATTGTAATCTATCACTTGGGTATGATTCAAAAAGTTTTAGGATGTTCCCTCTAATCTTATAGCATCGACTGACGTTGGATCGATTTTGACGAGACTACAACAACAGTACGTGTTTGAACACTAGTAAATAGCTGAGGCCACTGGGCGTAAAATAGGCTACTATTTATTCCGATATTCCCACCCCACGCAGTGTCTCCAGGTTGTTTATGTGAAATTTCCCCAGATCAGGTTTAAATTTTCCCCAAAAAGATACCTTTTCCTAAAATTTTCCCCAAAATTATTTTGTATCTTATATTATGGACATAAATATATTGTGAAAATTAATTTGTCCTTGTATTTTATTACTAACTAGCTGCGTCCCGCGGTTTCACCCGCGTTAATGAGTTTTTCCTTTAAAACGCTTGATACACGGTTGCCAACCGCGTCTCCGACAGAGGTGACCTTGGTTGGCGACCGGCAAAGTTATTCAATGTTTGGTCGTAAACCATCATCTACACGGCTGTACCAAGGTCACCTCTGTCGGGACGCGGTTGGCGACTGTGTAGCAGCCTAGCAGGCGTTATAATTCTAATGTTCCCGTGGGGTGGGAATATCGGAATAAATAGTAGCCTATTTTACGCCCAGTGGCCTCAGCTATTTACTAGTGTTCAAACACGTACTGTTGTTGTAGTCTCGTCAAAATCGATCCAACGTCAGTCGATGCTATAAGATTAGAGGGAACATCCTAAAACTTTTTGAATCATACCCAAGTGATAGATTACAATGTACGGAAATCTCTAGGATATCAAGGATATGTCCTATAACCAAATTAGAAACCACATATACCTCTGAAGCATCGATCAGTCAAAGAATTAGAAATGTGTACACATTTGTCCCCAAACTATCGCCAAAATAAAATACGTTCCCCAAAATTTTCCCCACAGTTTTCGTTTCCCCAAAACTTCCCCAAAGTTTTTATTTTTCCCCAATATGGGGAAAAAAACCCCCAATCTGGAGACACTGACCCCACGGGAACATTAGAATTATAACGCCTGCTAGGCTGCTACACAGTCGCCAACCGCGTCCCGACAGAGGTGACCTTGGTACAGCCGTGTAGATGATGGTTTACGACCAAACATTGAATAACTTTGCCGGTCGCCAACCAAGGTCACCTCTGTCGGAGACGCGGTTGGCAACCGTGTATCAAGCGTTTTAAAGGAAAAACTCATTAACGCGGGTGAAACCGCGGGACGCAGCTAGTTAGTAATAAAATACAAGGACAAATTAATTTTCACAATATATTTATGTCCATAATATAAGATACAAAATAATTTTGGGGAAAATTTTAGGAAAAGGTATCTTTTTGGGGAAAATTTAAACCTGATCTGGGGAAATTTCACATAAACAACCTGGAGACACTGACTTCCGCGACCGCCAGTCCGGCCCGCATCACGCTCGTAATCGCACGATTTTGTTTTTTTAGTGCCCTACTCGAATTCCATCTACTTCTAAGTATTTCTATAAGTGTATCGGTTCGAATGATTATATTTTGTTTGGTGTTCGCTTCAAAACTGAATTTTATTTCATTCGCCCCTACAAACTGGCGCTCCAACGCGGCACGCGTACGTAACCGACGCGACGCGAACTCAAATACCTACTTAAGTAACGGTTTTCTCAGTGGACGCTACTAACGTTAATAAATTGTGTTTCCTCGTGTTATCGTGTTTTGGTGACTATTGTGTACTTAACAAAGAATAATGCCTCGCCGCAAAAATGATGACGACACCATGAGTGGCGCGCCGGCGTCCCCGACGCCCGCGCCGCTATCGGAAGGGACGCTTACGGCGTTTCTCGAGGCGTTCGCCAAGGCTCAAGCCGAATCGAATCGGCAACTGGTTCAGAGCCTGCTGGCGACGTCACCCGACAACGTCGCAGCTTCACCGTCTCCATCGCCTGCACCAACGAAACACGGAAACTTCGCGCGCTGTACGGCGAGATTTAATGGATCACGCCACGACTCAGAGGCCTTCGAAGCATTCGTCGACTCTATCGTGATATACAAGGAGTGTACATCGATCAGCGACGAACATGCACTTCGCGGCCTACCCATGCTCCTAGAAGGGGAGGCAGCTGTGTGGTTCCGGGGTGTTAAGTCATCAGTGACGTCATGGGAAGACGCGCTGCAAAGATTACGCGCCATGTACGGTGTATCCCGACCACCGCACAAACTATTCCGTGATATATTTGCCGCGGAACAAACAGAAGAACGCACGGAGGTCTTTGTTGCTCGCCTCCGCGCGCTTATCGCCAAACTTCCATACATCGTGGAAAATGATATGGAAGTCGACATGATTTACGGGTTACTACATAGACGCATAAGGAAACGCTTAACCCGTGAATCCGTTAGCAACCTGGATATGTTGGTCGAGAAGGCGCGAAACATAGAGGAGTCGCTGTCCGAAGTGTCGAACGACGCGCGTGGCCGCGCCGCTAGCGCGCAGGCGCCACACGCGCCGCCACCGCAGCCCCGGCCTGCGCTGCCGTTCGCGCCACCCGCGCCGCCCGCGCCACCCGCGCGCGCCCCTGCGGCCTCCGCGATGTGTGCGCCGGGCGCGCCGGTGGACATACCTACTGGGTCGTCGAGCGCTACGAGTAGTGCTCCGCCCCCGGCGACTTTGGTAAACAATAACAATTCGTCTGAAAAAGGTAAACGACTATTTTGTGTTTATTGCCGTAAAGTCGGACACACTCGCGACTCTTGCAAAAACATTAAAGAAAAAACCGATAAAGGTTCCGTGGCAGCAGTGAAGTGTTATGGTTGTGGAGCTAACGGTGTGATACGATCAAATTGCCCTAGATGTTCTGTAAATAGTACTAAGGAATCATTTTCAGTTCTAGATATTAACGTGTTAGACTCTGATAGCCGTAATATTGTTTCACGCAACTGTTCTAAGTGTAGCATAAATGTCATTAACGAATGTTACAAAAATAATAATTTGTGTAACCTGTCTCAAGCTCAACCTGCTTATTTATGTAATTGTAATGTTAGCGAATGTGATGCGTTGCCGAGCCGAATAAGCAACTTATCCGCGTCGAACTTATGTACCGACGGTCGTCCGATACTGGATATCGAGATAGGCGGCTATCGTGGCACGGGGTTAGTCGATACGGCTGCCAAGCGCAGTGTAGCCGGTTCGAAACTCGTGGCACTGCTTCGGAAACAGAATTATCCCTTTAAAAGTTGTTTTATGTCTGTAAAATTAGCCGACGGTATAGTGCGGGACCTTAAAGTTTTACTCGCGGATGTTGACGTATTATTTAGGGGGTCGGCAGTACCCATCACTTTTGTTATTTTTCCGGATTCAGTAAATAATGACACGTTGCTCGGTATTGATTTCTTGCGTAAAGTCGGTATTGTTATTAATATGTCGAACAATACTTGGTTCACAGCTGATCGGCCTCAGGTCATTCACCCCTTGCGGTGTGAGACCTCACGTGACGTCGTAGGGTGCGCTTCCGCGGATGTCTTACGTAGTAATGAAGGTTCGATGCTGTCATTTTCAGAAAAGAATTGTCTCGCTCAGCTGCTCCAGGAGTATGGAGATATCTTCGCAGAAGGGGGAGAACCTACATCGTTCGCTGAGCATCGCATTGATTGCGGTGATCACCCGCCGATTGCAGTGCCGCCGTATCGACTCACGCCCGCTAAGAAAGCCATCATGGAGGCGGAGTTAGAGAAGATGCTGCGCGAAGGTATCATCACGGAATGTGAATCTCCGTGGGCAGCACCAGCTCTTCTGGTACCGAAGAAGGATGGTACTTACCGGTTCTGCGTGGACTATCGCAAGTTGAACGCGATCACTAAAAGTGACTCGTACCCGCTTCCGGTGATCGATGACCTCCTTCAATACACTGGTAAGAGCTGTTTTATGAGCACTATTGACCTTCGATCTGGTTACTGGCAGGTC
This sequence comes from Conistra vaccinii, assembly GCA_948150665.1. Taxonomy (NCBI): domain Eukaryota; kingdom Metazoa; phylum Arthropoda; class Insecta; order Lepidoptera; family Noctuidae; genus Conistra; species Conistra vaccinii. Next base: position 23,347,166 of record OX411325.1, read on the forward strand.
AGAGTAAGACCTGAAGACCAAGATAAGACTGCCTTCGTTTCTCCGTTTGGTCTTCATAAATTTACGCGCATGCCGTTTGGTCTGCGAAACGCGCCCGCAACCTTTCAACGTTTGATAGACCGATTTCGATCTGCATCATCCCTTAAGGAGGTGACCCTCCTTGGATATATTGATGACTTGATATTGATATCCGGATCATTTCACCAGCATATTCAGGACTTACGTGCGGTATTCGACCGCTTACGTGTCTTTAACCTTCACGCAAATCGCGATAAGTGCACATTTGCTCGAGAGAGTGTGAAATACCTGGGGCATATCATCACCTCTGAAGGAGTGACCCCAGACCCGGATAAGGTTGCTGCGATATTAGATATGAAGGAGCCAGCTAATGTTAAGTATCTAAAATCCTTTCTTCAGAGTTGCTCATGGTTTCGAAAATTTATGCCAAACTTCTCCCAAGTTGCACAACCACTGACTATGCTAACGCGCAAGGATCAGTCCTGGTTGTGGGGTGAGGAACAGGCTAAGGCATTTAAAGAACTAAAAGGATTACTTACCTCACCTCCGATTCTTATTCAGCCAGATTATAATTTGCCATTCATTCTCAGAACTGATGCCAGCAACTACGCACTGGGTGCGGCTCTACTCCAGGGGGAGTCGCCGCGTGAAGAGAAGCCCATCGCGTACGCCAGTCGCCTGCTCACCTCGGCGGAGCGGAACTACTCAACCACCGAGCGCGAGGCGTTGGCAGTTGTCTGGGCAGTCGAGAAATATCGTGGATACATCGACGGCCATCCTGTACGTGTCGGCAGCGACCATCAGCCTCTGAAGTGGCTACTCACTTTGAAGTCGCCTGCCGGTCGTCTCGTACGATGGGCTATGAAACTTCAGTCCTTTGATCTGCAAGTTGATTACACTCCTGGGAAAACAAATGTCGTTGCTGATTCGCTCAGTCGTCCGCCGTGTGAGGAGGAGGCTCGCGATTCCTGTGGAGTCAGCACGGTGCTTGTCGACCCGCCGCATTGGGATGCTGCTACTCTTCGTGAAGACCAGCTCGCAGACCCCGAAGTGGCGAAGATCATGAAGGCTCTGGAAGGCAAGGACGAATTAGAACTTACCCGTTGGACGGAGAGAGGATATCATACGTGCAGAGGAGTACTATACCGTTATACTGAGGCAGAAACTGAAGAACCGCAGCTCGTCATTCCTGAAAACCGACGAAAACAGGTACTGGTTGAATGTCACGACTCTGCTACTTCAGGTCACGGCGGTTTAGACAGAACCCTGCACCGTATAAGTCAGAAATTTTATTTTCCCGGTATGCGACGTTACGTAGCAGATTACCTGAAGACATGCATCGAATGCCAGCGCTACAAAGCTTCCAACGAGAAACCTGCGGGGCTGTTACAGACTCCAGTTCCTGCTCAGCGTTTCGAAGTCTTGGCTGTCGATCTCTTTGGGCCGCTTCCCAAAGGAGCTAATGGACAGAGATGGGTGTTGATCGTTGAAGACACAGCCAGCAAATGGGTCGAGCTGTTCGCCCTCACCGAAGCCACAGCTGACGCATGCGCAAAGATACTAATTGAGGAGGTTTTCTTACGGTTTGGCGTTCCTCGACGTCTCATTTCCGATAACGGTGTACAGTTTGTTGCCGATGTCATGCAACATGCAATGTTCACGCTTGGTGTGAAGCAGAGCCTTGTGCCTCTCTACCATCCAGAGGCCAACCCTGTAGAGCGGAAAAATCGCGACCTCAAGACTCAGTTGGCCATTCTGGTAGAAGGACACCATCAGCAGTGGCCAGAAGTTCTGCCATTCATCCGCTTTGCGTTGAACACATCACTGACGAAGGCAACTCAACAGACACCTGCTTATTTAACATTTGCTCGTGAACTCCGCTCACCTATTGCAGTACAGAGCGATCTTCGTGCTGTCATAGAGGCTGAAAACTATGTTCCACAGATTACGCCGTATCTGTTGAAGCTTGCGGAGACACTCAGCAACAGCAAGGAGTGCATCGAACATCAGCAGGACCTGCGTAAGGCTGCGAAGGACAAGACTCGTAAGGCTGACGAACTGGCTGTCGGTGATCTTGTCCTGATGAAGTCGCACGTCCTCAGTAATGCTGCTAAAGGTGTCAGCTCTAAGCTCATGCCTAAGAGGGATGGCCCTTACTTGGTGCAGAAAAAGGTTAGTCCAACCACTTACCTCTTAACGTTCCCTGGTTCTCCCGATGAAGTCATCGGTAAATACCACATTTGCGACTTAAGGAGATATCATTCTCGAGATGGTGAATGCCCTGAGGTTCCGCAGCCGGTTGCTCCTAAACGTTCTCGTGGTAGGCCGCGTAAGCAACGTGTCATAGTTGACGTTTGACCACCTGTGGGGGCACTCAGTTGGTCAAAAGGGGGAGTATGTAGGAAGAGTATAGTAGGCATAAGACATGAACACGCGCATCCACGCGTGCCCGCCTCCCGCGCCCCGCGTAGCGCGGTCATCCGCACCCCGTTCCGCGACCGCCAGTCCGGCCCGCATCACGCTCGTAATCGCACGATTTTGTTTTTTTAGTGCCCTACTCGAATTCCATCTACTTCTAAGTATTTCTATAAGTGTATCGGTTCGAATGATTATATTTTGCTTGGTGTTCGCTTCAAAACTGAATTTTATTTCATTCGCCCCTACAAACTTAATTTTGTGTAATTGTGTTTTTGTGTCTTTTTGTTTCTCTTCATGCTTTGTTTTTTTAAAGTACCTAGGTACCTTTACAGTTTACAAAGATCTCTGAAATCATAACCAACTCGAATTTTCTCTTATTTACACTTTGCTGTCCTGAATATATCTTAAAGTATGAATTTACGAAACACCTAGTTATTCATATTTTAAAAGTATACACCATAGATTTACAGATCTCCAGCTATTTCCACTAGTTTACTGCACTTATCGTTAAGTATTGTGTAATTGAATAAGCTAAACTACTCGGTATGGCATCATTTAATTAAGAAATGAGTGACTAGTCAGTGCTTCCTTGCATTTAGCAGATGAAATAAAACAAACTGGCCATGTGCGAGTCGGACTAACACTTGAAGAGTTCAATAGAATATTTTTGACACTACATTTTTTTTTAATCATTTCATTGTGCCTAGCCTGTTCTCAACTATGTTGGGATCGGCTTCCAGTCTAACCGGATGTAGATACCTGAATACCAATATTTTACATGAAGCGACTGACCTCCACAACCCAGTAACTGGGCAGTGATACCCTATGGTAAGACTGGTTGTCAGAATTTCGGGCTTCTGATGGCCTGCTACGACTGTCAAAGATCCACGAATGAACGCCGGGACCAACGGCTTAACGTGCTTTCTGAGGCACGGAGGGGTCTCGATGGTCACCCATCCACGGACAGATTGTGGCAAGCGTAGCTTAACGACTGATCGACTCGTGCGGCTGTTATTACTTAGCCACGAGCCGCTCGAGTGTTTACCGAATTGTCTACCAACATAAATTACCCGTATATTCAAATCACAACTGGCACTAAATTGACTGTTCTATGAAATATTTCTTTATTTTTTAATAAATAATGATAGCAAGTCAATGCTACGTAGTACGTTCATTTGACAAGTAATTCATGTCCCTGACTGTGTTTTATTATGATGGTTGTTACTCAGCCATGCATGCTGTTTTATTTATCCTCGTGATGGATTGAAGGCATTATATGAGAAGATAATATATAACATACAAAACTCAATATTTCAATGCATTTGTAAACTACGTAAAGTTAGAAAATCATGAACATAGTCTGATCTCAATCTCGTCTTTTTTTTTTGTTCTTCAGGAAATTCGCACAAGATCCCATGTCCATCCAGTGATATACTGCAATAAAATAGAGCCAAAGAATAAAAATATAAACTCCTAAAACTCCCCTACGCATTCCTCTCAGCAGCTACGTCCTACCGTCGTTCCTCACGTATGTTTTGACACTCTGACGATATATTACTCGAACCAGTAAACGTTCGTGATGTACGGCGGAACACTGCATCACAGAGTAAATAGGTAACAGAAGGTCAGCTTCATACAACGAGCGAAAACAGGCGCACGCACACATCAGACAAGTTCTTTTTATTTTTTTATTGTGATGTGGGGCGCTTGACCTCGATTTTGCCTGATGGAAAGCGATTGACGAGGTCTATGATGGAAGCGAGCCCAGAAGATGCCTGTTCACTCTTGCTTTGAAGACTGACGGGTTATACGTGTAACACAGACGCTGGCAGACAGCCAGTCAAAGTGCTGCGGTCTATGTTGCCCATAGACAAACTTTACGTCGAGTAGATCGCACGTCAGTGGTAACAAAACCAATATAGCTAGCCTCATTTTATTGAAAATCTACGTTGTTCAAGGTCAAATTGTTGCCACTGACGTGGTCGTTATAGAAGAAAGACAGAAAGAAAATAAGTTTATTTGCGGTAAGCATGTTATGCAGTTACCCGTACGTGTGCCTTTTTTCGCTTGTTGTGTGGAGTCGACCTTCTGTACCTATTTATTCTGTGACCGGACAGTGGGCCACACAGGTGATTCTGTAGAAATAACCAATAAAATACAATGGTTGCGTCAATTTCAACAAACTTTCAATGAGTCATTATTGCTTATTTTAGTGCACGTTTCAATATAAATAAAATTAATTAAAAGTCAATTTGTTTAAGTGTTTATTCATGATGCTTTATTTTTTTGTGATGGACTTCGAGCGGATGTCATAATTTATGATGGCGCCTGCAGTTTTTTAAATTTTAGTATCAACAATTTACTCAATTTGCTTAATAAATTAATTAAAAAGCATAAGACTGAGGAAAGTGCCTTACCTAATATGCCATTTTTGCGACTTTACGATTCAATGTTTTGTTTTTGTCGTTCAAAAGTGCCTTTTATGTGCCTAAGGGCCTGTTTCAGCACCGACGATTAAGTTCCTATTTATTTACTTGGCAGATATTTTCATACAGATTGTTCTTTGATTTATGCTTCCCTAAAATTAAGATCAAAATCAACCTAGTGAAAAAATATACGAAATGGATTTCCAAAGGTATAAAAAAATCAGCTAAAACCAAAAGGAGCTTGCGCTTTGAATACTACTTCTCATCTGACAAAGACCGTAAATTAAAATACCTAAACTATAATAAATTACTCAAAAAATGTATACAAAAAGCACAAAAAATTCATTATACAAGTTACATAACCAGGGCTAAAAATAAATGTAAGGCGTCATGGGACATAATTAAATATAATTGCAATAATAATCAAATTCAGGAATCAAATATTAAGGAGATAGAAACTGAAACTGGACCACTAACAAACCCCACGGACATTGCCAATTATGTAAATGACTATTTTATCAATTTGACGAACAAAGATTTTGACATTAACACTAATAATTATGACATTGATCCTATTCATTCTAGTATGTTTTTGATGCCCACTAATGATGGCGAAATACAAAAAGTAATAAAATCACTCAGGGATACGAACTCAACAGGTTATGATCAAATACCTACAAAAATTATAAAATACATAGGCCCTATTATCACTCCGGTGCTAGTACATCTAATAAACTTATCATTATTCACGGGAGTGTTTCCTGAGAAATTGAAAATGACAACTATTAAACCAATACATAAAAAAGGTAATAAAAAACTTGTTGACAATTACAGACCAATAGCCCTCTTGCCTATCTTAGCGAAAGTTTACGAAAAGGCCATGCATGTGCGATTAACAAGTTTTATCGATAAGTTCCGAATTTTGAAACATGAACAGCATGGATTCCAAAAAAGGAAATCGATAACTACAGCAGCATTTAATTTAATTAACACAGTTACTAAAAATATTGACCAGAAAATCCCTACAACTGTTGTATTTTTTGACATGTCAAAAGCCTTTGACTTTGTATCGCACGAGCTACTACTAAAAAAATGTGATAAATATGGAATACGCGGTAAATCGAATGCATGGGTAAAAAGTTACGTTACAAACAGATCGCAATTTGTAGAAATTACTGTCGATAAACCTAATCAAAACGGTGAACTGTCTTTTAAATCCAAATTAGGTTACAATTGCACAGGCGTTCCACAGGGTAGTATTTTAGGCCCCCCACTTTTTCTGTTATATATCAATGATCTGACAGAAGTAACTGATCATCCCTGCATACTGTTTGCAGATGATGTGGCCGTAATTATCCCTAAAAATAATGAAAACTATAGTGAGGAAATAAATAGTACCGTAAGCAAAGTAATAACTTGGATGGAAAAGAATAACCTTAAACCTAACATAGATAAAACCAAATATGTACAATTTCGTAACAGAAACTGGAATAAAATGGACTTAAACATCACTTATAAAGATAAACAAATACAACAATCAGATAGTATGACTTTTCTTGGGATAGATCTAGATGAGAGGTGTTCCTGGATTAATCATATTGATAAGATATGTGGAAAACTCAGCAAGTTTGCTTATGTACTATGGCGTTTATCTAACCTAACGAGTAGACAAGCCACATTACAGGCTTATCATGCATATGTTGGTTCAATACTGCGTTATGGTATACTGGTATGGGGAAACTCGGTGTATCTCGAAAGAGCTTTCATCGCACAAAAGAGGTGTATACGTGCGATTTGTAATGTAGACCCACTTACATCCTGTAAACCACTGTTTAGTAAACTTAGAATACTTACATTACCTGGTATTTATATTGAGGAAATATGTAAATTTACCAAATCTCACCCTGAGATGTTTGAAAAACTGGGAGATAAATGTAAATTCAAAACTAGATATCCTAATAGATTAATTACTCCGAGAATGAAAACGGAACTATATGGGCGAAGTTGCTATCCTATGTGCATAAAAATTTATAACAAGATCCCTAACCAAATCAAAGAACTTCCAATGGTCCGCTTCAGAAGAGCTTTACGCAGTTGGTTAATTGAGAATTCCTTCTATACCTTAAAAGAATTCCTTCAGTTTAAATTAAAATGATATTATTATAAGTGTATAGTATACCAAAAATTTGCATGTCATTATGTTATGATTAAATATGTTAAGCTACTATTATATTACCACTGTACGAACTTTTGTAACCATATTTATCTGCAAATAAATCTTTGACTTTGACTTTGACTTTGATACAAATTCTGTTCCATTTTTGAATTTATTCGGTAATTAATAAATTAATTTATTTGTAATAAATTATTTGATTTTGATATGACTTTGCAATTATTTCTAATCTAACAATTTTATATCAAGTATATGGAACCAAATTGATGCAAGTCATCATCAACAAAGCAGATCAATGCTGGACATAGACGTCTCTAATGAGGGTTTTCTGAAATTAGGTTCACCAGGTGGCAGCACTGAGACTTCAGGATTGGCAAAAGCGTCAAAAAGCCCATATTTTCTTTAGTTGTGACTTAATGATGAACGAATGATGTATGTCATCATACAGTATATTTACTAACGAAGGAAGTTTCCGTTAACCCGCTATTGTATAGCACCAAACATGCAAAAAACACGATGCACGGTGAAACACAAGTGCGCATATTATACAGAGTGTATTTATACAGGGTGGCAGGGAAAAAAAAGAAATCAGCTGTTCCATACATTTTGACCGCGTAGGTATTGCACTTTTCTATGAAACAGCAGATTTTTTTTTTATAACCGACGAAAAATTTCAACGCAGGGGAGTTCAGAACCATGTACTGAATCCATGGTAACCGGCTTCGCGTCGATGTCCCGGACACCCCGTATAAATGATTTACCTCATTTACTGCAAAACCGACCACAAATGGTGTTATTTGCTGATGACACATCACTTATTTTTAAAGTTAACAGACATGCACAGGAGCTTGACGACGTAAATAACGCTATGCTTAAGGTCCATAACTGGTTTACAGAAAATAATTTGGTATTAAATGAGAAGAAAACTAAATGCATAAGATTCGCGTTACCGAATGTTAGAAGTAGTGAATGTCACGTTGTATTGAATAAGGAGACACTAGAATTCGTCGAAAAGACGGTTTTCCTAGGGATCACGCTTGACTCAAAACTTCAGTGGGGTCCTCACTTAACATAACTTGCAGGGCGGCTAAGTTCAGCCGCTTACGCTGTTTGGAAAATCCGCCAACTAACAGACGTGGATACCGCGAGACTGGTCTATTTTAGTTACTTTCATAGCATCATATCTTACGGTATTTTGCTGTGGGGACGGGCTGCAGATATTGAGTCTGTCTTTATTCTGCAAAAGAGGGCTGTCAGAGCCATCTACAACCTCCGCAGACGCGAATCTCTAAGGGAACTGTTTAAGAAAATTAACATCATGACGGTACCTTGTCAGTATATATATGGAAACATTATGTCATGTTCGAAAAAATCTACATCTTTTTCGTAAGATAAGTGACAGGCATAATTTTAACACTAGGAATAGGAACAAATTAGATCAACCACGTTTTAGATTGTCTAAAGTACACACTTCTTTTATGGGGTACTGTGTAAAATGTTATAATAAAATACCACTCGATGTTCTTCAACTTAATGAGAAGAAATTTAAAACATGCATTAAACGCATACTATGTAGACAAGCATATTATAAGTTAGATGATTATATCGTAGATAAAAATGCTTGGCTTAATGCTGGTCCTGCTCCACAGCCACTTGGGCTCACTAGTTGAAATTATTGTATTTGGAAGAGTTGCTACCCCTTTTCTTATTTTTTTTTTTTATTTATATTATTTTTCTGACATTACGAACAGCATGTTTATTTTATTTTTATTTTTTATTAACCAATTTTTTATTGTTGAATATTCCAATATTTGATAATGATTTTCTTTCTTTTTGATAGTATAATACATTGCAAACTATAGTTTTGTATAATTTAGAAGCATTTTTTTCAGTTTTTGTAAATGTGAGTACCATGGGGCTGTTTATTTCTGTTATTATATTATGTTTTATGTTGACTTGAAAGAGCATGGCAGTTGAGACTTTGTCATGCTTACTTAAATGTCTCGCCGATGGTGGCGAGTGTGTTGGATCATTCGGTTCCCTACAAAATGGTTGAGCTGGATGGTGCTGATCCACGCGTCGTGTTCGTGAACGGGCGCCGTCGGTTGAGACTGGTCATCACTTTTCTGCCAAGGCTTATTTTAAATCTTATACTTTGAATTGTCTCTATTTTTTTTTTCACATTGTTCTCACATATAGAAGCAGCAAGAATAATGTACCCAGAATTTTGTAATGTCTTTATTTAAAAGAGTGTCCTGGGAGTTTCTTGCCCGTTCTTCTCTACAGAGATCTACTTTTTGGAATGGGCGACTAGCTTCAACTTTCTGACTAACTGACCGACTCTTTGACAATTTCAAAAGTGCCTGTAAATGGTTTAATTGACATAAATGCTTTGAGTTTGAGTTTATCATGTTTTCTTATTGTTCTTTTCGGGTGTCAGAGTTATAAAGTCGCCCATAGGCCTCTGTCTTGGCTTCACATGCCTTCGAAAAATATCTCTCAGGTCGGTTTCCTCACGATGTTTTCCTTCACCGTTTTACCGTTTTGTTTTAGCATGTATGAACGCTATACCGTTCGTTAGTTAATATGTTGTATATTTAAAATTCGTTGTCAAAAAAAACCCTTATTGAACGCCTCTAAACTTTCTATAGGCTACGCTTATCCATTTACTTCTTATTATTTTCGTTTCGCCGGTAACTTATACATCTATTTACTAAATACCAATCTTACAGCACCTAAAAAGAGTTGATGAATTAATCTCTAAGTAAGTAGGCACTAAATTGCCTGGTTACTATTGTTCACCTGACCAAATGACTATCAAATTGTATAGTAAATCTTGCGATATTCCATACAAAAGCTGCAGTGACGAGATTGGGTCATTAACTTGTTCAAGTCAATTAAAACAAGCAGTAATTTGTCAATCTTACCACACACTAATAAATCTGTAACAATATTAAACCTGTGCGAAAAGTGATAGTGAATCGACTGTACAATCACAATAGGTCATATTTTACCTCTTACATCAGGGATGGCAAACCTTCGGATGTTCATGTGCCAAAAAAAGTTTTGTCTATGACAACAACATCATCTGCCTGAGCTAGCCTTTTCCCAACTATGTTGGGTCGGCTTCCAGTCAATCTGAATGCAGCTGGATACCAGTATTTTACATGGAGCGACTGCCTATCTGACCTCCACAAGCAAGTTAATGGGTAACACGATAACCCTTGGTAAGACTGGTTGTCAAACTTTCTGACGACCCGTAACGACTGTCAAAGATCCACCAATAACCGTGCTTTCCGAGGCACTGACATTATGTTAACAACGTTAACAATAAATAAAACATTACCAATTGATGCTTTGCAATCGTAGCCAAACGGTTTTAAAGTAACCTTTTTTACCCTAAAATAAGGTTATTATTTCATTTATGTAACATAATGTTTTTTTTTGCATAGCACTTAATTTTAATTTTAATTTTTTGTATCTGGTATAGGTACATTTTTGAATAAGGCCGTCCACAATTTTCTGTCGTGCCTTTGGTTTGTCATCTCTGGACTTTTATAACTTTACAAGTTATTGTTTCACTTAGAATTTTGATTCACTTGATTGATGGTTACATTATTCTTATCTGTCTGTCTGTCTGTCTTAGTAATGACAGGTTAGAAATCAATTTTCGTGTTCTCTTTTCGTAAGTCAGGTAGAAAGAGGTTAAGTTTGTATTGTGATTTTGGAAATGTACCTATCAAGGTTATTTGTGGAGTAATGTGAGATGTGGCGTGTGATTATTTGTTTTATTACTGCGGTAGATTAAAAAATGGAGCATGGCTGTGAAGTTCTGATGAATTTCGTAAGATATGAAGAACGAGAAGTGAGTCATGAGGTTAGTTATGAAATTGTGATATCAACCAATTTATACCAATAAACACTGAAAAGTTATGTTATGAAAAAAATTAAGGGAAATATTCTTTCATTACCAAACTAGCCAATAAACTTTGTTTTTCACTTGTAAAACCTAAAAATTAGAAGAAATCCTTGTGGCATTTTTCTTGCACGTGGCTAACTCTTGTTGTGAAAGTTTTCATGAAAAAAAACCTTTTCAAAACATAAGTCAAACGTAGGACCCAATTCTTGATTGGTGTAAGGGAAACTTATATAAAATAACTTCTCCCGCTCTGGGCGGAGCGGGAGGTGGTGTCAGACTCTTACTGACTAAAACCCACCCGTGTTCCTTCAATTGCCTGTACGTTGCCAGGGGCCACGGTATCACTTTTGGACTTTCCCGCAACCTCGGCAGGAAATAGAATACCCTGTCTTTTTTTATTGGCAGTTCTTTGCACTCACAAAGTGTCTTCTAAATGCCATATTTCCCATACTAATATCTATCCAATAATTTGACATAAATATGTTAAAGACTTGGCACAGCCAGCGCGGTGAACGTGAGACGAATGGCTCTTGACTTTCATGAAGACCGCAGCTGTTGGCCGTCGCACTACCCGCTAATTCAATTAATTGTTACGCCTACTGAATTTTGAGGACCAGTACTCATGTGGGTTTGTAAGGAATATCGATATGAGGATTATTATGTAATTTGTAGTGATTCTAGGTATATACAATGTACAATCGAATTTTAGGGTTCCGTACCTCGAAGGAAAATACGGAACCCATATAGGATCACTTCGTTGTCCGTCCGAGTAATCCTATACATATAAATGGGGTTGTCGGACGGTGTGGCTCACAAAAAGCCCCAAAACTGATTCCTCGCGCCCCCTTCAAGCACGCAGAGACGACTATACACGGTATGGCTCACACTGCATTCGGCGCTAGACGTGGCAACATGTCGTGCTCGGGTTCACAACAAGTCAATCGTCATCCTGAGGATGTATCGTTAAGCGGTGAAACATGTGTCCATTTCTTACAGGGTTCTTTATAACTCTTTATGAATCAATTATTGGGTATCTGTTGACATAAAGATGAGAGACGTAGGTAAAAGCTCTTATTTCGTCATTTCGAGAAGTTTCATTTGAATAGGGTTGTCATGTTAAAATATAACTGACGGCAGTTTTGTTTTATTTATTCTGCCTCTAAAACCCCGGCTGGCCGAACGTTTTCAGATACAAGTGACAATTCACGCCAATTCGTTTGCAGAGGCCGCCTGTTACACCGAAGTGTAACGTGATTGATTTGTTAGCTGATTGACTGAAAATTGCAAGAGAAATTGAAATGTCCTAGGTGAAATGTTTGTCAGGCACACCACACCAAATGAGTTAATTATATCAAACTCATGCAACCTCTGTAATAATTACAAAACAGAACTAACGTTAAAGAACTTTCACAGTAGAAAAATATCAATTATAATCACATAATTATCTCTGACATAGTAATATAAATAAAAAACTAGTCTATTACTTAATCCTTTTCTGGAATTTACAATAAGCTGTATTTAAATATTTCACACATCAGACCTTAACCAAGATCAATCATTTACTAATGGCCAACAAATTAAAGCTCGTAAAATAAAAGTTAAGGCCACTTATAATCTTATGCCATCATCGATAGGTTTTAAATAAAACCCACTGTTAATACCTACCTACATTGTTCAAAACCAACTAAGGTTTCGTATCTTCGTATAATTTTGCAACACTTAATGTGATCAGCCATATTCAGACAACAAGAATGCCTGAACTCTAAATAAGTACCACATTAAAATTTATCACTATAATTTGTCTGATTCTTAATTCGTCGACGATCCAACCGAATTCCTTCAGTGCTATGTTAAAATGTTGCTTTTAAACGTTTTTGAAAAGTAGAAAGTAATTTTTTGTACTTTTTTGGATAGATATTTTTAAAAGTGCTCTTCTTAATTGGTAAGTATATGAAACGATGCGATGAGTAAGTAAAGAAAGTGAAATTGGGTTTTTGCGTTTACGGATATTTTTAATTAAATTAATTAGTGGATTGAGCTGCCTTTTGTATACTTGAGTCGACTGACCTTACGTAACAATTTTACCAACTATTCGACTTATGATTAAATACGAAAAATATACACACGTAAACTCACGCCTTCATCCCATTCCACCTGTGATCCTTACATACTTCTTTTGCTTCATTTACGTTCATACATCTGGTCATACACGCACGCCGGTTGCGAGTACTGCACATCTGAACTCTCTGAAGAACATCACCAATTAGGGTATCCCTTCCGGCGTTTGTAATTAACTACCTTTTGTTAGTCGCTTTTCATTAATCCTCTCAACATGACCAAACCATCTAAGCATACCCTTAAATTTTTGTCACTACATCTACTTTTAATCGCAACGTTGGCGTTGCCTTACCACATTATTCCTCATTTCATCATTCAGCGAACAATATCTAAATCTAAAATATAACATTACGCCTATTGCCTTTACGCGACGGTGTGACAGTCATCCATGTCCCCGACCAAAAAAAAAGACGTTGACTTATTTACATTTTACATACAAACGCTATCCATTGGTCGTCAGTCAATCGACTTTCAGAATTTTATTTCGGTACACCAGACATGAATCCTCGACTTTTCGATATAAACACTTTTTCACTCGAATTTACGAATTGAAGTCGTTGAAAAATTGACCTTTCGGCTTTAATTGGTTTATTGATAGTGTCACAGTTTTTTTTTTAAATAGGAACTGGCTTTTTTTTTCGTTTGACGTTTGCATTTAAAAAATATGATGTCGAGAGTGGTCAAGTTAAAAACGTTTTCTAGTTTCCGCTAATGAAATTGATTTGGTTAGGCAATATTTTGAATATTTTGCTCTAAAAATGTCAGCCTAATTGTATTCAGTTTTAAATATGTAAATTGCAGTCTGGATTTTGAAGGGATAGAAATAGTTTGCTGAGTAGAATCTTCTGTTCTTTATTTTGTTTTAGTATCTATTTGTGTAAGATAAACCAGATAGTGAAATTGGCAAACTCTTTAAAGCTGAATACGTGATAGAAATGTTATGTAAATTAACTGAGAGAAGCCGTCGCCGAAACAGCCCCTAAATAGTTCAGTCCTAGTCGTTTATTACTTGATTACATGGAGGTTTTTTTAATAAATAGTAATATCTAATGGAGGTTTTCTTATTTTATAAGGTTATCAGTTATAAATAAATTATTGAATTACACGATTACGCTTTTTATTTTTCGATTTCACTTATTATAATTATTAATGTCTTATTTTGAGTTTGTTATGGTGTAAAATAAAGAGTGTTCTATGTACTTACATACGTCATCAATACATACGTCATCTATTCATCTTATTAGACTTGATCCTATTAATTAAACATTTAGTCAAAGACAGTGCCCTCTGCGCTACCACTGACGACGACCTGGGACTGGCGAAGTTTTGGGCCGAACAAGTCGTGGCAGCGACGAGCGATAAATCGTTTTTAGACATCTCTAAAATCACCTTTTCTAAAATTTTCTATTTTCAATACCATAGCATTCATCACAACCAAATCAGCCCATCTCCACCACAATCAGTCACATAACCTAGCCGTTATAGCCGACTCCGCCCAACCCCTTATTAGACAAAAATACACATCTCAGCATGTTCGGACCTCGGGAGGTCCACGGGCTACGGCCACCGGCCACCCCAGCGGGGTTTAATTATCGGCCACTAAATTAAGTTGGGTCCGTTCTGCTGCCTTGCACTTCGTGTTTTGTGAGATCGCTGCGATTGCAATATGGTGGATAAGAATGTTGAGGAGTTTAACGGGTTGGGGGGTTAAAGTGGGAGGTTTAGATGCTTTTTAGGGATTGGGTTTTAAGATTTTTGGTGTCTCAGAAAGAGACACTTTGAATGATAATTAGAGATGTTTGAAAAATTATGGCTTGTGCATTGTGAGTGTATTGCAGTTATCTGAAGTTTGCTTATAAAACATATATTATTTGACTAGCTTCTGCCCACGACTTCGTCCGCGTGGAGTAGTTACTTTGGGCTAACGCTAAAACGACCCCCCGATTTTGAAACATTCTTCATTGGTGCTCCGCTCCTATTGGTCTTAGCGTGATGATATACAGCCTATAGCCTTCCTCGATAAATGGGCTATCTAACGTAGTAGTAGTTCCTGAGATTACGCGTTCAAGCAAACAAACAAACAAACTCTTCAGCTTTATGTAATTGGGTCAGAGCCCATTCGTCCCCTAAAATTCGTCCCCCAGCATAAAAGTTGTAGATTCGGCCCCTATATAGGTGCCCATTGGTCTCCTGGTAGGGGACCAATTAATATTTTAATAAAAAATATTATTTTTAAGGTACCCATTCGTCCCCTCTAATATATATACAATATAGTTAAAGATTCGGCACCTATTCAGGTGCCTATTGGTCCCCTGAGATAAAATTAGCTATATTTTACATAAGAAACGGTTAACATAGTACACTTGTGAACAGTTTATTAACGGAATTAATTTAATAAATCATAACAGATCATTGAAAAAAGAGCTATGATGAATGATAATCCGTCATGATAATAATATAACTTGTCGATAGGCTTACGATTAATGGTAAAAATAAACCAAATATTTTGCAATGTTTAGACACTCTACATAAAGAAGCGAATTTATCAAAAAATAAAATGGATCAGGTGCAAAGGGGTGTCCAAACAAATAATCGGACTCCTGAATCGATTGAAAATGAAGCGAGAATAAATAGCATAATTAGCCAATTTTTTGAAAATCAGATTTCACTAGGCCACTGCATGCCTATGCCTATATTATTAATTTAAAATAAAAAAACAAATATAAGATTAGTTTTATACTAAAATAATGTTGATTTGTTTAATCTTCAATAATTATTGTGATTTTAGTCATTTTTTGTTATTGTAGTTATAGTTTGTTAGATTTAAGTTATTATGATTTTGCATGTAGTTGGTAAATACACAAAAAATACGGTGATTTTAGCCAATTTTTATGTAGGTACTTCTAGTTACAATTTATTAGATTTAAGTTATTACGATTTTGCATGTAGTTGGTTAATATACAAAAAAAATATATGTTGATTTATCTTGTCTTCAATAATTACTGTGATTTTAGTATTTTTTTTGTACTGTTATCATTTTTTAGATTTAAGTTATTATGATTTTGCATGTATGTAGTTGGTAAATATACAAAACAATAAGAACTGATTATTTACTGTTGATATGTGTTCAATTTTTTTTTGCATATTTTATATTTAATGTTGATTTATATGATGGTCAATCAAGGCTGATTTTTGTAAAAGAGTTGTATTTTGTTAGTTTCTAGGACATTGTGATTTTGTATGTGTTAATCTTATTTGAAATAAACATGATATCTACCGAATTACTATATTTTTTATTTTAGCCTTTTCTGCGCGACTGTACCAGGACTACCAAGCTGCAGTATAGACATATACATGTACTTATATTAGAAGAATGAATAAAAATAAATATTCTTCAGGGGACGAATGGGCCCCTCAAAAGTTCCAGGGGACGAGTGGGCACAGGGTGCGAATCTTAGGGGACGAATGGGCTCGGACCCATGTAATTTAAGTATAGATTAATATATTTTATAAATTAGGGAAACTGTCCTCAATTCGGTGCAATATGATTAATTTATATATTACCAGGCTGCTTGCAAGTAGGGATATTATGTCAACATAAAGCAGTTTCAATTTAAATAAGATAGTAAAAAATCACGAAGAAATATAATGATGATTAAAATCCAGGTGCATTAACATCTACATTGTTTGGTTGACTGCCTCGTTAGTCTTGTTATCGCAAGCGCTAATGCTGAGCATGAGGTTCTGGGTTCAATTCCCAGGTCGGGTAAAGTGTTATTGACTTTTTCCATTAGACAGCTCGGAGTCTGGATTTGTGCCCGGTTGATGGCAATAGGCTCGCCCCCTATTACATGGGACTTACTGGCGAAATGTCGGTGACCTATAGGTACACCTCTGCCTAACCCTTTGCGGATTACAGGCGTGATGTGTATGTTGTTTTGTTATCTACCCACACCTATTTGCAAATAAATGATTTTGATTTCAAGAGCCTTATACCAGTGACTTCTATTTCATTGCTTCACAAAAACTTGGCCAGGTGACGTAAACCATTGGTAATGTACCTTCATCTTACAACATAGTATGACGCATTTTCTCACAACGTTTATGTGTTTTGAAGTTCAATGCGAGGCTGTGCCCTTCTTGTTCTAGTTCTCACGGAGCAAGTCAATAAGTATTTTGTTTATAAATAATACCATTATTGCACGTCCTGTGAACTTATTGTTGTCTTCAAAGTCAATTCCATGAAATTCAGAGCAGAATATGTTTTTGTGCAGGATGTCACTTAAGTAAATAAGTTTTTCTTTCAGTATGTTTCTTAGTTCTCAATTCCTCATAAACTGTTCAAAGTTCTTGATAGTAAGTATACTGCTTTCGTTAATTATTATACCTCCTTAGGTTTGTCAAGTTGGTACTATAACAGTGGAAGATTGAGGAATGAATTTCGCTCTGATTTTCGTTAAGTTAAATTAGTTTTTACTTGTTATTTCAATTGTAAAAATTACATAGGTACCAGAAGATCAAAACATGTCAACATCATTTTAATACTGACGCCTTTGATCTTTTAAAATCCACAATCACAATAATACCGAACTACTCATACAATTAATAAGCACGTGACACGTCACCGGCACGCGTATCGATACGCGCACTACGCCATGATACGCTCACTACGCCCCGGGACGCGGGACGGCACGCCTCAGGCCATCGATAAGGACATCGGGACAAAACATCACCTCTGTGCTCGACTGTACATCAAACGTCTTTGATAATGGATTGTTTTATGCAGGAATGCTCTATTTAAACATTATTTTTTTATTGAACAAGTTTCATTTAGGTAAGTCACACGCATCGTTGATTGATTAATTTATTTGGTGCATATACATTATCAAATCGAAATGTTTAAAATGAGTGATCTGGACAGTGGTCATAAACAAAGACAGGTCTCGAAAAAAAGGTGTTATAAAAACGATTACTAAACCTTCCAAACCATACACATTAATTAAAAATCAATTAACAGGCATTAAAAATGACATTGACACATTTAAAATAAATTAACAATTTATTTATACAAAAACTAAAAAACATTTTGAGAAATAAAAGAGAACAGAAACGCCCACTGTGTACCAAACTCAAGTACAAATGACGATTAGAATTTATGTTAAAGACAACAGTAATGGAGGTTAGCAAAAGAACACAGAGGAACAAAATAAAACACACAAGTACAAAGTAAAATAATAATTACCCGTACCACCTGAGGCGATGCGAAGATAAACCGCATCCGTATAACCTTTTGTTATAAAAGATTTACTTTTTTATTCAATTAGTCACATAATGCGAATGGAAAAACGTCTAGGTCTTTGCCGTGATACGGACAGCGGCTTTGAAATGTTAAAGCTTACGCGTAATTGGAAAATTTTGCCTTTTTACGTTTTTGTCTGGTGTGTGCATGTTTTGGCGCACTGTGCTTTTTGTTTGGTTTAGTTTTTGTTAATAAAGCTTGGGTGTTGTTTCAAATGTGTGCTGTTGGTTGTTAATTGTTATTTTTTTTTGTTAGTTTTGTGCTGGTAGTAAAACGTGAATGTTTTAGGAGTATTTTTCAAGGTGGTCATTTTGTTTTGATTGAAGTATCTAGTTTATGTTTTTGGACAATGTATTGATAAATGATTTTATTTCTGTACTAGCAACCTCGCAGTTTCACCCGCATAAGTATCGATCCCGTAGAAGTATCGGGATAAAAATATTATATTGTATTCTATGTGATAATCCAGGTTATAAACTATCTGTGTGCCAAATTTCATCTAAATCCGTTTAGTGGTTTTTGCCTGAAAGAGTAACAAACATCCATCCATCCTCACCAACTTTCGCGTTCATAATATTTGTATGAAGTATGTTTGTAGTTTTTACATACACTTTTACACGTCAATCATATTGATTTTTTTTCCTATTAGACTACTCTGAGAAGAAAGAACGAAACAAGGAGGTCACAGTCTCTTTTATAATCCAGACATAATTTTAGTTAGATCATGTGAGGATCATGTAGATTTGTGTCTTAAATGGACTGTTGAGGATATAATCAAACCGTTTTGAGTGGGCCTGTCCAGTCATTAATAATTGATAACATCAATGTTTTACTAGTAAACTGTATACTACTATGTTCGCTTGAATTAATTAAAAAGTAGGAATATCATCTTTCCGCCGCCATCAAAATTTTACGATCGAAAAACTGCATTCATTATAATATTATATGTGATAACCTCTGACACGGTGCTTCGCTCAAAATGATCACTGTTTATAAAACTTTAACTTCCATTGAAAATTCCAATCGAACTCTCATAAAAACAATTTATTTTAACGCTAATTACACATTACAATATTTCCTGTAATTACATATGCATAATTGTTAATACCGCACAGTGCTTAACACAGCTCGTTGTTTAAGAAAAAATGTATACTTAAGTTTTATCAACTAACCTTGTTTCTTGACCTGCCTGTGTAATTTGGTCAGTGGACGTGTAGGTACATAAGTATCCATTTTCACTTTTAAGCCGTTCGCTTTAAATCTTGCTCGCCTTGGTGCCATCCGATCTCATTCCGTTCTCTAGAAAAAAATACTAAGAAATTTAGCGTTGCCTAACACTCAATATGCTGCCTTGTTAACAGTAGATATTTCAATATATTATTAGATATATTATGATAAAAATGCAATAGTTGCAATGACGAACTTGCGGTAGTTCAAGGATTTTCATTCACTTTTTTAATGCTACGTCGATTGTGACATTGGATTTTTTTTAAACTGAAATATTAAATGCTTTGAAAGATTTTGTATATTTTGACTTGGCTTGAACTTTGACTGTTAAAATTACATTGAAAGTGTTCGAGATCGAGACACACCTTCAATGAATTTGAGGTCAACTGCATAGCAATATTATGTCAATGAATTTATTTCATAATTCAAAAATTTACGTTCTTCTTTAATATAAAACAGCGTAAAAAAAAAAATGTGGAGCAACATTAATTATTACGACAAGATCGCCACATTGGGAGCATGGACATAACGACTTCCTGTTTTAAAATAAAAGTCTTAATAACACAAAAACCAGTCGACAATGGCAAAGTAAACAATAATACTTATCACCTTATTTACAGTAAACATGTAAACCTTGGCCTATTTTTTTCCACATTAACATGTCTTCGGCACACTATGCGTCTTAAATTAATTAATGGTTGAATTAAAGGCGGGCAAAATGAAAGGCCAAAAACCTCATCGCGTAAGGTTAAAGCACAAATGATTGTACTGACATCTCATTAGGTAAAGCGGGGAACGATATGCCGCGGGCACTATTCGCTTGTAGTGCAAGTTGTGGGAGGATGGCGGAGTTTCAGTGGTCATAGTTTCACTGTTACCTAGGGCACTTTTGTCTTAAGTTTTTAAACTGCAGTTTTTATTGAAATGACAAAGACAACACACAAAGCTTGATTTTTCCTATATTTTTCTCTAATATATTTTAGCATTTAATTTACTGCTTGCCGTACTTTATCTCTAGCTATGAGATCAATAGACACACAACAACATAAAGCTTCGTGCAGACTAGTGCGACGCGACAGCGCGACGCGACACCGGCTATTGTTATACCAAGAAGTTTTCCGCCTTCACGTCGCACTGGTCTGCACGAGCCTTAACACTCACAATAACAGATAACACAAGCACAATAACAAACAACACAACACAACTGAATTTTACAAACAGCATTTGCGATACCACAATTTTTATGATACTTACGCAAATAGGTACTATCTACTTTTAGCTATGATGTTCTTAATCGCGCTCGCTACAGCCTATGCCTGACACCATGATATAAGGCAGAGCACACCACATATCTGTATTTTTGCCGATCAAAGGAGCGTTGCGCATGACGGCCGTTTGAACCGGTAATCAAATTAGCTGTGCTTCCCATTCTCAAAGAAAAATATGTGTCTATCAGTAACCGTGGAGTTGCCAACAAAACATATTTTGTTAGCAGTCATTAAGTTTGATATTGTGAGCTGTTGGGGAAAATGAAACGTTGTTTTTCATTTTGATTGAGTTTTTCCTGGTTTATTGGTCTATTATTTTAGTTACTTTGGACCAGGCGGTCTACTTTCTAAGTCTGTCAACGAAGATATGGGCCCGTCCAAAAGTAGTTGATCCAACAAAACAAGTGTCAAATAAAAAAATTCGGATGGTCTAAGACATCAGAGGGGCAATTCCAAATCACAATCAAAACAAACAATCTGTCAAAAATACAATAAATTTACCAACATTTTTGACAAGTTTGACAGATTGCGACTCGAATGTGAACGTTTGTTAAGTACGAGAATTGGCCATCAGGAGCAGGGACTCCTGTCAAATCGTGTTGTCATTCATTCTTTGTTCGGGCTCCGAACAAATTCTATGTTCGTAAGTGATTTACTGTATTAAACTCCCGTAACGTAACTTCGGCCGAAACTTAGGACTTCGTGTATCCGTGTATCGCTACCGAGAGCGACAGCGATATCGCGGCGACTTCACTTGTATCTGAATAGGCCTTTATACTCTCATTTAATGAGCTTTCACAGAATTTCAAGATTCATGGTTTCTTGATAAGTCCTATATTTGCTTACATACTCAATTGGAACATGGTTAGGCAGATGAATATGACTAAATTTAGCTCATCTCATGTGGCTTTTTGACATTCAAAAATGAGTTTCATGTACTTACCTATTTGAAATAAACAATTTGACTCTGACTTTAGCTATGATCATCATAGTCTTATGGTTGCCAAAACTGAGCCCAATAAGTAGGCACACATATATTTCTATGCTTATCTAGGGGAAACATACGTATTGTAAATCATATACGTTGTTACCCCATTAACACGTAGGTACGCTAAAGTATTTTTCTCTGGGTACCTATTTATACTGAACTGCCAATCTTCCTCCCTCGCAGTCACACCGTGATGGTATAAACGTACTCCTCCCTATCGTAAGCCCCTTTAAGCCCTAAATTTTGTTGCCGTACTGATTTAATGACATCACATGACGCCCTCTATCGAATGTCAACTGGCATCGTTTATTATCCTATTTGACATAACATCCTATCACCCTTCACACTCTCAAAGAAATTCCAACCTTACTGTAAAATGATGAAGTATAAAATTGAGTGGCTAGACAGTCGAGATATGAAAGGTACAATCGCGCACACAATGCATAGGTTAGATATTTGAGTCACGAATCCATTTTATGACTAATTCCATAACTTTGTATGTGAATTTCGGGATCAGGTAGGTACACATACAGGGTGTATGTTTACTGTGTCATATCTTCTTCGATCTGGAGCCTGAGGGGTTTGATTTAACGGTGCGATCATGCTTCGGGAAAGTTCAGCCGGATATTGTTTATATTGTACTAGTTTTTGGGTATATTGTGAATGCTGGATAAAAACTAGGGCCTTAACTTAATGGAAATAGAATTTATGCCTTGCCTAAAAGTAACACTGCAAAAAAAGAAATCAGGCTGAAGTTTAGGATAGGTACTGTAATTATCAATCAATTTGCTAAGCATATTGAGCTATATTTATTATCTTGGTTTCGATCTAACTGTTTTCCTTCTCGTTTAATTTTATTTTTCCCCTTGTGACACCCTAATTTATTTTTCTATCTGTGCGGCTATTTGCTTCCATAGTTTTCCAGCATTTCAAGTCACAATTTTCCGCTAATCTTTTATACATCTTTGTTCTAGTAGTGCCATATTAAGTTGGTAATTTAGAAAATATTTTATTTGTTCAATAAACAAAGTTACGAAACCGGATGGTGTAATGCGAGTGGTTTATAAGGCACTGAAATTATTAGGGCAATAAGGAATTGTTATGTGGAGATAATCTATAGTTTAACGTTACGTCACTATAATCTCTGCATTAGGGCCGCTACACGATTCTATAACATTAGTCTAAAGTTTTGGTTAGGTTAAGATATATAAGTGAAAATAAAGTAATTTTTATGAAAAAAAAATTTGGACTTAAAAAACTTTCACAAGGAAATAAACAAAGTTTAAATTGTCTTCCTGTATTTTTTACTAAAAATACTTAAGAAGTACCTATGCACCTGTGGGAATCTAACAACCAAAACTCAGCGGTGTGCGTTTGTTTTGGCGTTTCTTCTCAGAGTAGTCGGATAGGAAACACGTACTTACTCGTCTAGTTTTAAAAAGCTATGTTTTTTAACATATAAAAAGTCTTTGTTAAAACTTATTTACAGAAATAAATACCATTTAATAGAAGACTACTTTATTGATTATAACCGAAACCGAAAGCTTGATAGATAATTAATTAGAGTTAGTGGGGCAATAAAATCGTCAATAATAGCAAGGTGGAAACAATGTATCATGATCAAATAATACTGATGATAGATAGGTCATTTTCATCGAAAATTTTAATGCCATTTCAAATTAACATCACTCATACAAATAGCAGGAAACAACCATCAAATTGCCAGTAAAAGTATTAGATGTAAATGTACCGACAGTAAAGGTTACAGTACAAGTGCCTGCCATAATCCGTCATTACTTATGTCGAATGTCGGCGCGGGCGCAAATTGTCGGTGCTTTTTATTTTTATTATTTAACGTAATATTTTTTACTTTCACTGTACCGGTGTACCGGACCAAACGAGTTAGAAATAAATTATGAGAGGTGATGAGTGTGACAGGTATTATTTTAGTATGTTTTGATGAACAGTTCGATTAGTTTCCAGCGTTGACTATGTAGATGCGAATGCAGTCAGTTTTTTTGGGTGGGTATAATTTTTGCTGTCTAATCTTTACATTCCATTATTTTCAGCCAGCACCAAATTAGCTGACACTAGCTGCTCGATATGACAGTAACTGTCAGATTTTCAGCCTTCTGACTTCTATGATAGCGGCGTTACTCAGAGCAGTAGTCAAGTATTTGCAATTTTTAAATTCCAGCGCTCTATAACTATTCCTTGATGACATCACGAATAAATTAAAGACAAAGTTGTAGGAGAACTGAAGTAAGAACTAAATAAGTTTTGTTACAACTCTATGTATGTTACAGCTTCTAAGTTGAGCGATAACATCATGCGCTTGCACACATTTCTGAACTAAACCCGTTTAATATTTAAACTGAAGTCCTGACCTCTGACATTTTAATTCAAGTATTATTTTGGCACTTTCTAGTTAGACCAATTCTTAAACCAACTTACATATTATTATAAAAGTCTTTCAATTTAGACACCAATATTCATGAAATAATGAATTGAAAGACATAGTTATTTGTGTTACATGGGGACAAAGTAATATTTTGTTCTTCCAGGGCGTTATTTTGAATTCAGAGCTAAGCGAAGGATTCTAAAGTAGAATTCTGAGGTTAGAGAACAAAATATTTTGTCCCCGAGTGATACACACTATTTTTCATCACCTATGAGAAAAATAAAAAGCTACGTACTCGATTTTTTTTTAGATTAAACCTTCACGCGAGCACCTCCAACCGAACTACACAAATCAGTACGCTATCAAAAGCGCGGAGTGGACCAATCAGAAGAGAGAAACCCCAAACTCCCTAGGGAGCAAAGTTGAATTTTGCTCCCGCTATCCTCTATAGGCAATTGTCGTTTTTCGAATAGGTGTGATGAAAAAACATTTGTTAATTTATTTTTACTTTAACATGAACATTCTTACAGTCATCTCACAAAACTACAGACTAATTGACATGATCGTCTTCCATTCTTCTAACTTATTAGAAGTAAGACAGTAATCCTAACTAATATTATAAATGCCAAAGTGAGTTTGTTTATTCGTTACTCTTTCAGGCTAAAACGTGGATTTTGATGAAATTTGGCACATGGGTAGACCATGACCATGACCGTCACCCATGTTACCCATGTCATGGTCACTTAGGACACAGATACTTTTTATTTTTTATTTTCACGAATGCAGAATTTCGGCCGCACCGAAACTCTGCGTTCGTGAATTATCGCGCGTCATTCGGCTGACTTTCCGGGTGAAGTCAGCCGAACGACGCCCGATGACTTCGGCTGACTTCGGGTGAGTTCGTGACTCGTGTGTCGTGCTTTTGGTTACTCACAATTTTTTGTTCCAAGAAGTCTTCTTCTTCTTCTCTTCGACTTACCTGGTGTCAGAGAGCCGCCGATGGGCCTCTGACTTGGCTTCGCAAATGGCCATTTTTTTTTTTTACGCCTACTATCTGTTTTTTTTATTCCATTTAACACTTGTAAACTGTCAGTATACTTATGTAAAAAATAAGCCTAGATTTATAACATGTCTAAAAAAAAACGGTGTCAGTTTCGGCCGAAACTGAGACAGATACCGAAGATTCGGTTTCGGCAGAAAGTCTTGTTTCGGTCAGACACTACTTTTTATCCCGATATTCCTACGGGATCGAGATGTATGCGGGTGAAACCGCGGAGCGCAGCAAGTTAATAATAATAAATTGAACTGAAGAAGAGAAAAAATAAACTCCCAATCCCTGATGCCTGATCAAGTCTCAAATAAGATGAGTCAGTAATTTTTTATATTAACTGATTTAAATTTTAAAAAAATCTGGCCTAAACCAACACGAAAATAAAAATTATTACACAAATATAAAACTAATTAATAACTGCAATAAATTAATAATGGAATCATTGCGTAACATTTATTGATATTGTATTTAAATTTATTGCAAAAACTTGTGTTTATGACATTTTATTAATTTGAAGTTAATTGGTCGAACATAATTTAGTGGCTAAGTTCGTTAGTGTCCCAGTGGCGGAGGTCGTGGGTTTGAATTCGAATCAAAGAATTGATTTTATATAAGAAGCCGTGTAACCGATGGGATTTCCAATTGGCAATAACTACAATTTTCTATACAAACTTTCATCTAGGGAGTAAAAGTTTGTATGGAAAATCGTAATTTTTTATTAACCTCTTTTGGAGATAATTTTCAAAAAACTTATGCTTCTAGACTAGGCGGCTTACCCCTCGTCCTATTTAAAAGAGTTTGTCGCGCGAATACACGATCGTTCAAACTATTTGTTCGGAGAACCTGAATGCGTGGTACAGTCTGTGGCCAACATTATCTAACCCCCTTTGAATTATAGCGAATTTGAACCTTATCGCAAATTGGAATAGGTAGGTACTCCTTCGAACATTTCGATAATCATGGTGTTAAGCTATTTTAATTATTATCTTGTTGGCGTTTAGGTTTAAAGGCTAATGAGTATTAAAATGAAACACAACTACTAAAAGTAACCAAGGTGAGGGTGGATTAAAAAAAAACATATCGCGCGTCAATAACACTACATTTAGCTGTCTACGCTTAATAGCCAATTCCGCTTGTGATTCTGCGATAATGAACTTTATTGTTTATATTATATGGTTCAAATTCTATAGAATATTGCGTCTAGCATCACAACTAACATCTAATTTGAAGACACACAATATGAGTTGAATTGGTCTCATGGTTATTAAGGCTGACTGATTAGCTACTTTACGCCGTTGTCTGGGTTCGAAACCAGCATAACTCTAATACTACTTTTTGTTCACAATGTTTTTTTTAATTGAATTTTTTTACTTTTCTTTAAAGAACTAAGACGATCAAAATGTGTTGTCATTTGGGCAGTTTGTATAGGAATAAAACAAAATCAATGCAAGTAACGAAAAAATCTTTATTATTTCATTCAAATATACTTAAAGTAAATAAAGTAAGTAAATGCTCATAGTTAAAAATTAATAATTATACATTGTATAGTATCACATTCAAACCTAACCATTTAATAAACATTTTTTTATTTAAAGTATGGTAATGCTTCGAAGTTTGTTACTTAACGAGAAGATGGATTAATTTGTGAAATGTTTTACAGTTTTATAGCTATAGGTATGTAGTGAATCAACATGTTATTAAATAGAAAAATGAATTTCCATTTATAACAATAATATCACAACAGAATCTGTAACATTTTAATGGTTTAGCATTCATTGAATTGAGCATTTACTTACTTATTGTGTTTATAAAATAATACTAGATAAGATAATAGCGGATTGGCGCACCATCTCCTTCTATTACTTGCTGTAAGCGGCTAGGCTACGCATACCGCACACCATGTTCCAACACAAATCTTTTCCTCTCATGTATTCCCATGTCGAAGACACGATCTCAGCTTCTCAGCCAAATTGTTTCTAGTTCGCACTTCGGATGGGTCCCAATTTAAAACTATTTAACCCCATAGGTTTTCTATGGGATTCAAATCGGGACTTTTAGATGGCCAGTTAATAACTGTTACCTACACCTTCTTGAGCAGCGAATAGGCATAGAGTTTGAACATGGCTTGCAACAATAGTCTGGTGGCGGTCGGATTCGGGACTATACATCATGGGTTTTGCACCTGGACAATTTCGCTGAATATTTCCAGTGTCTCCATAACGTCTTAGCCATAACCTGACCGTATTTCACTAAAACAAAAAAAAAAGCTTATTAATATTTTTGGAAGCATGCAGGCTTGTAAGGAGTGAGTGTAATGGAAAAATAGCCAAATACACGGTTGTAAGAAATACTTATACTCGTCTAGAAAAAAATCTGTTTGTATTTAGACAATTTTAACGGTAAAATAAAATATTAAAACACTTACCGCTATATTAAGTCTACGATCAATCTCTTTGATTCCAACAATCAATCTGCTCATGTAAAAATATAATTTTATACTTATTTAGTATAAATCACTGAGTTGCGATATGACGCTTTGGTTACTTCCAACAAATTCAGTTAAATGATTTAATTTTGATGTCACTTTTCACGATTCACGTCAAACGTTTTACAAAATGTTTGTGCGTAGTCACTGCTATTAGGCGTAGACTGACCAGTGTCACTTAGATCATTTTTAGTATCGATCTACCGCACAAAGTAAATATGTTTTACTTCGTAATCTACTCATCCTTGGTAATTGTAAGTTCTATGGGCTTAAATATTTTTTATCTACCCACCTGTTTACAAGATAAGTTTGTTAGGCGAAAATCATATTGGCCGTTATATTAATGCAAGAAATATTATAGAAATCATAAATGAAAACATTTAAAAAACAAATTATTATTATGCGGATGTTGATTTCGAACCCACACACTGTTCGTCACCAATCCAGCGTCCCGCCGCGAGGCCACAATAACCTATTGAATACATGCGAAATTAACGATTAGATAGTAGCAGTGTAAACACTAAACATAATACTTCTTAATAAGCCATTCAACCATAACGACAACAAGATAATGATTAGAATGGCTCAGATGATATTTTATTTAAATGGGGCGGGACTTAGCAATTCGTTCCGAGCGTCGCACCTACATACTGGGGGGTCAGACAATGTTGGGTAGGGACTGTACAACTATTTTCTTAATGTCCCTCGGCAAACTTCACTTTTCGTCAATCGTCGAATTTGCAGGCGCAGCGGTAGGAGTCAATACGTACAAGCATCAAGTACAAAGGGCAACTGACAGAAATCCCACGACTGACAAAACACGAAGATTGTCGAGGGACATTACGAAAATAGTTGTACTGTACGTATTTTAAGGGTCGAGACACACCTGCCGAACGTACGGCGCTGAAGGTTCGGTTGAATACGCTCGTAGTGTTTTTCAAGTTACCTATGACACATCAGCCGAAAGTTACGTCGCGTAACGCGCTGAAGTAAACGCCAACCGAATACTAGGACCGATAATTCCGTCGCTGAAGTGTCGGCGCCGAACGTTCCGCCGGTGTGCCGCTACACTAAGATGGACATAATATATGAGACATAAAGGCTGCTATCTGCCTATCTTTATTACTCATACAAAAATACTTGAGCCAGTTTCTCCAAAATTACTCCACTTTTACGTAAAACTATGGTCTAACCTCCATAACCTACCACGCTGTCTAATACCGTTTAGTGTAATCTTCAGCTATAAAAAAATCTATGTCAATCGACTAATAGTAATAACAATTAGTACTTTTATGGTCTATCGAACATCTCTTAAAATAAAAATAAATAAAATGGTATCGCTCGTAAAACCAAAAGTTTTCGATTTTATTTTGGTGTTTGTGAGTGTGGGTGATTCTGTTATGTAAGACGTTATGTGGGTAAATTAGTTGGGCTATTGTTTTCTAATGATCTAGCATTACAAATTATTAATAGCCCAACTAATTGATCTATCTGTTTATTTTTATCATCTCTCTTTTTGACATAATTTGGAATAAACTGTAGACCGTAACAGGAGAACCATTAAAAAATAAATAATGTGCTTGAAGTACCTACCTACATTTACTACTACTACTTAAACATATTAAATAAGATATATCGAAAATAAATAGTAAATTGAATGAGTTGTCACAATGTATGGAACAACTGTTGAAACAGTTTCTTACAATATATTGCACGACTCATAATGCGAAGCATTAGAGTGTGCTCTACGATCGAAATAATTTTTTTTCCCATTTCTGCAACTGTCTTTATTGTTACACTCCTGCTAGTACACAGAACCTACTTAATTTATATACCATTATTTAGATGATTAAACAATTGATTTAATGCAGCAGAAATGAAAAAGGCAACAAAATAGTTGAAAAAAAAGTCCTGTCCGTTAATGTATGAAACCTGAAAACATTGTAGCTTGCGATAAAATCAATTAATTGAGTCAATTTTTTTTAATACATTGTTTTCAGCCGTAGAAGGAACCTTATTTAAAATGGCTCTTTTATTCAAAGTAGTTTAATTATAATTAATAAAATACTAACTAAAATATAATATCTATATCATGTCTAAGTATATCTAAATATTTGCAACCTTGAATTGACGTCCGTTGGTTGCCTAGCAACCCACTATGTAAATATCTAAATGAAATAGTCTTTGAAATTACGTAAGGATTGCGAGGTTAGAAATTTTACCCATATTGATGGGTAAAACAGCAATCAAAACATACTTCATGAAAAGTGATAAACTGTGTTTTGAATTTCTTTTTCGTTTATGAATGAGTGTTATGAGGCGTGCACTTTTGGATTTTCCAAACTATTATTTGGCTATCCTTTGAAGTTTATTTTTATTTTTTATCTTTATAACAACAAAACTCAAACTCAATGCATATATTTCAAATAAACCAATTACAGGCACTTTTGAATAGTCAAGGAGTCGGTCAGTCAGAAAGATGACGCTAGTTGTCCATTCCAAAGCGTAATAGGTTCCTATGGAGGAGAACAGGCAAGAAACTCAAGAACGGGCAAGAAAACGGACAAAAGACACAAGACTACAGCATTTGAGGTTTATTTAAAGTCGTTTGATCAAACACTTTTGTCCTATAGTTTCAGAATACGATCACTTTATACAGATGAGTTCAACAGTATTGTAACCAAAAACAAAACACGTTCACTGCCATTACCACTCTCTATTTAAACCACACAAATTCTTAATTTATATCTTATCAGATCCGAGATCCGCTCTCAAACAATACATAACCTTGTCTCAAGTAGACCGTTAATACTTTTATTAACTTACAACATACCTAACTATCTTAAATCGTTCAATTTCGCAATACTAATGAGTAAAGTTGTAGTCATAAGACATGAATTATCTGTATTTATGACTTAGGTAGAGAATTCTACAAATGTGATGGGTGGCACACAAGCTGACTTTGTACACGGCACGCATTCTTTTCGTTACCGGCGTAAGTATAAACCGCGTCGCAGAAAAAACGTGCCTGTCAACAAGCTTCTATAGTGATCCATACAACACGGACGGTCGTGCCTACACACGGCATAAACCGTAGTTTTTCACGGCAAAAAAGACGTGTGTTTACTAAGGGCCTAAGGAAGCTGGAACGACAATATCGTAGTGTAGCCATTGAGACAGAAGAGGTCATTGTTTGATTGACCGCATCTAAGTTATAAGCTGAGGTAGTAGCAGAGTGTACGCAGGCACACTTCGTTTTGACCAAGGGATGGATTTTTCATTGGACAAACAAGGGGAAGTGACAATTACTAGCGAAGACGACACCAATCAAAGATATCACTAGTACCTAATTGTTACTAGTGTGCGAGAACTGACAAATGTGATCACGTCCTTATCCGATGTGCAACTGATAATGCATGAGTGCAATATCAGAAATTATTGCAATGTTACAATAACTATACATTACTTATTTTATTTTAACTCTGTTTTAATAACCGGTAGAGCGTAGGTGAAAGTCTAATTGGGTTACCAACTGTTTCAAATGGATTGAGGAAAACCACGTATGGGATGATACTTGTTACGCTGTTATTATTACGACTGGTCTGCTCCTATTCTTTTATTTAACAGAGTCCCTGTATGACCTTGTAAGTTCTTTATGTGACCTTAAACATTCATTGCTGAAAATAGGGCAACTGTTACTTAAATAAATCTATTGAATTATCAACTTAAATTCGTGTGTACTTAAGTACTTTCACTTAATTTATTCAATGTTTATAGTTCTTACGACGATCTTAGTTTTTGAGAGTGTTTGTTAACGCTCCATTTATGTATTTTCATGGAACCTACTCAACCCTGTTGTATATGCATGTCAATATTACTTCTGTATACTGCTCTCATAAAAGATAGCACTACTACAAATAGGTACCTAGGTAACGCTTGGCTCTTTCATACCCCGGGTGTGTATGAAAGAGCCAAGCTTTGAAAAAGCCGATGCGATTATCTTCCACTTAACAAAAACCTTGCATAATTCTATTTTACTCTTTATAAATGGCAAGATAAAGTGGAACCTGGCTCTTTCACACCCACACGGTAGCTCTTTCATTGACAGGTTGTTTTGTAAGAGCAATTTGCCATTGTTTTTTAAGTGGCTCTTTTTGGTATTTCTTACATTCTTACCTTTTTTTTAATTTGAGTAGCTACCATTGCCATTAAACTGATTATTGAAAAAAGTATTTTTGATACAAACAAACAGCCCAAAATTATTATTTTTTATACTTTTTAAAACTGGCTCTTTCATGCACACTCTCTTCTACTCAAAAATATTTCAGGAAAACGTCCACTCATCACATACATACCAGAAACTATGTACAGCATTTTTTTGTCGACGGTCATCTAAGAAACGCCGCAAGCAAAATCTAGTTGATTGTTATCTAACAGAAACTCGGCCAATTACGTATCAGATGTTACCAGTCTTGATCTAATAAGTATGTGGGTATTAAGTCCACTCTGTGACGTAATTCCACTTTCTGTGACATTGTTGAGATGCATCTTGTATGTCGGTCTGTCTGTTACAACATGTGGCGAAACTGCTGGTTGGATTATGATTGGATGCAAGGATTAGAATGTGTGTTTTGTATGAATATATTTGAATTAGTTAAGTGATTGTTGGTTGGATCACTACCTAATATATTTTTAATTAAATATTGTTCATCGTTAAAGACATCTTCGTTCGATGTATTTTGCGAACTCAACCTTAGCGTTAGTACTTTACCTAACCTTACTGACTGGCTAATATCGCCCCAATGCATGAGATATTCGGAATTTACTAAAATTATTTGCCTCACCCTTGCTAAAACCTTTGGGAATACGAATGACGTTATGTTAAGTTATAGGTTATGTTATTTGCCTTGCACTTGCTGTAATACGCTAGAAAACTCACTAGCTCTGCAAAACCTATATTGTTATTAAGAATTCTTACTGCAGTTACAGATGCAAGTCAGCTGCCATGATAGTTTGTATCGAATTCGCAGCCTCACGATCGACAGACTCGTTTCCACCCGCTGGCCCATAATCTAGTCAATACTTCACCACTCTTAAGTGAAGCTAAAACAGTAATAATATGCCTGTTATATGCTTATATAACACTCTGTCTAGCCATGTTGACTAATGTATAGTTACGCAACTCATAAGCTTGTACAGTTCCTGATTATAAGCAGAACTGCTTCATACCTTCCCATTACTGTCGTTGGAGATAGTTCAGACTTGCCTATAATCAAATATTTGCTTGCAGATTTTGTTCCGGGATAGGTGTTCTTGCATGTAACTTTTGTGTTTGTATACCAACGGTGAAAATGTTGCTGATCCATGCGTCATGTTCGTGAACGGGCGCCGTCAGTGGGGACTGGTCAACTCTTAGCTGCCACGGCTTATTTTAATTTTAGAATTGTTTTTGTTTTTATATTTTTATTACGGACGCTTTTAACGTGCACGTCTTTCTACATTGTGCTCACATGTATAATTTGAACATGAATGACGTAACCAATATTTTGTAACAATATTCTGATTTAAAAGAGTGTCCGTGGAGTTTCTTGCCCGTTTTCTCCATAGAAACCTACTACGCTTTGGAATGGATAACTAGCTTCATCTTTGTGACTGACCGACCCCTTGACAATTCAAAAGTACTTGTAATTTGTTTATTTGAAATAAATGCTTTGAGTTTGAACGAAAAAAGACTTCTTTAAATGTTGCAACAATTCTTGTTAACCCCATAAATAATCAAATTGAGTGAGGATTGGTTAGTCCAACAAATTGTGATTGAACTAACCATCGTTCATCGAGTCGTCAGGGTAAAGTTTTTCTTTCTTTTTTTTTTCTTCTTTCTTATGGCCACTTCCTCTTCCATTCTTCTTCAATAGCAGTGTTAGTTTATAACTACACGAAAATGAAATAAAGGCTAATTCACCACTGAATTAGAGATTCTCTCTTGACTTTTCTTCGTTTCGAATCGATGATACAACATTCGTCTGGTTAACTAGTTTATCTTGGTCCGTTTACACGAATCTTATAAGCAGAAACACCTAGAACCTACTTTTTGGCCACACAATATTTGTTACGTCCGAAAATCGACCCTGCAGCCTGTACCAGCACCCTAATTGTATCTCTAGGCGGTTAAACCGCCTCTGTGGTCTAGTGGTTAAACCACCTGTCTCAGACCCAGAGGTCCCGGGTTCGATGCCCAGTGGGTGCAAAATTATCTGCCCGGTTTGGTTGGTCGTAGGGCATGTTCTAAGATCGCCTGGCCAGCTACCACCATCTTATTTAAGTCTGTCGCCATAATAACAATGTTAATAGCATTGTTGTGTTTCGGCAGTCAGAGATAAGATAGCCAGTTCCTCTGTGGTTGAGGATTCCTGGTGAAGCTCGCTTCTACCTTCGGCCTGATCATTACTTACCATCAGGTGAGATGCAGGCCAAAAGCTTCCCCGTTGTGGGAAAAAAAAAAATGCGTAATAAACGATCAATCACAATCTGAATAATTTTGAAAGAGACTGCTAATCCATTGCTACATAAGTTCGAAAAAAAAAACCTGCTCAACAACGTTAATAACGCAATGAATGTTGTTGAGCTGTCAAAATGAAACAGATTAGTCTTAATCATTTACGAAAATGTTTACTACTATGGTTTCCTATATACGCCATCGCTGCATCGGCCGCTAGCGTCACGCCCGTGCGCTGCGTCACGATGCTTCATCATCAGCCTATTAATGTTCCCACTGCTGGGACACAGGTCTCCTCTCTTTGAGAGGGAGTGGGCCGTAATCTACCACGCGGGCCCAGTCACGATGCTTACTTTAGAAATTTACTGTTGTAGTCTCTTCCACACGTCGACGTCAGCGTGTTGTTGCGTTCAGACGTTGATCGGAACATTGACGCTGACGTTGGACGTCGCATATTGCATAATAGGAGACTAAAGCCTTACGCAATTAGATAACAGAACCCAATCGTTCAGCAACTGTACGATTCGAGCAGTCAGAATAAAAAACTTTTTACAAAAAAATATTAAACCAACTTCCAAAAAAAACCACTACAAAGTGAAAAATAACTTTAATTTCGGAAGTCGGTGGCAAAAAACAAAATTAAAAAACAAAGACACCGACTTCCGAAATTAAAGTTATTTTTCACTTTGTAGTGGTTTTTTTTGGAAGTCGGTTTAATTTTTTTTGTAAAAAGTTTTTATTTTTCACTTTTTAGTTGTGGTACCTACCCCACACAATATCCAATACCACTAACTGCAATAAATAACAGTGACAGGAAGTTATCATCATATCGTCCATATAAACTAAGTGGGAAAAATATATATTATTGAAGCTAACTCAAAAACTATATAAGCAAAGTTAATAAAATTTATATGGGACCACCTCGGGAGCTTACCCTTTCAAACAAAAAAATAATTTTCAAAATCGGTCCACAATTGGCGGAGATATCGGTGAACATACATAAAAAAAAAAAAAAAAAAAACATAAAGTCGAACATAGAACCTCCTCCTTTTTGGAAGTCGGTTAAAAAGAGGTTTGTCCTCAACTTGGAATCAAAGCCCTTGACACTACTATAACGAACTCACATTTACTTACAATACGCTATTATTAAACAAACTGGTCCGATGACATAATTTTATTATTATTTTCTCGTTTTTATGCTTTGACTGAGTTTCAGGTCGAGCAACTTTTACAGTCAAGTCACATCAACTTTTGAAATTTAAATACATATAATATCCACTTCTTATAAAATAATCTGTATGCCTCATTGGTCTAGGAAGTGAAGCCTGGAGGATTTGATTCCCAGATAGGGCAAAGTGTCATTGGGTTTTTCTATCAGGAATTTCTCAGTAGCAGCCCGGAGTCTGTATTTGTGCCCGGTTGATGGCAATAGGCTCGTCCCCTATTACATGGGACTTAAACATAACTGGCGAAATGTGGGTGTACTATAGGTACACCTCTGCCTAACTCCTCGGAGATTATGTGTTGTATGTTTTGTTCTAATAAAAGTTTTATAAAGAATGCTACTTTTCTTGTTGCCATTACTATTTTTTTTGAGTCACCTTCATGGACCATTCATGGTTAATGGAAAATTGACAAAGGTTTACCAAACTGAAAAGAGGAAGAGTGGGCTCGCGAATGATAAAAGAAGTGGAGGGTTGCATTTGCGCAGGAATGGGTCAGCGCAGGCTAGAAAAATAAATACAAACTGTAAAAATATGCAAAACCAAAAGGAATGTATGGTACCACCAATGGTTAAAGAAGTTATTCTTGGCCTCTCAAATAAAATGATACAATATTAATAACATACATAAGCCCCAGTACATTTTTGTATGTAATCTTAGTAAAACAGGTGTAAACAGATCATTATCGGTGTTGATAACACCATGACCACGCGTTACAATTGCGTTGTATCAGATTACCATAAAAACGCCATCAGAATTCAGTTTATAAGTAGACGCACCAAATGCAGGTCAATGGCACAAACTTACGGCGCACGTACGAAAAACTACGCGTGAGATTTGTGTGGTACAAGTTTAAAGACCTGCAAGTTAAAGCTTTCGCAGAAAAGCGCGACGGGACTCTAGTCGAAACATTTCTATGAAAATTCATGGATATTGTTCTACTAAAGTCGCGTCCCATTGTCGTCGCCTGTCTGCGTTGCCTTTAAAAGACTTGTAAAAAACTGTTTGAATGAACAACATATACCTAAAAAGTAAGCAATTTATTTATTGTCACTTCAGAGACACAAACTTCTGTGTAGCCCTGGATCTTGTACTAGGAGTTCCTGTATCACAAGAGCCAGACCTCTCAATTTACAGGGAATATGTAATAGACAAAACTGACATGATAAACGTAAAGGTTTGTGAGAAATAGGTGGTTTTAACGAGTGGAAATGCCAAGAGCTCCGTTTCAAAGCGTGGCTCCGGCTGTGCTATCAGCCAGTAGTGAAAAGAAAGTCTAAGAATAGAACTACCAACAGAAGTTTATTTTATTCCACTAAAATCATTTTGAAGTCAAATTCTTATGCACATTTACTCCATTAAAACGATGAATGTGCTTTGTTGAATAACGCCTTCAATGTCATGATATCCATATTCATAGATATTGCATTCAGTTTTATTTGCATGTACGTATGTAGAATGAATAATGTGCATAATAATTATTGTCCTCTAAATACGCACTGCTTAAGAAAACGCTGACGCATCCGCTCCTCCCAAATACCACACAACTCAACCATTTGATATTATATTCTAATCTTTACATAACACCTGATCCACTAACTTGCAAGTAGAGTACATAGCTTACACAATTACCTAAATGTTTAACATGTGCCAAGAGAGTAATACATATTCGTAATACAACTTGGTCACTTGGTCGCATCGTCACATGGCAACATGGTCACTTTTACCTTTACATAACATGGTCAATTGGTCACTGTATATATTAGACTTCTAATAAAATCCTTGTAGAGATGTTACGGAAAGCTGCAGCGTCAGGAATTGCGACAATATTAAGAATAATTATGCGTTTTAATTATGACTGTTATGTAAACGGAATTTGTTCAATGTTTTTTATAAGGATGCGATGTCTCTTTTTGTCGATTATCGAAACTTTATCTAGTAATAATAGTACCGACTGGGTTTTACCAATCTTTGACTAGCTACAGTGACGAAACTATTGGATATAGTTTGTTGATTTTTTGTATGCAGACTGGGAACGTCATCAGATATATCTAGATATATCGAAGTTTAATTTAATGATAATACCGAATAAGGGTTTAGCAAATTTTTGACTATCTATAGTGATTAAACAATTTGTATATATTTTATTGAGTTTTTGTATGCAGACTGGGAACGTCATTCGATATTCTAGATATATCGAAGTCTGTTTACTAAACTGGCTAATCTACCAAGATTAATATAAAACTCCTGTGTCTATCGTCAGCATTGGACTTGAACGGAATGAATAGGATTGCGTTCATTAATTATTATTGCCATTATCACATACAGAAAATAATGTAGAATATACAAAATGAGGTGATGAGAAGTACAAGATATTAAGTTATCTTAGCTTAGATATTAGCTGCACCTCTAAACTTTAAATACCTTGAGGCCTATTTTTATTGTAAACTATATTTTTTACTTGAAGGTGCAAATAAACTATTTTTGTTCTATTTAAGTACTAGCAGTTGCTTGCAACTTCGTCTGCCATACTAATAAATAGTATCGATAAAAGCAACCTATGTTCTTCTCCAGGTCTGTCTACCAATTTGCCAAATTTCATCCAAATCCGTTCAGCCGTTTTAACATGAAAACGTAACAAACTCGCTCAAAGTCACTTTTTAAAACAGTCGGAACACACAGAAGTCACGAATTAACAATATTAGTTAGGATTATTATATCATGATTATGAGATACTTTTACCTACTTTTTGTCAAAAAAACCTAGAAAAGCGAACCCGGAAAACATGTTTACGCTCCGTCTTTGTCAACCTGGCATCGCAACAATAAAAACTGTTGTAATCTCTTACACAAAGCTTTTAATTTACAAAACGATGCAGACATGCAAATCATAAAGAAATGCGGACACTAATTAACATAATTCAACCTTTTATATTCAACATGTTTTATTAATCGTTGTAATCACTTCATTATGACTTATCAATTATAGATGTATGAATTTGGCGAGTCTTTATAAAAATGCCAGGGTATGAGATTGCATAATTTTAGAGATGGCATCGTCGTATTTCGATTCATATATAATTTTGGTATGTAGTTGTTAAAACAGGAAAACAGATTAGTGATTCGTTATCCAAGTCGTCTAGGTCTTCTAAGGTGTTTAAGTTTTTATAAAGTCTGTAATATTAATATCTAATCTAACTAACGATTTTTTGTCACTGAGATCATAATTAATTATATCAAAATCGCAAATGTTATCACGAGTATGATACCAAGAAATGATTCAGGACATTAAAACGGAAATGAAATTTTAACATGGTGTTATATTAATAAGCAATTTTTCGTTTGTATTGTGTAATAGAAGAACTTGGCTACTTATTTTCAATAATTTCTTGTTGTTGATATTTTTAAGGTGGGAAGTCTTTTAAAACACCATCTTTAGAGCCATCTGGAGTGAAGAATCTGAAAAGTTAGGCACTTATTGTAATTACGGAGATCCAATTGAATATGTAACTTCTGTACGTCAAATGAAATATATTGTTCAAGTTGTGATAAATTGAGAAATATTATAGTGATGTAAGTGTACATTAAATGCAGTCGTTTATTTGTGTTTGAAACGCAAGACTGTAAAGATGCACTAAATATAATTGGATTCTACCATATCTGTGTAGGTATATTTTTTAGGCATGTGCTCTCGAATTTCATAACATCCTGTTTTATTTCGTCAGAGTGTAAGAAATAATGTTCTGTTGCTGGATTGTTTTTATGATGAAGTTCAATGATTGATGAGCTCATCACAAACATGAAGGGACAAAAATCTGTTATATATAACTAACATGATCATCTGGTTCCTATTACATAATCATATATAATCAGCCATTAATAGGCTGACCAGTAGAGTAGAGTTACCACTGCTGGGACACTGGCCTCCTCTCTGTGAGAGGGAGTGGGCTGTAATCTACCACGCGGGCCCAGTGCGGGTTGGTAAATGTCACGTCTTCGAATTTTTGGTTCTAAGACATGCCGGTTTCCTCACGATGTTTTCCTTCATCGTTTTGAGAGCAGTGGTGATGAAATTATTTACACAAAGTAAAGCGCCTGCTTGGGTTCGAACCCAAGGTTCTACAACTCGTAAGTCGGGGCCGTTACCACTGGGCCACCACTACTCTACCACTCTCTGGTTCCTATTACTAGGCTACAAATAACGCAAGTTTCCTATCGGCAAGGCTGTGGTTCATGACATGGGACAAATTGGGGGCCACATAAAAGAAAAACGAGCGATCCTAATAGCAATCGCATATGATGTGTAACATCTCATTGTATGCTACACCGGTCGACGTCATAACGTTAACGTCAATCAGCCCTGGGGCTGGCCTAGCATTATGCTGAGCGATGGCCGTTTCGCGTGGATGTGACGCATATTTTCCCTCAACTTGTTTATTTTCTATTTTGTGTTCTTTCTATGCGTCATGCTTGCCGCAAATAAACTTATTTCTTTCTTTCTATCTGACATCTAGGCTGACGAATATATAATACAAACAATATTCATCACCAGCATCATCATCGACATCGTTATCATCAGGATCATTCTATTTACAACCTCTCGGAAAAATGGGTTGGTACCATGATCTGACGGCCAACTCTTGCACCACGTGCGCTCATTGCATTGATCAAATCAAATAGCGCGCGCTTCCCCGGTTACTTGTTACACACTTCCGTCCCTTTTCATGAAATCACTCCGACATCTTTTGAAAAACATCCGTATTTTTGTATTTCTATAAATGTTCCTTCAATCTTTAAACACCGATAGCCGATTGACAAAACAATTACTTCTTGCATCGCATTTAACTATTGCAATATGCCAAAGGTTTGATACGATTCCAGACCAGCTGTTCTCTGATAATGTCTACCTTTCACTAAGCTCTGTAATGCTACCGGTGGTAGGTATTCAAACTTAATGCGTAGTTTACATCCATTGAAATTGTACACCGTGAAGTTTTAAATAATATACTGTCCTTACCCTTAAGGCGCTTGCGCACGCGTTAATATCGTTGGCCGACTTTTTGTCGGAGAACCCCATAAAGGCGTCGGTAAAATGTGACTAACTTATCCGGCCTACAAAAATCTGATTGTGTGTGAGCGTGATTGATTTGTACTCAAACCGATTAAAGTCGAGGAATTCCCTCATTACGGTAGACTAATCATCATCATCATGATTTTAGCCGAAAGACGTCCACTGTTGGACATATGCCTCCCCGTCCACTTCGACCAGTTCTGTGCTTCTCGCATCCAGCGGATTCCATCGGCCTTCACCAGGTCATAGGTCCACCTTGTCGGGTGTAGATTAAACACACGATACTAATCTACTAATTCATAGATTATTAAAATTCTTATGATCACGTCCGCCATTACTCAACTATCTCTATAATTTTAAATACTCTCTTAAAGCCAGATTATTTATATAATAAGCTAAGTTCAATTAATTCTAGACATTAGCCAACATTTTGGGTGTGTCGCAAAAAGATGCCATTTTACTATGCGATGAAATTATGTATTTCGTAACAACTATTACGAATCATTTTGTCTAAACATCAACAAGATGGTTCATTTTGTTCTATTGCACAAGTCGAAATTCTTTGTGTCCGTGTTGCGCAGGACAAAAACGATTTTGGTTTTGACTTATTGCGTAAGTCAAAATTAAGCTTGATTTGCGCTAGCGCGAAATACTAGCCAGAAGCTCTCTCTCTGATGTCTAAATATTTGGTTAACTTTTTTAATAACATTACATAACATCACGCCTTGTTTCCCCATAGGGTTGGGCAGAGGTATACCTACCTACACCCACATTTCGCCAGTTATTTTTAAGACCCACGTAATAGGAGGCGAGCCTATTGCCATCAACCGGGCCAAATGTAGACTCCGGGCTGCTACTGAGAAATTCCAGATACAAAAACCCAATAACAACTTGCTCAACCTGGGAATTGAACCCAAGACCTCATGATCAGCAGTTGCGCTTGTGAAAACTATTAGACCAACGAAACAGGCTTTTTTATGATTATGATTTAGAACTTACCTACATGTTATAGAAAAGGTTCCTTGCACGATAGATCTTCACCTAAAGTTCTTTAAAGGTACAGACGCCAGCACATCAACCTACTAAAATCTGTCAAATTTTCCCAATCAACATGGAACCTTATTCCATAGCGATAAAATTGAATACCTATTAAAGAAATTTGACAGATTGTAGTAACATGATGTGCTAGTCTGTACCTATAATTAATAAAATATTAATGAACCGAAAACGCTTCAGTAAAATAGAGAAAAAAAACTTACTAGAATAAAAAAGGTTAAAGCTCCCGCTAAAAGGCGCAACACGACACCGGAAATTTTGCACCGTGAAGTTTTCTTAGAAATTGTTTTACTAGAGTCACGTCGCGCCTGTTTTCGGGAGCCATTAAGTGGCGATGCGTGATAAAGTGCATAATTGCAAAAGGTCAAGGCCAAATTGCAAAAGGAATTTTTAAACTTTTTTTATTTTACACTTTTTCTAAGTCAAGGCTTGATGTAAATCAAATCATCATTATCATCTTATACATCTTAATTTACTTCGGTAATGGACTCCTAATGCCTAGGTCTATCTGCCTAAGATCAATCTTAAGGAATCATTTAAATACGTTTTTGTCGATCTCATTGCATCAATTAGAAAGCTAAATGTATTTCAATTATAATTGATATTTCGGTAAATGGAACCAGTTAGTTGATTTCTACATTAAAATCAGTGCTTGTATAGTAATCATTAGAAATTGGTAAGACTTGTATTTTTCGATTACTTCCTGTTGTTAACGTCTTAATTTTATTTCGACTCTTGGAAGACGTAGGTAGATTCTTTTCTGCATTAAGAATTTCTTTATGCTTGCAAATGACCTCACAGTTATTTTAGAGTTTCGATTCAAGGATTCTCATATAAATACATTATGATTGAATAACTAGTTTCTGGTATTAATAAAATGAGAATAAGTATCAAATGTTTATTTTTCTGACTTTGAATAAGATATTGTATCAAGAATGACGATTGTGGCATATACCTCACAACCATTAATTCCTTATTCGATGATTATGATTATCGATTAATAACCATATAACATCAGTGCTTAAGGGCGCAACGAGCGTATTACGTAATAATTTAGTTCGTTTGATCTCTTACTGCATCGGTATAACTTAGCCTTTAGTTATGCAATTAATATCTCTATAAATCGTACACAGTTAGAAACACGATTACTTGTAGTTTCCTTGGATGCAAAAAAAAAACAAATTAATCTAAAAAAATAACAACCAAAAACCTTAGTACGGTGTAAATACGGGTTGGTCCCTTAGGGCCCCGACCCCGCAGGTATGTCCCGGAGAGCCACGATTTCGATAAAGGGGTTTGAAGATTTTGCCCCTAAAATCAGCCACCATTTTGTTTTTTTTTCAAAATCGAGGTGCTCAATAAATGTCATGTATTTGGATAGAGGACACTTATACAAACAAAAAAGTCGTATACCATAACTTTCGATTTTCACCGCGATTCTGAAAAAAAAAATCAAAATGGCAGCCTCACGTTAGGGCCACCCTCCATACAAAAATCTTCTAACCGCTTTGATCGTAAATACTTCACGGAAGGTCATCAGTTTATTAATAATATTAAAACTGTTCTATAAAACGTATACATTTTAAATTTTCAAAATGTGTATTTGTTTTAATAATACAAAGGAAATATCTAAATTAGCGCGCGAACCGCCCATCCTTTATGTCGCTCTATCCCATTCATTAGCGGCAATAGCTCGGTGCGCCCTTAAACAGTTTTGATTTGATAGTATATGCAGGATGTTACTACCCATCACATTATTTAGAAAGCCAAACCATCTAAGCAAGCTAACTCTAAAATAGGTATCAATTACAATCCTCCAATTTACCATGCAGATCTCATTAGTACTTAAAAAAACTGAGTATGCTGCAACCCCATTTAAGGATAATAGTGTTAGAATATCTATGTCACATACTCCTTAAAAAAGCACAGGATGGCCTGCCCTGATTGGCCAACGCTCTAAGTTACATCACTAAGACCTATAAGAAAGTATCATTTAATTAAATCGAACCGTTGCATCACTAAACAAAACTGTACTAAAGTCGTACTTAAATAGTGATGTCCGTATATCGATAAAAAATTACTTGTATCTTTTATGATTTTAAATGCAGCTTTTACGACTACATTGTTGATTTTATGACTGTTTAGTAACATGTTATGTGGGATTTTAAGAATCGTCGCAGGCGCAGACCCTTTCTCTCGGTGTGATGGCGATGCTAAATGACTTAATCAACTCAGCCTATTGCTGTCCTGCGGCACTGCTGAACATGGTCTTCTCTCAAGCTATGTCACAAATAAGCAAGCTGTGTCGGTAACTCCAGTTCTTTTCATTGTTCCGAGTGAGCAATTTTTTAAACGCATTATGTCTACGCGGTAAAAATTTGTCTCTGTCTATAGCTACACGCAACACCTGAGCTGGTATTCGTTGTCAATCTTTGAGATGAACAACTATTTTATCTCTCCATATATGCAGCAACCCACTTCAAAGACGGTTCTTTTAAAACCATCGCTTTAATTAGTATTAAGAGTTCAACAATGAAAATGCGTTTCGATATATTTCCAAAACTATATCGATACCAAATTACACCTCTAGTAGGAACCTGGTTTATATAACATGATTCACAATAACTGACCAGAGCTGACCCACATTGTACCATAATCTTTAATAACCATGTAAATGATTCAGACTGGAACAGGATACTTCAAGTTGTTGGTGAAAGTTCTCAATTTACTTGTAAGTTATTTGAGAAACTGATAAGAGGTTACCTGACGGGTGTGTAAGCTAATTTGACTTGTATAGGTCAGTATCTAGGTAGATTCCGGGAGTGTGACGTCACTGTGGCCCTGATTGGATGCAGCTCGTCTGCTAATGCCGTAATAACTCAGCTTGGCGTTAAACTATAGTTGACCAAATGCATCTTCACTAGGAATACCTATAATGACCAGTGGTCAAGCAAGTTAGAGTTAAGAATAGGGGGGTTAATATGTATGTTTTTTATTTAAATAAATATTAATCCTTAATTTTTGAAATTATCCTACCACTGTTTGTCTCTTCATTATCTAAAGGTTGAAAATGCCTATAGCATTAAGTCGGCCTCTTTAAAATTGTGTGATTGAAGTGTTTTATGAAAAAATCTCCAAAAATAATTGGTTGCTCCTTTGTAGTTCAAACATTTTATTACGCGTGTTGTATATCTAAAAGGGGATACCGAGTTTTAAATATTTACTCGATTACATTTCTCGGTGCAGTGCTAAATAAGGCAATTTATCGATTGAGGCACATCACTTAACTTTCGCAACACAGACTCACAACAACTAGCCAGTGTTGACCCG
The DNA here is from genome assembly GCA_948150665.1 of Conistra vaccinii. NCBI lineage: Eukaryota > Metazoa > Arthropoda > Insecta > Lepidoptera > Noctuidae > Conistra > Conistra vaccinii. The sequence continues at coordinate 23,392,132 of OX411325.1, forward strand.
CGGACATTATACTCTATGGCCATTTAACTAGACTACACTAGCAATAAGGAGCGGTCATAGACAGTGAAAGTTTATAGCTATGGCTAGTCTCTGGTCCAGTCTAGCTTCAAAATGAAATAATGTGAGAATGTGCGTGATAATAAATTATGATTTTATTTTATGTGTCGCTTGCAAATACTACAATCTCCTTTGTGGGTGTGGCTATAGTTGAAGATGGCAACATAACGACAGCGTGGGTTGATCATTCTAAGGTTACGCTGTACTTGCGACGGTCAGAATAAATGATTGGATACTGATCTAGATGATCGAAACTCCTCAGTATTATGGAGAGCACTTTATCCTTTCAGTCTTCATGACAGTCGATATGGGAGGTCCATGAAAGGAGTCTGGTCTGTTCAAAGACAGATTATTTTGTTTGAAGCCGTCTCCAACGTTGTTCGTTTAAAGCTATGTAGAGAAATGATGTAGATACACCAACTTATTGATGATTTATCTACCTAGTCTTTTCCCAAAAAATTCTGGGATCGGTTTCTAGTCTTACCGGATGCACCTAAATTCCAATATTTTACATACAACAACTGCCTATGTAACCTCCTCAACCCAGTTACTGGGTAACACGATAGCCCGCCTTCTGACCAAATGTTAATATTTTATGACGTCCAAATTCATGGCCCCAAAAAAAGATCATGCACAGTCCCGTCTGAATTCGTAATAAAATATCCATAAAATATAATAAGATAATAAAAAGGCAAGCGCAAGCGCAGCTGATGCCTTTCCATTGCTTTAAGTTAAAACTAAGTATGTGGTGCAACTTTGACATTCTGATAAATACAGACTGCACTTTATATTGCGTGAACAATTTTAGTTGAAAGAGAGACTGTCCTGTTTGTAATAAATTCAAAGCCTTCCTGTAATGTAACATTACTTTTTATAAGCCAGGATTTTTGACCCATGGATTATAAGTATAACGCAAAAGCCAATCGATTGTGAGAATAAAATAAAATAAAATTCGTTCTATGGAGCGCTCAGCTACTGCGTAAATTAAGCCAAAATGGTCCAACAATGCGTGAATTTCATAATTATTACAATAAAAATATTATAATTAAGCCCATTATTGCGAAAAATAAGTCTTTTGTGGCTTTGTGGTCCAAATGTTGCGATAACGGCATACTTAGATGATGAGATAACGTTTTATAGATGAGCCTCAAATAATTAAATTATGTAGTTTTGTAATATTAATATTCATGGAGACTGTCCTCTAAGGTGATGGCGCCGTGGCGGCGTGAATGTGGCAAGTCGGCGCCAAGATCTATCACGCACCGTGGTTTTTTGAACGATTAGCTGTCAGCAAATTGTCTTACCTGGGTGCAATTATTTAGTAGATAATGGTGACAGATGACGATGAAGGATTGGCAAAGTCTAATGGTGGTGGATCTCAGTCACTTGAAATCTTTAGATTTCAAGTGACTGAGACCAATCGTACGCATCCCTTTATAAGTTGCTGTCAGTCAAGTAATCTTACATGACGTGAGACTCTGTATTTTTATTTATGTGTCTGAGATGTCTTATGACTTTTAGTATTTTTCTTAAATGGCACGACATTGCATGATTCACGATACTGATTTTTTTCATTAAAATTCTCGCATTTAAGATTTTATTCTAAAAGTTGGCAACATCGCACATAGCTGTCAAATATTTACTTGTTTTGATTAATTTGGCAATAATACTGTATGGAAATATGAAATGTGGCTAACTAGTGAACTAAAATATTGATTATGAAACGCAATAATTAATAACGTAATACCGAATATTCAGTTTAAGATGTAAAAAAGTGTTTGGAAACTTTCCAAATGCTACGACATCAAATTCAGTGCTATAATTGCATTTCATTTTTACCCGACTGCCCCAGAAGGAGGGTAATAGTTCGCTAGTTAGCCACATTTCATATTTCCATACAGTAATTATTGCCAAATTAATCAAAACAGCGAAATATTTGACATCCATTTGCGACGTTGCCTACTTTCAGAATTAACGCTCTTTGCTTTATACTCGTAACAGTAGTAAATATTATTATTTCAGGTACTCAGTTTGGTCACCCTACACTGAACATAACCCGCGCATTTATGACTGACGGACGATCGAACTAAAAGTATATATTATTACGTCACCAAAATGTTGAAAATATTACTAATAATAATGTAACAATACCTGAGTATATCATCTACAAGTCAGTGAAAGGTTCCTTTAGATTGAATTGTTACGCTTATCTTAATCAATTATGTTTCTGTAAATTATAGGGTAATTCCTAAAGGTAAAATTATAGTTTACTGATTTGAAATCATGGGTCATCATTTGCTTTTGATTTCGACCTATTGTGTTTTGTTTTGATGAAAAATATTTGATTCTGAATCTTTGGAGCTATGGTCAAAGGTGAAGAGAGGTGTATATTTCTCGATGTTTAAAAAAAAGCATTTTTGAATTTTTAATTAATCACAGTCTGGCCAGGATTTTTTTAACCAACCCCCTTGCGTTATATTTTCTAACCTACTAAATCTGATTTAAAATCGTATTCATTCCTTAAACAGATGGTGAAGATCGTCTCTAGGTCGGATCTTACACCATACCTTTTTTTTCAAGAATCATTATTTTGTGTGTTTTTAATAATTCATGCAAGTATTTATTTTTGATCGTGTTCTATATTAATTTAGGTTTACTAAGTGCACCAAACAGGTTTTTAGTATTTCCAATAAAACAATAATCATATTTATTATTCTTATTATGCAATCTTCCATTGAGAAATATCGACAATCTACCAAATTAGTAGACTTAATAATTGTTTTAATCCATCCAATAAATAACACAAATTGTCATTAAATCAAATACAGATAAAATCTGAATCTACTATAAAATAATACCTTTCAAATTATTACTTGCCTTGAGAATAAAGACACTCGAAGTATGTGTTAGGATCTTCTATAAAGTTCTTATTTGTTAGATTATAAAGTTTATTTTCCTTTGACATACACACATTGTGTTATAAAAAAGTTATGCTCTGTAATTTATTGTGTACCTAAGTTTAAATTTCTGTTGCATCATTTACTTTATTTTTCCTGCTGCTAATGACTCATTTTTTTTCATTTTAATAGGTAGCAAACAGGTCGGTTGACTTGGTGAAATCGTTACTTTTAAACATCGAGGAGATTACGAACTTACAAAACAAGTTGAAAAGTCTAGGGTCCATAGTTTCTGCAATGGTCATTGATTGATACGTAAAAAAAAAAATGGTAGTTTTCGGACGAACTCCTTCAACTAGAGTTTTAGTACAAGGTACTTTGTAATGTGTTTTGATTATGAAAGTAACTAATTATACATAAAGTTGTAAAAAACAATACGTTTTTGGTTTAATACAGTGAAATTAAAAAAAAAATTATAAAAATTTGCCAGATTTCTTACTTAAAGGGTGTAATTTATTACAAGTCAATAAACACAACTGAAAGGTGTAACATTACTAATTTTCTACTGCAATATTAAAACTAATAAACATACACTAAGTTACTGAAATTATTTACCACCTTATTTACTACCACACAAAGTAAATTTTCCCATAAATTAAGGATAAATGACATGACAAGAATTGATGTTTGACGCATCAATCATTAGTTGCATGTAGTCAAGGAGATAGTGATCTTTCGCCGTGTCATCGATCTTCAAAGAGGTAGGTGTTACAAAACTGATTAATTCATCATTTGCCATTTGCGAAGCCTTTTCCCAATTAGCTTTATTGTGGTTGTCTCCTAGTCTAACGAGAAGCTGCTGAGTACGGAAATAATGTCATCTCAATCTGACCTCCATCAGAATGACTAGAGTTGAAAAGAGAAAAGAATAATTGACAGAGATTTGCAGATGCAACTTTTATAATCAGACTTTTGAGATTCTGACCTGACTACATGGCTAGTCAGGAAGCTATACAATCGTATGACAATTTCATACTATCGAGGTAACAAGTGGAGGTGTTGTGGATATGACTCTTAAATAGGTATGTTGGTAAAAAAAAAACTTGAAGTTAGTGGTGAAAATTGTCACCACACAGTAAGTAAGCGTGATCTGTGATCGTTTCTCTGTATAGCAAGAAGGTTTTGCTTAATTATACAGGTCTGGTATGCCTACCTCTACGAAACCACACTACATCCTATACTATTAAATGAGAAATATTTGTATAGATAATATAAGTATATGTATTTGTAATCACGTTCTCGAAAACGGCTCGAACGATTTCGATGAAAGTTGCAATATAGAGGTTAACGGGGGCGAAAAGTCGACCTAGTTAGGTCTCATATCTGGGAAAATTCGTTTTCTTCGTATTTTCACTCGAGCAGAGCTTGGTCGCCCAAAGTTTAGAACAAGATACCTTAGAATAATGACATGGCAGCATGGAATTAGTAAGTATCTACTGTCATGGCAGTATGGAATTAGTAAGTACCTACTATCATAGCAGCTCGGAATTAGTATGCTCTTTACGTGGAATTAGTATGAACTATCCTATACCATTAAATGAGCATTCCCTCTTTTCACCCAAGCAGCGTTCGGTCGCCCAAATACTAGGTAAGAAGCAGCGTATTACAAATAAGAAGTCACTTTTCCTAGTATGCAACACCGTGTCAAGTTTACATAGGACCTCGCCAGACCGGTCCGTTACACACGGACTAGTTCTAGACTTGGCTAATACTAATACATAAGTATTGCAATATTGTAACCGATCATCTATGCGGATGCTTTAATTGGAGCTGTCTCGCTTTGATGCAATTTTTGCTCTATAATGACATAGTATGATTATCTGTTGCGAATATTCTGTGGTATGAAATGAAATAATTGATGAGACGCTCCAATTAACTGTTTTTCCTATGAAGATATTTAATGACTGACAGAAAAAGCAGTTTTTAAATATCATCAATCTGCGTAGTCTTTTGCCAACTATGTCGGGGTCGGCTTACAGTCTAACAGGATGCAGCTGAATACCAGTATTTTACTTGGAGCGACTGCCTATCTGACCTCCACAACCCAGAACTGGGTAATACCATAACCCTTTGTTAAGACTGCTTGTTAGACTTTCGGGCTTCTGACGACTCGTAACGACTGTCAAAGATCCACTAATGACAGCCAGTACCAACAGCTTAACATGCTTTCCGTGGCACGGAGGAGTCTCGGTATGTAAAGATGGTCACCCATCCACGGACCAACCCCGGCAAGCGTAGCTTAACCTGATGACTTAGCTACCCCCTCAAGCTCCTCAATCAGTTTCTAAAGATACAAATAGGAATTCAAAAGGTACGTTTGTTTGGTAAGTGGCAATCTCTCGCACTGGCCGAGCGTTTTTTGTGCTGCATATAGATTGCAGGTTCAAATAGCAAACGAAAAAGATTGGTGTGGGCAGACTACAGAAAGCTGCTTTCAATCTGGGTATTTGTACAATGGCGGACAATGGTGGTCAACTATTTTTCACACTTATGCCCATTTTTATACCTTATGACAATAGCGGTGAACCACTTTTCAACCTTATTACTAATAATAAGGTTGAAAAGTGGTCCACCGCCATTGTCCACGACGGTAATGTGAACATGGACAGCAGGAGGATTTTTAGTATTTAGGAAGAACAAACTACCTTTTGGATTTTTAGTATTTAGGCTGAAATGGGACTGGGCGGGTCACACGCACAGGATGCATCGAGACAGATGGGCCAGGGTCGTCGGTGCCTGAAGACGGGCGTCGTCATCAGGACAGGCCTAAGAAACGCTGGCGCGACGACCTAGACTCTTTCTTGACTGATTGACCGGAAAAAGCAGCAAATAAAGATGAATAGCGAAGTATGGGGGCCCAGCAGTGGGAAATTACGGGAAACATAAGTGGTCCAGATTATACATAAACTCCTACCAAAACAGCCTTCCGATTGTTAGGTAATACGAATATTTATCGTGTATTCTCAAACGTGGGCCTACCCCACACGAAATGCAGTATTATGTGATTCTCTGCGTACCCATAAATGGTAAAACGAGACCGATATAACAAGAAAACTGGGTCAAAAGCAGACACTTACGTCTTTTACTTCCTTTTTTACGTTTTGGGTAAAGTCAAAGTCATATTTCAAGGTATGTTTGGAAATAAACGTGTCGATTATCGAAGGCCAAAATTGCATTAAGATGCAGTTTAGATGCGTTCATAAAGTAGCAGCCGCTCTGCTTTCCTCGATTTTTACGACTTGACAAATCATTATGGTTTCTTTATTATCATCATCGTCGTTCATCATTTCAGTCCGGAATTACTGATGGGTATTAGGCCTCCTCTTTTTCTGCCATACTTCCGTCCCTCACCCAGGTCTTTGCCACGTCTTTGACGATATTATTATCATCAACCCATCGCGCTTTGAAACAGCCCTGGTTTCTTGGCCTAACCTTGGCCACAATTCGGTCACAGCTTTACTCGATCGGCCATCTCCACGTCTAACTAGATGTCCTGCCCAACTCCACTTGAGGCGCATCGCACTGTCCCCAACGTCGTAGACTTTCGACCCACGACGATGGATTTCGGTGTTACGTAGTCGGTCTACTAGGGTTCTTTATTGGAAGTTTAATAATTATGAATGCACATTAAACTTCTTGAATAAATTCTCTAAATGATGGTGAAAACCGCATAAAAATATATTCTGTATTTTGGAATTTAAGAACAAAGCGGTCCCGCAGGCAGACACATAAGGAGATTTAATTTTATACTATTTATAGACCGCTTGACCGTTACAGTGGACATCAGGTGGGCATAACAATTAAAATTCTATTGTGTCTCGTTAATGACAGCTAAAAATGTATCATTAGAATTGTGTTAATAAATAAAATGCGCATCATCTATCTGCTAATCGACTATGACGTACAAGACAGTGAGCAAGCGTGGTGACCAATGCTGAGTCGTTCTCTGTATGAGAAGAGGCCTTTGCTCAGCAGTGAGACAATTGCTCAACGTCAATCTAAGGCCTAAGGCGCGGGACATACACAAGGGGCGAGTGGCGCGGGCGTGGCGACAGTATGCCACTCGTTTCATATTTCATACAAAATGTATAGGAGCGATAAAGCGCGGGACATACACAAGCGGCGGAGCGCGGGCGTCGCGCAGGCGAAATATGAAGGAGTGGCAATGCCCGTTTCCTATTTCATACAAAATCTATAATAGGAACGACGTGGCGCGGAACATACACAAAAGGGATGGCGCGGGCGAGGCGACTGTACGGCGCGGGCGTTGTGCATATGTCCCGCGCCTCATCGCTCCTATTCATTTTGTATGAAATATGAAACGGGCGGCGCCACACCATCGCCACGCCCGCGCCACTCGCCACTTGTGTATGTCCCGCGCCTTAGGTGACGTTCACATAGACTAGACATGCATGACGCACATTCTTGACTGGAGGCGTGTAGCATATCACGTCCTCACTATGTTCATTAGCACCTATCTATGCTTACAACACACACATAGCTAACAAACACGACGAAGTTCAGATCACCAGTTGCGTAACTTTGTTGTCGGCGTCGTCTTGTAGAAATACGAAATACCTAAAGACTCTTGTAAAAATGTTTATAAAAAAAGTGCAGCTATGATTGTTAGTCTCTGCATCAGCCAAAGATCAACAGGTGACAAAGCAAAAACATAAATAATTTGTTGGATGGACGCCGGTAGCACACTTCCAGAAACCGCAGTAGTTCAATTCAACTCGAATCGGAAGCGAGTAGCGGAAAATGACGCGAGTCTATTGAATTGAACTACTACGGTTTTGCTGCTGTGGTTTCGCGCAACGGAGGTGTGCTACCGGCATCAAAATCGTATACAGTCTTTATAAACGTGTTAGTTCTTGTTTACGAATCGTAAAGGCGTTCCCTCACCAGCATTCGCCTATGTTACTGTTCAGATTCGAGCATTACATCAGTGAGTGAGGAGAACCTAGCATTACAGTGCGCAACCTGTAATGATACAATTTGTAACATTACATTCACTGGGACCATTTTCCTGTAATGTAACTTTGGTGAGTGGGAGCACCCGTGATACAATTTGTTACGTGAATGCGAATCTTGCAAACGTTTAGCGGCAATCGTGCGCGGCTGCCGCGCGCGAACTCTTCTGTCTACCTGCCGTGCACATACATTTTTAGTAAACATTCGTCAGTGTGGACGCATTTCTGCGTACATAAATGACCAACGAAACATCGATTCGTTTGATTGAAATGTATGGATATTTTAATGACTTATGGAATCCTCAATAAAAGTCCTTAGATACGCCTTGCAGGTTTCCATTTATTTATTTCCTCAAGTGTTTGGAAACTGTGTAGTTTTCTTCATTAGGTCTTTGAGTAGAACTAAAATATACAAGCAAGGGACCGTTAATATCTGTAGTTTTTTTAAATACTCCTTACACGATTTTCACTGTGGAATTCTCACCATGGTTCTTGTGGCCCTTTTTTGTATGACAAAGCAGTATTCTCATTGTACGCATAACTATCTCCCCATCGAACAATACTGTACCTACCTAAGCTTTGACTCAACAACCGAGTAATATACTATTTTTGACTGTTTAATAGAAATCTCATCTCGAAGGCTTCGAAGGGCATAGCAAGCTGAACTAATAAAACTTTCTATGGCTGTCAGTTCCTTTTTCCAGTTGAGACTTTCGACAATATAAATATCTAAAGATTGTCTATTAATATTATTGCACGACTCGTAATGCTTCGCATTAGAGTGTGCTCTACGATCGAAAAATATTTTTTGCCCCATTTCTGCAACTGTTTTTATTGTTTCACTCCTGCTAGTACACAGAACCTACTTAATTTATATACCATTGTATAGATGATTAAATGGAGATTAATATTGTATTTTTTAACAATTGATTTAATGCAGCAGAAATGGAAAAAGCATCAAAATAGTTGAAAAAATTTTCCTGTCCGTCAATTTATGATCCCTGAAAACATTGTAGCTTGCGATAAAATCAATTAATTGAGTCAATTTTTTTTTTATACATTCGTTTCAGCCGTACAAGGAACCCTATTGAAAATGGCTCTTTTATTCATAGTAGTTTAATTATAATTAATAAAATACTAACTAAAATATAATATCAATATCTCAATATTTTCAACCTTGATCCGGTGCCGTTGCCTAGCAACTGCCAACGTAAATATCTTTGTCAGTCGTTGACATTACGACTTCATGAAAAGTGATAAATTGTTCATTTTTAAACTATGTTTTGAATTTCTTTTTCGTTTATGAATGAGTGATAAGTATGAGGCGTGCACTTTTGGATTTTCCAAACTATTTATATTTTACTATTATTCAAAGTTATAATATCTATTGTATCTTTGCTTTTCAACGTTGTTCCAAATAACATGCCATTCGTTTTATTTGTATTTAAGATACATGTTGATGGTAAACCAAGAATGAAAGAGAGTCAGAGCCCAATTTACCTTCGAAAACGCTACTTCAAAAATTGAGTAAAATTATTGCCAGTCGGAAGCCTTTGCAGTAACTGTTTTTTTCTTATTGAACACACATGTTTTCTCATAAAAGTATTACCACAGGAAAGGCCTACTGATCTACAACGCCCTGATTTTTTTATAATTTATAGCTCAGATCGTTTATATTTTAATGATTTTTTCTTTTAGGCGAAATGATAGAAAAACACAAAAATTGTTCAGTGCAGCGATGCCTGAGACGGATCCTCCACTCGACTGTTGGCTTTTTTTTTTTTTTAACCCTCAACCGGGAAGTTCTTGGCCTGCATCTCACCTGATGGTAAGTGATGACCAGGCCGAAGGTGGAAGCGAGCTTCACCCGGAATCCTCAACCACAGAGGAACTGGCTATCTTATCTCTAACTGCCGAAACACAACAATGCTGTTAACATTGTTGTTATGGCGACAGACTTAGATAAGATGGTGTTAGCTAGCCAGGCGGACTTAGAACAAGCCCTACCACCAACCAAACCGAGCAGAAAATTTTGCTCCCACTGGGAATCGAACCCGGGATCTCTGGGTCTGAGACAGGTGGCTTAACCAGAGGCGGTTTTCGTGAATTCCTTTCAAACACGTTACGGAGCAAAACCAAAATAGAGCACGCTTGAGTCAAGTGCTCGAAGCGAGCGTTCGCCACGTTTAGTGAATCGCCGTTTTATAACCAAGCTCGTTTCGAATGTAATGATACATTACAAACAAACGTTGCAAGTCAGTCTCCGCCTTTACAATACACGCGAATGCTCCGGTGAGGGAGCGCCTTAACGTATTACGTACAGGAAAGAAATCTCTCTCGAAAATAAATTGTTCGTAAATAATTTGCATTATTTTAACGTGACGTCACGTTTAAGATGAACGTACATAATTATTGTAAAGTTTACATAACAGTGATCGGTGAGTGGTCGAGATTGGGCAGGTCGCGTGGTTTCCGATGCATGATAGTCTGCCGGTGTGTTTCCATTGTTGAGACGACACGATAATGTGTAAATCGTACGAAACTGTCCATAGTGAGATTTTGGTTCCAGAGCTTACACAAAAGTTTATTCTATAAAAGGAGGTCTTAAAAGATCATTTTTCCCGTAGTCATGATGGCCACTGAAGAAGACGAGTCTTTGAGATCGAGAATCAGTAAACGTAGCGTTCGACTTTATCTTAAGAAGATGGCGGTTGTAAAACTGTTTGCGGAAGCTGGTGAACACGATTGTGGAACAACTTAGGAAAAATCCTGCAATAAACTGGGATAAGCTGAGTATAAGGCTAATTGTAATAATAATATTAATCCGAAGAAGTCAACAAGACTAGGGTTCCCTCAGATGCCGATTTTTCCATCTCGGTAGGATGTTTATAAAACACTAACTTTCCACACCGTTTAATCTGATTGACGTCTCAAAGTCAACCCGTCGGTGTAACATCCGTCAAACGTCAATAAAAGCCGTCACTCAACGGGAACGCACGCGCATATTAGCCCGGATCTCGATTCCTTTCTCCATTGAGATGAACACCGCATCAGTTGCACATTGTGAATGGGATGGGTGCGGAACATTTAATAGTTCATTATTACGTCGGTATGTGGGTAGATGGAGAACTCTCACTGGTTTTATTATTTTCGATAAATATTTGAGCGAATGTTTGATGTTAATCGATTATTAATTATACAATCCTAATGCTAACTAATAAAAAGGTGAGTTTTTTTGTTTGGTACGCTTTCACGCTGAAACGGCTGAACGGATTTGGATGAAATTTGGCACATGGGTAGACCGTGACCTGGGTTAGGAAATAGGATACTTTTTATCTCGATATTACCAAGGAATCGAGACTTATGTGAGTGAAACCGCGGGGCGCAGCTATTGCATTAATACGAGTAAACTAAGATAAGAAAACTAGTAATTTTATTCTGACTGCCTCGTTGGTCGCAAGCGCTACTGATGAACATGCAGTCCTGGGTTCGAGGTTCCCAGGTCAGGCAAAGTGTTATTGGGTATTTCCACAAAACATGTCTCAGTGGCACTCCGGAGTAGGCTCGCCCCGCATTACATGGAACTTGAACATAACTGGCGAAATATAGGTGACCTATAGGTACACCTCTGCCTAACCCTTTGGGGATTATAGGCGTAATGTTATGTTATTTAGTAATTTTATAGTTTTTCCTCACATTTGTCTACTTGGTCTTTGGTTAGAAGTGGAGTTTTGGCTGAGAAAATGATACTTTTTTTTTTTGTTTGGGAAATCATCAAATGACTTCTTTCGCTCTGGGCGGAGTAGAAGGGCGTATCAGACTCTTACTGACTAAAACCCACCCGTGTTCCTTCCCTTGCCTGTTCGTTGCCAGGGGCCACGGTCTCCCCTTAGGACTTCCCGCAACCCGGGCGGCAGGCATCGGCCCTAGCGGACCCCGTCAGAGATAATGATACTGACGTAGATATAATGATAATGTTACTGACGTACGACAGTATCATTATCACGCCGACGCCTACGCTTTTTTCTCATGGGGTCCGCAGTAACCGACGCGTTATAATTCCAGTTGTTTATTAAGATATTATAATCGAGGAAATTCACTAATAAGATCGGTGAAGTCACCACGACTTTGTATTACAGAATACCTGGTACGGATTACTTTGATTACATCTACAAACGTTTTTATTTTAAGGATATTCTGATTAAGACATAACAGAGCTATAAAACTGTTAGTTGGCAATTCACTGGTCTTTAGTGTAGACCTATCGTTAACGTACACGTTACGTTTATCTGCCCCTCGTCATGAAAGAAGACTTTTGGCCGCAGGACGTGGTGTTCCGTCGCTTCCGCGGACAAGTTCCACAAGACAGCACAAAGTCAAGCTAGTGCAAAGTGAAGTGCTACTAACATAGTCAAAGCCTTATTTATGAACACTTTGTTTTATATTAAAACTAGCTTTTACCCGCGGCTTCGCCCGCGTAAAGGTCGGAAAATATCCCACAGGACCGTACTACCGGGATTCAGATTATCCTCTATCCTAACCCAGATCATGGCCTATACGGATTTAGTTAAAAGACCATACGCCTTTCAACTAAATCCGTTCAGCCCTTACGGCATGAAAAAGTAACAGGCACATTTTAGGGTTGCGTACCTCAAAATGAAAAAATGATCTCTTTCAGTCGTCAGTAATTTGACATTCGAAAGAAGAAGACAAAGCTTTGTAACTATACTATATGTTTAACTATACAGACGCTATACAACGTTTATTAGTAAGGAGGTAATGTTTGTAGCGGTTACACCGCCACATACGAACTACGCATGAAAGACATGATGTCACACAAATCCTGTATCGCGCAGTTAGAATTTACCACGCGAACGACATAGATAAGACTATCCGAAATCAACTTATGAGCAGTTGCCCGCCCGACATAACACCCGTCTTGTCGGAGGATCCTCCCTTTTCTATGGTGGATGAGTGAACTTTACACCCTGTTCCTCATACCACTAAATTGGTGACCCTGAGACTGAACGTCAACGCAGCCTTCGTGCAACTACTTCAGCGTGACGTCATCATCATCAATCCCAACCTACCCTCTCATTAGGAGTCGGGCGTTGGTAGCTGCGCCACAGTTTTTAACTATTGCAGCTATCATCGTTTAACATTTGTTTAACTTGTATGTATTTGTTTTTTGTTCCCAATAAATGATTTTTAATTTTTAATTTTAATTTTTAATAATCCCGCAAGCTTTCGTGAGGCGAGTTACACAGCCAGCCAGCACCCACGGCTCAGCGGGTATCCTGACCACCAGCATGCAGCGAACGCGCATTCCTGGTCAACACCCTTAGACTCATCACCCCGACTCACTGGGGAATCACGGAAATCACCTCAATCACCGCAATCACCTCAATCACCGCAATCACCTCAATCACCGCAGACAGTTCCAACTCACTGTGAACTGTGCGGCACCCGGTTCCGACTCACTGGTAGCACAATCGCCACAATCACCGCAGACAGTTCCGACTCACCGTGAACTGTGCCGCACCCGGTTCCGACTCACTGGAACCACACCTTAAATCTCTTAAAAATAAGAGACAACAAAAATAATCACCGAAATCATCGCAATCACCTCAATCACCGAAAACACCGAAATCACCGCAATCACCGAAATCACCTCAATCACCGCAATCACCGCAATCACCTCAATCAGCTCAATCACCGCAATCACCACAATCACCAAAATCGCCGCAATCACCGCAGACAGTTCCAACTCACTGTGAACTGTGCGGCACTCGGTTCCGACTCACTGGAACCACAATCACCACAATCGCCACAATCACCGCAGACAGTTCCGACTCACCGTGAACTGTGCCGCATCCGGTTCCGACTCACTGGAACCACACCTTAAATCTCTTAAAAATAAGAGACAACAAAAATAATCAATAATACATGTGAATTTTAAAATCAACCCCTATTTTACCCCTTTGGGGGATGATTTTACAAAAACGCTGAAAAGCGTAATTCTTTATTTCTTACCAAAAGCATAAATTTGAATTTCCATATCCCCAACTTAGAAATATTGAGTTTCCCATACAAACTTTCATCCCTTATATCACCCCCTTGGGGGTTATTTTTGAGACAAAAAGTACCCTATGTCCTTCTCTAGGATGCCATCTATCTCCTTGCCAAATTTCATCGAAATCCGTTCAGTGGTTTAGCCGTGAAAAGGTAACATACAGACAGACAGACAGACAGACAGACAGACAGACAGTCTTCGAACTTTCGAATTTATAATATTAGTATGGATATGATGATGATAAAAATATGTATGTTTAAGTTAAGGTATTTTTCTATGGGCCTGTGTCGCCTGAAATAAATGATATTATAAAAAAAAAGACTTCATACTCGATGTTGTCCATGTTTACGATTGGATTGCATCTTGTTTTATTACTTGACACTAACTAGATTTATTGAAAATAATATCTATCTGCAATGTGCTAATGTTATTACTTGAAAACCAATTCACCTTTCCCTTGTCTACCAGTATTTTATACAATTGTTGCTAAAGAGCTGGAAAAACGAAGTGATGTCGTCTGGAGGCGAGATGAGCAGACTAGATTGTTGCCATGAGGCTAACACTAGAGCTTAGAGATTAGCATGAGCTAAGAGAGGCCTTTGACCAGCAGTTGGTGAAGTCGGGCTGTAATTCAAATTCAAATTCACAATATTTTATTTGGTTTGGAAACCAAAAGCACGCACCTCTGACTTTTCGGATTCATGTGCGTGTTGTATAACTATCACAAGCTTCAAAGACGGTGAAGGAAAACATCGTAAGGAAACCGGCATGTGAAGTCAATTCAGAGGCCCAGAGGCGGCTTTAAAACAGTGACACCAGGTTAGTCACTAACCAGACGTAAAGGAGAAGAAGAATTTCACATTACCTACATAGACACTAAGGAAACGTCAGGAGCTACGCACGGTTCCAATTGGTCGTTTCCTACGGAGAAGAGCCGGCAAGAAACTCCACGGTAATTCTTTTAAAAATAATTGCATTTTACAATATTTTTAAATAACAGTGTGAATAGGAGTGGGAGGACAGTGTAGGTCTGACGTGTCGGTGATGAAGGCCACTCTTCAGTACTTGCGCAAAAATAGGAAAATACTGACTACTACACTTTACTAGTGTGGTATTCTTCTCCTTGCGCTTTGGTCAATATCTATTCTAGCTCGATAGGCTAAAGACCTATTGATATTTCAGTGACGGGCCTCTGACCTTTGCAGCTTGATTCTAGGTTAATATTTTTAAATTGTCCGAGTCTGTTTTGTCTTTCGCAAATAAAGAATGCTTCTAAGGGACTGGTACATATAAGATACATACATATATTCAGCCTATTAATGTTCCCACTGTTGTGGTACAGGCCCCCTCTCTGTGAGAGGTGGGCTGTAATCTACCACGCTGGCCCAGTGCGGGTTGGTAGATGTCACAGGTCTTCGAATTTTTGGTGACGTATACAATGTCGCCCATGCGCATGTGACCGCCCGTAATTTTCTGAATATTCATGAAAAAATATCGAAAATAAACTTCAAAAGGCCCGTCTATCTATAACATTTTTCACTAGTTTTTTTTAAATAAATACACAATTTTTTACCGAAAAAATGACTTCGATTCCGTTTTTTTTTTCGTAGTCGATAATTTTTTGTAAAAATTTTAATTAACCTGTTAAAATAACTCATAAGCTTTTGGAAATAATAAACAGAATCCAAATCGACCAATAAACTTCGGAGATGTGTCAAAAAACAGAAAGCAAATCTTTAAAAAATTAAAAATTGAATAACATGAAAAATGTTATAGATAGACCCCCCCTTTTGAAGTTTATTTTCGATATTTTTTCATGAATATTCGGAAAATTACGGGCGGTCACATGCGCATGGGCGACATTGTATATAAGATAAAGATAGGTAATTTTTTTACTGCACCATAGTAAAAAAAAACTTAAATAAGAATCAGTAGGTACAGGTTATATATTTTTGGTGGCATTTTTTTTACTAGCCATTTATTGTTTTTCAAAAAACTGGAATAGGAATCTTATTGTAAGTTGGATTATGTATTTTAACATAGATTTGCATCACGATTATTTTACAAACCCGCAGATTTCAATTCCACCATCGCAAGTAAACCACTCGCGTGTGTAAGTACTTACCCACCACGGTACCTCAAACTGCGCACGCGCATTATTTAACATCTGTCAAAGGTCAGTGCCGCGAACTTGGGGACATTGCGCTTGACTTTTATTGAAGGATGGTCATTAATACGGTGATTATTATTTACTTACCAATGAATCTTTCAACATCCTTGTTTTTTGTGTGTTTTATTATTCATCATTGCTTTTTGATCATTGCTGCTTATTTCAATTATTTGTGGTCGGCTTACACCTATTTATTTTTTGTGGTATGTGGTTAAGCTAAATGAATGTAACCTTTTAAATAGATTCGTGGATTTTATTATGTTAGCAAAATAAGCCGACGTATTGGACGTCGTAATTTTGCGTGTTGATAGCAATCTAAATTGATTTGGCCCAAAGTTTGGCTACAAATTTGTCGCCATCAGTAGCGTCCCTCAGTTCCTGAAACGAAAGACAACAGGACTTGCAGGACATGATATTAAGTGTCCCGTCGTTCGTCGAACAGCAACACATTTACACTCTAGGGCGAAGTTATCTATGAATCTCCAACTGAGCAGGTTTTTCTTGCTTCGGCCAACCTGGGTCCAGAGTCTGTTTAAATACTTCTACATTGGTTACCTGCCAGAATACTACAAAAATCACTATTATATTGTGTTGTTCCTCTATTATTATTCTGTTAATGATATGTGAAAACTTGTAGTTGGCTGTCAATCACATTTTCAATTTCTTAGGGCGTATTTCACCAATGAAACTTAACGCGATCAGCATTTTTAATACGTGTTCAAGGGCTGTCAGTGTCAAAATTGTTATGGAATATTCTACATTGACAGCTCTTGAACGCGTTTAGATGTGCTGAACGCGTTCAATTTCATTGGTGAAATTTGCACTTAGACTTTTCTAGCTGTAAGTCTTGCAAAGGATCAATCTTCCTAGCCTTTTCCCAACTATCTTGGGGTCGGCTTCCAGTCTAACCGGATGCAGCTGAATACCAGTATTTTACATGGAGCGACTGCCTATCTGACCTCCACAACCCAGTAACTGAGTAATACGATACCCCTTGGTAAGACTGGTATCAGACTTTCGGGCTTCTGACGACTCGTTACGACTGTCAAAGATCCACAAATGACAGCCGGGACCAACGGCTTAACGTGCTTTCCGAGGCACGGAGGAGTCTCGTTATGTAAAAATGGTCAACCATCTACTGACCAACCCCGGCGAGCGCAGCTTAACCTGATGGATCGACCCGTGCGGCTTGTTATTACTTAGCCACGAGCTCCTCTTGCAAAGGATATAAATATAAATAAAATCACATCAAAATCTGTCCAGCAATTTCCAAGATTATCAAAACAGCCATCTCAAACTTGTTTATCAATTTATGATACATACGCAGCGGGTGAAGAAATGTGTATAATTTCCTACTCAAGAATTACATTACTTTAAAAGTATAATTAATTTGATAATTACAACATTAAGACAAGCCTTAAAATAACGGCTATGTTAATATAATGTTACTTCTCGTCGGTTTGTATGTCATTTAGAAAGGACATTAATTACATCACTTCATGCTTGTAATTCTGGCAGTGTAAGCAGCTATTCACTGAATGTAAGCTAAAGTATAAGAATCTGTCTTTGCTTAAGTTTACCTTTAAATGAGTCGGCTGAATTTAAATATTGTTAATTGATAGTTCAAAAACCTAGTTATGAGTTTATTGGATTTTTCTATCGGGAAATTCTCAGTAGCAGCCCGGAGTCTGGATTTATGCCCGGTTGATGACAATATGCCATTTATATCTAAGAATGGAGTAACCATTCTTATCAGGGTATCAGGGTTGTTGAAATTATACATGTGAAAACAATGTAGAAAGACATGCACGTTAAAAGCGTCCACAATAAAATATTATAACAAAAAACCATTCAAAGATTAAAATAAATTAAAATAAGCCATGGCAGCTAAGTGACGGCACCCGCTCACGAACACGACGCATGGATCAGCATCAGCACCATTTAGAAGGAAGCTAAATGATCCAACACATGCGCCACCATCAGCGAGACATTTGAGTGAGCATGACATACTCTCAACCACATTCAATTCAATGAAAGACATATTGCCCGGTAAATGGTAGCTCTATAGTATATATTACTCACACCTGTGCTCATGCAATTATACAATACAAAGGAGATTGAGTTTATTCAATGCAATGCTGTTGGAGCTGCTGAACAGCTCCAACAGTATTTTCAAATGTAAATCAATTAGTTGTGGTTGTAGAACAGGACCAGCATTGAGCCAAGCATTTTTTGATTTTGAAAAAAAAAAATAACTTGAAATCCCTCAATCTTATAATATGCGCCTGCATAGTGTTTGAATTTCGTCTCATTCAGTTGAAGTATGTTGGGAGGAATTTTATTGTAACATTTTAAACAGTACCTACCCCATGAAAGATGAGTCTACTTTAGCCCGTCTGAAACCTGGTGGAACTAATAGTTCCCTATTTCTATTACTATAATTAACTGTAAGTTCGTTCATTCACGCTCATTAAATCTACACTTAAGCTGAACTTGAATAATAAACATTCGATTGCAAAAGCTTTAATTTTATTTACATAGTAACCAGTATAATTATTATTTTAATTAAATTACCTAAACCATTTGGCAATGACTTTGATTAATGAAACCCACAAACACATTTCAATTATGCATACTTATTTTTTTTTTACAATTTGGAGTTAAATTCTATACATTTTCGAAAGGTCTAAAAGGAAATAAGTTTAAGAAGTAAATAAAGGATTATACTTACCTAAGTTTTTTTTCTACAGTAGTCATAATAGGTATGTAATGATTAATAGCGATGTTTTGACCTCTGAAAATAAGTAGGTAAATGATGTACACTCATGTGCTCAATATAGCGTTACGTCACAACATACACTGAAAAAACGCAACATCACCGTGAATGGCTGTAAATATATCTAAACACTGACGTCAGAAAACTTTCATTCTCTATTTAGATCATCAACATTTCCAACATTTCAGATTTTTGCTAAAACCCCAGGTCTAACCCAGGTTATGGTCTACTCATGTGCCAAATTTCATCCAAATCCGTTCAGCCGTTTTAGCGTGAAACCGTAACAAACGAACAAACAAACAAACTCACTTTCGCATTAATAATATTAGATAGGATAATCTATGCGGGATTAGATATTGCTAAACAGCGGGTGGTAATCACCTTGCAAATGAGCTATTGACAGATAACAAGTTGCTATTGTATATAGTTACAGCTACATACTAAATCAAAATAATGTCGATGAGTACGAGGCTAAATTCTCAACGAAGAAGCAATACGCAAATTGTGCAATTTTATTTATATTTTTATTTAATTCTTTATTCAAGTAACAAGGACTCAATTGTGTTAGTAAACTTATGAACTATGTATGTTAGTTCATTTCATTAAAATTAAAATTTTATTTCACCCCATGACAGATGGCACTGCAGTGATTTATATAAATAAATATGCAATACCTTTGTATTTCCCGATGTAGGATTCCTAACAACCTACACAATAACACAATAAAAACAACACACAACAATAATCCTACACTACAGGATTACAGACAAAAATGTCTCTCTCGCCGATATGCACATAAATTTAATAGGTATAAAAAAATATACACACCAGCTCATTAAAAAAAAAACTCGTTGAATTGTTGTCTCTTTCCCACACAGCAAAAGCCAATACCCTCAACCACTGCACCATAGTCATCAAAGAAAAGGTATCTAATATGAAATTCATTGTCTTTTGTCATTTGAGATAAAATTTATCCAGGCAGCTCTACTTAGCAACTATCCATTATTTATTTAGCCTCGTACTACTATCCCACTGGGCAAACCGCCCCCTCCCCACCAAGTCCTTCCAGGAACTCTTTGACACCTCGAACCAGCTCAACTCACCACTTCTTCATGGGGCAGCCTCAGCGGCGCCGTTCATGCTCCGTCACCCTGGCATTTTTGCAATAAAAAAAACTAATTAGCAAATCCAAAACTAGGGGTCACTAATGACAAGTTTAAACGCACAGTTAACTCCTTGACACGGTTAAATAACATTAACAAACCATTTATCCGTATGTGTGTAATTACCTACGAAAATGCTACACTATTATGCAAATATCATTTTAGTTTGAACGCTCTTCATTATTTATTATGCTTAATGATTATGGCGAGTTTAAGATTATGTAGTTTTAAGTGTAATTGGTTTTCACATACGCATGCATGCATTCATGCTTATTAAGATTGAAGTGAGTTAAGAAAACATTGATAGCTTCGAAAAATTGATCGTAGCTTTTGGTTACAAATGCGTTACTGTTAAAAATCTAAATAATTATATGCAAATGGATCATTTTTTGTAGAACTATTAGGTTTTGCCCGCAACCTTGCCCGCTTGGAGGTCGGATATATCCCATGGGACCGTACTACCGGAATCAATAGAATCTTATGCCTAATCCGTTCAGCAGACAAACAATTTATTTTTGGAATTTTTAATATTATAAATAGGTACGGATGAAGACTACACTTCATGAAACAATTTTTTCTGTAGGTACCATTGTTTGGATTGCACTATCGGTCAGTAACTGCCCTATTGCAGGTTGAAGGTTGTTTTCATACAAGGCAAGAATGAGCAATCAACACCATCCTCGCTCCCTGCAAGTAGGTTAGTTATGCTATTTCGTAGAGTACTTTAGGTTGCAGAACCCTGCTCGTACCTTTATATTACGCATTAGAATATTACTTTTTGTTAAGGAGGTTATCAATCATGATTGTTTTTTATATTATGTCCAGGATTGCGATTGCACCTTCTTAGTTATTATTCACAAAACAGATAAGATATAGATGATTGCATCAATGTTACACTAATTAAATGTATTTATTTCGAAAATGCATTGCATTAAAATTAATAAATTTTTGAAATACCAACTGTTACTCGTGTATCTAACAAGAAAATATCTTAGTAAAAATTTAAAATAAATCATACTTACCATTTCTAATTAGTAAACGGATGCGGAAATCAATAATTTAAAATCGTATAAAAATATGAATAATATCGTTATAAAGTGAGTGTCTGTAGATCCGTCTAGCTATGTCGATTATCTAAATTACTGAATTTATTATGATGCGGTTTAGTCATTAAAAAGTTTAGAAAACCAACGACTATCAATAACAATGTATCATTAAATTCAAGTAACAAAGACAATGAAAGTAAACAAACATAATTAAACTTTAAACTTTAACGTATGAAGTTTAAATGATTACAGAAAATTATTGAAACATCGCAAATATTTCATATCTTAAGATAATTAGAGCACTTAACCCGTCACCCATTTGAGCTGTATCGCCAAAAATCCGAAGCCTCACCCACTAAACCCAAAAATGAAAAATAGTCCATTTGCAACCCGAATTCGTCCTCGATAGCCTCTCTAGCAAAGTAAAAGTAGACGGTCTGATCTCAGCTATATAAACGGATCGTTCCGAGCACAAGGCATCACACATCAGCCAGCGTTCAACCAAACTAGACATGGCCAAATACATCGTAAGTTGGAGTGCAGTGAATGTGTTGTGTCGTGTGAAGGTGCACTATGCACACCGTGTGAAGTGGACTTAAGTTTCGTAAAAATCGGTGTTTTCTGGATGTGCTTTCGGACGTCTCCGAGACTTGCCAAGGATTGCATCATCATTTCTAAGTGTTCTGTACCAGTTTTGGGAAAATGGAACACTTTGTGGAGAGGCGTGTGATCCCGGCTTTAGGAGTG
Organism: Conistra vaccinii; assembly: GCA_948150665.1. NCBI lineage: Eukaryota > Metazoa > Arthropoda > Insecta > Lepidoptera > Noctuidae > Conistra > Conistra vaccinii. Next base: position 23,414,094 of record OX411325.1, read on the forward strand.
ATAGCTTCGAAGCTACACGTTATAATTATGGGCTGATTAATTGCTGATATGTTGGTGACTGAGCCAATTACTTATGCATAAGTCTCGTCTATGCATTTAGCCAAAACATCGCATTAAAATTTATCTCCACAGGTTTATGAAAGTTTGGGAATCGGTATCTTAATTTAATGTTTGTTGACAGGTCGCCCTCGCCCTCTTGGGTTGCGCCGTCGCCGAGCCTCCCGTGGGCTACAGTTACTCTGCCCCATCATCGCACTCGTCTATCTCGCTGGGCAGCCTCAGCGGCGGCGGCCACTACGAGTCCGTGCCCATCGGACATTCCGAAAGCGAGGGCTACTTCGTAGACCCTCATCTCCTCCACAAAATCAAGAACATCCTCTTGTCCGAGGAGATCAAGAACCAAGGCCACAGCTCCGGTGGTCACGGACATGGACACATCTCATCCCACTACGGTGCCCCTGCCCCCGTGTACGGTGTCCCCCACGAGAGGGTCGTTGGCATTGAACTCGACCACGTCCAGCAGGCCATCCAGGTCGCTCAATACCACCAGGCTCAGGAGGCGTATGCCAGCGGTCACGGTAGCTACTACTCCGGTGGACACGGAGGCTACTCATCCGGCGGACACGGAGGCTACTCATCCGGCGGTGGCTACTCTTCCGGCGGTGGCTCCCACTACACCACCATTGGAATCCCCTCAGGATCCTACGGAGTCCCCTCCAGCTCATACGGCCACCCCCACTAAACGACCAAATTGTTAGTCATCTCATCTCATTTAATGTAAATCATGTGATCGCATCCTAGATGTTATTATGTATTATATTTGTTGTTATAAGTTTCTGTAAATAAAAGAACAATCTATTTTGTACGAACGACTCCTTGATTTAATGTCCAAACTTTCATATCCCGAGGTACCGCAACTGGCACATCTTGGTGCTACAATCGTAAAACCATAAGCGGTTCAACAAAAAATATATTAATGCGAAACAAAAACATGTTTCGACGCCTTAAAGAGCTGCAATAGGTCCCTATCGAAAGTCGTTTTCGATAAAATCGAAAGTACCGATGTCAGCGGACGACTTCATGACATGCATGTGACGTAATTGACGTGCAATTTTATAATAAAGTGGAATTAAGTCTTTTTTTTTCAACATATTAAGTTACATACTTAGCACCTCACAAAATGAATCACTCTTGATTTCGCAACCTGCTGACCGAGATACGTGAACGTAACAACCTTAAAACCAATGAAGAATTAGAAATTACGGTTCGAAATACCAGATCGTACTTTCGAGGATTAGATAAAAATGTCGAAACTGGCTATAATGCAAGGCATCTCGTGTTGCGTCAGAGCGGCCATTTTCGCGAAATTAGCGAATAATTTTGCTCGAGTTGTTAATCCGAATGCACCATGCACTTTCTCCGTACAACCTCGGGTGTTCCAAATCTTGAATGGTTATATAATTAACGCATGAGGAGCTGCGAATGATCTGGTCGTATACATCTGTAGGATCTTGTTTAGGTACATCAAATTATTCGGTTACTTAACGCCATTCTGTTAATTAGCAGATTCTGAGGTTGTGAGATTCAAGACTTACGTATCATTTTTTTAGATGTTTTGGTAATTACCATGTTCATCATCATCGACCTCCATTTTATTAAGTTCTTCACTCGTTTCGTCTCGTATTTTGGGTGTGATTTCACCGAAAACTGAGTAATGACTTTTTTACGAGCGATGCGAAAATTGAGCTCCTGAATTATATTTTTTTGTTCTTATCACTTTCTCCCATCTTGCAACAAGTTCTTGTAATATGTTTTCTGAAGCCAAAGGCTAATGTGATAGTACTTAATTTAAGTATTGTTATTTTGGTATTTTATGTCATTATTTTTCCAATACTTACGATTTTCTAAAATCACTTTAATTTAGAGTAAGTTACTAAGCTCACAGAAAATCCAGGCCATATTATCGCATGATCATCATAAACACTATTAGGCTGTGGTAGCCCATTGGTAACGACCCCAATTTACGAATTGTAGGTCGTGGGTTTGAACCCACAGGCTGGCCATTGAGATTTTGTAATTTATTTCGTCAACACTGCTCTCAAAACGGTGAAGGAAAAAATTCGTGAGGAATCCAGCACGTCCTAGAACAAAAAAATCGAAGATATGTGACATCCACCAAGCCGACGACGACGGGCCCATGTGGCGGATTACGGCCCGCTCCCTCTCATAGAGAGGAGGCCTGTGTCCCAGCAGTGGGAACAGTATATGGTTATGCAACTTGACGAGAAGACCACGAAAAGAAAAAATAGATCCACGAGCAAATCTGTTATCAGTTTTTTGACTTCAAAGTTTTGAGTTGATTAAATATCTACAACATTCTAATATATTGCCGACATTTACTTAGTCATCTAAACGATCGAGATAATTTTTTTATTAACCATCAGCTGATATAATTAGTAGACTACTGTGTCTCTAGATACCTACACGTATTAATCTCAAAAACTCAGAGTAAATATTAGTTTTTCGCAATCAAATTGTGCCATTTAAATAAATCCATGCTCTCAAGCACTCATTATGAATGCAAAAGTAGTTCTGCCTGTTGGTCTGTTCAAAATTCACCTAATCTACTGAAACGATTGTTATGAAATTTGCGAAACAGGTAGTTTGGGACTTGGAGAAAAGCATAGGCAACTTTTCATTCTGTATATTATGGTGATTGGTAATTAGTGACTTTAGCGCCAATCTATCGCTAACGCTAAATCATCTCTTCATTTCTGTATGTCCAAATTACACAATAGTCATAATAAAACATTATATGTAACAAATTCTCACAATGTAATATACGAAGTAACCGAAGACCAACGCTCCGTCGCATTAGATAGTAGTAACACTGGTTTTTGAGACTATTGTATAACAACAAACAAACATCATATACTTTATTATGATATACGCGTTATGTTTGTCAATATGGTGAATATAGCTCGGACCGTGGCGTGGACTGGGAATTTTTCTTTTTGGTGTATTCCTGTTGTCCCCGTAGAAATGTCCCCGTTAAAGGTGACAAAGGGAATTTAATAAAATAAAATACTTCCCGTTGTTCCCGTTGTCCATGTACGCTGTAAGCGGACAACGGGAAGTAATTATAATTATTTTACTTTGTCACCTTTAACGGGGACATTTCTACGGGGACAAGGGAATACACCAATTTTTCGTATTAAAATTTTACTACGTGACTTAAAAGTTTAGAGCCTTATTGGTTTTGTAGTCAAACGTTAGTATATACTGGCCTCACTAGGCCAGTATATACTAACGTTTAAGGTCTTGTATGCAGAAATCAGTCCATCCCCAATTTAGAAAATAATATGCAAACAATTCAGGCTTTTTAAAACCAAAATAATAGAAAGAAGAAATAAGAGGAAGAATAGTCTATAAGACCTCCTCCTCTGGTATTGCTACTCACGCAGATAATCCATAATTTCGTTTTGTTCTATATTTAATACGATACACCTAGGTATTCTATCGATCAAACGAAAGAAAGAAGAAAGAAAGAAAATACGTTTATTTGTGGTAAACTTAATTTATTTATTTGCTTCAGACAAAATTATCCATAATTTGTTAGTAGGTATACTTAATAACTATGATTAGCAATCCATATAATTCAAATATACACAACAATCATACTATCTATCTACACATTAAATATCAGAAATATATAATTCACATAAAATCACAAAATCACAATCATCTTTAACTTATAAAACTGTTCAAATTCGTCAAAATAACTAAAAATTCAGGAAATTCATTAATATCAAGAAAATCACTAAGAACATTAAAATCATTAAAATCATCAAAACCATTAAAATCATCAAAAAAAAAAAAACATTAACTTCATTAAAAAGATTAAAATTATTAAAAAAGATTGAAGAACAACAAAATAAATATATATAACAGTCAGTTCCTGGTCTTTCCGACATGCAATTGTATGCAATGCCACAATATTGGGCAGTCAATTCTACCAGCCACAACGCTAAGAATGCTGTTGCCACTGCCGCGGGCACGACTTAGCAACGATGCAGCTCTCTTCCTGAGGATGGCATGGAAGCCATCGATACGAGCGTCGGCAAACATGCCCGAAGCGCTGCAGTGCCTCGGCAGCCGCATCAACATCCTGAAGGCATTATTGTACTGAATGCGCAGGGCGTTGATTGCCTTTTGCGTATATTTGACCCATAGACTGCACGTATAGAAAGATTGACAAAACGCCCGAAACAATGTTACTTTAACTGCTTTACTGCAGCGCGCAAATCTACGAGCCAACATATTGCATCGGACAGCCAACGCCCGGCGCTCCCTCTCAATATCCTCGTAGTCTGAGAGGTCATCCGAGACCCAGTGGCCCAGGTATTTAAATCGCGCAACTCTGGGTAAAGAAACACCGTCTATGAGGACGGGTGGTACGTGTGTGACCTTATGACCTGGTGATTGGAACACCAAAAGCTCGCTTTTCTTTACATTATACCTGAGCCCATGGGCCCCGGCGTATTCCACACATATAGCGAGCAGTTTTCGAACGGCGCTTATAGAGGGTCCCAGCAAAAAACATGATGCATAGAAAGAATAAAAAAACATGAAAATTACCATATGCGTCACATAAACCCAAAACAGCCATCGCTCAGCATAATGCTGCGACCTAATGCGAGAAAGAGCCCCAGCGCTGGTTTCCAGCGACAGCCGGAAGGAAAAAAAGCAAGTTTATTCGCTTTCAATAAGCCAATATCAATTTAAATTAATTGATTAGCAACAATAGTTAGTGCATATAAGAATAAAAAATAACCATCGCTTCATTGTTCATTTACCACGCCAATTATTAAGACAATGAACCTGAGTGATATCGTGTAATAATAAAATTAAACAAATATGTGTTATGCTATGTAAATTAAAGAAACTCGTAGTTTTTTTTTTTTGTTGGTAGGTGTATTGACGTGTGCTAGCTGACATATGGCAAATTATTTAATTTAATATGTTGTGTTGCGTAATGTAAATTATTTTCCATACTTATTGTATATGCTTAATCAAGTTTTTCTAACTGAACAGACAACAGTGCTGCTGGGGAGTTTGTTGCGCCACTTCTTCCCAGCTAAAGCACTAGGAAGTGGTGAAGGGTGGGCGTTGCGGGACTGTCTTATGTAATTTTGACGTTCGTAAAGTGCTGATTCTCAGCCTAGTTTGAATAAATAACTTTTGAATTTGATTTGCGGATGATTGCCTTATTCACCACGAGTCGGAAACAGATGCTTGAAAGATTATTGGTACAGCAAATTTCAGTTTTGTTGTGTATGTGTACGATATTATGGTGCTTGGCCTATTGAATATGGTTAATGGTAACCGCTACCCTTTTTACTAGGTTGAGATATTCACTCCTGGATACTCATCAATAGTCTTCGCCCTGACGAAACTCTAGGCTTAAGTAGCGATCTTTTTTTCAACTTATACTTAGGACAAACCCTTGCCTCCAGTATAATTTAAAGAAAGGTTGCTATATAAGCCAGAAAGATGCTGTTTAGCTGTTAAGATTAAGGTTAGCTACCCTGCCAAACTTAATTTTAACAGCTTCAATACTTTGATAGTCAAGTTGGTCTACGTGTAATTAAGTATAAGCATTTCAACTTACAACATTTGCATAGCCATATAATATAATCGAGTAATTCAAAATCGACAAGACTTGACTTACCATACATGAGTTATTGTTTTTCAAATAACAGTTGATACATTACCAGTTACAACCAGTTTTATGGCTTAAACTCCTGGTTAATTATCTACTTATCTAATTATAGCCACAATTCTCCTATCATTTTATAAGGTAGAAGACTGCGCCCCGTGGTTCCACCTGCATAAGTGACGATGCTGTAAGAATGTCGGAATAAAAAGTATTCTATGTCCTAAACTAGGTCATGGTCTACCCGTGTGCCAAATTTCATCCAAATCTGTTCAGCCATTTTAGTGTGAAAGCGTAACAAAAAAACTCACTTTCGCATTTATGAAAAATTTTTAGCCAGTGCGCAAATATTAAACACACGACTTTACTCATCATTATGAACAACTTTTACTATGGGAACGAACCTGAAATCGCGAAAAAAAAATATGCTGTTCCCTACATCTTAACGAGTTATGCGAACATAAATGTATGGAACAGCTGATATTTTTGCGCTATTTCAGGTTTGATCCCATAGTAAACGTTGTTCATAATGATGACTAAATTCATGTGTTTGCATGTGTGTTTGTGTGTGTGTCATGTGTTTGCGCACTGGTAATTTTTTTTTCCTGTGTATCACTAGGCTTTGCCCGCGATTTCGTTTGCGATCCAGGATGAAAAGTACCCTATATCCTTCTCCGGGCCATGGTCTATCCATGTGCCAAATTTTATCCAAATCTGTTCAGTCGTTTTAGTGTGAAAGCGTTAGAAACAAACAAACCCACTTTCGCATTTATAATATTATAGTTAGCATTGATTGACCACCGGTAAAACCAGTCTTGGGTATAAATTGGTCATATTTGACCCCTGCCCTGTATGAGTTTAGTTGCCAACTTAGTAGGTACACTGGTATTCAGGACAATGGTGATGGTGTAATGTCCTGGGTTAGGTTTTAGCAATTTGCTTGCTACATTAAAATAGCATCCACGCGTGGCGTTGCTCAAATGCTTAAATTTAGGCCTAGTGCTCACTGGTCAGTCGACCCTGTTATCTTGCTGACTGGCTAGTAGTTTGTCCACGGTATGATTTATGCTTATAAGCATATTGTGGAATTCAGTAGGTAGCGTTCTTATCTTTACAATTGATACAAATATAATACGTAAAGCAGAAGTATTTTTTTACTTCTCTAATCTCCGGAACTACTTGTCGGATTTGAAAAAATCTTATTGCATTTGGTTGCCCAATTTTTGAGGAAGGCTAACATTACGCTACGACCCTTAGGAGCCGAGAAAAATAAAGAACGCTAAACGAAAAATGACTGATAAGTGCTGCCTCTAACTTGGCTTCACTTGGTTTCCTCACGATGTTTTCCTTCACCTTTTTAAACAAGTGATATACAATACGCATATAAATTCGAAAAATCTCAGAGGTGCGTCGTGGATTCGAACTCCAGACCTATAACTTGGCTCCCACCACTAGGCTATCGCTGCTCTACTCCTCGTATAAAGTCACTATAATACAAAAATGCGCAATAGAAGAATACTAGAACTATCAATAATTACGTAATCACGCTATGTAAATAGAGATATCTTTCATAAACGGTTACACTCATAAACAAAGACAAGTTTACGCCCATATTATGGCTCGAAATAATTTGCATTGAATAGGTCACCCAAAGATGGAAGGAGAAAGTTCATCTTGGACTGTGTTTCATTGTTCTCAATGACCATCCGACGGGGTACGTTATTTAAAGGATTCTTGTTGATAGTAGAACTAGCTTGATTTTGGTTATTTATTTTCTTTCTGTGAAAAAATGTTGAAAGTTGCAAATAATTCAATAAGACAAAGTATTTTAAATTCCACCTAGAATTTTTACTAGTCGGTACCTTGACCGATTTTGGTACCTAGAAACTAAATGAAATAAGCTACATATTTTAGATTTTAGATACTCAACGCCACCTCAGATAAGTCTCTACAACCCCGCCCTGTTGGGCAAGTAAAAAATCTAAAGGTACGACCTACATAGAAATTCGATTCGATTATATAGAAACCAGAGTGTCGCGGCGTCATGTCGCCTATCGTTGCTTCCTGCAGCCGGCTACAGTTTTGTACCTTTAATGAACCATCATCAATTTGATTAACAGCAAAATACACATAAGACTTTTATTCCGTCACACATAATCAGCCTATAATGTTCCCACTGCTGGGACACAGGCCTCTCTCTGTGAGAGGGAGTTGAGTAATTCTGTCAACAAGTCTAATTCTAACCAGAAAGTTGAGCACTACTTCAAAAACAATAGGTATTTTGATCATAATCTCTAAAAAATAATACACGGAACTAAGCATTTCGCCGGCGACAACAATGCTTGAATATAATTTAAATAATTTATGCTAATTAAATGTCCGAATTCTAATAAAATGTACGTAACGAAACGCTGCAATTATATAATGTTGTTGCATTTATATATTTACATATTTAGTGGATTTAATTAATTCTTGGTTGGCGCCTGTGGTTGCAAATAATCTTGAGAAGTTTTTGCAAAGTCTGGTTAGGTCATCTGTCTTCTATAATGTTCTAGAAATCACAGAAACTTTTCTTCTCTCTGGTACTCATACTCGGTAAGGGTGTTCTCTAACCAGGAAAATACTATAGAGGGGACTAAATTGATGAACATTGCTAACTTATTTTGGGTAGGTATTTTCTTCCAATTCCCGGACAGGCCTATGTCCGGCTCTGGGCAGTAGGTATCCACTAGTACAATTTTTCATTGCCCGACAGGGTCCATATTGGTCTTTTACTTTGTTATACCATCTATGTAACATATGGAATGCAATAAAGAATTGAGTATTGAGTCCTTGGCAATAATCTGCCAACTCAGACTTAGCTGTCCACTGCTGGACGATAATCCTTTCCCAAGTTGCGCCAAGGCACCCGGTTCTTCCCCTTCTGCATTCAGATTTACACAATAATGCTTCCGTTTTAACATAGTCTGTTTGAACCCTGACAGAATCGACCAACTGTCGCACAGCATTCTGAAAATTATATTCTTCTCCACCCACAGTTTTATTTAGGTAGGTACCTACGTACACACCCACATTGTCATTTTACTACCAACCAACTTGGAATATCTAAACACTACAAGAAAAACAAATGCAGGTCAGGATATACAAGAGAAAGCTATCTTAAGATTAGTGACGTAACTGAACAGATTGTAACGAATTGTAAATTTTCATCGCGTGGGCAGTTTGTCCAGGTATTGTGTGGAATCGCTAATCTTATAAGCGCTCACATAATGCTACTGTGATTCTTGAGTGTTATGACCGATGCACTTCCTAAATAGTGCATAGTGTCTATTAGACATGGGAAATGGACATGTAACTGAGCGTGAAGAAACTCCATAATGAGCTATTAGTAGTCTCATCATCTGCCCGCCTTTTCCCAACTAAGTTGGGGTCGGCTTCCGGCGACTGGAAGAATACCAGTATTTTACATGGAACGACGCAGAGCAGTGGTGGCCCAGTGGTAGCGGCCGCGTCTTACGAGTTATAGGTTGTTGGTTCGAACCCAAGCAGGTGCTTTACTTTGTGTAAATTATTTCATCACCACTGCTCTCAAAAACCGGCATGTCCTAGAACTAAAAATTCGAAGACATGTGACATCTACCAACACGCACTGGGCCCGCGTGGTGGATTACGGCCCACTCCCTCTCACCGAGAGGAGGCCTGTGTCCCAGTAGTGGGAACATTATAGGCTGATTATGTACATGGAGCGACTGCCTATCTCACCTCCACAACCCAGTAACTGGGTAATGTGGTATGTTTTGGTAAGACTAGTTGTCAGTTTCGGGCTTCTGACGACACGTAACGACTGTCAAAGATCCCCGAATGACAGCCGGGACAACGGCATAACGTGCTTTCCGAAGCACGGAGCTCGGTTTGTTAAGATGGTCACTCATCTATGGACCAACCACGGCAAGCGTAGCGTTACCTAGTCGATTGACCCGTGCGGCTGTTACTATTGGGCAGGACCTATTTACACATGATACTTAAAGAAATATTATCATTTATGGCCAAGCTAAGTATCGAATAAAAAGCTCACCAGTCAGGTTTTATTTTTCTAGAAAGTCTATAGCCACGATGTGTAGGCAGACGTATAAATGTTTTACATAATAATATTTGAATAATCTGCGAATGATGATATATTGATAAATACGATTAGATTGGCAAATTAATCCTTAGATATGTAGGTTTGTTTATGTCATGTTAAAGTGTTGAATTAAGTTTTTAAATTATTATGTTTATGTAAGCATGTTTAATTATTTTATTTCTTTGCTTTATTCTGTCTTTTTGCGCTGAATTTTCTTCGTTTTATTTTCTTGTATCTTCAAGGTTGTGCCTGTGAATCCGATTGAATACTGGTTAAAGTTTATGATGAAAAGTGAATATTCGCTTCTTGCCTTTATTAAATCCAAATCAGAATATATACTGCCTTGAAGATTATTACCTATTATTACAAGTGGACACTTGTAAAAATCTGTGACAATTTCCAAAATAAAATACTATAGTCTAAAACCATTTAAATTTTAGGATGTGACTTAAATTATTCATACTTATCTGTCTATCCCTTCGGAAGTCTGTGATAGGTGAACGATCAATCTTGCGCGGGCGCAGGTATGATGTCCGCAGTGCGCAAGTGACAGGCGGACGGCGGAGATAGTGATCTACGGTGAACCATTAATTATTTTCGGTGGAGTATAGGCAGAAGTGAAGGTTGTTATGCAAAATTTGGTCGGTTGTTTTATTTTATTAATATTTTTTCTAAATAAGGTCTCATAAGAAGGCAGCTATTGGACAATAGTATGGGCGTGGACAATCCTGGTTTTGGTACGATGCATCTTAGTAGAAGTCTGCAATATTGCGCGGAGGCTTCACACACGCCAAGACGCCTCGTCCCTGAAATGCCGTAATTTTTTTTACATCAACTTTAATTATTTGTATTGAAAAAGAAAGAAAAACAATTAAAAGTATTTATTGTGACTCGCACAGGAGATCACAAATTAAACTCAAACACACTAATTGATAAATAAATAAAAAATACAGTAAAAATAAAAATAAAAGCAGAAAGTTCTGTACTAGACCAATTTATACGCTCCTATCTCAGCATGATGCTGCGACATTTAAAAATAAATGTATAGATTTTAAACACAGAACAATAAAACAAGCCACTTCTCTAAATAAAAATAAATTGCATACCCCATAACTCTAGACCCATATCTACAATGTGCGTTCAGTTTTTATTTAATAATCTAATCAGTGAAATCAGCGGGGATAAGTATCGGTACATAAGAACTGACCCACCTGACGACTCTCACTTGTACCAAGACTCCAAGTTATTACTGGCATCAAATGACCACCACATCAGAAGACCCACTGGGCACAAAACGCCAGAAATCACACACAAATCAGTTGTAAGTGTAATGGGTCCTACACACAGTGCCGGAAGCATGGCCGCCGTCTTTTGCCGCGCGGCACGTGCCAGCGGCTTTTGCGCCTTCATTTTTTTTTGTGCGGCTGGGCCAGGCGCGCCGCGGCTTGCCCGGCGGCAAGGCCGGCTCACGTGAGGCTCACAAAATATCACAAGGGGAGGGGGGGTAGTTAGATATCACGTGTATAAAATTATTTTTTCGTTTAACGCGCTTTTCTAAATCGAAAGCGGCCCCCTAAATAAAATATTTTTCTTTTTAAAGATAAAAAATTCTGTAATTTTTTTAAGATTAAAAATACACGTGGCTTTGGGTACGGGGAGGGGTTAGTCTTAAACCTCACCACGTATCACCACGTATCACCAGGGGTGAAGAGGGGGTTAAAAGGTTACGAAACATCACGTGATTAATGGACGACTGTCAAGCCATAAGTTAGTGACGTGATGACTAGGCCTTTTAAAAATATAAAAGAGATGGCCACCTTTTTATCAAATGAGGAGTAGTAACAATATCCTTAAAAGAAGAGGCAACAAATAAAAATGTTAGCTTAGAGTTCAGTAGTTGATAAAGACTGATTTTTAATTATTAAAAAAGCAGTTAATTACTTGAGTGGAACTTCTGAAACCTCTGTATTGTCCCACTGGCTATTGGCCACAGCAATACAGACCATTATAAGTTTTTGTTGAGTATAATGATGTGTCATTTTGCGGTCATTAGAGTGTTTATACGCATCGGCTTGTTAGTTTTGTCAAATTGAGTGGCAATTGAAGATTCTGTGAATTATTTACTAGGAAAAAATGTTTAAAGCGCGTAGGAGAAATTTATGAGAGTTGCTTGATCAAATGAAATGATTAATGACTCGTCATTTTTATTACCAACTGCTTTTAAGGTAAAATGTTTCTTATTTCTGTTTTCATACACGAATTCTTAAGAAGATATTATCATCCAAAATCAGTAACGAGTGTACCAATATGTTTTTCATGTAAAATTTTATTGGTCAATTAATTGATTTGATAACCAACAGGATTTTAATTTCATATAGGTGTTTAACCATTTAGTTTGTTGTAAATTCTTCCACAGTAACATCTAACCTGTCCATCATAAATTAATTTACCGATCACTTTCAATATCTCGAGATTGCAGTGAAAGTAATATTGTCTAGTTCTGTGTGAATGAGTGAGCTATGACTTGACCAGTAATACTCGTATAATGGCGTAGTATTTCATAATACTTTGTATGTAGTAAGTGAAGATTACTTTATATTATCATGATCCGGTTATTGAAGAATGATTGTGTGTAACTGGAACAAGAGCAATGTTTTATTTATGACGATGACGATGATTTGTATGAGCCGATCCGGCCTGTTCCTTGCTGTGCTCCTTTAGTGACGCCGTCCGTACCCCACAGCGGGTATCCTTAGCGTGTAGTCACTTAGCTTAAAATGTTATGCCCTAGCTGGAGGTCTTAATTTATTAAGGCATCCATGCAGGACAGTCTGGTTAAACAGCCGACTACCTCTTTCCTTTATTTCATTGCACTTCTTATTCTAGAAAAAATATCTTATTTTTGTCACTATTTATTGAACACCTCAAAGTTGTCAATGATAGAAGAATCATTTCTGCCTATAATGTTCCCACTACTAGGACACAAACCTTCTCTGAAAGAGGGAGTGGGCCGTTCACCACGCGGGCACAGTGCGGGTTGGTCACATGTCTTCGAATTTTTAGTTCTAGGACATGCCGGTTTTCTCACAATGTTTTCCTTCGCCATTTTGAGAGCAGTGGTGATGAAATAATATAAACTATCTACGACCTACAATTTGTAATCTAATCTCTGCCTGATTGTTTATTGGAAATTGATAATTCTTTATAAGTAAATGCTGACAAAAGTTAGTCTTGTCTCTGCGGGCTCTACACAACAGACTAATTTAGACTAATACTCGGACTTGCTAATATACCTTCTCCTCCATATACCGGACAAAACCACACTCGTCTCACCTATGTTTTAATCTACAATCACAAGACTTACATAACACACATTCACTAATCAACTTTTCTTGACTAACAAACCACAGAATTTTGATTGGTTACACGCCGTTTCTGTATGTTGAGATGAGAGAATACATTGCTAAAAATCGTTCCGTAGTTGATGATATTAGGTATATTTCTTATTAAATTAAAACTACGGTTAAAAAGAACATTTATATGAACAGGTGCAGTGAGAGATTCTTCCGCAATTGCAGTCACTGACTGCTTTTTATCTATGACAACTATCTTTGCATTCTTGCCTGTACGAGGATTTTCTCGACTATCATGCGTGTAATGTCATAAGTTAGTCTACATTGCGAATATTTTGATTAATTTGTACAACATTTATATCTAGCACATTTATCTGGTAATAGCTATTGAATTGTTTCACTCAATCAGTCATCTTAGCTTATAAATGTAGGTAGTTACAGAGTTTTCCCATGTTTCGCCTCGAGCCTCTCCAATTAGTTAGTCTCCAGTTAGTATTAGTTTTTTTTGAGAATTTAAGACATGGCCAATTCGCCAATGTATCATTAGGTATTTGTTCTTGTATTCTTCAAGTTTTCTTTTCAAGATTAATTCTTTAAATCAATCTCGGTATCTTTATTTTTTTGGAAATAAATATCTTATCGTATTGGTGAATTCAGATTGGATTGCCGTCACCGATCGCAGATTTCGGCATGCAAATCGACGACACTAAATAAAACAATTTTATTACCCCTTTGCGTAATGACTTAAAGATTTCACGAAATGTATCTCCAATTTGTTATGTAAAGGAAATAAATAAGTAACATTGAATGAGGTGTTATAAGGTAATCATTTGTCAGGTTGCTATCCGAATTGGGAGAAAACTAAACTCATTATTATCTGACGGTTGATATCGAACAAAAATTGTTAACATTAAATTCGGTGATTACAAGGCGAACCAATTTCCTTTTTGAGTTGGGCCTGCTTGTGATTTTGATTTTACTTGATGGGAGGCCATGAATGGATGTGGTCTACGATATAATGAGCATGCCCAAAAGATGCCTGATGGCATTATCTCTTGCTTTGTGGACCTTACTAAAAATTGTGCTTCAAAAACCTCAAGAATTAGTCTTTCAAGCAAATGACTCCTTATTTTCACGTAAAAATTCTCAAAGTTACCTTCCACTCTGAAAAACCTGGAGGGGTATGTCAAAAATCTCCAAAGTGAACCACACTGTGGCCATATCCAGCACATACGGACCTACAGAATCCGGAAGTAAACGTCTCCTCACATAAACCTCACATTTAACCACTTCTGTGGTCTATTGGTTAGATCACCTGTCTCAGACCCAAAGGTACTGGGATCGATTTTCTGCTTGTGAGGTGGTAGGATTTGTTCTAAGTCCGCCTGGCTAGCTACAACCATCTTATCTAACTCTGTCGCCAGCATTATTGTGTTTCGGCAGTTAAAGGTAAGATAGCCAGTTCATCTGTGGTTGAGGATTCCGGGTGAAGCTGGCTCCCACCTTTGACCTGATCAACAGATCAACACTTACCATCAGTTGAGATGCAGGCCAAGAGATTCCCCGTTGTGGTTACAAAAAAAAAGAACCTAGTAAAAACGGAATTCTCACAAAGGAGGAAAGTGCGTGAGATACAGAATCTAGGTCATGCAGTACATTCATAGCATGCTGATCATATGCTGATATTATGCAGAGCATGTACCCCACAAAGATGGCTTTGTGAGTCATTTGTGGGGAGTATGCGTTACGTATGAGTGGTCTTCCTAAATCGAGATGTTGTGTGTACCTAATAGGAAAATTGTATGCTGTTTTGAATACTGTGGGCATAATGGTAAAAGGATTTTGCGTAGGTTTTGCTTACGAGTAAAAGGAAAAACAGTTCAGTAAAGTTTACTTTTAACTCAACGAAGTAAAAATATAGATTATGTTATATTTTACTCAAATGTTACTGGTGTTCAGTTTATAATTACTCTGAATACGAATGAATCTGCCTTTTCCCAATTATATTGGGGTCGGCTTCCAGTCTAACCGAATGCAGCTGAATACCAGCATTTTACATGGAACGACTGCCTATCTGACCTCCACAACCCAGTAACTGGGTAATACGATACCGCTTGGAAAGACTGGTTGTCAGACTTGGGTTTCTGACGACCCGTAACGACTTTCAAAGATCCACGAATGACAGCTGGGACCAACAGCTTAACGTGCTTTCCGAAGCACGGAGGAGTCACAGTATGTAAAGATAGTTAGCTAGCTTGTGACGGAATGGGTTTACGTGGGGTAGAAATAAGACCACGTAACCTTGTCAGCATAAAAGTATATTAATAAATGGGGTAGGTAGGTCTATGGTCACAAGATTCTTTCAACTCCCTTGGGAGTAGCGCAGTACTCTCCTGGCTCAGCCTGGCGCGACGATGACCCCAGCGGGTGTGCCACGCTGCAGACGCCAGGAACGGTGTAGGTCGGCAGATGGTCGTGCCTGACCCACAGACAGCTCGACGGCCACGCGGGTAAATATGAACCCGGCGCGGAACTTGTGCAGTATATGAGGTACCGGAAGCGTAGCCGGAAGTCGGACTTGCTAGCCGGAATTTTGGACCCTGGAACGTAACGTCCAGCGTGTCACAAAATGACTAAAATTGTCATCTCCGCTGATTGTGACACCAAAGCATGAGCAAAGCGAGATGTACTAGTGCGCTTAATGAAGGTGGTGTGTGGATGTCACAAATCAGTGCGGAGTTACAGAGATGGAAGTGAAAATACATGACATGACTTGCACATTTTGAGTGAATGAACATAGTATAAAAAATGTGCAGAGCTAATGGCAAATAGTTTGCATGATAAGCTGAAGGCAATTAATTTAATACATAATGAAACGAGCAAAAAGGCGCACGTCTTAAGTTGACCTAAATAGGTAGGTACACACAATATAAAACATAGTTAGCTGTTCAACACTTACCCAGTATGGGGTTACGAAAACACAGAATTTAATAGGGTTGACTACGATGAGTCAATTAAAACTGTTGCCTGCTTTAGGCTTTGAAAAATTGCGAAGAACACGTATGGTCACATGTGATCTAGGATCAAGTGAACGTGTGTCTTCGCCCGTAGCAGGAATTCGAATGTGCTGGTCATCCTGAGTGAAAATCACTGCGGTGTCGCTAAGGTTAAGCCAAGGTCAGCAATCCTCACTCACGCGTTCGGATACGCCGACCGCGCACATCACTATTGCGTTATCAGCTAACTAATTACGTTTAGTAACTTAAGACATCCCTAATATTATTACGTCTGTGGTTTGACTTGACGTTTTATTGTTGTGAATATGTTGGAACTTGATAATTTGGTTTTAAATATGTAAACAAATATAAAAATGCCTAGAAAGAGCTTAGTTTAACGTTTAAATATGTGATTTATGAATAATTAAAAAGAAAAGGGAACGTTACAACGTTACAATACCCCCCCACTTAGGTTAGGGTTTTTACCTGAGTAAAAATCCTTGCCTTAATGCACTTACTACCATCCGAAATACGGCCTTTTTATTCATCTTCATTTATCCATCATTCATTCATAATCCTTTTAACCTAGCAGACCACCTAAAAAGGGAGGTGCGTCCGCATCCTGACAAGTGTGCAAAAGTATTTTGTCCGTAGTTGACTAAATACTCGCGCAAATCAGAATGAGCTAGTAGCTACTTCTACTCAAAACCAAGTATATAAATATAAGTTACCATAGAAAATATATAAAATAAGGTATTGGATGAAGGCTTATTTAAGGAGTAACCATCCGCTCCTGCAAAGGCTTATTTTATGAGTCGCAACCCGCTCAAATAAAAATAAATAAAAACAAGAAATAAAGTTCTTTTTAGTTTTGGCTTTACTTAAGGAGTAACTATACCGCCCCTGCAATGGCTTATTTATTGAGTTGCAAACCGCTCAGATAGAATAATAAATAGCAACTACTGATAATAATATGACCAATAGTTATAATAGGAAAAAAAAAACAATAAAACTTGGTTAAAAGTAAAAGTAATGAAGTGTAGGTAGAACTAAAAAATCAAATTCTTTAATCTAACTAAAAGTTAGTAGTTAACCAAATTGTCAAACCCCAACTAGGATTAAAATGTCGCTATATAAAGAGCGAGCAAGAAAAGTAGTCTACTGGGCTACTTTACTTATAACTGGATTAAGGCTTATTTAAGGAGTATCCACCCGCTCCGATTTGTTAATTAAATTTAATAAAATAAAAATACTACTGGTACAACGGCGACAACCGTGACTGAGAGACAGGACACGCATATGTAGGGTCATGCCGCTGATAAAGAACGACACGAATGCGTGTGCCCATCATGCCAGCCTAGAGACGGTCTATTTTGCCAACCGTGTGTGCGACAGCATAAATTTGATTGGATAAGCCATTTCCAAAGATGTGTCAGTTTAAATGTGATTACAATATAATTTAATAAAAAGGTAAGCGTTGAACAGCAATCAAACAAACGAAAAAATACTCCGACTGTTACAATTATAACTAAAAGAGAAACGTTTTGGTTGATGTCCTTAATTTATATTTAAATTAACCGAAATAATAAAAAAAATTGTTATGGGAAACAACACTGCAATAGCAACAGGTGCAACTGATGTGTACATGCGTAGCTAAAAATATAACAAAACAAAAAAAAAAAAAAAAGTTTTGGTTTCCCTACCTGGAAACCAAATGTTTTTGTTGAGTGTACCCAGTAGTGAAAATATTTTTATATAAAAAAAGAAATGACAACTTTTAAATTTTAATTATTTAAGGTTTTAAAGCTGTCTAATAATAATGAGTGGTCACAAAAACAATATTGTTTTCCGTAAAAACATTTAGTGAACCAAGAATAATATTTACAATTTATAAGTCCGAGACCTTGCATAGTAACAACATAGAATACTTTTCTTTTACAGTAAATCATTATGTTATAATATAACTCTGCACAAAACTTGTTGTACAATTGTGAACAAAATTGAAGTTAAAAGGTTTTAAAAAAAACAAAAGGAATCTAAATTGAATAATAAAAAAAAACCAGGTAAATTAACAATTACCAGCGATATAAGTTGAATATGCGCTTGGAAATGTAACCTTGGGACAAAGTTAAAATGTCCTATGTGCCAGTAATTACACCCGGCACCCAAACCCTTCAAACCGGCACACAGCAAAGCTGCTTACCGGAAGAAATAGGAATGGTGGTAGTACTTCCCCGGGGCGAGCTGTTCACAATAGCTCTACTACTACGAGCTAGTACGCACACAATTATGGTACCAGTACCAGATGGTGTACAACAAGAAAATAAATGTTCCTTGTGTACCCACTATTTAAAAAAAATAAAAAACAATTTCCTAAGAATAAATGTGTCGTCACGTACGCATCAGTTGCTAGCAACCATAAAAATGAAACGTCTTACAACACGACGAACACACACAAGAACACCAACAGGAAAAAAAAAATACCCACCAAGGAGAATTAAAAAAATTGTGACCATAAAACCACGTTTTTGGGCGCCAATGTGACGGAATGGGTTTACGTGGGGTAGAAATAAGACCACGTAACCTTGTCAGCATAAAAGTATATTAATAAATGGGGTAGGTAGGTCTATGGTCACAAGATTCTTTCAACTCCCTTGGGAGTAGCGCAGTACTCTCCTGGCTCAGCCTGGCGCGACGATGACCCCAGCGGGTGTGCCACGCTGCAGACGCCAGGAACGGTGTAGGTCGGCAGATGGTCGTGCCTGACCCACAGACAGCTCGACGGCCACGCGGGTAAATATGAACCCGGCGCGGAACTTGTGCAGTATATGAGGTACCGGAAGCGTAGCCGGAAGTCGGACTTGCTAGCCGGAATTTTGGACCCTGGAACGTAACGTCCAGCGTGTCACAAAATGACTAAAATTGTCATCTCCGCTGATTGTGACACCAAAGCATGAGCAAAGCGAGATGTACTAGTGCGCTTAATGAAGGTGGTGTGTGGATGTCACAAATCAGTGCGGAGTTACAGAGATGGAAGTGAAAATACATGACATGACTTGCACATTTTGAGTGAATGAACATAGTATAAAAAATGTGCAGAGCTAATGGCAAATAGTTTGCATGATAAGCTGAAGGCAATTAATTTAATACATAATGAAACGAGCAAAAAGGCGCACGTCTTAAGTTGACCTAAATAGGTAGGTACACACAATATAAAACATAGTTAGCTGTTCAACACTTACCCAGTATGGGGTTACGAAAACACAGAATTTAATAGGGTTGACTACGATGAGTCAATTAAAACTGTTGCCTGCTTTAGGCTTTGAAAAATTGCGAAGAACACGTATGGTCACATGTGATCTAGGATCAAGTGAACGTGTGTCTTCGCCCGTAGCAGGAATTCGAATGTGCTGGTCATCCTGAGTGAAAATCACTGCGGTGTCGCTAAGGTTAAGCCAAGGTCAGCAATCCTCACTCACGCGTTCGGATACGCCGACCGCGCACATCACTATTGCGTTATCAGCTAACTAATTACGTTTAGTAACTTAAGACATCCCTAATATTATTACGTCTGTGGTTTGACTTGACGTTTTATTGTTGTGAATATGTTGGAACTTGATAATTTGGTTTTAAATATGTAAACAAATATAAAAATGCCTAGAAAGAGCTTAGTTTAACGTTTAAATATGTGATTTATGAATAATTAAAAAGAAAAGGGAACGTTACAACGTTACAAGCTAGCTAACAGTAGCTTAACCTGATGGATCGACCATTGCGGACGTTATTACTTAGTCGAAAGCTCCTCCCTGTCCTCTGAACATGAATATAAGCATAAAATTGAGATGATCCTGGATTACCTAATAATACATTAAGCACTAAAAACACAGATAAAAACGGCGTCCTTATCGCGACAAAACCATTAAAATGTTATGCTTTTTCTACAAGTCGACCTCGGTGCCACGTCATTGTTCTTTTTTCGGGTACCTATTTCCAAAGTAGTATTTCGATTTGAATATCTTATCATGCCTCCTTGCGTCACAACTTTGCACCCATAAAAATACAAACAATGGTGTATTTATAACAAAACCCATGGTGCAATTTGCCCATACATCGACATTGACCCTAGCAGTAGTTCTGCTGACCTCAATACACATCACGTCCACCTGCTTCCTTATGAGTAGTATGTACGTTACACAAGCAGACACCTGATCGCGAGAACTGCCTTATAAGTGGACTAACTGCTTTAACAGATTGTGGAGCATATTTATGAAGCTTTTAAAATAAAAATTTAAGAAAGGGCAGTAAAGAAAGGCGAAAACCACTTTCGAAAGTGTTTTGCCTTCGATCTTGTTGCCATGTCAAGATTCAGGTTTTGATATTCTACTTCCTCATCCATGAAAACTACTCAGGAACAGAAAGATATAAACAGTTTTGAAATAGCACGGGTCTAAATCTTGAACTTAATAAATGTGTTGTTGCTTTAATGGCGACATTAATTTAACACACGTACACGGTTCCATGTTTTGTTTTATGAAGATTACGTTATTTCATTAAACGTTATTATTTATTGATTTACTCGTATATACCATTTCGTAAAAAAGCATCTTAGAAGCAACCTGTTCTTAGAGAACGGTAGCGTAGAAGTTACGGACTTTAACAATGAAATTAAAATGAATTTACGTGCAAAGCGTAGGCAAATTGAAAGAAAGAGATCCCTATAATTTTTTTTATTTTTGATAATAATTTTTATGATTACTGGCCACTAGCCCTACCCGTGTGTTAAATTAATGTGGCCATTGTAGCGGCACATAGTATCTGTCTTGTTCCTTTTTTTGCCAAGTAATCATAAGTTGCAACTCGTTAAAGACTTCCTAACGTGTCCAGAAATCATCATCATCATCATGTCAGCCGAAAGATGTCCACTGGTGGACATAGGCTTCCTCAAAGCGTCACCGCATCGACCAGTTCTGTGATTCTCGCATGCAGCGGATTCCTGCGACCTTCTGCACCAGGTCATCGGTTCAATCTGTGAGAAGCCTTCTATAAAAAAAAACCGGTAAATAAAGTATTCAAAAGAAAATTGACTTCTAAATTTCTAACTACTGATTTTTGTTGTCTGTAGGTACTTAAATACTACAAATAAATAAATCTACTAAAATACAAATAAGTCCCAACATCAATTCGCACCACATAACGATGCGTACACGCAACCTAGTTTCCACGTATTAACGCGCCATGCGTTTGACAGCACTCTTATCGAATCACGCGCACGCATCACATGACTCATCGCTACTTACCTACGTTTTTATAGTTTCTTACTTAACAACTGTTTATCTTTTCACTATGTGAACAAGCATGACTTTTGAAATCAGTTTCATGTCCCACTATTATATGAGCCATTTTTCTTTATACAGTGTGTCTCAAACGTAGTGGTCCAAAGGCAAATGGGGTAAAGTGTTGGTGTCCTCCTATCATTTAAACATTTATAAGTTGGGATATTTTCAACTACACACATCAAAAGTGTCTAGGGATCAACATATATTTTTGCAATAACTTTTCTCCTGATTGATATTAATTAAAATTTTCTTTAAGGATTCATCAAATAAAGTGTTTTCGTTTGTCACAGTAACGATAAACCAAGTCACCTTTGCATTAATAAAGAAATTTGCCATTTTCCTAATAAAGGGATTTTTGACATTTGAACCACTAACATTAAAGTTCGAAAAAAAGACTGAAATAACAGTTTTCTTTAAAATTTTATTGGGTAACTTAAACAATTAATAATCCGTGTTTCTACCGCGAACACTAACAACACAAGAACATCGGTTTGGCATACTCAAAATGAGTTCATCCAAATCACGCTGTGGAATGGCCGCCCATGTTCGTTGCAACAACAAAAAAAGGTCTTCTTGCGACTGGATACCCTCCATATTCGGCAGAGCTCTTCTCTGTAGCATATCCCATGCATGCTCAATCGGGTTCAAGTCTGGCGACTGAGCAGGCCAGGGCAGGACATTGATGTTAGCTGCGGCGAGAGTCTGTCTTACAACTCTTGCGGTGTGCGGTCGTGCATTATCATGCATTAACTGAAATAAGGGACCGATTTGCACTTGTAGAGGAACGATGACGTCTGATACAATCGTCTCAGCATAAATTTGAGCGTTGAGGTTGCCTCTAATCCAAATCAACTCAGTTCTTCCGCCGATCCAAATACCCGCCCATACCATGATGGTTCCACCACTATAAGGATGGACTTCCTGGCAGGATTTTAATCGCTGTTGGCGTCCAGGGGTTCTCCAGTGTCGTATACGTCTTGTATCCGGTCTCATACCAAAACGAGACTCATCAGAAAAGCACACGAAACGCCATTGTTCTTCTGCCCAATTTCTGTGTTCAAGAGCCCATTGATATCGAATCCTACGATTGTGCATTGCTATAGGTGGTACCCGTAGCGGTCTTCGGGAATGAAGGTTCACTTCATGCAAGCGGTTTCTGACTGTTTGGTCGCTAATTAAGTTCCCTGAAGAGTGATGAAGCCTCACGGCTAACATCATGGCGGTTATTGTTGGAGCTCTTCGAGCTAAGATTTGAATGTATCGGTCTTGTCTCCGTGTGGTGCAGCGATACCGTCCTCCATGGCGCTCAGCCACGGTACCAGTGCTTCGGTAACGTGTCCAAAGTCGACTGATAACACTCTGACTTGTATTCAGAGCTAAAGCCACAGTACGTTGCCGGGAACCAGCTTCTATCATTCCCACGGCTCTGAGCATTTCTTCCCTGCTTAAATGACGTCGCTGCTCCATAATAACGTTGGTTTTAATCAGTAGTAGGGAAACAGTAGCACTAATAATGTCTTCAATGCGTTGTATGTTTTTATAGGGAAAATATTGACAGCTGATTTTCATCTTTTACTCGAATTTGATTCACAGTTCCTGATTCAAATTATGAAATGCACCAAAAAGGATCCATATAAATTTATAAAATCATAAATTTATTACAAAGCCACATCTCAATCTCAAGAAATCCGCATAAAAATGCTTGATCCCTAGACACTTTTGATGTGTGTATTAAGGTACTTTTTAAAGCTAATACTCACGTAATAAGCACGTACTCGGTAGTAATTTTTTTTTTAATCTAGTCTTAGAAAGTTTCGCTAAAGATTTATAAAGTTAGAAAATACAGGTTAAAATAAAATCTGAAGCATTGCAGAGCCACACTGAAAGTATTGAGTATTGAGTAAATAGGAACATAATCTTGTACTTACACTATCAAGCCATCTTTTAGCCAGATTTGAACTCGCTACGGCGAAAATTTTCTTCACCGGGTCCAAGTGACAGTGTGAAATTTCTTGAAAATGATTAAATTAGCGAAATTTTCAGAATATCCCATCTTTTATATTTTTAAATGATAGGTGGCCACCTCCGATTTACCCCATTTACCTATGGACCACAACGTTTGAGACACTCTGTATATATTATATCCTATACTATTAAACGAGCAATATTTGTATATATACCTATATATATATAATATAATTATGTATATTTGTTATCACGTTCTCGAAAACGGCTCTAACGGTTTCGATGAAAGTTGCAATATAGGTTTACGGGGGCGAAATATCGATCTAGCTAGGTCCCATATCTGGGAAAATTAATTTTCTCTATTTTCACACGAGCAGAGGTCGGTCACCCAGGTACTAATTATGTTAGAAGATGATGATGTGGAAACTAAAAATGAAGTAGGTAATATCTTTGTATTTTATAAAAAATCCTCGAATTAAAAATCAAAATAAAAAAAAAAAAATTTCGATGAAGTCTGAGAGTCAGCGCTTTTCGAACGTCAAAATTACATAAAATAAGGTAGTAAAAAAGTTTAAAGAGCCCGAAAAATTTAAATTATAATGCTGTATTGGCGTTTATTTATTACTTGCAGTTTAAGTTCCTCAAAACTTATCAGCGAAAGATGTAGCCCATTTTAGCTGAGAAATCACACTGGTGTTATTTTATTTTTTAATAGTAGCAATCCAGTTAATACCTCACAGTTGTGTAACTATTAAGGAAATGTGATTCTGCTATGCCTGCGCCGCGTGCGATCTCAGAGCAATCTGCCACTAATTATGTATCATTTTCTACTTTACAACGTAAGCGGATAATAAACTGAAGCACTTTTTGTAATGAGATATTGCGTAGAAATATAAATATTTGTTTCGGAATATTTAAAATTGCCTATAAAATTCAAAACCGAGCCAAAAACTCATATTCCATGCAGATAATCCTAAAAATAAAAGTAGCGCATTGGTTATGCACAAGATTAAATTTGTTAAATCATAAAAAAGTTGTGTGTGTGTTAGTTAGGGTCAAGAGCGTGATATACAAAGCTTTAAGACATAATATAATATGTAGCTCAGATTTGTAAGAGCTTTAAATAAAAATGACGATCAAGAACGTACGACATTATCTGTACTTAAGCGTTGTCCTAATTGGCTAACGGTCGTACGAGCAAACGATGCGATTTCGTCGCACGATGAAAATGATCGTACGATGGTTCAATAGGTGTCCTAATAGTTTACGCGATGTCCCAGCCGCGTTGCTATGATTGTGCGATGACGCGTGCGTGACCAATTAGGACACTCAAATGAGTTTTGTACCTTTAATTGCAAGATCGCACGATCGTTATTAAGTATTTCCTGTGGTCTTATGATGGCAAGACCACAGGAAATACTTGCAAGTTTCAATTAGGACCCTCTAAAGAAATGTGTGTGTTTAATCTCGCATTGTTTGCTTGTACGAGCGTAGTCAAATAGGACGACGCCTTACAATAATGGCAATGATATATATTTTTTAATTCTGCCGAATATAAAAATAAAAAAGTGTGTCATTTAAATATACTCCATAATTATCTATAAGTATATTCATGATTGCAACTAAACTCTTACCTATATCACTTCCCTACAACGGTAATGGACAAGACACTTGTAACGTAACGAAGGCCGTATAGAAAAGAGTTCAACGCATTCTGCATCTAATCGCCGCTGTTACGGTCGTCTTTATGGGATAATGTGGCTATTATAAAGGGCTTGCTAATCGAATTATATAAGGAAAACTAATATAATATCGCTTAAAATTATAATAGTGACTGTGTTTGGGTGTGTTGCTTATCAATTGTAGGTTTGAACTGTTAAGTAATCAATGACTATGAGTAATTTTATTGGTTACTGAGTTTAAGGAAATCAGGATTTGACTTGCAAATTCTTAGTCATAGTGACGATACGTGATACAATGTTGCATTAATAAAAAATAAATGTAAACTTTTAGCACCAGCAGCGGAGCAGTGGTGGCTCAGTGGTAACGGCTCCGACTTACAAGTTGTAGGTCGTGGGTTCGAACCCAAGCAGGCGCTTTACTTTGTGTAAATAATTTCATCACCACTGCTCTCAAAACGGTGAACGAAAACATCATGAGGAAACCGGCATGTCTTAGAACCAACAAATTCGATGACATGTGACATCTACCAATCCGCACTGGGCCCGCGTGGTAGATTACAGCTCACTCCCTCTCACAGAGAGGAGGCCTGTGTCCCAGCAGTGGGAACATTAATAGGCTGATGATGATGTAAATTTTAATCGAAACAAATTGCAGTTTATAATGAAAATTCTTTTAAATTTATACTAAACGAGTTGGTCTTAAAAGGGCAATGAGTACTTCTAATGCTTAATGTCCTTACATAATGGTGTTAATAGACGAAGAACTACAAACATCGTAAAGACGCACTAATACTGCTAATTCACTTTTATGTTTTCTTTATATACATACAAATAATGGGTAGGTCCTTCTCTTACCCATTCTTTTCCATAGAGATCTACATTTTGAAATGGGCAGCTAGCTCAAACTTTCTGACTAACTGATCAGTTGGTCAGTTAGTCCTTGACTATTCAAAAGTACCGATTAAAATTAATGCTTTGAGTTTGCGAGTTCTACTTACACTGCATACTAACTTTGGTGCGAATGACAATTTTAGAAAAATAAATAAGTAAATTTTTCCTTGAAAAGCATAGCAATTGACCAATGATGTTTTCCTTCACCATAACTTAGAAGAACATTGAAAACAGTTAGATTGTCTAGGTTTAAAACACAAGAAATGAGGTATAATCATGTTAATCTCTGCGTGGTTAGACCACGTGTCTCAGACCCATAGGTCCCGGGTTTGATTCCCAGTGGGGGCAAAGTTTTCTGCTCGGTTTGGTTGGTGGTAGAGTGAATTCCAAGCCCGCATGGCTATCTACCACCATCTTACTTAAGTCTGTCGCCAACAATGTCAACAGGGTGAGGATTCTGGAAGAAGCTGGTTTCCACCTTCGGTCTGATCATCACTTACCATCAGGTGAGATGAAGGCCAAGAGCTCCCCGTTGTGGATAAAAAAATAACAACGGGTTGCACTCCGGGAGTGCCGGCAGAAGTGAAAACTTGAACATTAACGTTGTGCATTTTTGAATAAACACTTTTCATGAAGTATGTTTTGACTGCTTTTTTTACCCATCAATATGGGTAAAATTTCATACCTCGCAATCTTTACGTAATGTCAAATACTATTTATTTTGATATTTACTTTGTCGGTTGCTAGGCAACGGATCTTACGGTCACGTCCTGACGCGAGCTTAACACTTTTTACCCATCCCAAAAAAATTGCACAACGCCGAAGTTTTCATTTCAAAAATCCTTTATTTAATTTTAATTAACGCTGTTAAAACCAATTAAGGAAAGACAGAGACAAGTTCAAGTTAAAAAATAAAATATAAAGAACACTTTCATGAATCCCTCTCAAAATACAAGTGTACTTTCTATGTTATTTTTTTGAGACATGGATGACTGGACGAATTATTTGCTTGACCTGTGTTGCCATTACCATAGTTATTCTAAAAAGTGGAACAAAATAATTGCATCACATTCTGTCATATCCTTATAGCGGGCAATCTTATTCACACATGAACTGTTTTTATGGTGTCACATGCAATGGTTTTATTATCATTGCGCATTGTGACGCAACGGTGACCAGCAGTAGGCGGGCTATTGTTTATAATAAATGTATATACTTATATTAGCACCTTTTTGTTATCTCTGACCCAGTTGTGTAATGTAGGGATTGAGGGCATATCCTCCTCTTTAGGAGGGGACTATTAGCAGTTGACGGTGATAGTACTAGGCTTAATATCTGCTGGTAATTTCTTGCGAAATTATCTCAATGTCAAAACTCTTAAAATGGAGTGACAATTGAGTGCAATTAATGAGTCTGTGCTAAATATTTTCTTGAATGGTTATGGAAAAAAATTGTATGTGTGTGCTTGGGTGTTATAGAAGTGTAGTCGCAGCCTTATCGAAGCGTATTGTCGTACTGCCAATCGTTTTTTTCGTGCACCCTGTGGGTCAGCTGTACTTAGCGGACACTTAATGCCCTTCGTGTACAATATTTTAGACGTCGGGCGTGATTATGGAGACTCAGATTGGTGGTTTTCATGCCATCATGATAAAGAGAGCGGCCTTCATACTGAACCGTATCCGAGCAAGCTTCAACAGCATTCTGAAAGTAATAGCAGATCGGTTAGACGGTCCTTTTCTCAGACACTGGATCGCACTCCATGTGTCAACTTGATGTCGTTTGTTTTTCGTGACTTGATGTTTTATTTTTGTGTTTTACTAACATAGTTCCTAAGTACTTACTAACACAATGATTCTGTAGTGGATAGTCTGAAATAAAGTTATTTTATCCGCTTGACCGTTACAGTGGACATCAGGTGGGCATAACAATTAAAATTCCATTGTGTCTCGTTAATGACAGCTGAAGGTATATTTAAAATATAGGTACACCTCTGGCGAACCCTTTAGAGAAAACAGGCGTGATTTTACGTAATATAGTTAAAAACTAAAATTAGATCTTTATAGATAGCCTGTACTCGTATGTATAGTTGTATAGTCCATCACGGATACCAAGCCTCCATGGCCCATTTCTTTACGTAACTCCAGTGAAATCTGACGCACTTATGGTGGTCCAATTAGGGCTATTAGTTCTCATTATGGTGTACCAAGAGAATGGGTTTATGAAATGAGAAGTAATTATGTTTGTATGTGTCTCACGCCGTATCTCAGGAAATGAACAACATTCACAGATTGTTATGTAGAACTATGTATTTGTTTTTAGGAAGAACATACTTTAAATAAGGTTTGGTTACGTTGAATGCACTCAAACAAGGTAGTAGACGGTTTGAGGTAATCTTAAGAAGGCTGTGTTTTGTCGTTGTTCTAGATTCTAGAAAGACACCTGGAAATCCTACATTTGATCAGTATGTAGGCAAGGATGATTAGTTAGAAGTAATAATTACATAGCCTCGTCAAAATCTGGGATGGAATATAACTCCATACTTATTTCTGCCGCCGACAATCTTTATGTTTACGATGATATTATAAGTGCCGGTGAAATTAAGCATTTTAAGCTTGTTGAAGTTGAAGAAAAGATAACTGCCCTTAAGCAGAAACAACACCTGTTTCTGCTTATGGGCAGTTATCTTTTCTTCGAATCTTAGTCTATATAAGCTTGCTTGCCATTTTTACACAAGGTAATTAAATAATTAGGTTAAAAAACTAAATATCTAACACTGTAATAATGAATTGTTGTCAAAACAATAAAATAACAATAAACAACAATTACTTAAAAAACAAAATTCAAGTATCAACCTACTACTATTTCCTATCTATATAAAGTGGCGTACTATAAATATGCGCAGTTCGTATGTGGCGGTATAACCACTGCCACATACGAACTACGCATCTAAACAATATCCACGCTCGAGATATTTTCAAAACTTATAAACGATAAAAAATGGGTCACGACTAATATGCTAATAGCGTTCAGAAAACTATCCCTCGTTTGCTAAGGTTTAGAAGTAAGAATTATTGTAATGTATTTGTGAACAAAAGTATCTCCAGACAATATTCATAAAAAAACAAACCCAGACGACATTAATAGACTCTATGACCAAACAAGCAGTGAAATCGAGTTACCTAAGATCAGTCTCGGAAACAAGGCGTTTGCTATTGCACGTACATAATATATTGAACATGTAAATGTGTATATTATGTACGATGGTATCACATTGATTGATCGAGCGAAAGGAATATGACCACCGTACACCGGTCGGACGATAAACTTGTTCGGACGCTTCCATTTTAGGCAATTGCCGTGTTGCAATAAGATTTTGAAAATGTAAGTGTGATTTTTGAGTAACTGATTGATGCGATGTGCTTCAGAATTTATTTTGAAAGTCTTGCCAAATGGTTGTAACATTTACTGAGGTTTATTCCACACCCAGTATGTCGATGAAACAGAGCATGGCTAAATTCTTTCTTAAGTTTTTCAAAGGATCGTTTGGTACGTCATCTAGGTAACGAGGCTGTGGCGGCATCTACAACGTCACACGCTAACTATGCATCAAATACCTAATGTCACACAAATCCTGCATCACGCAAGCAGATTTTACCGCGCGATCAGCATATATATGACTTTCCGAGATCAATCGTTGGGCAGTTGCCCGCCAGACACGACACCCATCTCGTTGGAGCATCCTCCCTTTTCTATAGAGAATGAGTGAACTTTACACCCTGTTCCTCATGCCTCTATAAAGTCAATCCTTATCCATGTAAAGATAACCTATATATTACATATTATTAACATACATAATAGATTTCTTAGCTCACCTAAATATCAAATGAAACAACTAAAACACTGGGAAGGGAAAACTCTCGGACTTCATGACGTTCTTGAAAACGGTTTACCCTTGTTTAGTATAACAACGTTTCGTCGAATGTTACTAATTCGAACAACGTTTAAGAAAATAATCAATTTGTATAATATCGATTAACATAATTTTCATTTCATCGAATATTTATTTGCGATAACAACATTTGCGCTATTGATCAAAAAGTATAATGTTCATTTGATGTAGTGTTCAGGTGGTATAACATGTATTTTATCGAATTCAATTGGTGTTTTATTCAATATAACTATTAGAGCACTCCGACCATATAGGTTAGGTTAGGCTAGAACTGTGACCAACTACGCGCGAGCCGAGCGAGTGAAGCGAGCGGTGCCGCGGCAGCGGCCGGCGAGCGCTACATCGAAATTGGTTGCAGTATCAAAATTAGGGCACTCCGACAGATGAACCGCTTTCATATATCTTTCGACTAAATCATTATTAGTCTAGTGAAACATTAGTTTAAATGAAATTAGTCCATTTGAAAATTCGGTCAAACGATTAAAAGAAATAAATATGCTAAATAAAAATCTACCAATTAATTATTCGGTCAAATTAATAATTATACGAAATGACTTTATTGCAACTAAAATTAGCTGAAGTGATTTTCGACGAAACGTTGTTATACCAAACAAGGGTAAACCCTTGAAAACACATGAAAGAGACAAAAATCAATCAAACTATAGTTTGTCTCTCTATAAAATACATAAAGTGACAGATAAATATACATGACCAAACACTTACGAACTAATAAAATGACCATCAAACACATAGGTATAAGTGCAAAGTGCCATAAAGCATGGTGTACACAACCATTGACCGGTGGCCGGTACTAGGTAGGTACCTTCACTTTCGTTTTACGTAAGTAAGTGAGTAAGCGGCCGCATCCGCACATTGTGCTCTGAACTTGTTCTGTGATTCGGTTAGATGTTGCGAAACGGTTTTAACGATGGCTATTTTTTATATAAATTGGACAGCTTAGAAGCGCTATATTTTGATTATAATACGCGGTTATTATGATTGATTGACATATAGAACACTTCAAGAATAAATTCGCAGCATAATTGACTCAAGCGTGACTTTGCGGAAATCCATTATAAAATACAATAGACGAAATATATTTAGTTACCTAATCTACTTAACTGTTTTTAAAGATTCATAAAGAACCCTGTAAGTAATCGACACGTGTTTCATCTCTCAAAGAGGCATCCTCAAGATGACGATTGACTTGTTGCGAACCCGGATACGAAGTGTTGAACCCGGATATGAACAAAACGCCGAACGCAGAGTGAGCTATACCACCCGACATCAACCCCCCCTTATTGGGCTGATAACGATCCTAGCCGAGGTGGACCGAGCTGTAATCCTATATAAGTGGGGTTGTCGGGCGATGGCAACACGTCGTGTCCGGTTTCTCAGTCAATCGTCATCCTGAGATGCCTCGTTGAGAGGTGAAATACTTGTCGATTTCTTACAGGGTTCTGTTGACTCTTAAAGAACAGTTAAGCGGATTAGGTTTCTAAATATACGTCGTCTATTGTATTTTTTTTCGCAGCATATTATGACAGTTATCTGATATTCCCGTTCACCCCTATGCTCTGCTAAATATGCTAGAATCGGGTTAATGAATAGTGCGTGAACTCATTCTTAGCCGCAATCTTATCTAGAATTGAACTCTCGACCTGTACCAACGTCTGCGCTTAAACTGTTGATGTGTTGGTCCTTTGTCGCTTTACTCACACGAAGAGGAACCATAGGCAACAGACATGCCCAGGATATCCTACAATACTTGAAGGTAAATAAACGTATGTAAATGGTACGAAATAGCCTTCTTCTTTCGTTTCGGCACGAACTAAAAATAAAATGAGAATAAAAAGAAATTCTCTACATGAATCAATCAATTGTTATCACGAATCATCAATCAAACGTTAAAAGCCATCAATCATTGTAGAACAAAAACAAATTAATAACACTAATTATTATTCAGCAAATATTTAAATTAAATAATATAACAATGGGATAATGCGTGTCACTTCGACCTAACACACATGGGTTCAAGAGGTCAAGATATTATTTAAAATGGTGTATATTTCATTAGGAATTTATTTGAGGTGATCGCCGTAGGCCATGGTCATCACTGTGGTTCAATATGCCTATGATGATTTAATAATAAATAACCATTATGTAAAATCAAAACTATTGATCTATTGATATATTATATTTTCATTTATATGCTGACAATTATTAATCTACTTTGTTATTCGTTGTCGGGTCTATATTTTATTCACGACTGTCATCGGGGTAATATACAACTGACACCAAGTTCAAAGGCTACACATACTATAAACTCTCTTACAACAACAACCAATTTGTACCAACCAATTGTATTGATTCCTACCAATTTGTACGCCATGATATGCGGCTGAACATGTTAGAACTTTTCTGTATCTCATTATTATCCTGCATGCAATGTATCATGTACACCATGTTTCAACAAATATACTTACTTACTTACAACTGACACAAATCACAGCACCATACATTACACTCTTTTTTCTATTTTAAGTTTTAAAATGTACCTTGTTATTAAAATTGTAAACGAAGGATCCTGGATCTCACGACACAGGGAATCCTAGTATGAGATCTAGGAACTCAATTCACTTGAATGTAAACTTTGTGAAATAATTTTATTCTTATTCTTATATGAAACTATTGAAAATTCAACAGGGGGAATCTAACTTACTTTATCTCACTAGAACACTGCGTGTCTTAGTCTGATGAAAGATTCCAGTCCCTTTCTCCCTAAAAAGCCGTACAATCGGCTGTACGTCAATGGTTACCTATCCAGTGTAAGGTGACCTACAGTGTGACTACCTTCGTGATGTCGACTGTACTACTACAGTCCATTATTATACCTCTGACAGCAACCTAAGCAGCAGCAACCTTCTGCTTCTTAGTCCTGTACTTCATTACTGAAGGTCGTGTCCCTGAAAGGCTTTCGTGGCTTTATCTATGATGTTCTTCCACATCGTTCGGTTCTCCGCTTCTCTCAGGGCGGTCGTCATAGAGAGTCCAGTGAGGGTGGTTACTTGGTCTACCAGCGGTAAGGTGACCGGCCGCGAGGTCTTTTATTTATTTATTTATTAAAACTTTATGCACACGTAAAAAAATACCGTACAAAGGCGGATTTAATGCCAGAGGCATTTTCTACCAGTCAACCTTAGAGTGATGCAGAGACAAAACATGGCAGGTGCAACATAAGGTATTGATAACACGAAAATAACTAAAAAAATACAAGAATAAATCATCATCATCATCTGTTTAGTATTACATACATAATAAACAGAAAAAACATTGTCAGGAGAAATAACGATCAGTAGAGGAGAAAACGAATCCAGCAAATCACCGCTGGGATGTTTCAGCCAACTGTCTTGTCTTTTCCCATCTGCCTTGGCCATCACCACCAACTTTTAAAGATATCCGGTCCCCAACGTGCAATGTGACCTACATAACCGAGAACCCTTCGGTACAGATCGTGAATAGTCTATCTCTTATGCGCTGTTCAATAGTTGATTCGTTCGTTCTTTTGGCGGTCCATGGTATGCGGAGCATTCTTCGCCACATGTCAAAAGTAAGCAACCTTATAGTGATGTAAAATCAGAGGTTAAATAACTGTGAAGGAACTTATAAATGTATACATGGCCTAAATAAAGCCCCATTTACACGATTGAAGTTGTTTGATGACTGTGACAGAATGAAATTAAAGCAACAAATGACTTGTATCGTCGAATCGCTGCAAGACGGTGCAACTTTTATTTTTGCTTTAACTTTTGGCATGCCCCAGGTTGGGGAGAGCGGTGGTGGCCCAGTGATAAAGGCCGCGACTTACGAGTTGTAGATCGTAGATTCGAACCCTGACAGACGCTTTACTTTGTGTAAATTATTTCATCGTCACTTCAAAACGGTGAAGGTTCTAAGACATGTGACATCCACCACACTGCACTGGGCCAGAGTGGTGGTGGATTACGGCCCACTCCCTCTCACCGTAAAGAAACCTGTGTCCCAGCAGGCAGATGCCACTGGCCATTAAATCACACGGTGTAGGCTTAACAAAAGAAAAATCACTTCAAAAACGTATCGATTACCAACAATTCCAGCACTACAACGTTCATTCACCTTCAATATTTCTTTTTTTCTTTCCACCTCAACCCCCGAGCTCCATAATCACCAAATAAAACACTCTCCATGATATCCCAGAGACAGCTCTACGTAGAGTCGTACCTACTCTAGCTAGAGTCGTGTCGATAACGTCCCCGTACTAGGGTATAAATCTATTTGAAATACTCCGACGTAGAGCGATTGAGGTAAAATGGTTACAGTGTGTAATTTGTAGTAGGTAGAGCTATCTAAGGTTATACAGGATTATATCCTACATACGTGGCAGCTATACATGTTTTGGTAACCATTTCCTGTGTCATTTTTTTAGATTTTTTCCTTACAATGTCGTTTAATAGGTAAAAGTTATTCGTACTAACTTAATCTGTCTGTCTGCCAGTTACCTTCTCACGCCTTAACGGATTTGAAGGCGGAGAGATCTCGGTATGTTATGAATGGTCACCCATCCACGGATTGACCTCGGCAAGCGTTGCTTAACCTGGAAGATCGATTTGTGCAGCTGTTATTATTTAGCCACGAGCTCCTTCAATAACCATGGCAATGACCTTCAAACTAAGACATAGCAACCCTGCTTGCTGGTTGACATGCGGTAGGATTACCCCAGAAAAACTATGTTTGTATTGCGAACTGAATATTTGACCTGACTAAACATTTTTGTCCAAATAATTATTATGCCACTGTGATAAAAAAAAAAAACATCTTATTTAAATACTACCTGTACTAACTTGGCCTGTGCTAATTATTTAAAACTAACATAGACATACTATATTTTACCAACTAATTACAAGGTCAAAAGTCAAAGCTTTAAATACATCTTTATAAAACTAACAACTGATATAAGTAACACTCAAATAAAACTCTATAAAATCTAATTTGTGATATCCTGAGACAGACTCTATGTAGAGTCGGCCGATAGCGGGCCGCGCTACCCCGCATAAATCTGCCTAATCATTTGAAATACTCTACCGTAGAGTGGCGTTTAATACGCCACAGTGTAGAGTCAGACAGACATAAGACTCTATGTCTGATGAGGATTGGGCGGATTGAAGAATTGATTTGTTCTTGTAGAAATCTTACTTGGAAAAAATACTGAAGCAAAATATTCTTTAATCTTTCTACTCGTAGATAGTTAAAAGCAACAGAACTATTAATCATATCATAATTGTTAAATTAATGTTCCCACTGCTGGGACACAGGCCTCCCTCTCGCAGAGAGTGGGTGTAATCTACCACGCGGGCCCAGTGCGGGTTGTAGATTTTTTGGTTCAAAGACATGCCGGTTTCCCGATGTTTTCTTTCACCGTTTTGAGAGCAGTGGTGACAGAACTGTAATACCTACAACAAAATAAAAATACAAATTAGTGGAAGAGGACATGTAGTGAGCATATTGGTGCTGTTCTTCAGATAGGTCAGGAGCGCTAGTACTCGCAACCGGCGTGCGTATATGACCAGATGTATGAACGTAAACGAGGCAAAAAAAGTATTTAAGGATCGTAACAGGTGGCGTTCTGTAGTTGCTGCCTACCCCTATGGAAAAAAGGCATGAGTTTTATGTATATTGCAGAAAAATAAAATTAGAATCAAATCAAATCAAAACGTTTATTGTAAACTATAATGCACAAAAAATGTGCATTATGGTTGTAACCCTGTCGAGCACAGCAAATTTTAAAATTTTTAGAGAATTTATTATTGTTTGTATTGGGCCCGATGAATAGCAATAGGCTCGCTCCAACAAGGGAAGAATACCGTTTATCTTTAACATGGTTGTACAAGTTTCCCCCGTGCTTCGTAAAGCACGTTATACCGTTGGTCCTGCACCTAATCTCTCTCCGGTCGTGTCGGATGCCGTTCCACTGGACTAAGAGAGTGAGAGAAGAGTGAATGCACCTGTATTTATGCATACACTTGTGCAATATAATATCGCGCCGAAGGCTCGTCTCCGTTGAGATTGGTCGCCATGGCTGAAATTTGGTCTGGAAAACTTTAGACAAAAATTGAGTGTGCCTGTATCATAAGGCGAGAAAAAGACCTTTTCACAAAGTTTTCCAGCGGTTTCTCCGCGGCTTCTTCTTCATACACTTGTGCACTATAATATCTCCCGCGCCGAAGGCTCGTCTTCGTTGAGATTGGTCGCCATGGCTGAAATTCGGTCTGGAGGACTTTAGACAAAAGTTGAGTGTGCCTGTATCAAAAGGCAAGAAAAAGACCTTTTCACAAAGTCTAGATTGTCCCACAAAACTAAACCGTAAGTCAGTCAGTATCTAAAGCTAAAAGAGAAACTAAATCAGATGATATTACTAGCTTTTTCCAGCGGCTTCTTCTTCATACACTTGTACACTATAATATCTCCCGCGCCGAAGGCTCGTCTTCGTTTAGATTGATCGCCATGGCTGAAATTCGGTCTGGAGGACTTTAGACAAAAGTTGAGTGAGGCACACTCAACTTTATGTAACGTAACGTATCAAAAGGCGAGGAAAAAGCGTTTTCACAAAGTCAAAGTCTGACAGTCTAGATTTCACCACAAAACTGAACCGTAAGTCAGTCAGTATCTAAAGCTAACAGAGAAATAAATCAGGTGATACATACTAGCTTTTGCCAGCGGCTTCGCCCTCATGCATTCGGAAATTATACCACGGGAACGTACTACCGGGATAAAAAGACCTGTATAAAAAGTATCCTATGTCCTACTACAGGACATGGTCTACCCTCGTGCTTAATTTCGTCCAAATCCGTTCAACCGTTTTAGAGTGAAAGCGTAATAAACAAACAAACTCACTTTCGCATTTATAATATTAATAAGGATCATTATAGTCAGCCTTTCCCACTGCTGGGAAAAAGCCTCCCTCCATACCTTCCATCGGTCCCGGTTCTGCGCTTCTTCTTGCAAATGAAGACATCCAAGTCGTCAGTCAGAAATAAAAAGTTGATATCGTTTTTTTTTATTCCAATTTATACGAAAGAAGTTTGCAAATTATATGAACGTAAACGAAGCAAAGGAGTATGTAAGCATAGTAGCAGGTGGCGATCTGTAGTTTCTACCTACCCCGATGGGAAGAAAGCGTGAGTTTATTAAGTTCACAAATATAATAACAGCAGTTATACTCAAAACTCATCACACAAAACTCATCATATAGAAGCTTAAGGAAATGCACAGCTAACTCTAATTAGTAATAATATTTAAAACAACATTCCAAAACGTTAAGCGAAATTTATGCCAAGA
Source organism: Conistra vaccinii (assembly GCA_948150665.1). Lineage (NCBI taxonomy): Eukaryota > Metazoa > Arthropoda > Insecta > Lepidoptera > Noctuidae > Conistra > Conistra vaccinii. The sequence continues at coordinate 23,451,479 of OX411325.1, forward strand.
CAATATTAGAGCAGAGAAATGAGAGAAAATGCAATAACAATAAATAGCAATAAATAAAAGGATTCAGTTGTTGCTTGTATTGTATGATACTAATCCTGCGGGACGGGACGGGGTGGAGTCGATGTTGTGCTTAGATTTTTTTTTGGGGTAAAATTTTGGATGTTAAGGATGAGAAAATATGATCTGAATTTTTGTTTGAAGGAGATTTTTGCCGGTCCAGCAGTAGACTTATATTTTATTGTGTCGATGATGATGGTAAAGAAATGAGGTGATTCGAATTAACATACAGATGCTTTTGTTCAAAAGAATCCTGTAGGTTTAAGATACAATGGAAGTTTACTTGATGGGTTTTTTTAACGTTTTATTAGTTATGGTATTTGTTGATGCCTCAAAAAACATCTGCAAACTGAATAGTGCCACTAAAAAAATAAAGTAAAATTAAATGTTAACCAATTTCTATCATATCGATGATTTTTTATTCTAGACTTCCCAAACACTTTTACATTTACATTGACACTAAAAAAGAAGCTCGCAAAACGCAAAAGAATCACCCAGACCATCTTACACCCCAAAAAAAATCTTCACACACAAACACAACAGCGACTCCACTGCTCTCATCTCCGCAGAACTAATCCAAGGCAGCGTCGACTGTTACGGCGATTACTTTAATTGGCTCAATCTCCATTCAAAACCACCTCGCGGCCTGAGGGGGGGCGGAGTGCGGGGGGCACGGGGGGGGTGGGGCTAGATTTATGGCAAAAGGGTAAGGCTCATGATCCCTGTTTATGAAGGAAGATGGCGAAAAATTGTGGATGCGATAGTTTTGTGGGTTTGAGTTCGGTTCAAACACTTGCAAGTGTTTGCTGGTGGGGCTGGGATGGTATAAGTATTTTGGAATTGTACAGCGTATTCAGATTGGCTTAGAGTTCAAAAGGTTTGTGGACAGTTTTTAAGGCATGCTTTGTGTGTAAATAGGAGAAGTTGGTTCTTTATTTTCTGCCTGCTTTATTTCTTGGATATCGCGAATTTGGGACTGACCTATAAGAGTACCTACCTACTGTATTATAGTGCTCGTATAATTTTTCCTATTGGATATCGGAAAATTGATATTATGTCTGTTGCTTTGTGGCAAATACACACTTTTTAATCAAAATCTATTTCTTCACAGAACCATACCTATAGAAACATTTTTTAATGTTCAAGATTAATATTGTATATTAGTATACAATTTCATCTAAATACACATAATTGAAATAGTCAATATTGTTGATGAAAATTATTGTAACCTTGAATATAACACATAAAAAAAAAAATGCCTCGTTGGTCTTGTGGTCGCAAGCGTTGCCGCTGAGCATGAGGTCCTAAGTTCGATTCCCAGGTCGGAAAAAGTGTTATTGGCGTTTTCCCTTTGGAATTTCCCAGTAGCAGCCTGGAGTTCGGATTCTTGCCCGGCTGATGGTAATAGGCTTGCCCTATTACATGAGATTTAACCATAACTGGCGTACACACTAGGTTGTACCTCCTACACTGTACTATAGGTACACCTCTGCCAAACCGTTCCGGGATTACAAATGTGGTGAAAAACAAAAATAATTGAACTACCAACAAGAGTCTTCAACTTATGGCGACCATAGCCTGGGGCTATCACGATTGCTCATAAGATGATGGATTACCTACAGCTACTTTATAAACTATAACCAGTAGGTGCCAATTAGGTGCCATAAACCTTCAAACATTTTGTCCATGACATTTGATACACTTTCTTTTAACAGAGGATGGGCAGTGGTGGTTTTTTATCTGCATTGCAATTGGTGGACCCAATGATCCATAGAGGATGTTTTTGACACATATAGAAGCAACAAGAATAATGTGCCCAGATTTATGTAATTCGACTTATTTCAAAAGAGTGTCTTTGGAGGTTCTGGCCCTTTAATCTCCCATAGAGATCTGCGTTTCGGAACGGGCAACTATCTTTAACCTACTGGCAACTCCTGGACAATTCAAAAGTGCCTGCAAATGGTTTAACTTACATACATTATTTGATTTTGATTTAGCTGATAAAATAGGTGGATTATTGCATGAAATAATTTCCCTTTTATTTTTCTACTGGTTACCGAGACTCACGTGAATATGGGCCAGCCCATTTAAAAAGTAGAAATAGCTATTTTTGCTGTGTATATTGCGATGCATTTTGATGTTTTGCTGGTCTTAGCTTATAGTAACTATAAGCTTAACACTTACGAGTATCATGCAACTGTTGCATGATACTCGTAAGTGTTTTTAAAGTTCAAAAAATATTTTAGTTTTTCTCTCTTTGTTTCTATTACCTCTTGATAAGAATACCTTAAGAAAATTTGAATTTTGCGAATATGCTTCGCGACCGTATCAAATGGATTTATAGAATTATAATCATTAAAATCAACAATTATACATTTTTATCAACATAAAACCTGCAAATTAAAAACGAAATAAGAATTTCGCGGGCTACCCTGGCACTTTCCCCTTAAAATGCGTGAGATATTTTATAAAAATAAAGCGGAAATAAGAAGGACTTAAAAAAAACAGCACAATGTTTACATGTCCACCTTCCCTAACATCAGCTAACTAAAAAATACCGCATAAAAAGCGCAAAAAACTAGGGTAACCAGCCATAAATAAACGATGATACAGGTGGTACAGCATCCTTATTATTTAAGATGTGTGTACGCGTCTGTCCGTCGGGCCGGCGGCCGATATATCAACATTAGTACGTCCCCCGTCTAGTCCGTGAGAGGGACATGTTGGAGCATGTTGGGCGCTGGAAGTGGCTCGTGGAAATTTAAATTTTCAATTTGCTCTCAGCGACTTTCTTCTGTTTTCATCAGGTCATAGATTGCAAATGGTCTGTCATCGTGCTTACAAGAAGAAACAAAAACGATTGTTTTCTGATGGAGTACCTAATAATTGTTGTAGGTACCATATTACTTTCTTTCGGCAAGTAACATTACTGCGGTCAGGTTTCAATGGTATTGATAATACTGTTGAATTTATAGAACTCTAACTAGATATTTTCAACTAGTCTCCAAATTGACAAGGCATCGGTTGTATATGAGTAGGTATAGAGAGTATGTAGGCCAGTTGTTGGTGACCAATTGCGCCTGATGTACGGCCCACCTCTGCATAAGCCACTTCTGTATAAGCGCCTGCGCGCGTAATTTTTTTTTTTTTTTGTTATGTATATATTCAAATTAATGGTTAAATTGACCAACAAAATTTGTACGCCACCAATGGCAAAACATGTAGATCCTGTTCCCGAATGTTATTTTAAGACCATGCAAATCTATTGTAAATGTACCTACTCATGTTTTACAAAAAATTAATATCTTATCTATCTTATCTACCTGAAAGTGAGGAAAGAAATGGTGTTACAAAATCTATCAACATAACATAATGCCAATTTTTTTTTTTTATTGTAACATCTTTCCTCTCGCTTTGCGAGTGCGCGTGTGTAGTAGCCATAAGACTCACTCGTTTTTTTTTATTGGGATTTTGCAGTAAACTACATTGTCTCATCCAGTAGTTCTCACAAATCACTATCCTTGTAGTGACCCATGGGACGTCAAAAATGAAGATTTAGTCCCCCACCGCGTCATACGTTACCAACTAATGAAAACACGGCTGTGGCCTGATGAAGCTGTCACTTCACCAGCTCTGCTGCGAAGGTGGCAGGGGATAGAAGGGTAGGCAGTAGTCCAAGGTGTTGAAGGTAAAGCGATGCCCCAACAATATTAAAGGTGGAAATATAGGTAGGTATGGATGTCGCCTGACGTGGGAGTTGCTCATCTAAGATTAAATTGCGCATCAATGAGGTAAGCAGTCATCCAAGTGAAGATAGTGTTCGATGGGTTGCCCACAAAAAGGTAGGTTATGTCCAGGGCTGTCTAGCTAATCATGACTAGGAGTAACCTTGTCATAATATTGAGGTGAAATAAAGTTGGGGTTTTATTATACAGAAACTATGTCAAAAAGGTTTCTATAAAGTAGAGATTACTTAGACGACAAAAAGGCTTGGGACTAATAAATTAAGCTACTCCAATGTAACACACCCTCTACCAAGCAACAAACAAGTGTTTTAGAATCAACGACTACATATGAGCTCATTAACTATTTAGTTTATTTTATTTGACTGTAAGTCAATTTATTTTAATTTTATTTTCATTTATTATTGACACATTCAAGACATTACAATGTTTTTTTAATGAGTTATATTGCAATATGTGGTAATGTAAATTATTTTTGAATAAGTACTAGATATAGAATCAAGTTTTTCTAACTGAACAGACAACTGTGCTGCTGGGGAGTTTGTTGCGCCACTTTTTCTTCCCAGCTAAAGCACCAGGAAGTGGTAAAGGGCGGGCGTTTTTGGGGGATTGTCTGCGTTTGGGAAAGTGCTGATTCTCAGCCTAGTTTTAATAAATGACTTTTGCATTTTGAATTTCATTCCACATAATCACAGCCAAGCATCCACTATGAATGGAATCATACAGAACGGAATGGTTAATGGGTGGGTTTTTAATTAAGGTAATAATGACTGACAGACAGTACTAGATGTCAAATAAAATAAAGTAAAAGACCATTACCAACCCGCACTGAGCCCGCATGGTGGATTTCGGCCCACTCCCTCTGGCCGAGTAGAGGTAAAGTGAACCCAACGGCCAGCGTGACGTGAGCATAGACAGTGAAGGTTTTGGTGAGCAATAAAATAAGAAGTTAACTAACAACTCGTAAAAGACAACCGAAGGAAACGATTTCTAAACTCCACTGTCACTGTGCCGCAATACATTAATTATTGCGGTATTAAAACAAACAAGTTATGTCAGTTTGACAAGCAGTATTGACGAACGCGTTGTTAAAACTACGGATGTGATTATGATTACGAGGAAAAGGTGCAGTAAACCGCACATTATTGGTAACAAAAGTAGTATGAAATGACCTCTTCAATCTGCCTATAGCCTTTTCCCAACTATGTTGGGGTCAGCTTCCATTCTTACCGGATGCAGCTGAATACCAGTATTTTACATGGAGCGACTGCCTATCTGCCCTCCACAACCCAGTAACGGCAATACGATACCCCTTGGTCTGAGAAATGTGATAGATTGTACCGGTGGTAACTTTTCATAGACCTATCATTGATGCTATGTGTGTCTTCTGAATTGTGTATTTTTACGTATTTACAATTTTTATAATTTTGTTAATTAATTCTAGGTTGTAGTTAAGTGCATTTTCGTTTAAGTAAGGATTATATTGTACTTTAGTAATATAATATATAGTATTGTTTCGTAGTATATAAAGGACGTTACACAACTAGTATATAAAGGAAGTTATCAAAGAGTAAGGGTTTTTGCCATTGTCTGGTCTTGACTGGTTGTCAGACTTTCGGGGTTCTGACGACTCGTAACGACTGTCAAAGATCCACGAATGACAGCCAGGAACAAGGGCTTAACGAGCTTTCCGAGGCACGGAGGAGTGTCAGTATGTAAATATTATGGTCACTCATCTACTTATCAACCCCAGCAAGCTTAGCTTAACCTGTTGGATCAACCCGTACGGCTGTACTTAGTCACGAGCTCCTCAAAAAAATCCTCCATGAAATGACCTCTTATCCTATTGAAACTCCGTACTATTCTTGGCCAGGTCAAGGTCGAATTTTTACTGCACATAATTATTTCGACTGCACATAATTATTAGCAATAAAAAAAAATTGCAGGCCAAAAAATTGGCCTTGTATTTCCGGCAGAACTGACCAAACTCTTTCTGTGTAGGTCTCTGGATATACTAAATGCTAACCAGATTTGGTTATTTATTTGGCTGGCTTCTACTAGACCATGGCCAATGATTAATTAATGATGACGGAGAAAGTACGTCTCTCTTTAATTTCTGCCATATTTTAACAACAGTTGGCGTACTATACATAGCTAGTGCTGGTTATTGCACAATAGAAAAACCGTTTGCAGTTCAGATCAAATTAATCACACTAGCAATTCACATACTGTAGGTACACGATACAACTATACCAAACGCGCAACAGTTTCTTGACCAGCTTCGCTTAACTCCGGTCGAACGTTATGTAGTACTCTGTCGAACGCCGCTAGGCAGCGCTGGAACCCCGACTAGTCAAATCAGTGACGTATTTCCGACACATACAATTATTTATTTATTTACTAAGGCACTAACTCCCACTATACTAATCACAACTACATACATTTCATTAAATTCATTAAAATAAAATAAGTAACATTTCAATTCATTCGATCTTTTAAATATAATTATGAACATCAAAACTCAATAATTAAAATTCCAAATAATCACAAATTACAAATCAAAACTGAGTATATAGTCATTAAAATTATGATGAATAAAATTGATCTCTTACTATATCTTTGGAGCAGTGGTGGCCCAGTGGTAACGGTCCCGAAAACTTACGAATGTAGGTCGTGAGTTTGAACCCAAGCAGGCGCTTTACTTTGTGTAAATAATTTCATCACCACTGCTCTCAAAACGGTGAAGGAAAACATCGTGAGTAAACCGGCATGTCTTAGAACCAAAAAAACCAACCCGCACTGGGCCCGCGTGGAAGATCACCCACTCTCTCTCACAGGGAGGAAGACTGTGTCCCAGCAGTGGGAACATTAATAGGCTTAATATACTATATCTAGGTTTTTCGTTGACTGTTCACTTACTAACCTTCCTAGATAGCCATTATTTTACCAACATTTTCTTACCTCAGCAAGATATTTTCTTACATTTTCAAGTCTAAAACTCCTGACCGCGTTAGGCAAAGATTATTTCCCATAAATCTGGCCATCATAGCATGGTGAATGATAAATATCGCTCTCCGATGTAGTGATCGCTCCGATATTTCAGTCTGCTGTAAGATTCCTGCCCCTTGAAAATTATCGAGAGCTTAACTCTTGGAAGATGTCAGGGGTAAGATGCTCTACTTTGGGTTTCTTGAGGAATGGCTAAATAATGCTGCATCTTAGTAATCCTATTTTTCTTTTTACCGTTGAACTGAAATAATAATGAAAAAAGAATGTTTTCAATAGACAACCAAAAAACACAATAACTAGCTGCGCCCCGCGGTCTCACCCGCATAAGTCTCGATCCCGTGGGAATATCGGGATAAAAAGTATCCTATGTTATAACTCAGATCATGGTCTACCCATTTATCAAATTTCATCCAAATATGTTTAGCCATTTAAGCATGAAAGCGTGACAAACAAACAAGCTCATTTTCGCATTTATAATAGGTACCTATTAGTTAAAATAAATATCCTATTACTAATGATTTACAATTATAAATTTATCAGTAACATAACCATCATCAGCCTATAGCAGACCTTTGCTGGACATAGGCTTCTCCTATTGCTCGCTATTCCGCTCGAATCTCAGCAACTCTCATTCACCTGCTACCAGCCACCCTGCAAAGATCATCGCTCGAACTAGCCTGAGGGCGTCCTACCTTACGTTTGCATAACTTTAGTATTCATTAATGTTTCAATAAGATAATTTTAATAGGTAGTATGTTGTACCTACATAATTATTTGTAATCTTATAATTATGTACTATTTCGTGTATTAATTGTATTTATTACTAACTATCATATAATGCCTGCCATATGGGACTGCCTCGTTGGTCTAGTGGTCGCAAGCGCTACTGCTGAGCATGAGGTCCTAGGTTCGATTCCCGGGTCGGGAAAAATGTTATTGGGTTTTTCTATCTGGAATTTCTCAGTAGCAGCGGAGTCTGGATTTCTGCCCGGTTAATGGCAATAGGCTCGCCCCCTATTACATGGAACTTAAACATAACTGGCGAAATGTGGGTGTAGCTGCTACAGGTACAGTACGACACAACTTAGATGTAGCATGAATTTGAGAATGTTCATTCATTCATTTCAATTTTAGGAACGTGTTTGGCTATATGATTTTACAAGTTATTGCTTTTCGTAAAGATCATTTTTACCAAAAGCAGTAATCAAGATTGGTGATTTTGAAGGCGCACTCAGTTCGGATGGTGATCGTTTTAACGAATTTGGCCGATGCTACATCTAAGTTGTGTCGTACTATACACCTCTGCCCAAACATAATTATTAGAAAAAATGTTAATCTTGGCATCCCTATTTCAAAATTGCTTCAAGCAATTTTAGATGTACCTACATAGAGCAAACTACTAATATTTTAATATAATGTTACTCAAAACCTGTATTCTCTAAACCATTGTAACAATAAACTACAAAATAGCACACACCATATAAAATATTACGAAACAGAGCACTCTCCAGTTTGTCTCAGTAGCAACTAGCCAATCTCGTTCATAGATAATTTATTTGTGCGCATCACGAGAGGTTTCGCTCCTATGTAGGTTACACACCACTTCATATTTTCCTCTGATGTCGATATATAGATATTATTGATAGTGTATCAGTTTTGTTAGGTAATAGGAGATTAGGCCTACAAGAACTGAAAGCTGCCTTTGGCTAAAAGCTAAAATCTCCAAAGAAAGACTATTTCTGTGAAAGACTATTTCATTTATTGAAAATCTCAACTTCTTAGCGTGTCCATGGCAATTTTAATAGAGTCGGCCCAGGGTTTGGCACCTTCTTCAGTAGGATCCATCAGTTCCTGAAACGTGTAGACAACAAGACACGCAGCACAGCATTGTGGAACAGCACCACATTTACAGTCCGGGGCGGGAATCTCCACCTGAGCAGGTTTTCCTTGCTTCCTCATTTCATGTTATAATTATTATGAATGTTGTTGTTGAGGGCAGCTAGTTAGACACCGGCGATTATGTTGACGATGCTAAAAAATAAAAATAAATAGATAAAGCTGGGTGTGACGAGTAAATATATCAGTGTTTTCCTGCTGTTGTATTGTTATACAACAGTATTGTTGTCTTCATGACTTGACTACTTATAGATGTTTCTATAAGTAGTCAAGTCATGAAGACAACAATACTGATCATTTTTTTTTTCAAGAGTAGAATTAAATATAATATTTCTGAAATATACATTCTTTCTAACTGTTTTCTCATCAGTTCAAAAATACCTGCAAAAAATCAAGTTGTTAAAAAGTTAGGTCTTTAAATTGCCTTACCTACTCGTGTGTGCACCTGTCCTTACGTCTGTATTTTAATTTGGAGCAACCCAAGGGAACCCAAGTTTAGAACAGGGATGGATGTCCAAGCCCATCCATCAAATGTGACCCCTCATTAACCACTTCTAATACCCACGGGCAAAGACGACCAACTTCACCTCACTTTGACGACTGACAAAACATAAATTAATTAAATTATTAATTAAATGACAAGACCTAATAAATCCAAAAACTTTGCGTTCATAAATAAAAGTTGGACAACACGTCCGGGAATCGAATCAGGGTCTGTCCGTTCGCCTCTCACCTCGGAGGGAGAGTGAGTGATTAGGGAAGGCCCGCGGGGGCCTTTCGTCAGGGCTCACAGGGATGCAGCTCTGAGGTCGGGGTTTATTACCTTTTAAAGGGCTAAAATTTATTTTGGAAAGATTTTAGTTGGATGGTTGGATGTGAAGTTTTGGAGTTTAAATGAAAATGTACTGTCACTTATAGAAGTTGTGATATCTTGTTTTCAAGAAGTCTTGTAAAAGACTTGTCAAAAACATGTATCACACACGTATTGGCGTTGTTTCAGATATGTTTTGTTAACTATTTTTGTTCTCACTACTACTATCTTTTGTCAAATCTTTATGTTTTCTACAAATTTTGAATACTTAGTACACCTTGGATTTAGGTGTAAACGATAAACGAAAACAGTATCTAGACACAACATTTTTTACATACCTACATGTTTTCTACTTTGTTGTAACCGCGGGGTGTAAACAACCCCAAACACATCGAAATGCCGTCGTGTATACCTCCCTATAAGGTAAAAACGATGATTTTGAAGTGCCTAGTCTGAACTTCCAGATTTATGTCACTCACTCTACATAGTAAATATGAAAATAATTACATAAGTCATGTAATTCTGGTTTGACTAATTAATTTTATTGGCCACTGAACCTGGATAATAGGTACTTAAAAATCATCACTTTCAAAATGAAAAGTTCACAAACTAAGTACTTGATCCCTGCCTCCTTATGTCTACTACTGCAAACACTCCTGAATTTCTGCGTATCAGCCTTAGCATACTTCAAAACCCCCATAAAATAAATAATAAAGCCACCATAACCTTAAAAGTGTCTGGCGAGCGACGATAAATCGCTGGCATGATGCCGTTAATTATAAAAGTAAGACAAGGCTGGGTGGGTCAAAAAACTAATGGCGGCTATCCGTCACTAGGTGTCGCTAATGTCGCCCTTATTGAAATTATGTGCTGTAGTTTGTGGAGGTAAAAGAAAATGTGAACTGCAGGCGGATGAAACAATACCTTTTTTCTTTTTTGATTTCTTTATTTACACATCACTACCACCAACACTTTAAAGCTGTTTTCAGACCAGCGCGATTTATTGTTATACCGTGAAGTTTTGTATTGTTCGTGTCGCGTCGCGCGACAAATCGCGCTGGTCTGAAAACAGCTTAAATCTTTCTTTACAGGGTGCCCTAATGATATAGAACTCACATTTACTTTTATATCTATAAATGCATAATAAAAAGTCGGTTACCGTGTATGTTTGTGTGACCGCGTTGTTCATCTAAACTACGCAACAGATTTTGATGCAGTTTACAGTGTTACCAACATGAGAATTTATTCCGGAAGGTTTATGTTTATAAGAAATACAATAAACTAACATATTCATAAGGAATCTCGATGACAAGTGTTAAAAACCGTGCGAAGCAAGAGCGGGTCTCTAGTTTAATATAAAATCTACATAATTATAAGTATAGAACAAGAACTTACATATGAAATTGTGAAATTAAATTACATAGAAAAAAAAGTATGACTTTTTTTTTTGCCGCAACGGGGAAGCTCTTGGCCTGCATCTCATCTGATGGTAAGTGATGATCAGGCCGAAGGTGGAAGCGAACTTCACCAGTACCCTAATTACGTAATGCACGATCAATAAGAAATTGAAATGAATTGAAGCAATGGACTAGCAATCTGTTTCAATTCATTTCAATTTCTTATTGATCATGCAGTACGTAGTTAGGGTACCGGAATCCTCAACCACAGAGGAACTGGCTATCTTATGTCTAGCTGCCGAAACACAACAATGCTGTTAACATTGTTGTTATGGCGACAGATTTAGATAAGATGGTGGTAGCTAACCAGGCGGGTTTAGAACAAGCCCTACCACCAAACAAACCGAGTAGAATATTTTGCTCCCACTGGGAATCGAACCCGGGACCTCCAGAGGTCTGAGACAGGTGGTTTAACCATTAGACCAGAGAGGCGGTTAAACGACGGACTACTACTACTTTTCGTGTTAATTTATTTCTGTAATAAAATAATGCGTGTAAGGCTATGCGTATACTGATGGAGGTTGAGATTCGTACTCACTAAAGTTTGTTCAAAAAGTATCGGATAAAAGTGTAAACAGGGTTCTGTTCAAGTTAAATTCCAACTCAATCACTAACTAAAGGGAATGACTAACACATTCATCTATATTTAAAAGATTTCAAGTGTATATTTTACCAATTTTATAAGAATTAATTTAGACATTGTTTGAATATCATAAAAATTGTAATTAGAAATTTTTGTGATTAAAATTAACTTAAATCGTTTATTTATTTGCTAACATGTAAAACACTGGTTAGTAGGCATGCATTAAAACATGACACAGTACGCTGTAAGGGCACTGCAAATGTTTCATAACAAATGACTAAATTACATAATATAATATTGATTCTAATTATGACAAATCATTATATTTTAATAAATAACAAGAAAAACATATTTCTGGAGACTTAGACAATTAAAAAAACGGGTTCAATGTGTGTGGCACTATAAATTGGCAACAACATAGTTTGATTTCTGATCCATTTGTTCAAATTTTCATCAAGTATTTATGGAACAAAGCATAGGTCTCTTTTGGCGAACCTACCCTACCCCATGTGTTACATTCTAGATCAACACTAAATGAGATGTCCTATTTTCGTGCTGTTTCAAGCTGGGTAGGTACCTATTTAGGCGAATGGTAAGAAATAAATTATTTTACCACATTTTTGTATTACTAGCATGAACATTATTTACTCTATAAAACAGTCACTCCAGAAATCAACCACTGAAAATTCCCAGCATAGCCGAACGACCTTTCCATTAAAAACATCCAGGTATACAATAAACAATCTAAATCAAATCAGAAACACTTTTACCGTGCGCTTGCGCACTAACACGGCAGCGCCATCTATCAATCACCGCGGAACATTACACGTTTACTCGTTGCGCACACTCTTTGATAGATGGCAGCACTTGTTGATAGATTTATCGAACTGTTGACGGTTTTATACTGCGTTTGATGCCTTGTAATAACATTATACGGAGTTTTTTCCCGTGGGCCGTGAGTCATGGGGTGTTTTCTTTTTTAATTTATAATGTATCGATGTATTTGTGCAGGTGAGATGGATGGGCTTTCGGAATGCTCTAGATTTGAGTTTATCGTCTGATGAGATTTAGGAAGATTTATTGAGAGAATAAATAAGATCGTTTTCTAGGTGTTTTGTTATGAAAATTTTCTAGATTCCCGGAATTCAGAGACTACACGTGCAGATCGGGGTTACACGCATTTGGAATTGCGATTTAAATTTTGTCATGGGACCCAATGTATTATTTTTAGGGTAAAAAAGTTAGGCTTAAAAACAAATACATAATTGAAAAAGAGAAACTTAAATAACGAAGTAGGTACCTAATTATATTTCACTTTTGACTTTAAAATGTTACCCAAGGTTTCAAACTCTGCAGCAACAATAAAATCCAATTTTTTATGTGTAACCTTCGCTTTGAGAAAATGTTGCACTTTTATTAATAAGTTAGTAAAGTGTTGCTTGTAATGTCGCTACTTTTCATACTGCTCGCCGCCTATTTGTCGAGTCGTTAATATTCCAATTAAACATAGAGCTATGAAAAAGTAGGTGGAGGAGGTAGGTTGGTATCTATAGATATATATGGTTGGTAGAAAGGCTAGCTCAGTATCTGATCTTTTACCTTAAGGTCCTACCCTTAAACAAACTTCGTTCATAGTTTCGATCGAGCTTTCTACACCAAGAAAAACGAATAACATTCGATTAGAAAAAATCTGACCTATTTTGATAATTTACCTAAGGTCATCTTCAAGCATTTTTTTTCCAAACTACAGAATTACTTTGATAACAATCGTTACTCCATTTACCAGGGGTACAGTAAACCGGTCACAAACACAAACCAAGATCTTAACCCTCACCAACCGAGGTCACATTACCCGCATAAAACTCGCGACCATCCGCGACCATCACGCCGTCTCGCGACCACGACCAAATTGTTCTCGCATTAGATTTATCGTTCGCCAACGAAACAGCAACAAAGGCACTCTCTCATCTCACGACAGCTTTATGATCCTAACAGTTTTTGCTAACAGCTACCTACGACGCCCGACGATATTTATAGCTTAAGTTTTATTAATTAGCCATTTGTGAGACGTTGAAGCATGGTAAGGATTTTGGGTATTGATTTGTGGTCGCAAGTCACGGTATTACTTTAATTTTGAGTTTTGGCATGGTCAGAAAAGAAACGAGGAGCTCGTGTGTGTGAATCAAGGTCAGTTTGGTCGTAAATTGTATTTTTTTTTTGTGTTGGATTTATTGATACTCTAATTGCCTGATGGTCTTGTGTTGGCAATCTGCAGGTGAGCACCAGGTATGAACGTATAAGTTTTACGTCAGGTACAAGTGCAATTTCAAATTAACTTAATGATAGCTCCACGATACCTACCAATTGAAAAATCTGCTAATTAGGATAGAGTCGGGTCTCAATATTGTTCATGAAACCTAATTAGTAACCATTCTAAATAGCATATAATTGGAAATTTATCACCACCAATGCACTGAAGGATGAATGCAAAGCACACGAACCCTCTGACAAGAAGCATACTTGTTCACACGCAAACAACCCATCACACACCAAACAAACGAAAACTTTGAATTTCAAAACAAACGCCGAAAACATCCGAGTTCACCCGAAAAACGCCGAGCGTCGATCTAACCGTCCCGCTGCTGCCAAAGATTTGACGTCAATGGTAGCGAATCGTAAATTACCATTATCTACAGACGCACCGTGCTAGTATTTATTATTTATGGGTCGGTTTGACTCGCCTGCGGCCCGATCGGGGGCGTTTTTCCCCATAGCGAGCGCAGGGTTGAGTTTAGGAGGTGTGTGTAATGTTCCGTAGTTAAAATGCTGTCATTACCGCACTTTTTGTTTTGTTAAGGATTTGGTTAAGATGTTATTTATAAGGATCATAATAAATTATGATACCTGTAACTAAATGTTCTTTAAGGGCACTTTTTGCCATGTTTATACTGAGTGGGTCAAGTTGGTCAAGAATTTTAGACAAATATATTTTTCCATAAGTATTTCAAAAATCCAAGTTAAAATCAGCAATCAAACATGGTGATCGTGTCTTCTACAGATATATGTAGACAAAAATTGTCAAAAATAACTTTATGTAAGCTCCTTTTTTTCCTTTTTAGAATTCCAAGCACTAAATAAAAAAGAAAAACATAATCTCAGATTATATTTCACAGAAAAATGATACCGCGAATCTCCGCACAAACGGCGCTTGCGTCGCGAATCAAATAAATTACAAAGATATATTATTATTAAAATTTGGGCACCAACTTCGTCGCATTAACTTCGGGTAGTATCGGGACTGGGGCACACTGGGCGCGGAAAAGCTCGTAGGTCGAGAAAACTGACTGTGTATTAATTTCTGGACATTCATAACATAATTTTATTATCTATTTAAGTTGAACATATTGTGAGACAAATTTTTCTGTAGAGTATGTCATATTTAATCATCAAATTTAATTCGTAATAATTATTCATTAGGCTCACCCCCTATTACATGGGATTTAAGCATAACTGGCGAAATGTGGGTGTACTATAAGTACACCTCTGCCTAACCTTTCGGGGAATACAGGCGTGATGTAATGTTATTCATTTACCCTCAGTTTCAAAAGTCAGAAAGCCTGATCAAGACTGCCGTCAAATTGCAAGCCAGCTATTGGTTGACCAAAAGAATTAACATGCCAACAACTTGAAAATTGTGTAGCATCATTTACTTAGGCATTTTAAAGTTATGTACCCTACCAGGTACATAGTCATCATAATGTGAGGAAATAAAACAGATAAATTATAAACTTACGGTTCTCACAATTTAACGGTAACATAATAATTATGTAGGTACCTGATTGTTGGAATAAAGTGTGATTTGTTCAACCTGTGTTTTATGATGGTCACATTGGTCACCCTACAATAACAATCAATTTTGAAATTATAACAATTGAACGAATTGCCTTTTTGTCTTAGGCATTTTGCAAAACCGCCAGCGTTTGTAGACAGACGGCGCCGTTTGTAAAATGACGAATCATACAATCTGCCTGCGACTTACTCTAAAATTACTAACTTATGGAATTAAAAATCTTATTTCTTCAACTTAGTGAACAATGCTCTCATTGTGCCACTATACTCATCCTATAGGCCACGGCTTGTGACATCTACAGAAATTAACGAGTTACCGTTTGAGACGTGCGATGTGAGGACCTGATAAGGACCCTTCCGTGGTTCCGGCACGGCGCCGATACGGCTCCGACACGGCAACGACCCGATACCGGCACGGAAGCCGGTAAATCTTGCCGATCGGCTATTTAGGCATTAAGCTCATCAGTTATGGAAGATCGTTCAAGGAAATTGTTGTGTCAAGGTGTTTTTGATAATGGGGTGAATCGGTAAACTGGTGGTTCGATTTTGGGATGGTTAATTCGAAATGACCTATAACTGAATAAACACTTACGCCTACCTGTAAAAATATTGCTACTGTTGTACAATACGGGCCTCCCAGTGACTTTTTCTGTGTATGTAATAATTAGTTTGTGTACCCTAACTACGAACTAGACACTATGGTCAAGCGGAAAGATCGCACTCACAAGACAAAATACTCAGTCAACATAAAATAGTTAAAAATACTGAACCAAAAGTTGCATGAACATCCAAAATAATAATAGGTAACATATAATATTAGTTAAAAGCTTTCTATTTAAAAGCGTTTTTTGTGGTACCTAACTGAAGTTTCCTAATTGATTTTGTTACTAAAGAACAGAAGCAGCGCCATCTTGTACTTAAGTTGTCGAACTAAATCTTAAGGCAGGTAGGTTAGTTGTGGTCATTGACCATATCACTAGCGCCCTCTATGTTTGCACTCATGAAGCTTGTAGGTAGATCGATACCTAAACGTAGCGATGTTGAGAAGTACTTTTTCTTTTTTTGTTTCAATTTCACGTTTCATTTTCTGAAGCGTTTTGTTTATACATTTTATCGTCAAACAAAGGCTGTTATAATTATTAGTTATTAAGTATTACAGTTTTACATAATTCAATGTGAGACAAATGGTCAATGACCATAAAACTAGCGCCCTCTATCCAAATTTTCTGGCATCAAAGTGACTTCAACTATTCTGTGGTCACTGTGGTCAAACAGCAATGTTAATTCCAAAGTAAGTACCTAATTATTTCCTTTGGATAACTTGAAATAACTTAGTTTACGAGTATACATACTTTCCATATTAGGTAATCGATACCTTTGTTTTTTATTTTTTTATTACCTACTTTTGTAGATTTTTCTTGGATCTCAAAGATTGAACACTGGTGAACCAGTTGTTTACTTAAATAAATATCTAATTAATTAATTAACAGTAAAAACCATCAATAATATTAACATAACAAAAAAAAAACATTCAAAATTCGAACACGAAATTACACAGACTAATCAACAACAACAGAGGTTGATTTATACGTTTTATTTGCTGGCCGCTAGATGGCGGTAGCTAAGTGGAGCCATTTTCGCGTACTTTAAGTACTGGGGTAGCTGTGACCGCATTATTTATCGCACCATTACCGCATGGACCCTTAAATCATCACATGACGTGGACCGTGTACGTGAGTCTTAATGAATGGCGCGAGAGTTGCCCAAAGTTTTTTTATTCTTTATGAAATTCTAAGAGCACTTAGTGGGGAATCTATTAGAGCGAATGTGTGTTTTGGGAGTCTCGTTGTGGTGTTTTTAATCTCTTTTTTATTTTTGTGTGTCTGACTGGCTGTTATGTGTGGTTTTTTAATGTGGAAGTTTGTCGTTTATCTTCAATGTGCGGCACGAATCAAAACCATGCAACAACATACCTACCAGTAACTCGGACGAGCAAGTCATACGACTTGTTTGTCCTTCAATGCTGTTAAGATTTCGATCAAAAACTAGATTCCACATAGAATTCAACTAATTCTTTACTTAAAGTTTAAATAAACTAACGTATCACCTGGTAGTACTAACCGCAAAAAAGTTTGTACCAAATCAAACTAGCCGTTTGGTAATAATTTGATTCCTTAGCGTTTTCTAAGTCTGCAATATACATAGTTTACAGATGCCTTTAAACTCGCCCCATATAAATACACAATTTAAACACTGAACTTGACCTGTCCTAAGCCTGAAACCCATCTGGATATCCATAGATTATTATTATTATAAATGCGAATCTAGCTAACTGAATCTGTCTGTTACTTACCTTTTCATACCGTAACGGCTGCACGGATTTCGATGAAATTTGGGACATGGATAGACCTAGCCTGAGTTGGTAGTAGGTACACAGAATACTTTTTACCCCGGTCGTACGTTCTCGCGAGATATTTTCCGACAACCACAGGAAAAGCGAAGTCGCAGGAAAAAACTAATTTCAAATCAAAGATAAACAACCCAGCATGTATCTAATTACCTAGTCACCTTCAATTAAACTAAACTCCTCATATATAGGTAAGTTAGACAACAATCACTTGGATTCATACTGCCATAGTGTTCCATAGCCCGCGATTGTCATCAAATTATAAGTTCGGAACAATGCCTATCTGCCAACTGTATTGAAACTAGTGATTGTGCGCGTATCTGCTTGCCGATCTAGGAGATCTGTAGTGAATGGAATTTCATTAATTAGATTGAGAGGTAACTAGGAGTGTATGGGTAACAGTTTTGAGGTGGAGGTGAAAATACTGTGAAAGTTCGCTGAAGTAGCAAGTGCACATTGAAAGTAAAAAATAGTCGCAGATACCTAGGTATGTACCTAACTCAAAAGCTCAGTGCTTTCTTGGTAAGGAACGAATGATGATTATGATACTTACCTAAGTATCATAATCATTATCATCATTAGTTCCGTCGACGTCCGTACCTAAATTCTTAAGGCAGGTGCTTTGACAATGCTGTTATAATTCAGCAGTAGGTACCTATAACAATTTGGTAAAACAAAAATAGAACGCTTTATTTACCCACAAAGCGACGAAAGATTCCTGAAAAACGAAGTCATTCAATTGATAGGCGACAGAATCATTCGATTACAGTTCGGTGTAATGATATAACAGACTTGGTTTAACATTAGATCTTACGTCTTTCTATGGTAGAAGAACTGCGTTGCGAGACTTGCATTTTTTACATGACTGTTATGTTTTTGTTGGGATATTTATAACTGCATCTATGTATCAATTATATAGCATTTATCTGTGTATCTATTATAGTTGTACTTTTATACTTTTTATTTGCACCCAAAGACAGCCCCATTTTGTGTCCAGAAAATCACTGTCCATTGCAAGGTTGCCTGGAAGAGATTGCAGTAAGCGATAAGGCCGCCCATTGTATATTTTGTAGTGTATTACTTTTTCTTTTTGTAATGTATCATCTGGTGTATAATAAAGTATATATAAATAAATAAATAACTGACTTCTAACATTTTACTGACTAGATTAGTAGTTGAATGAATGAATGATACGCACCGAACCCAGCCAAGTTTAACCAGACTCGTTAAATCGAATAAACCCCAAGATTTGCACTAGCCTCTGGATCCTCATGGAACATTGAAATTATTTACAGCATTTACCTATCTCAGAATCAAAAACTGCTTAGTTAACATTACGAACAAAATTCAATAAAAATCAACCACGACATGTTTCCTCCCTTTCACTCTAAGTTAGTTATGAGAGGTCTAAGAGTGTATGAGGTGCATCGATGCTCCTAATAAGTATGCGATGACAGGTGGTCCCGCTAACTACATTATGTAACCCTTTGCAGTTCACTTTGAGTTACCTTCGATAGGAATATTGAGGATGTAAACAGACTTCCCTTCCCCAAGATACAGACTAACTGTCTAGTTTGGGGTTCACTGGCAAATCATATTTTGTACACCATAGCTATAGGTAATATTTTAAGCTACTCATGTCGTCTCAACTTTTTATCAACCTGTAAACCTGCTTACTGTATTACCTGGACAATAAACAATTTTCTATTTCTATTTCTATTTCTATTTTCAGGTGATTCCTTTAATATAGCCCACGAAATGTAATTACTTTACGTATTTACAAACTGCAGCGCTGTTTAAATCTAAATTAATTTTGCGGGTTTTTGATAAAATCATTTTATTAATAAATTATACTAATTTGAATTATATTTCAAATGATTAAAATTTCTCTCTTATATTATGTAATATAATATAAGGTCTCGAAATTATATTTGTACGAAACCGTCGTATTTGCAGCGAGTTTTTAACACAGCGCTGCAATTTTCAATAAACGTAAAAAATATTGAATTTCGCGCGTTACATTGACGGACGTTAAAGAGTGACCATGGAGTAAGCTAGCTGACTGACTCCTTGATGAGTCAAAAGTACTTCTCTGTAAATATATTAATTGAAATTTTAGTAATGCTTTATAAAGATTTGAAGAAGTACTATTCTTCAAATACGCATATAAAGCAAGGGATTTTTTTGCTAATCTTACCAATCAATTTTTTTTTGCTGTGTCTTGCTTTGATATTTAACGAAACTCTTAAAAAGAACGAGACATCGATTTTCCAAAACCTACATTTGTATCTATACTATGAACACTCAAAAATTCACAGTTCCTTTGTCTTACTGACGTTGTTAGAAAGAAGAACCGATTCCCATTTTTATGTACACGTAGAATTCTGAAAAATATCGAGCATTTCATTTACAAATTAAGCTAATAGGGATGTGTGTTTAGCTGTACACATTTTTAATTAAAAACAACCCCTTCTCTTCGACTATCTTCAGTTATCTTCCTCTTACTTAATTCAAGATGAGTTTTCAACATCATTAAAACCTCGGACAGAAAAACAACAGACTTCAAGCTTGAATATCTTCAAAGCCATAACTTCAAAGAAAGATAAAATATAAACCCAGGGACACAATGCTGGTACAAGTATCAGTAGCGTGACAAACTCAAAAATATCACAACATAGCGCATACATTAGAAACATTATCGCGTCTGTGGCCCACAAAAGGTTGAAAAGTCGCATTTCGCACGTATCGCTGTTATCGTCGGTCTGTTCAAACCCTTACGTTTGGAGGGAGAATTATACATCTGTTTACGTTACAAGCGATAGCGATTTAAGAACTGTTGTAGAATCCTGTTTATCCCGTATTTAAGCGGATTATTTCACTACACTGGCTTGTCACCATACCAAAACTTTTCGTGTAGGCATACTTCACTTGCCACCGTTTCCCGCCATTCGTGGTGAAATGTCAACTGTCAGAACTGACATTAGTGACAGCGACCTCACTGCTGATGTGCATGAGATAGTGAAGGTTACTTATCTAATAATAGCTTTTGCCCCCGGCTTTGCCCGTGTGGAGGTCAGAAATTATCCCACGGTAACGTACTATCGAGATATAGGATAAAAGTATCCTATGTCCTAACACAGGTCATCGTCCACACATGGGCTAAATGTCATCCACTTTCGCATTTATTGTATTAGTTAGGTTTACGATTAGGATATTGATACACTACAAGAACTAAACGTGACAAGGGCCTGCAGTCTTCTCATAAGGAAAACAAAAACGTAGGCTTCAATTTCTTATAACGAAGGCCATATTAAAATATCTTAGGGGTACAAAAACGTGACTAGCAAGTTGCTAGTCACGTTTTGTCACGTATGATAGATAATTTGGTTCTTCTAGAAGGGAACTCTGATTGTGATTGCATATCAAAATTATTATTTAGCCTAATGGAAAGCGACCCGCTAGCTTAATAACACCATAAAAGTTTGATAGTTTACCGAAAACATTAATTTCATGATTTAAAATGAAATTATTAGGTAATTCTGTTAAAAGGATATCAAATTCACTTTTACATTTGTCATGTTTTATAAAAATAAAATAAATTAGTGGGAGTCGACATTTCCTATCTGACTACTTCTGAGAAGTAATGGCGAAACATATTCAGGGTCACTTCACACAGTCTTAGTCTCTTTTAAATGAACACAAAAAACTGAAGCTTTTCTACCTTGAATTTCCATTTTTTTATTTCTTTTATTTCATTTTAATACATATAAATTACATTTTTAAATATTTCTTAAAAATAAGATATAAAAAACATTTAAAAATATGCATTTTTTTTATTATTATAATGTCGATAGCAAAATGACAGCTTCTGGAGTGGCGACCGCGTACCGTGCCATCTGGCATAATTATTAAAATGTATTAATTCACCTTCATACGCCCTCATCATCACACTCCCCACTCTCTCATAACTTGCGACCCATCCTTAGTTCGGAGGGCGAATTATCAGGAGTCGTTCAAATGATTTATGTACACAATTATTGGGTTATTCAGGTACGATGTTTTGTGCGATTCGATCCCGTACCGATAGAAGTTTTGAGACAATAAGAGTTAATTTAATGCCTTTCTGAGAGCTGTGTGTTTCGTAGTTTGGATGTGTGGATTAAATATGGCCGGGTTGGGTTGGTATTGAATTGTTTCTCGCTTTACCCCCCGAAAATTATATGAGTAGGAGGTGAAATAAAGCTGTCAGTGAATGGGAGGTCGCTAAGTTAGACACACTATCATTCTATCTAAGATTACCTCCTCGACTTTGCTTTAAACCATTTAAGAATGATAGGTGTTTTTTTATACACTTTTTCTAGCATAATGTTTGTCTAAACCCTGCATCAAGTTCCAGAAGTCTTTTATTTTCGTGTAGTTAGTGACTAACCTGGTGTCAAAGCCGCCCATGGGCCTCGGACTTGGCTGCACATGCCGTCGAGAAATATCTCTCAGGCATCCTCAGGTTTCCTCACGATGTTTTCCTTCACCGTTTTTGAAGCAAGTGATAATTATACAATACGCACATGAATCCGAAAAGTCAGAGATGTGTGCCTTGGGTTCGAACTCACTAAGCTATTACTGCTCAAAGTTACCAGAAGTGAATTACATATAAAAGGCACTTACGTTTCACGTAAACCGAAACATGAATATTGCACTTAACGATTAGTTACCGAAAAGAAGATTCTTGCTAATGGAGACATTTTCATAATTAAATATTTTATTTTATATAATAATATTTTAATGTAATCTATGGTGGCAAATACCACCATAGATTACATTAAAATTCAAGCCTTTTAATCGCTAATGAGAGTTTAAGCAAGTTACCATATAATGTCAATCTTATAAGAATTCTGTTCGCCAAGTGTACAACCTATACATCTATATAACCCATTTCACGCATATTCCGCCGTCTTTCACGATTTTTTCCGAAAGTTTATTTTTTCAGTAGGTGTACACATCGCCGTTACTAAGCATGGTGTACACACACGTGTCGCCGTGATACGTGACAGGTTGCACGCCCATTCAACATGAATTATATAGCAACTCATCTCCATCAGACTTCGCCTTGCACGGAAAATGTTGTGGAGCTTTTTTCGCTTGTAAATTAGAAATAGATGCATAAAAGTTACTGGTGTTTTTTGCCCTGGCCTTTTTTGAGTTGAAACTAGGTCTTCATTGGATTACGTTAAGTATTCCTATAATAATTATGTGTAGAAACAATCAAGTTATACACAGTCCGAATAGTGTACAATTTATAAAAAAATCCTCGAAGAACTACTAAGTCTCCCAAACGAAATTCATTTCGGGTAGTTTTTGTATAGGTGATTCCAATGACACAGTCAATTCAAATTATAAATAAGGTAGATAATCGGACTATCTGGTGAGAGGATGAGCCTTTCTTCATTCCATAGAAACTAGCTGAAAATGAATTGCGTTATTTTTTTAACGGACTCTTCAATATTATTTTCGTTAAAGTATCTGAATCATTTTGGAGGCGTTTACAAATTATCAAAATCATCTGACCATTCCCTATTAATGTCAGTAGAGTAACTCCCTTTACACAAGCAAAACTCAAATAAAACGCCGAAGAACTACAAAATATCCATCCGCAAACCGTTCTCAAAACGTATGCACTAACGAGATATCAAAACCGAATCGAATGCAATAACCACCAGGGAAATGTTCCCGACGTAACACCTCGGTACGAATCTATCACTGTCCTGATTGCTTACCAAAACTAGTCTGCATAAATCCCACAAGTATAACACGATTTTGACATATCATTGATCTATCCAGCCCAGGATCACCTCAACACCTAGCTGCCGTCTCCCCTGAGACGTCAAACCAAAACTGTATTACATCAACACAGTTTTCGAATCTAACATCCCTACAAACACGACATACATTGCTGATTCTGATTCTAAACTTTTTGAAATCAAGCATGGAAAACGCGCAATGGATGCTGTAGAATGCGAAGGTATTGCTAATCGGAAATTTCGGAATATGGTTGCGCCAATACACGCTGTTCCATCTACGAAAGTCAATGTTTCTTGCCGTTTGAAATTGAGCTTTTACTCTGCTAAGTTAGAGTCAGTTTCTGGTTGTGTGAGTGTGGTTCTTGGGAAGTTTTGAGCTGGTTAGTAAAGTAGATAGTTTGAAAGACAGGTCCTATCAACCGGTGACAACTACATATTGTTTAGACGCGTGTTTTATTCGGTTGTGTAGTGATCTCTGTTCAGTTCGGTGCTCTCTGGAAATTGTCTTAACAATATGGAATACATTATTCACGACACTTGAATGGCGTTTGTCGATTGGTTCGGCTTTTATAAATTTTACCTTCAGACCTGCTTTCTTGAAATGTATGAAAACTATAGTACTGAATGGGTTTCTGATTGAAATATAAATAAATAAATAATATTATTTATTTTCTCTCACAATGGTTTTGTAGCACTTAACAGTTTTGAACTATATTAATTCACATTGTGAGAGCTGGTGCCTGATGTAGGTTTAGGAAAACCCTGTATTACAGGTCAACAGGTCCTTCTTATCATACAAATAAAAAATAAACATAACAACAAAAGTACATACCTAAATAATAAAAAATATCCTCTTGCTATATTTACACATTTTTATTTTGAAACGCTTCTATAGGCTTTAGTATTAAAAGACGAACTGCTGTCTAACCCCTGTTGACTTACTATTATTGTTTCAGCAGTTTAGTCTAGTAAAATCAGATACTTTTCTCTTGTTTGGAGATTGTTGCAGCATACTCACTTACAACATTGTATCAGTAGCCAAATGACAATAACTTTGAAAAGCTATGACCTCTTTTAATGTAAGTACCACAAGCAGGTGATACGCTTATTCCTAATTAGCATAAAAACCTAATTTCGGTTGAATCACGATAAATTATGAGCAACAATCTGTTGGGTTCTACATATTCCCCTTATTTAACATCTATCATGTTTCTTTTTATTCCAAAATCAGCATTAAATTAACTAACAGAGTATCCTCAAACAACCTTGAGAGTAACAAAAAACGAAATTGAAACAAAAATATGAGCTATAAATATAAAATACTTATCAGATTGGGCGTGTAAGTTTAACGTTTTAATAAATAACAAGCGGCCGCCATGTTGGATTTTTATATTTATTTGTAAAAATTAATAATAATGCTGAATAAATCAATAAAAGAATGGAAACATTTCAGGACTGGCTCCGGTTGAATGATTTGTAGTAATACGAGTGTAGTGCCGTCTGCGCGGCATAGTAGCGACGGGAGGTTTTGATACTTTAAGATGTTTTTGATTTTTTTGTGGTTAGTGTGTGATACTTGGCTGAGTCTAAAAGTTCAGCATTGCATTTAGATCTACAAGAAGTGCATTATGAAATAGAAGTAGTAAATGTATATTATAATTTTTTGAATAACTAGCCAACTGAACGTAGAATCAGGTAACTGATGAACGTAATTAAAATTAACGTTATTAAATTTTCCCTTCTTCTTTTTCGCGTGGTTAGTGACTAACCTGCTATCTAATTACGCAACACATTTTCGTAAAAGATTTCGACTAATCTGTTTCATTTTGACAGTTCAACAATATTCATAGCGTTATTTACTACGTTGTTGAACAGATTTTTTTTTCGATCTTGTGCGGCATTGGGTGCAAATTCGAATTGATCGTGTATTACGTAATTAGGGTACAGGTGTCACAGTTTTAAAGCCGCCCAAGGGCCTCTGACTTGGCTTCACATGCCGTTGAGAAATATCTCTCAGGCATGCCGGATTGCGTGAAGCCAATATCTGTGTATGAACCAACGCTCTAGGCGTTGAGCCGCAACATTATGCGTCCCCGTTTTTAAGTATGTTATGAATTTTCGTGAAGCCAATATCTGTGTATGAACCAACGCTCTAGGCGTTGAGCCGCAACATTATGCGTCCCCGTTTTTAAGTATATTATGACTTTTCTAATGGACAAAGCTGTTACGAATTAACTCATGGTTACTAATGATATTATTTATAGAGTGTCGGCGCGTGTTAGTTGCATTTCCTTTCTGATATAAGAAAGTATGTAAGTATGTAGTATGTTTTTCAGAAGTATGTATGTTTGTTTGTACATAAATGTATGTAAGTAAGTAAGTAAGTATTTTCAAAAATAAATATATAAATAATAAAAAATAATCAAAAAGTTTCAATTTTGTGTCTTCTTTGCATCTCAGTAAATTGTAAGCTTTGGCTACTTCAGTTTTGTGGCAATGTTTTTACGATCACATTTATTTAAATGTTGTAAATTCTCGTCGTTTCGAATTGTATCTTTATTTATTTTTTTATACGTGAAATCAACGTAAGCCTTGCACCCCAAATTTCGAGGTGTGTTTGTTTTTCCTTGAGAGGACAGCTGACATAGTACGTTTTCCTAAATTCAAATCTTTTAGTCAGCGGTCTACTCTTTACAATCCAATTGGTACAAGTAACAGAAGACAAAATATTCAATGAAGTACTTGCAATCACGCAGCGGCGATCCTTTGTTTTCTTTCCATTTGCACAGAATTTGCGCGCCAAAACTATCGATATTCCTAGATTCGTAGTTTATAAATACGATATTCTTTACACACCACACTTAAAAAAGTTTTTAAAGTCATTTTCCTCTGTCAATTTTATCTTTTTTTCACGAAATAACGGAAACAAAGACTAATATTGTGATAGTTTATCAGTAAGAAATTAATTCAACAAGCGCTGAGGTCAATGTCATAGTTCAACTGACCGAAATAATAACAAACGAAAGTAAATTATGATGCAATACACTTGTCTCGCTCTAACTCACTCCATATTCGGCACAGATTTATTCCTTATGGGACAATCATGTTGCGGTATCGCGCGTAGCTTTAGAAAAGTGTTGAGAGCGAACATGATTGTCCTTCTCCTGTTGCAAAGTTATGAGGGCCAACTCTGTGCGTTAAAAACCAATCAACTAAGGTGCTGGCTCGAAACAGATTTGTATTATTGTTTTCAAAATTGTGCACAACAATGTCTGTGTAATATTCAACACCATCCAGTGTTGGCTCTTATACAGGGATTGGCTTTACGCTGCCGGATTCCTGACGATGTTTTTCTTCATCGTTTTTTAAGCAACTGATAATATTAAATAGAGGAAATAAAATAACAGAGGGAATTACTGACATTGGAAAATTTAACATAATACAGGGTGGCAGGGACATCGATGCGAAGCCGGTTACCATGGATTCAGTACATGATTTTAAACCCCCCTACGTTGAAATTTTTCGTCGGTTATTTAAAAAAAAATCTGCTGTCTCATAGAAAAGTACAATACCTACGCGGTCAAAATGTATGGAACAGCTGATTTTTATTTTAATAACCGACGAAAAATTTCAACGCAGGTTCAGAATCATGTACTGAATCCATGGTAACCGGCTTCGCGTCGATATCCCTGCCACCCTGTATATTGTGTATTTTACTCGAATAAACAACAAAATCAGATTCTCATAAAAGTAAAAATAAAACTACAATATCTTTTAACAAAATTATGACAGCACATTTTCGTCTCTAAGGTTAGCAGTAACAATTAAAATTAGTTTAACAGTTATAAGTTCAAGTATCAAAACTCCCCGCAACTCTGGTATCACAAGCTAGCATTATATCAGTTGATATCGAGTCGAGTCGGCTGTACATCTCAGTCCCACCTCCAATAACGTGCAGCCATCAATTCAGACGGTCGCAAAAACGTTGCCTTACCTCGGGCGAGGTATGACGGATGGATGGGTGGCCGCTGCTGCACTTTGTTGTGCTCTGTGGGTACCTGGGTTTGTTGTGGTCAGTGATTTGAATATTAGTTGGATAATATTGAAGTTCTTCTTATTCGATCGGCATATAATATATGAGAATATATATATATCGGTCATGTTGTGGTAAAAACATAGATCAGCTTGATGGCTGGTCGCAAAAATGTTGCCTTACCTCGGGCGAGGTATGACGGATGAAGGAACTTCAGTGAGGTCTGAGTTTAGAGGGATTGTGGTGGTGGTATTTGGAGGATTAGGTTGTAATTAAATAAAGAAAAGTCACGGAAACCACGAGTAGGCGAAGTTTCTCAGAAAAGTAGAGAAAAAAACTTTTTACAAAAATAAAAATAAAAACTGACTTCCAATGCCACTACAAAGTCAAAAATAACTTTAATTTCGGAAATTAGTGTCTTTGGTTTTGAATTTTCGTTTTTTGCCACCGACTTCCGAAATTACAGTGACAGGAACACACCACATCATCCACATAGGCTAAGTGGGAAAAATACGTAGGTATTATTGAAGCTAACTCAAAAACCAACCAAGCAAAGTTAATAAAATGTATACGGGACCACCTCTGAAGCATGTATGACCTACCAAACAAAAAATAGTCATCAAAATCAATTCATATTTCGCCGAATGTAACATACAAAAAAAATAATCGTACAGTCGAATTGAGAACCTCCTCCCTTTTCAAGTCGGTTAAAAATGATTTTCATAGTTAAATATGGGTGTGCAATATTGCAAAATATTATAATTTTACCTTAAGAGACCGGTTTGTAAAGTGTGACAGGAAAGTCCTCACATTAAGGTGCTCAATAAATACGGTGATGACGTAAGCCGATAGATAAACGGTATCCCTAACCAGGGGTAAGAACCGAGCTCAGAAATGGATCATATCAAACATAGTTTCTGAAGAAAATAGAAAGACGACAAGTTTAAGTTAAGACATCTATTCTGAAATCGATGAATAAAAATCATTAATGACTAAAAAAATATGCCAGTTTGAACGTATGACTCATAATTTCTCATCAAGAATGTCAAGTTATCCTTCAGGTCTAAAATTACCTCAAAAATACAAGTTTTTCTAAGAACACCAACAAAGTCTATAACAATAAATCAATCCCAACAGAATATAGATAAAATAAATCATTCAGAAACCGTCATAGCAATGTGTCTCATCAAAATTCAAATGGATATGGACCGGCCCGTCAGTGCAAGCTGACGGCTGGTATAGGAAAACTCCAAGATGTACCTACCTATGATTTATTTGAGTACTATCGGTGCCTGGTGTCTCGCCTGGCTGTGGGGACTTTAATTTTCCGGAAGGAAAAGTAAGTACCGTATGTATGGGTATTTGTTGTAAGTTACGTCGCGTCGGTATTGGCTAGGTTACTTAGCCCTAAAAATAGACTAAAGCTATAGATGCAAGAATAACAAGTTTTGGGTAAAGTTATAAAAAATTCGATTAAGAACTTACAGGAAAACAAAAGAAAAGGTGAATTTTTTTATCAAACAGATGTGAAAATTAAAGAATGACCTTTTCACAAACTTTTCAAAGTATTTTGTAGACCCTACTGTGTACTTGCAAAAATTAAAAATTATGTTGCTGTTTAAAAAATATCGCGTATTTGAATCGGTTGAAGGTAAGGACGGCAGAAGTTTTATTGTTATTATGTGTAGCTAATCAAGGCCCATTTCTGAGTACCACATCATAATGCTCTTTTATTTACTGATCAGGCTAAATTATCTTCTCAAGGTAGTCGATCTATCCGATATCTAGCTCATAACAATAAAAAATAAAACCGTAAAAGGATCGCAGCTGTTACTAAGAGACCATACATCTTCAACCATACTCCCATCTCAGAAATTAAACTACAGTCAATACCTGATTAAACTGCCCATCTAACGTATCGAATGTATACCGATCCCAACCACAATCATACGACTGACCATCTTAAATTTATAATCGGCAGATATTATCTGGTTGCGCAGGCGCAGCACGATGCTACGAACTAATGATAATGTGCACAGCCAACAATTAACTTCTATACCGACTGGGCAGGCCCGTGTCAATGTTGATTTGTGATTGATATTATATGCTTCATGTATAGGTCACTTTGTACATTCAAAATCATACCTTAGCTCTTCAAAAATAGAGTTGATTGCATCTTGTGATTAGAAAGGTATCGGTCTTAGAAAGTGATGCAAGCGATTTTCAATTGTTAACTTTCGAATATAGAGTTCGATTTTAGTTGAGGAATTTTTAACCTGCAAGGTAAGTTTCAACTATTGCATTGGTGAATGATTTTGATCTTTATTTAGAAGGAGTTAAAGTGCGTTTTTATGTGATAAGGATTATTGTAGGATTAATCGGTGCGTATGCGCCTGAAGCTTTTTTCTGAATAGTTTAGTAATGATTTATTTTAAACTTTAAGCTCTTTGCAATAGGGGCTGGCTATTGTTTTAATTAATTGTAAGTTTTTGATGTATACTGGTGATTAGCGATAGATATATTATTTGGGAGGCGTGATGTTAATATATGAGATCAATATATTTAAGCATATATCATCGGGTCAATTATCAAAATAGTTATCGGTTGACGAGATCTTGTTGGGAACCAAAGCGTTCAGAGCAATAACTTATTACTTTTTTAAACGCTATCTCAGTCAGTTTTGAATTTATCACGTACTTTTTATACGTAGCAATATGTTTGTTCGCTATAGTTACAATTTAACTGACTTCTAACATTTAACTGACTAGATTATTTGAATGAATGAAATGCACCAATCCCAGCGTGGTTTAACCAAAATCGATCAATCGAATGAACCCCAAGATTTGCACTAGCCCGTGGAGCCTCATGTTATATGGGGCTACAGAGGCCATTGCATATCAAGGAGTAGACCGGGGGGAGCGGTAATGGTAAGGAAGACGTGCCCTTAGGATATGGAAGGATTTACGAGCCATACCGGATATGCATCCTTGAGTAGACAATTGAATAGTGGAGAGACGGGTGATATCCATGAATTTATAAAAAAATACCATAGGTAACTTTTAAAAACTCCTAAAGTACCTACGAGCCAACTTCATATTATCAAGATTGTGATCACAAAAACATCAAGCTTTATTGCATTCTTCGGTTTCATTGCTTTAGTCATATGAGACCTTATCATCTGCCTAGCCTTTTCCCTACTATGTTGGGGTCGGCTTCTAGTCTAACCGGATGCAGCTGAATACCTGTGTTTTACATGAAGCGACTGCCTATCTGACCTCCACAACTTACTGGGTAATACGATACTCCTTGGTAAGACTGGTTGTCAGGCTTTCGGGCTTCTGATGACCCGTAACGACTGTCAAAGATCCACGATTGACAGCCGGGACCAACTTAACGTGCTTTCCGAGGTACGGAGGGGTCTTGGTATTTAAAAATGGTTATCCATCCACGGAGCTACAGTGGCAAGCATAGCTTAACCTGATCGATCGAGCTATCAGACCGGTCTCGCGTATCGTTCTTATGAGACCTATGATTCCATCAATCTATCATTCCTCCCAGATTACGTAACACACATTTCTACGTTTCCCATATCATACGCAGCATGAAATACGTAACCACATACAACTTTATCTTACGGTATACGAAAGTAATAACTTATGAAACAAAAGGCTGTAGACGCAATATCAACGCCTCTTCATAAAATATGGTAGAAAGTGACTTCGGTCATTGTTAGTTATGTGATGTAATATTAGGAGATTTGGTGGTTAGTTTTGACTGACTTTTGTCTGGAAATGGACTGCGGTACTGCAACAGCCTAAGTAGGATGAATCGTGATATATATAATACTAGAAACAATTTTTTTTTAACCCTGTGTTGTGCCACAGCTGGGCAAAGATCTCTCCTATAACTTTCCATTGTTCATGTATACAGGATGCATCGGGACAGGTGGGCCAGAGTCCTCACGCAGTGGTCTCAGAAGAGGGGCGTCCTCGCTGAGGGAGGCCTAGGAAACGCTGGCGTGACGACCTAGATGCGTTGACGGGAAATTGATTGAAGAAGGAATCATCCTATATATTAACCCGTCAATAAGCTTCTAAATGATTGCAACGATTGGCACACGAGTACCTATGATTAGAAAAGATAATATGATGAAGATGATGTTTTGGTTTATGTTTCAAAAATAGGTCATATTGTTTTACGACACATAATTATATATATCATGGTTTAAGTGGCATGTATGTTTTTCGCTAGAACCCATACAGAACATTGGCTGGACTTCATAAGGTCTCTAATTCTCCTTTTTACGTGACAAATTCTTGATTTCTCTAGCTAGGTACATACATAACATCACATCACGCCTTTTATCCTCCAAAGGGTTAAGCAGAGCAAGCAGCCAGGCTCCATCCAGTTAGTGGTCATATTTATGCATGCAGTCATTCAGAACGAAACCAATATAACTTGGATTCTAATCATGGAAAAGTTCTAGTTTCAACAAGATGAAAATATTTGTTTTGGAACCATCTCAAACATTAACAAAACTTATCATTTCCTAAGAAAATAAATTGGAAACTTTTGGTTCCGAAACTTTAAGACTTAAGATCTAAATTGACAGTATTTTAGATTCAAATTGAGAAGTTTCTGGGTCAATAGACTTCCTGGAAGTTTTCGATCTGGGGTATTTGTGTAAGACCGCTGATATTTCTAACTATTGCCTCAGCGTGAATAACAGGATGAAAAAAGTTTTGATCCTTCTTAAAATTTGTTGGGATACAACGTTATTTATAATGCACTATTGACACTGTGATTTGAAATGACCAATTGGAACCGTGCACCTAGATTCTGACGTTTCATAAGTGCCCATGCAAGTTTACGTGAAATGTAATATTTTGATTCTTTGACTAGCTGTAGTCTACGACTCCGCCTGCGTGTCATTCTTGATATAAATATTCAGGATGAAAAGAAGCCCTTCTTCAGATCCCAGGCTACCTAACTGTGTATCAAAACAATGGGTTCAGCTGTTTAGACCTGAAAGATTACAGATGGAGTTACATAATATTTGAATGGGTTATTAAGGACTGAGCGTTATATGTTGAACATATTTTTCTAGCACAGCAGTTCAGTCTGCAGCTGCCATTACAGTAAATACCACTTTAAAAGTAGATTCATAGGTACCTCGAACTTAAAGTCTACTTGATCTGGGAGGAGTAAGAGACACATAAATCAAAGGTAACCTGCTCCCTTACGTCAGACGGTGTCTGTTACAATCGTGGGTATACTGGCTATCGGGACTTACCAATTAACGGCACAATAAATAATATTAGTTAGAATTAGATGTTATGTTTGGTTAAACTAATCCTCATACCAAGCGTTATTGGTAATAATCAATGCTTGAACGTCGTGACTAGGCATTGTTTGTATAACTTAGCAAAAGATCCTTTCATTGTTAAAACAGCCTCCAGAATCTTTGAACGGACCAGTTAGAAACAAAATGCTATCACCAATTCGTCGTACCATGACATCACTCCTTGTTTCCCGAAGGTTTCATACTCAAACTGCATTTGTTTCAATTAAACCTTTTACAGGACCTTTTGGTCAAGCATTCGGTCAGTCAGAAAGATGAAGCTAGTGGCTCATTACAAAGCGTAGTAGGTTCCTATGGAGAAGAACAGGCAAGAAACTCCAGGGACACTCTTCTAATTTATATTGTTACAAAAATATTAGTTACATTATCAATGTTGAATTTATAATTATACATATGTGTAAAAGCGTGCAGAGTACAGCAAATAAAACAAAAAAAAAAACAATTCAAATATAAAATAATTATTATAAGCAATGACAGCCAGCCAGCCAGCCAGCCAGCCAGCTATGAGATGTCCAGTCCTAACTGACGGCGCCCGTTCACGAGCATGACGTATGAATCAGCACCATTCAGCTCAGTTTTTAGCAGTATTTAGCAGAGTTGTGCCCATAAAGCATCCGCATCTTGACAGTTATGTTTAACTAAGTTCAATGTAATAGAGGGTGAGTCTATCCGGGCATAAATCCTGACACCGAGCGTCTTCTGGGAAGCCCCCTGAACCAATACCACTATGACCGACTGAAGGATCGCACACAGGCTCTCTCAATACCCACTAAACTTACGAACAGTCATGTATTTTAAAATCCCAGCTAGTATGATGAACCCATGAATCACGACTCGGTTGAGCGAGTGACAGGACGCCCTCTACCTGTAATTGTTGTAAACAGAGAACTTTTCGGCAACACCATCATTGTGATGATTTGTTACCGTTTGTTACTATCACCAACAATGGAAGAGAGCGGTGATTAACGAGACCATTGTTTTTGGTGATTCATGTAATTTTTATGTAATAGTTACCGTGATCCAAACATACAGACGGGGGTAGGCAGAAACTATAGAACGCCATCGCAAACCCGCTTACATTAACTCCTTTTGTTTCGTTTACGTTCATACATCTGCGCAAGCCACCGGTTGCGAGTAGATACTACGCAACCGTGATCCATAAGTTTATAAAATTCTGATCTGAGAGCAACTTTAAGGTTTCCTATCATGAACCGAGTAAAAAACATCAATTGAATATTGCAAAATATTAATTCAGCTGAATTAATATCAATATCCTTCATTGAAAGTTGAGCACTTAACTCGACAAAATCAAATACCATTCCACCAGCAGATTGAAAAGTGACCGAAAAACAACTTTACCAAATAAATTGTTTTCTCACCAACTCAAAGTTGCCCAAATATTTTTACGATGCAAATACCGTATCACCTTGGGGCTTATTAATTTTAATTTTAAACTGATACTAACCTACATACGTAACATTACCGCTGATTATCAACGAGGATTTGGCGACTATCCGATGATATTCATACAAAATATAATGTTTCAGTAGTTATTTACACAATAAAAACATTTTACGGCTTTTAAATTGACGTGGAGAGGCAACACAGCGATCCTTTCGACTTTTGACACGTTCGGATCTGACCTGATTTTGACACGTTCGGATCTGACCTGATTTTTGCACGTTTCCATTTGTTTGCGGGAATTTGTAAAAAGTGATTGTATTGCGTCAGGTATTTTGTGGCATTCACTTTTTGTTACCCTAAGTAGTGTTATTAAATTATTTTTAATAATAGCTGTTTCTCCAAACACGAAACCAACAACAATTATGATCCGTTTTTACTCTTTGTTTTCTGAAATTTTAGATTTACACAGATTCATGAAGCCGAAAATCTGAGAAATCAAATCTCTGATGTTAAGTAACAAGGAAATAATTAATAACATATGTTATTTTTGATAAACCGACTATAGCTGGGAGCTCACAAGAGATACACCATCAGCGGTTTTAATAATCAGAAACTTCAGTTAACAATATTTTGAATTTGAACCGTAAAAAACCTCCTTCTACTTCCCGGGAACAACCTCTTTCTCCTTCCCGTGAATAACCTCCTTCTCCTTACCGTGAACAACCTCCTCCTATAACATTATCTTAAAAAAAACACCATTTTCGCAATAAAATGAAAACTCGCACAAATTCAGCTAACAGTCCCACGCGCATCAAATATCGATACAATTGCACCACGTCGCGTTTACGATAATCGTCGGTGCGCGTGAAAGGAGAGCTGCGCACGCGCATTATTTTTATAATGGCGCCCGCTAAGTGAGGGGACATCGTTCTACGAATTTAATTATTTAACTTATTGATATTGGTTACGATAAGTGTTTCTTGAAGGTTTGTTAACTTAGTTTATTTTAATGGTGTTAGTTCATGCTTGGTTAATAATAGAGTAAATAACAGCTGATATCCATGCTTAGGGGGCGTTTGCTACTAGGGTTTATACTTATTGAATGCATTATATACTGCTCAATGTTACGTCCACATGAAATGTTCTAATGAAGACGCACTTTTTTTGTTAGTCGTTAATGAGCTGTTTTTGGAGAAGACATTTTGGTCACTACTTCTTTGGTTTTAGATTATAGATGTCGAGTACAGGTTCTTTGCAAGAAATACAAAATACAACAAGCTTCTCCAAATATGAGAATATTGATCTACTTATGTACAACTTTGTATCAAAAAATCAAATCGCAAAAAAATCTCATTACAAAAAACCGTATCCAGCGAATATATCGGTACTGATCACGTTTTTATTAATCGTAAATTCAGCAAGATATATTCACGACTCATCCGCGAGGGTACTAACTTTATTCCTAAATTGCAATTTATGATCGAAACGTTAACTGCAGATCGCATCGTAAAACTCTGTCACTTTCGGGAAAATAATCAAAAAACTATAAAAAGTTGTCGAAGTGAAATTATTCGTAACTGTTTCGCTACAGAGAGATAATAAGTTTAATTAAAACTGTATTTAAGTATACACGATAATAAGTAGTTATATATATTGTATTTACGATATTAAGTATTTAAGTCTGCATATCAATATAACGCGCATCTAAATTTTTTACTACTTAAAACATAATTACAATATACGTTATCACCATCATGTTAAGTGAATATAAGTCCAACACTATTGGTTATCCTTATTTCTTTGGAATTAATAATAACGATGAGACTGGATAGAAGTAACGCTATGTCTTAGCTCGAAATAATTGCTGGCTGAATCTTTCCAAGGCCTTAAATATTTCTCGGATACCTAAGGCCCTTCGTACACAAGGTTACGCAAATCTTCGATACCCGACGACTTTGATCTCTAAGCGGCTACCTACTATTATATCTTTGAATATAATGGTGCAAATAAAGGTGGGGATTGCAGTATAAAAGATTTTTTATTTAATGACGATTTTACTACAAGGCTTTTTCTTTTCGGTATTGGCGGGAAAGTCTACCTATGAAATATAAAAATCGAAGTGTATAGAGTGCCGCGAGTTTCTTGTGGCACTCTAGTGTCACTGCCTCGGCCCGGCTAGGGTGCCGTGAGCGTTGCATTGTCACTGTCACTTGTTATTTAGGTTAGGTTAGAACTGTGACCACACAACGCACGAGCCGAGCGAGCGTAGCGAGCGGTGCCGCGGTAGCGGCCGGCGAAGTGCCAGGGTCCGTTTAGGCACAAGATAATGTAATATTTTGGGAATGTGGTGTTTTACAGCGATTTAACCTCGACAATCAAACAAAATACCAAGTGACGTGACTTAGTGACAGTGACAATGACAATCCAATGCTTGCGGCACTTTGGCCGGGCCGAGGCGGTGTTACTAGGGCGCCTGTAGTGGCACTTTATCCGTTATGGATAGAGTGCCACTGGTGGCACTCTATACACTGCCTATAAAAATCACAGTCACTGTCACACTGACAGCGGTGGCGATGCTGCCATTGTAAAAAATACATATAAAATGTTGCCATTTTTTGAAGGCGTTTTGTAAATAGAAAATCATGTGTCGGCGACGTGAGCTTGTGTACGAACCTCTATGAATTTGTATTGCGGAAGTCGCTTAGAGACCAAAATCGTCGGGTATCGAAGATTTGCGTCACCTTGTGTACGAAGGGCCTTATATTTAAGAAAAACAATTGTATCGTTATCATTTAGTTAAGACTACTGGTCGTTTTTTAGTTTGACAGTGAACCTTCAAACTGACAAAAGTATTTAAAAAAGTGGTTCCATAAACAAACCATTTCTAAATGAAGCCACACAAGGTAGGTAGACCTTATGTCAAGTCAAGGCATCACTGTCACAATTTTCTTCAAAAACTTTTTATACTTCAACAAATCAACACCCTAATAATAAATCTATCCAATTCCCTAATATTTACAACATGTAATCATAAGTCACTGATAACGCTGATCATCCCGTTCAAACAGGCACCTGTCATGGCCGCCTGTCAAAAGGGACTTATCTCTTATCAACTGCAGCATTTCTTTACGGATCAGTGTGACATGTTTAACTTTGTTGAGATGAGATGATGTTTATGGTGAGGTAGGTAGGCTATGGGCAATATGTGCATGGTTTTGTTGTGATGCTGGCACAATCTGAAGGATTTTGAAGGTAATTCCTAGTCCATTGCTTTATATAGTTAATAAAAGACTCAGGCGTGACTTTGCGAAAATCCCTTATAAAATACAATTAGTAACCTGGTAAAGTGACATTACGTTCGACGCTTGTGACATTGCATTCGGCGCTTGTCGTGGCAACATGTCCTGTCCGGGTTCGCAACAAGTCAATCGAATCATCATCCTGAGGATGCCTCGTTGAGAGGTGAAACACGTGTCGATTTCTTACAGGGTTCTATATGACTCTGGAACAGTTAAGCGGATTAGGTTACTAAATATACGTCGTCTATCGTATTTTGTATTTTATTGCTTTAAATGTGTGAAAAATTCATGTGCTCGATGACGTAAATAACGCAATGAATATTTTTGGAATGTCAAAATGAATTGGCATTGTAAGTTAGCTAGGCAACTACCCCGTTGTGTCTTAAATGTTGAGGAAGGAAATTCTACGGATTGTTATCCTATGGAACTGTAGCTAGTTGAAAGCTAGATAGTCAAATTTCAGTTTGCTTACAATACAATTTTAATTAGTTCTATCTTAAGATTAAATAAGGGGAACACAAAACCGCTATTGTATTATTCTGAAGATATATTTATTCGTGTTTCTTAATACCAGCAACTTCACATAATAATCATATTATCTAAGATTTATTTGAGTCGTAGTTCGATTCAATTTGAAGAAATTACTGCTCTTGAATTCGTCACTACCATGTTTGATCTACCAGTACCCACTGACCGATCATCGATGTCGGAAAATTAAGGTATGAAGGACAACTGATACAGATCTATAACACAATGGATTTAACCCACGATAACATTTTACTTTTAAATCCTGTTAGTTACTAATTAACCAATAAATATAAAGGACACTGTACACCAGGATCTTACTGATGTTGCAGTCACGGATCTGAAAACCCAGTTATTTAAAACTGCATAAAAATAATAGCTATTTCGCTCATTAACTTCATTGTAATTTAAACTTATATTACGGTTCAAGTAATTATTGATATGAAAATACCTGAGATGAAGAGGAAGGTTATATTTGATTGTTTTTGTTATTTGTTAAAATGCCTGATAATATTCGGCCAAATGAATCTTCTGCTAAATCTTTTTTTATAATTTTCTGTCTGTTCGTCAATCGAAAATTAAAGGTTGAGACGAAGGCTTATCAAGTATTTATTATTTTCATCTTAAACTTATTCAGAAACAGTTACTGTCATCAACATCAGCATCGCAATCTTTATCCAAATCAGCTCGTACCAACAAAATATCTCCACTGCCCCTCAAACTTAAATTGGAGACACTTCACCCCATCAGAGAACACATCTAAAAACAAAAAGGAATCATATCTACATTGTTATCAAAGTTTACTGTTGGTTCTACCATAAAAATATAACGAACAAGCTTTGATGCGCGGCGATTCTGAATAATGTCCATCCTTTATTTTTTGTTAAAGGCATCGCTGAAACGTCCGATGGACACTGTTTTCCATTTATTGCTGGGACACGTTGATGTACGAAAGGAATATTAGGATTTTATTTATAGTTTTTGCTAAAGGTGAACATGAAAACTCTCCTTTTTGCCTTTCGTCCTTCTAATGGTAATGAAGATTTTCAGCGCATTTTACCTTCACTTATACACAAAGGGTTTCTTTGAAAGGCTTTCAAAGGGATTCAGGGTTTGAGAAACTCCCTAAAGTAACTAGTAATTTAAAACACACCAACTCAGCTGTAAGATTTTTGTCGTTATTCATCCATGATCCACATATGTAGGAGGACGGTCACGGTGTGAACGCCACAATTTCTATCGGATTTCTGCTGCCTTGATGCTGCAGTTACTTCGTCAAAATATAAAACTGCCACCTCCAAAATTGCCGCTCTTCATTCCGATCGTATCAGAACTTTCTTCGGCCACCCTTCACGCGCTGATGACCACTTTAGACACAATAAAAGCATATATTATTATAATAAAAACATGTATTACAATAAAAACGGCGATGGACATTCGGCAATACGACGTACAATTCACAAAACTTGTAAAAGTTTACTACCTCGTCACTTAATCGTATTCTGAAGCCTTTGGAGGTCAATCTTTGAATCTTTGGTAGAGGAAGTGTAGTCGTAAAGATGGAATTATATTATTTTTAAATGTTCTTCGAAAAATCGTGATTCGGTAGTTTGAAGTTACGGAATTTTGTGATGGATTCGTGGAAATTCGGAGGCTCTAAGTTAACTGTATTTGGATTTTATTCATTCAGATTTTGGAGAAGTTATGGGTGTTACGAAATATTATAAGTACAATGTTCTTTTTTGTGTAGGACCTTTATGAATGCCTACATAATATTCGTTGATCTTGCGGTTTACAAGGTGAATTTATTGTTTTCAACCGTGACTTTTAAGTAAAAATGCAGTTCGTTCATTATTATAACAGTCCTTCAGATGGTCATGAATAAAGTAGGTACATTAGAAGTCATTTATTTTTTCAAACAAATCATGATTTCAGTTGAAATGATGAGGATGAATAATATTAAAATAAGATTCATATTATCTTGTGTCTATTTTGTGATTATTGTAATGGTTGATATCAATTCCGAAGTAAATATTTAAGTATGTCATTTACCTTTTAGTCTGATAGATCGTAGTACAATTCAAAAAGCTTGTTATTGATTTGATTTCAAGAAGGAAACTGAAACTTCAAAAGCTCTTTTTCTAGCACCATAGTAAGTTTCTTCACATGCAGGTCACAAAATCTAAGATCAGAACAGGCCATTAAACATAAAAGTAGCTAAAAAAAAAGGGTCAGCACAGGCATCGGTGGACACAACAAATCATAAGGAGTAGCCCTCAAACAAATGTGTGAAATATGAACAGAGGCGCCTTTATCACGGCCACCCAAAACATACATGTTGTGGGCCAAGTGAAAATGTTAGTTATTAGATGTTAGGAGTTCTTGGGAGCTTTGGGCAACTGAAAAAAGGGAAGTTGTAGGGCTGGAGTTCATTTTGATTTAGGCAAAATTTGCTGATAGAATTGGATAAGTTACGCCTTTAAACCTAGTGCCATCCTTATTTTGAATTTCACAAGTTTACTACACGTAGGTCAAATACTATTAAGTTATAGTAAGTATGTGGAACTTATCTTCATAGTATAGAGCTATGATGCTGTCAATACACTCGATAATTGTTTCTTGAATAAATCAAGCAGCTTAGCAGGGTTTGTCTTGTGATGCTTTTGTAACTGTTAGAACCGTCGGAAATTAATTTACATAGGTATGACGTGTTTTAACTCATTTTAGCCATCCCGTTGAACAGATTTTCAACTTAAACCTTTCCAGTTTCTTTGTACCTAACAGGAGGTCTTTTAGCCTCCAGATATCCAAAAAAAAACTCCTAATCGCCGCCCACTCGTATTTCACGCCATATTCTCAAGTTCACGTAAGAGGTTATTTATAGGCGGAGGCGGCCGTGTCCAAAAAGCTTAGTTGTGTCAAAAGTTGAGCGTTAAATCATTGGCCACTATCTGGACACTGCAGGCCGGACTGTGGCCACTAGTGTTTGGTGTGTATCCATTGTTGTACGGTGTGCGGTTTGACGTGACGGATTGATAGATCTAGGCAAGAGTGCAACGTTGGATTTTTCATCCCAGTTAATTCTATATTTGTAATTTTCTTGAAAGAGTAAGGATCGCTTCAGAACAAGAATGATAATATAGGACAATTGAAAAACAAAACCTTTTTTGGGTTAGCGTTCTTACCTGATAATTATGAAAACCTGCGACATTTCTGTTTCATCAATATCTGCAAAATAGTGTACATAAGAGATGGTGCAATATACCTGAGTTTATTTTTGTAATAAAAATAAGTTGGTTTGAATACCAGTCACCGAAGGAAGCGAACTAAAATAAATCATTTAAAAATTTAAATGACTGCATTCGAATACTTGCACCTCTAAAAAATCTCTTCCAACTTCCTTAAAAAAAAAAAACTCAAAGAATACACATCAAAGGAAACTAACGAGACTGAAATGTATGAGACACTAACACTACATGTTGCAAGTAGAAAAATGTTAACATTACTATATATCATAATCGTGCCGTGTGCCAATGGAAACTGTGCCAAGCTAAGTGATCCGACACAAAATGAAATATGATGACACTTCCACACATTACAATACGAATTTTTCGTGTAAATGAAAAAAATAAGTGTGTTTTTTTGGCCAGTAGTCCAGATAAAGTGCTTTGGTGTATGGTCTTCCGTCTTAAATTAGTCTGATTAGTGATAAGGTCTTTAGAGTAAATCAAATGTTAGATCTGAGCTGGCCAAATGCATTTTTTTGCAAATAAAGGGAGGTAACACCTCACCGCGCATTCCTAAGGCGCGTGACAACGGTGTAGGTCAAACTATAATAAGATCATAATCAATTTGACATTTCAGAATTTAGCATAATCTACGACACAAAAACCTCAGCCATGTAACATCAATATTTCAATTAAGCATCGCCGATAACCGGCACACAGGTTAATGAGATTACGCCATTATTATTTATTGTTAATTGTTATTATAAAGTGCTGCCTAGCAATTTACTAGGCGCAGATGCCGATCGATTTGTATTAGTGTAGTTATTTGACGGTGTGTTGTATGGAATTAGGTGCAGCCTTCTTGTGATGGGTAATGCGGAATTGTGGGGTTAGGATTACGATCTTAGGTCATGGAATTAGCAGTGTTAAGTTTAATTTATAATTGATTGCTGTGTCAGACTTTGTGTAATGGTAAAATATTTGCCAGCTTGCATGATCTTGCGTTACGAAATAATGGACAGTCTGTATCTCTGACTTGTGTCATTTTTCAAAAAAATCTAATTTATTCTTGAATCTTCTACCTAGCCTTTTCCCAACTATGTTGAGGTCGGCTTCACATGCACGCACTTTAAGCCGTTAGTCTCGGCTGTTATTTTGTATAATTTAGAAGCATTTTTTCAGTTTTTGTAAATGTGAGTACCATGGGGCTGTTTATTCTGTTATTATATTATGTTTTATGTTGACTTGAAAGAGCATGGCAGTTGAGACTTTGTCGTGCTTACTTAAATGTCTCGCCGATGGTGGTGAGTGTGTTGGATCATTCGGTTCCCTACAAAATGGTTGAGCTGGATGGTGCTGATCCACGCGTCATGTTCGTGAACGGGCGCCGTCGGTTG
This sequence comes from Conistra vaccinii, assembly GCA_948150665.1. Lineage (NCBI taxonomy): Eukaryota > Metazoa > Arthropoda > Insecta > Lepidoptera > Noctuidae > Conistra > Conistra vaccinii. The sequence goes on from OX411325.1 coordinate 23,494,336, forward strand.
AGACTGGTCATCTCTTTTCTGCCAAGGCTTATTTTAAATCTTATACTTTGAATTGTCTCTATTTTTTTTTTCACATTGTTCTCACATAATAGAAGCAACAAGAATAATGTACCCAGGATTTTGTAATGACTTTATTTAAAAGAGTGTCCTGGGAGTTTCTCGCCCGTTCTTCTCCACAGAGATCTACTTTTTGGAATGGGCGACTAGCTTCAACTTTCTGACTAACTGACCGACTGTACAATTCAAAAGTGCTTGTAAATGGTTTAATTGAAATAAATGCTTTGAGTTTGAGTTTGATTCGTGGATCTTTGTCGTTACGAGCTATCAGAAGCCCGAAAGTCTGACAACCAGTCTTACCAAGCAGTATCTATCATACTACCAGTAACTAGGTTGTGGAGGTCAGATAGACAGTCGCTCCATGTAAAATACTGGTTTCCAGCTGCATCGGGTTAGACTTGAAGCTGACCCCAACATCGTTGGGAAAAGACTAGGCAGATGATGATATTGGGGTCGGCTTACAGTCTTACCATATGAAGCTAAATACCAGTATTTTACATGGAGCGATTGCATAACTGACTTATTTATTCTAGAATGTTGTTTATTAATTACCAATTGTAAAATGTCATTGGAAATACGTATTGTTGATGAATAGGAAGATGCTGCTTATCGCTCCTTTAAGGAAGTACTCAAAGTTATATTTTATGAACGTATCAATGTTACTAACGTATAAAAGTAAAACCAAATGATGTGATAGTCGAATTGTCTATAGTTATTATTAGTGGCATGTCATCTGTAAATCATGTTCGTCTACGTCCGTCTGTTACACTTCAAAGACTTTCGTTCCTGTGCTTCTGTCTCGTTTCATGTAAATAATTGGGTAAATATATCATTGTTATAGAATTATTCAAGATGAGACAACAGTATCCTGTTGTTAGCTGTAGGTATATTTGACAATGTGGTGATTTTGGAATTCTTTAAAGTGACATAATTATTACGTCCATAGAGCAGCATTTAATTATTATATATATTATTATATTGCATGGAATTATCATTAGGAGTTAAAATACTTCTCCTCTCATACTTTGGTAAGTCATCGCAGATTTTGATATACAATTCCAAACTCCAGGCTGCTTTTACTGAGAAATTCCTAAAGGAAAAACCACACACTTTGCCAGACTTAGAGATCGAAACCAAGACAACGCGCTTAGGATATCGCTACACCAACGGGGCTGTTTTCTAGTTACTGGCTCAGAAACCAGAAGGCCAACTCTCGTACTTAAAAATGGTTCACATTCATCTCAAACTTGTCAAAAATGTTGCAAAATATATTGTATTTTTGACAGATTACGAATGAGATGCGAAAGTTCTTAAACATTACGGGAATTGCCCCTCAGATCTAAGAATTATAGAGCCAAAATTCCTCAGTTACTAAATACATATTGTACACTGTACAGCGTGCAGCGTACATAAGTTTGTCTAATTTTATCATCACAGGATAGATGACATCCATACATCAACAGACAGACGGACTCGCCCATCAATGTGACGTGTGCGTTTGTCTCCGTCTGCGTTTCTACGGAACTAATTCTAATAGCCGTGTTTGTTACCGAAATAATTTGAGAGGTATGAATGTGATCATTAAAGTAGTGCAGTTTCAGGGTAGCCGAGAAAGATGGGTCACAGGTGGTTGCGAAGTTATCTTATAGATATGTAAGCAGAATGTTAGTACGGGGCTATAGATTCAATAGAACAAAACGCAAGTTTTTATTTTCGCAATCTCGAAATGTACCTATAGCACCCCGCTCGGGTTAAGATAGGTTTTCTTTTGCCAGATTTTAGGTACAACGCTGGCAGGAACTAGGGGGCCCCATGGATTAAGGGGGCTTGGGCACTTGCCCAAAGGGGCAAATAGAAAAGACGGCCCATGCGAGCTATAGCTTGATCAGCTTCTCAAAATAAAAATTAAAAGGATCTCGCCATATTCAATTAAGGGCCCGGTGAGCACGACTCGCAACTGCAAGTCGAGATGGGAGGAAAATGCGTTTGGAATATTGTTATCTCTGTTCTGTTGTGTTGTTCTTGTTGTCTGCGTCTGTGTTATGTGTGTTGTGTGTTGTTAGCGTTGTTACTAGCTATCGCAATTTATGATAAATTTGGATGTGTTCCGTAATACCAAAAACGAAGAATGAAAACTTAATATTATTTCATAATTTTTTCTATAATTTGTAACTTGATAATACACAATATTCCAAATATGATTGTTTATAATACAGAAAAAACAGTATGAAAACATGTCATTTACGCTGTAAAAATGTATGAAATTCGCTTAAACTTTATTTTAGGTAAGTTTTTTGAAAAAAAAAAGATATACGAGCCTAGATAAATACTGTCTAAATCTGAATATTAACATAATATGGTGGAAATATGCTCATAATTAAAATGTAGATCACATTCTCCCTCACACATTTTGATCCAGTCAACAGCTAAAACACCTCCAACAGCAGATCAGCAAGTAAATAAAAACAGTGAAGTTATGTGACACGTTACTGGTAACTCGCCTACGATCCGTCGCTTGTCCAGCGACCAACGTGTGGGTTTCTTTAATTTATTAACGTGTGTTTACCACTCGTTACTCGTAAAGTGAACTGGTTAGATATAGGAATTCTCGTTTTATTGTCGATGTATGGGGTCAGACTTGTCTGTCTTTGCTTGACCACTGTCTGTGAGGACTTTGAAACATGTTCCTTCCTTGGGAATCATAAGGCTGATATGTTCTTATTTTGTAAAGAATTTGTCATGGGTGTGAAGTCGTCTGAAAGCCTGATAACTATTTAACGTGGGATAAAATATCTATTTACTAGTACTGGGGGTCTACTCTACTACCACCTCTAAAGCAGTATTATTTTAATATTACTTTAAGTGTGGGAAAGAGATGAAGCTCTACAGGACGTTATAGCTCCATCCCTTTCCCCCACTGAAGTAAGATTAAAATAATACTGCTTTAAAGGTGGTGGTAGCCCCCCAGGAGTCTAGCTGGAGTCGTGGATACAACAGCTGTATCTTCGACATGTTGATTGGGTCACAGAGTTGTGATTTCGTGAAATCGGGAATGACCCTAATCCAATTTTGAGATTTAATTCTGGCATGTTGAAAACTGAATAATTAGTCAGAACATAATATGTCCCTTTTAAATACTTCATGGAAAATCCTTTGTTTTCAGATTTTAAAGCTGCAACAATAACTATTTATTAATAAGAATCCTAAGTTAACGACTTGGTTGTTATCATTCACTCGACACTATAAAACTAAAGATAAAGTTCACTTACTAATACTAATTAAATAAAACTATAAATTCGCGATAACTTCCAAAGTTATTACCAAACACTTACTCTGGTAAAATGAAATGTATAAAAACTTCTATTGCGTGTAAATTTAAAATGAAAAATATGTGATGGGCTGCTGTGAGTGAGTCGAGAGTCGGAGACGAAGGACCTTGCTAACAAAGTATGGAAGAGGAGCTTTTTATTTTATGTTAAAGCTTCTTTATTGTTAACTTTTTGTGGAGAAATTCCAGAATGTTTGAGGGAGAATGTTGGTAGATTCTCACCCATCATGCCACCTGGAGATATTTAATAATTATGCATTTTGTGATGTTTTTCGATGGGTTGTCTTGGAAAAATTATTATATTATAATTATGTTAAGTAAATCTCGTACAACCTCATGGTTCCTCGGCTTTAGATGGTTTGCTTTTGAAGAAAACCAAAACTGTATTTTTTTTTTACCTTGGCATGAGCAACATCGGCTTTGAAAAAACACCTTTCAAATTTTGTTTCTGAATTTAAATGATTTATGTACCATAACAACTTACTTATACCTAATTAATTAAAAAAACATAATATAATATAACGGGAGATATTCCTAACAATATAATATGCCAATAGCACAAACTTAAAACTAACTTGAGCCAGGTAAACGCGCTCAGTTATTAACTGAAAAAATTATAATTACCACCTGAATCATTTATATTAATTAAAGGAAGCATTATAAATAATAATAATGTGTCTCACTGTTTATATTTAATTGCTATTAGAGAGAGTTAATTGAATGTCAGTCATCGTCGCAAATACTTTGGCACACGACACGCATGTGCAGGCATTTGATGACATTAGTTATAGTATAAATAACGACCAATTAATGTCAAAATTTATAACGAACCAGTACCCAAATTACGTAATATGCTTTCTGTCACAATCCAAAGGATTTTGAAGGAAATTCCTAATCTATTCCTTCATATTTTTGAAAAAATCGTCTGTTCAACAACGTACATAACACAACGAATATTGAGAAGCAGTTTCTCTGGGTGAGATGATTCTTTGGTCCGAAAGACTGATAAAATTTTCCGAGCTTTTAAAAAATTTAAAAGTATTAGGTACCTACAATAATGTTCATGAAGTATTAGATGCTAAGTGCTTACCTAATCTATAGTCAATAACATAATGTGTACTTCAATTATACGACAAATATAACACTTCCCTGGTACATAATATAATATAAATCAAAGAAATAGTTAGAAAAGCACTCGTGGCAAAGGTGGCGCTATCAGTCACGGGAGATATAAACTACCGGCGTGACGTCAACGCATCTAGTGCCAAATATTATTACTATCAATCCTAAGACCTAAGCTTTTGATCTTATACTAGAGTATTAAGCATATTTTTTTATTTTTATTCATACAATGTGCCGCTATAATGATGAAATTAATTTAACACACGGGTAGGGTAGTGGCCAGTAATCATAAAAATAAAATAAGATAAAATAATTCGCCTTGCCGCCATAGGGCTCTTCCCTTTCCTTCAATTCGCCTTCTCTTTGCACGTTTTTCTTTTTATTTTCTTTGATGCGATGTGACCCTGGTAAATGACCTCTGCGCTACAGTTGTTAAGTACAGGTTGCTCAAATATGCTATTTTAGAAAATTCAAAATAAATCAATAAACAATAACGTTTAATGAAATTAAAATATCTTCATAAAAATAAAACGCTAATCCGTATAATTATATGTGTTAAATTAATGTCACCAATAAAGCGCCACGCTGTTTATTTATATTGTATAGAGACACAACAAAACGTTATGACAACACGATTGCAAATCATTTCCTAACAGGCACTACCTACATATTTATCTAGGCCAGATAAATTAAATAATTAAACTAGGTTTGTAGTAAACTATTTGCTAGATAATTTTACTGTGTTGCTGTTCTGCTTTTTTTAATGCTACCGTTCCCTAGCTGAGCGGCGGCCGTCACATAACGGCCGCACTGACAGCAGCTGTCATGACAATTGTGGCAGCGGAATTTGAGTTTACAGTGCCAAAAAACGCTCTCTAGAAAAACATTCCAACTTACTTACATAAATAACTTTTCTGTGACGTCATTCGCCAGTAAATTACAGACGCTATATGGCGGCCACCGCTCTTCTTAGAATTGGTTGGCCAAAAACAAACTCCTTTTCCATACTAACCAAGCATTACATAAAACCTTATAAACGCCACTAAATAGTCATCTTTATACGACAATAAAAGTCGGCCATCTTGAAATATATTTATCAATAAATATATCAAAAGTATGTATATTCATTCTGACCGTATATTGATCTCGTCGTGTGGATCACTTTGTATCCTTAATAGGATATTGTATTGTATTGGCTTATTTTATTTAACAAAATGCTGAATTATTATTCTTTTTTATATTTATTGTGATTTTTGAATATAGGAGTGTTTACAAAGACAAGAACTTAGATCACGATTTCCTTAAATGTAAATGTATATTATTCACCTTTTCTCTGTCCAATTGACTGATCAATAATTTGTCTTAATGCTGTCAATAAGTAAAATTCAGAGACATCAGTATGGTGATACATTATGACCGATGCATGCATGCTTAAATTATTAGACAGAGAAAGTGCGTATGATTAATTGTTGTAATGATCATACGCACTTTCTCCGTCTTCTATTTCTTCAATCTTGATACGCAAACTGAAAAATATTTTATAATCTTTAGATTACTTATAAAATATTTTTAATAATAATCTAATATCGTAAAGAGAAAAGATTTGATTTTTTGTATGTTTGTATTAGTTTGGTTGCTTGTTTGTTTGTAATGAAACTCAAAAACTACTGGACCTATTTTAAAAGTTCATTCACCAGTAGAATGCTATATTATCTCTGAGTAACTATTAGTTTGCTGACATAGAACATGTCACTGTCACACAAAAGACAAGTCCAATAAAATTACGGAGCATAACAAATACAAACGAATCACCGAAGAAAATTAATTAAAACCAGTTCCTATACTAACCCCTAACACACAGTTGAAACAGAACGAAACAACAATACCATCTACCATCCGTTACATGCAATACTACCAAAACCAAGACCTTTTTAGTTCACAATAGAAATTATCAATCACGAAAATTTACGGCGCGGAACCGAAGCTTGCTTTTTCCACTATAAACCGTATAAATTTGGATGAAAGCTAAATATTTAACTGACTTGTATACGACGAGCTCCTCCTAAATGTGTCGCATAAATTCGGTCAAGTAAAAAGTCGTCAACTCTTGGGGGTTAGGTTAACGTGGATGCGACGACAGCGCGGCAGCAGCGGGGTGAAACTGTCGAAAGTAAGATTTTATAGACAACTAGCTATTGTTCGCGACTTCGTCTGCGGCCCAGGATGAAAAAGAAGCCTATGTCCTTCAACAAGTCTTGGTCTACCCATGTGCCAAATGTCATCCAATTCCGTTCAACCGTTTTAGCGTAAAAGCGTAACAATTAAATAAACTCACTTTTGCATTTATAATATTTATTATTATATTAGTTAAGAATGTTTTTGACATTTTATAGTAAGACAGCTACATCATCATTGCTACGTTAGAAATTATTCTAACATCAAATAGTCTCGAGTGAATTAAGAGGACGTCTGTATCAAACTTTAGTGGAACGCAGATAATATGTCTGAATTACTGAAGAAAATTATAAGAAAAAAATTTAAAAATTGAGTTTTCGTCAAAAGTAAGTTCAAATACCTATCTTATTTGAAAATTAAAGATAACATCATTTCCAACAAATGTTGGAAATGATGTCATCTTTTTTTAACTTAAAACACCATCGACTTAACTTGGAGGAAAACTTTCCCAGCAAAACAATAAAGCACAATACGCCACATCCACACAACTCTAACCCCTCCGTCGCCATTAAACGCAATAGTTACGGTTACATAATTTATTGTTTTTCATCTTTGAAATCTTAGCGGAGTCAAGTTGTATAAATCATGCGTTAATGCCAGAGTATTATACAAATTCAAATTTATAACATGATAAAATTGCCGAACGGGCTCCCCCCGTCCCCCTTCCACTGGGGGACGTAAACTACGCTGCCCTTAATTCATTAGAGATCGGGTTCGGTTTTTGAATTTTTGACTTTCGAGATTGAATATCAAATGTACTGACAGTTTTTAGTCTGTTTCTTTCTATAATATAGTCTGTTTTGTATGCGAGCTGTTGTATGTTTGGTAGGTCTGTTTTTGAGAGTTGTGTGCTGGTTACAATTCTTTGTTATTTTATATCTAAGAGCGAAATTGTGAGTCATGTTTGTTTCTAATGTTTTTTAAATTGTTATTCTATTCTAGTACACATACACATATACAATGCCGCCCGCGTATGTTTCTGAATATTCATGAAAAATTATCGAAAAGAACCAGTTTTCATATTATTCAATTTAAATTTTTTGTTGCGTTTGTGACCTTGCATTTTTTGCCATAATAATAATAAATAAAATAATATAATATATCCGATGTTTTTGGCTCGATTTGAATTCCGTTTACTATTTCCAAAAGCTTACGAGTTAAGCTTTTATGATGGTAGGTAGAAACTACAGAACGCCACCTGCTACGATCCTTACATACTCCTTTCCTTTTCTTCTTATTTTTCCTATTGACACCTTACCTACCTTGGACAAGATTTCACTAAATAGAAAACTCAACTGAACTAAAAGCTGACACTGTCCTTATGAGTCCTATCATCTATGTCTCACACTTTATCTACATTAACATATTGAAGAACGGTTAAAAGATTAGAGCCATATGTGTCTAACTCCACTTTGATGAAGATAACAATCTCTTACTACGACATTATCTACGAGGCCATAAATACCAAAGTGTAAATCAAAAACACAAGGTGTCGACAAAAAAATATGTTACACATACTGTCACAACCCTTTTGTGAAAGATGATATACACCTTTCTTTCTCACAAATCTTTCTTTCATTCTCACCCATTCAAATCCGCTCAAAAGCATTTTTTAACACAATCGAATAACTCAATTCAGAAATAGAAAATTAATAATCGTCTAAAACCGATCGCGAGCGAAAAAGGCCGATTATCATCGAAGCAATTATTATCAGTGAGCATGATTTATATGGATTTTGGACTGTAAACCTCTTTCTTTCCTATTCAGGTTTAATTGAATGATCAAATCGGATGGCATTAGCGAATCTCCTTTGTCTCTCATTTGTTTAAACAATGGGAATCAATCGGTGATCGGTTTGCGGCGTTTTTTGTAGTTGGAGCCGATCTTTTGGGGTTTTCAAGCGATTTTCTTTAACGGTTTTCTTTTTACGCCTCTGTTTTGTTAACCAAAGTAGTTAAGGCTTTTAGAACAATGAAACTTGATTCAAAATGCGCCGATTTTTTCTTGAATTTTTTTTATTAAAATTAAACTTGTTCTTAGACATTTTCTTTAGGTAGCCAGGTTCGTGAAGAAAATGTTCACTAAGTATATGACAGATTGGAGTCATCCCAATACGTACACGTAGGTACTTACGTCATGTAATTAAAAGCGAAAAGGTAGATGATACTGATTCTCGCATCATGTTTAACAAAAAAAAATCCTTTATTAATTAAAAACCAAAAATCATCACCCAAACATTCGCCCCTAAAAACATACACATCAAATTCTCCAAATATTTAGCAAAATCAGCACCAAAGGTTATTAATACGGGAGCCGGACCGTCCATAACTAATAATTATATTTTGTCGTCCATCCGTAACAAATATGTCCCAATACGGTGATATCGGTATGGTGTTTACCCCCTTTACCCCACCTTTTACCCCTTTCACCCCTCCACTTCCCCCATATTTAATGCGGGTACCCGATATTCAACTCTGCTGTATTGGTGTACCTTAATAAATTTAACATTAAAATCACGGTAAAGGGTTATTAGTATTTTGTTTTGATAATTTGGAAATATCGTTTTTGTAACACCTATTTTTAAAGTTACCCTTATTTGAAGGTGGGTGGACATTTTAGGGTTAATTATTTTTATTTGGATAACAAAGCTGACGGTTACTTACCTTATTATAATTTTGATTGTGGTCTTTACAGTAGATTTTGGAAATAGTGAAACGATCTTCTTCACACATAAACAATCAATCAATCAATCATTATTCGTGAATATAGAAATTACATTATAGGTCTTATGTATACATTTTAGTCGAGCTCTATGTCCTACCAATGAAATTGGTGTACAAATACGGGGTGGCAGGGACATCGACGTGAAGCCGGTTACCATGGACAGGTATAGAAAACTGGTGTGAACTTAGGGTTATAATATTATAATGGATCATAGTTTTTGTTTAAGTTCAGTGTTCTCCATAGTCCAGTTGGTAGTTGGACGATGGAAACATGTAATTTTCCCCATACACCAATTGGTCAAATTTCAATTGGTCCATGGAGCACCGACGGATTCAGTACATGATTCTGAACCCCCCCTGCGTTGAAAATTTTCGTCGGTTATTTTTTTTTTAATCAGCTGCTCCATACATTTTGACCGCGTAGGTATTGCACTTTTCTATGAAACAGCTGTTTTTTTTTTTTTAAATAACCGACGAAAAATTTCAACGCAGGGGGGTTCAGAATCATGTACTGAATCCATGGTAACCGGCTTCGCGTCGATGTCCCAGCCACCCTGTATATTACTTTTTTTAGTAATGAGTCTGAATTTATACAAAACAAAGTCACGTATGAGTACACAATTTCATTTAAATGTATTATTAATAAATAATTAATCAATTATAGTTTTATTTTTACATGCATGTCTGCAACACTGAGTGTACAACAACACAATTATTAATAATATATTTCTCAGTTTCTTCAACAATCATTATAAATAAATTAACTGTCATTGAATAGACATCTCTGGCGATTCTTCATAGTTTTAGTATTTTATTTTTCTTGTCATGTGATGCTTTTAGACCAAAACATTATCATGTTTTTAATTTTATGGTAACGTTGACTTTGACTATACACGTGCCTGATATTTAATTCATTATCGCCTCATAAAAAATGGTATTTGTAGACTAATTAATACTGTTTAATAAATTAATTGACATTTGTAAAAACTACTTAATTCAATTAGGTAATAAAATGTCTATGAGGTGGCACATTGGTACCTCATAACGTGCGTCAGGCGCAGTATAGATGGTCAACCTTGCTTCGTCTATTACTCACCTTACTGTCTAGCTAAGATTTTTACCACTTCATCTATCCTCATAGTTTAATTACAGCTACAAGAGAAGTAGAGCAATTCAAATTCATATAGACGGAACATTCTGAGTGACTTATCAACCCAAAAATAACCCACCATTTCTTCCTACGTCATCAAATATCAAAACTACCGACTTCCCTAAATACCGATGTCTACAGCCTGACGGGAAACAGAAGCATGCTATCAGGCAGCACCGTTTCAACATCGCCAGAACGGCAGATAAACACCGAACACCACTTTTGCACCGCCACAGATAAGTATAAGCACTTAGCACACAAACTATGCATAAGCACAGCTTTTTGATAACTCGCCGACCGTACTGGTGTGGGGAAAAGTGTTTGTGGGATACCAGACGATATTTTTTGTTGTAAAAGAAACCTGACTACGGCGGAGCAAACAGGGGGTTATGATTTTGACCAGTACGTATGTATGTTTGTATGTATGTTCATCTGTTACCTCATAACTTCAAAACTACTGATCATAATTTTACAAATGAGTTGTCTTTGGAAGTGCCTTGATAGGCTATGTGACGTCACATTAAATTCAATATGGCGCCCTCTAGACGACAGAAAGTCATGAACTAAAAAGTAAAGCCGTGGTCGCATGCCTGTGTAACTACAAAATTATAATGACATGCGAGGATGGCTTAACCTTGACCAATTTTGTACATATGGCGGTTTACACACGGCACCGCGCACCGCCGCGGCAGGCTCTAATAAATCCGTTGATGCCTAACACACGTACACGCCCGACCGCGTGGTCGAGTGGTGCTAATGCCTTTGCCAAACCGCCCTCCGCGGCGGAGCGCGGTGCCGTATGTGAACCGCCTAAGTGTGAAATTACAGTGGGAGCGGCGCGGGTAGCGGAATCCGCTGGCGTGTAAGACAAGCACATACTTGTGTACCAAGGTGCACCAAGTACGGGCGGGGCGGGCGAGCGGGTATCTCGATGGGCGCTCGACGGGTCACCCGCTCATCCGCCCCGCCCGCTGCGACTGTAATTTTACACTAATACGTCTTGATTTCTGTCTGAAATATTTTCTTGTTTCACACTTTTTAGAGCGTGATTTATCAGTGGTCGGGTTTTAGTTTTTGACCTTACTTTTATATTGAAAACTGTTATTTTATTAGGTACCATTGCAACTAATATGACAGATTGTTGTTATTTTGATCAGTCAATAGTAATAGCCACAAGAACAGATTTAGCGCCGTGGTTGTGAATGATGGATGATAATAGGTAAGACTCTTACTTGAAAACTTACCTACCTGTAAGAACCAAATTTTACAGGTCCTGAAACTATTTTATACCAAGGCTATGTAGAAGTTATATTACAGTTCTGTTAAAGTTCCAGTAACCAGCAACCGTTTTTACGTACAACTCATGCTACTGCAAAAACCATTACCTTAGGTGCTTCAATTTTTGTTACATCGGATACTTTATAGACAGTTTACACAGTAGGTATATTTGTTGACCATCTTCTATTTTGTTAAGTACCTGTTAATTGTTGAAAGACCTACACTGTCCTCCCTAATAACACTGTTATTTGGAAATATTGTAAAAGCCAATTCTTTTTAAAAGCGTAACCGTGGAGTTTCTTTCCGACTCTTCTCCATAGGAAACGACCAATTGGAACCGTGCACCTAGCTTCTCACGTTTCATAAGTACCCATGCAGGTTTATGTGAAATAAAATATTTTGAATTTTTGGTAAACCCCTGACATTACACCAAAAGTCAAAACTTTATATTTCTGCAATAGTTTTTTCTGTTTATTCTTTTATTTTCCCAAACACTTCTCCACCTGCCAGTACGCGTGTACAGAACACCTCTCACGTCTGGCGATCACGCGCACATTTAGCGGTCTTTGATTAAGTCAATAGGTGGCGCTCGCGTCGCTGTTCACACATACATTATTTACACTGACTCTGGGAGTCTGTGGGTTAGATGCTGATTATTGGCGTCGAAACGTGGGTGGATTTGAAAGAAGTGGTTGAGAATATCGACTTAAAAACGAAGTATGTGATGGCAGAATAGTTCGCAGGTGTCTCTGGGATGAAGCGGGGTACTATGTTATCCTGAAAACTGAAGAAATGCGAGTCATATACAACATGTAAAAAAAACCTTCGTGAGGGTGTCGTTAGGTATCGTACTAAGAGTATATTTATGTGGTAATTTTCAGGAACATTAATTACTAGGTCAACCGGAAGTATCCTATAGGTCTTGGGTCGAGAACCTATATGGTAGTTCCCGTTGACCTAGAATCACGAAATTTGGCAAAAAGCAAGGTAAAGCAGCAGCACAAAAAGGAAAAATTCCAAAAAAAAAAAAAAAAATGAAAATTAAAGGGTACATAGGACATACATATTTGACACCAATTAAGATAGTCCTCTGAGTTGTACGGGCGCTAATACTCTCTACAATTTAGAGGACTAGTTTCTGGGCAAAGAACTATTTAGGCACCTATACAGATGAAGCTCCTTACGGAACCGTCGGTGCGCGAGTTATTTTTTATTGGGTAAAGTATATCTTTCTACTGGCAACCCAAATAACTTTGGCAATCGGTTTTTTATGCAGTGAAACAAGGTTTTGTACTCGTATTTAACGAACGTTAAACATCTTACGTAATCATTATTATTTGACGTACGCATGTTAAGTTACCCACCCGTTTAAAACAATCGGCCCTTAGTCACGTCATACATACATTCATAATCAGCCTATTAGGTAATGTTCCCACTGCTGGGACACAGGCCTCCTCTCTGTGAGAAGGAGTGGGCCGTAATCTACCACGCGGGCCCAGTGCGGGTTGGTAGATGTCACATGTCTTCGAATTTTTGGTTCTAAGACATGCCGGTTTCCTCACGATGTTTTCCTTCACCGTTTTGAGAGCAGTGGTGATTAAATTATTTACACAAAGTAAAGCGCCTACTGGGGTTTGAACCCACGACCTACTACTCGTAAGTCGAGGCCGTTACCACTGGGCCACCACTGCTCCGCCTAAGTCACGTCAGCTAAGAGTAAAACAATATCACTTACAAGTAAAAAAAACCTACTAATTAGTTTATTACTAAACCTAACTAATGATTAAACCAACTCATTCCACGGCCAATTTACATCTGTCAAATTAGCCGAACAATTTTTTGTCCCACAATTTCACACTCCAATTATAAGAGTGCACACGTCGTCTGATCGCAAAACATTTGGCGTTTCAACACACGGCGATAATCCTGCATGAAGGAAGCTATACATCACGGGAAAAAACGTCGGCGGCGTGAGCGTTGCGACGCCCGTGTGTCCCCCCGCTTTAGAGTTATGAATAAATTATTTGATTATAATGATTTATGTGACTGTGGTATTAGTATGTTTGAGGGATGTTTGAAGCTTAGTTTGTGGCTGATAGTTATCATTACGCGTGAGATGGGAAAGCTGATAGACGAGCAAATTTAGAGTTATCAGTTGTACCTTAGAAATCTTGGAAAACGTCATGGTAAGTTGGGTAGAGCCTCTAGTCTACGAGAGCCTTAAAACTTTGAAGTACTGTATAGAATTGCACGCCTGTTTCCAAATTCAAATTAAAAATATTTTATTTCACATAAACCAGCATGAGCACTTATGAAACGCCCCGAGGAGTTAGCCAAAGGTGTAAATACACCCACTGACACTTAAAGTTTTATTATTTAGGTTGTATCACCACTAAATTGCCCAAAATGCACCAAAAAAAAAACATTTTAAAAGCCATTTATTTTTAACCCTGGTTTTGCCTCTTCTCCATAGGAAACGACCAATTGGAACCGCCTTGCTTCTGACGTTTCATAAGACTTATATAAAATATTAATAATATAAAATATTTTGAATTTGAAATTAACAAATAATCAAATGGCAGTATAATTAATTCAATGCAAATAATTGATCTAATCATATCCCTAGTTCTATATTTACCAAATGATTGTTGTTATTATATATTTATTTGGAATAAAAATACTTAACACTCAAACCAGACCAAACCAAAATACTTAAAAGATCAAGCAACAAATAACTATTCTTTCAGAAAAAGACGTAAAAATAGCCTCTACCATCACCATTGTTTTGGTCGCCATAATTTTGAGAGAACCTTTTATTCCCCTTCTTTAACTACATTAGCGTGTGTATGTAGTGTTGTTAATAAATCGGGCGGCGCCATTAGTCCCGGGTTCGAGTCCCGGCGGAAAGCATGCGTCTTGTTGATTTGTGATGAACGCTGATGGATGGGGTGTGCGTAGTGTTACAGTTTTTTGGATGATGCTGTTTCTTGGTTCAGTTTTGTGGATGAGTTTATTTGAATACTGTTAGGTGTTTCGTTTAATTTTGTAACCAAATTATGCATCTCGTAATTTTGAAATGTGATTTCAGGAAAAATTATGTTATGTTTAAAGTTGAGGATTGAAAAACCAAGGGAACATTTTACTTGCACCGTGCATGCCCAGTGGTAACGGGCGCGACTTACGTACGAGTCGTAGGTTCGAACCTAGGCAGGCGCTTTAGTTTGTGTAAAGTATTTCATCACCAATGCTCTCAAAACGGTGAAGGAAAACATCGCGAGGAAACCGGCATGACCTAGAACCAAAAATTCGAAGACATGTTACATCTACCAACCCGCACTGGGCCCGCGTGGTAGACCACGGCCCACTCCCTCTCACAGAGAGTAGGCCTGTGTCCTAGTGGGAACATTATAGGCTGACTATGTGCTTTAGACTAATAGTTTTTTCGACTGTGTACTGCCAATATTATAGCTAAATGTAAATTACAATTTAAAAGATGTCATGAACCATTGCAAAGGCTCCCGCAGACAAGAACGACGCGAAGGTGCGACGCGATTCTGGTAGAAAAACGTCCATAATGTTTTTATAGAAATTATTCTACTATACGCGTTGCGCTTGTCTGCTGGAACCTGTACTCCATTTCAAATAATATTAGACATTTAAGTTCTAAACCTTTTATATAAAGAAATAACTTGATGATTTCTGTTTAATGTTATACGGAACTCGATGCAGTGTTTTGCTCTATTTTTTCCAACATCAACATATAATTAACACCCATAATTGCTAAACCACATGCCATAAACACATGCAAATGATATGAGCGACATATCACTCTATATGACGTGTGATGTACGTACACTTGTCACATATATCCGTCATTATACTGATTTATGCGTCTTAGAACATCTGCTCGCCATATTAGAAACTGCAGTGTGTGAGCCCATCTTATAGTGTTCATAAATTAATCTTTAAGTATGTTTGTGTGATGAGAAATAGACCGTAGTAGAGTCTTGGTATAGGAGGTTAAAGACCTGTTTTTCAGAGTCCGGATAAGCATTATCATTTTTTTTTTTCTAATTTCTCCGGGGGTGGTAACACATAAGTCATGACATCAGCAAAATTTTACTATTTAGCCCATTCTCTGGAGAAGCAGTGTAAGTCCACCACGCGGGCCCAATGACGGTTGTTGGACGACACACATGCCTTTGAATTTTATGTTCTAGTACATGCTAGATTCCTCACAATGTTTCTGTTTACCGTTTTTTGAAACAATGATACAATGATTAGTGGAGGGATTTTTTCTTCACCCGTCCACTAATCCATTGCCTACTCAAGGATGCATATTCGGTATGACTCTCTAATCCTTCCTGATCCTTCGGCACGGTCTTATCCTTACCATTACAGGGTTCCCGGTCTACTCCCTGATATGCAATGGCCTCTGTATCCCCATGCAACATGAGGCTCCAGGGGCTAGTGCAAATCTTGGGGTTCATTTATCGAGTCTGGTTAAACCACGCTAGGATTGGTGCAATTCATTCATTCATTCTGTATAAGACACTGTCTCGCAGTCTTTCCATGTAAAGTACAGACATGCTTATAATCATCATCATTTCAGCCTAAAGATATCCACTGCTGGACATAGGCCTCCCCCAAGCACCACCTCTTCGATCGATTCTGTGCTTCCAGCATCCAGCGGATTCCTGCGGCCTTCACAAGGTCATCGGTTCATCTTGTGGGAGACCTTCATATAATACTTCCTGCATTTTCTAAGCAATGGTAGATAAGATTGGAATGCCATCCCATGATAGTTGAATAAAAGGTAAGCAGATAAACGATGCAACTGTCTAAGTCTTTTATTATCATAGTCACTTTCAACATGCCAGAAACAGACATAGTGACCCATTAAAGAAGACCATACGCCAGAACTCGTAAGCGGCACGTACAAAGAAACACTAGCTAATAACCGACACACATTTCATTAGTAAAACACACACAAATCATAACAAAAGACACCGAACTTTAAGTTATCTGCCGACGCAAACATTTCAGGGGCCACTCGAAAGTAAAACTCTTTTCAACTTATACCGCTGTCACAATGCAGGCGAGTTCAGAATGTCCAAGCTCATAATGATATGACATTAGAGACAAATGACTTTAGCTGAGTAAAAGGCATTTTAGACCCATTCCTGTAATTTTTAAGAACATTCCCATTCGCATCTCATTCGAATCTGTCAAAAATACAATGTATTTACCTAACAATTATTTTTGTTGCCAATTAAAATAATTTTATATTCTGGACGTGTCGTGATACAAGTATTGAATATATCGTTTGGTTTCGATAAAAGCGAGTATTTGTTTTTAAACACATTTTATAATAGTAATAAGCAACTTCTATGATGAGGGCACTTTGCTACCAATCACCTGTCTTTCCCATAGGTCAGAATTTTTTTCTGTTGTTTCTTCTGACCATCGGAGCCTCGTCCATAGGTGTCTGAAATGAATAAAGAAATTAAATACCTACTAGCTTATAAAAAAGTTGGAACTTCATTGCTGCTTCTGCCTGCAAATAGAACTTCTGACCTTAAATTTTTACCTACAGACAAAGCTCTTTCCAACTCACCGCGGCGCCTGCGCATTCTGTGTCAACATGCGCACGCATCTCAAACAGCTATTCGTTTAGCAATTTTATTCTTTTATGTTTTGATTATGTAGAAATGCTTTGATAAGTTTGTTAGTAAATAGATCTGCGGCATAGCTTTTGAGTGGTTTAATGTAATGTTAATATTTTGCATAAGATG
Organism: Conistra vaccinii; assembly: GCA_948150665.1. NCBI lineage: Eukaryota > Metazoa > Arthropoda > Insecta > Lepidoptera > Noctuidae > Conistra > Conistra vaccinii. Next base: position 23,512,025 of record OX411325.1, read on the forward strand.
AGATTTCATGAGATTTTTCTCTTGAAACCATTTTCGTAGAGCAAATATTAGGTAGTAGTAACTGTAAGGTAAGTGGGGTTTGTGGCTAAGTAATAACAGCCGCACGTGTCGATCGATTAGATTAAGCTACGCTTGCCACGGTTGGTCCGTGGATGGGTGACCATCTTTACACACCAAGACCTCTCCGTGCCTCGGAAAGCACGTTAAGCCTTTGGTCCCGTAGATCTTTGACAGTCGTTACGGGTAGTTGAAGCCTAAAAGTTTAACAACCAGTCTTAACAACGGGTATCGTATTATCTAATAACTAGGTTGTGGAGGTCAGATAGGCAGTAAAATACTGGTATTCAGCTGAATACGATTAGACTGGAAGCCTACCCCAGCATAGTTAGGAAAGTAACTGTAAGGTAAGCATCAAGAAAACCACTATCATCATCATCATCATATCAGCCGAAAGACGTCCACTGCTGGACATAGGCCTCCCCCAAGCACCGCCACTTCGACCTATTCTGTGCTTCCCGCATCCAGCAGATTCCTGCGGCCTTTACAAGGTCATCGGTCCATCTTGTGGGAGGCCTTCCAACGCTACGTCTTCCGGTACGCGGTCGCCACTCCAGAACCTTTCGGCCCCATCGGCCATCTGTTCTGCGGGCAATGTGTCCTGCCCATTGCCACTTAAGTTTGGCAATTCTTCGGGCTATGTCGGTTACCTTGGTTCTCCTGCGTATCTCTTCATTTCTGATTCGATCACGTAGGGAAACTCCAAGCATAGCCCTCTCCATTGCTCTTTGGATGACTTTTAGCCTTCTAATAAGGCCCATTGTGAGCGACCACGTTTCAGTGCCATAAGTCATCACTGGCAACACGCACTGGTCAAAGACTTTCGTCTTGAGACACTGTGGTATGTGGGACGAAAAGATATTGCGTAGCTTCCCGAACGCTGCCCAGCCGAGTCGGATTCGACGATTGACCTCTTTCTCGAAATTGGACCTACCTAGCTGGACAGTTTGTCCCAGGTAAACATACTCGTCTACAACTTCGAGCGTAGTGTCTCCGATCTTTATGAGAGTGGGTGTTACATGGGCGTTTGACATAACCTTTGTCTTGTCCAAGTTCATTTTAAGACCCACTCTTTTGGAGGCTCTACTGAGGTCATCGAGCATTATACTGAGGTCCTCCATGGTCTCAGCCATGATGACTATGTCGTCGGCAAACCGAAGGTTATTGACATACTCGCCATTGATGTTGATGCCTAGCCCTTTCCAGTCCAGAACCTTGAAGACATCCGCCAGTGCAGCGGTAAACAGTTTCGGAGAGATAACGTCTCCTTGTCTCACACTTCGCTGCAGACGGATAGGTTTCGAGGTCTGGTCGTGGAGGCGGACTGACATAGTGGCGTTTTGGTATAGACACTTTAACACCTCCATGTACCGATACTCGATCTGGCACCGTTGAAGAGACTGCAGTACAGCCCATGTCTCGATCGAATCGAAGGCTTTCTCGTAATCCACAAACGCTAAGCAGAGAGGCAGATTATACTTTTCGGTCTTCTGTATTACCTGCCGCAGCGTATGTATGTGGTCCACGGTACTAAAGCCTTTACGGAATCCGGCTTGTTCGGGAGGCTGGAAGTCGTCAAACCTGCGCGCGAGACGGTTCGTGATGACTCTTGAAAACAGCTTGTAGATATGGGTCAGAAATGTGATGGGCCTGAATGAATGGGACTGGAATTGATAGTAATTGATGGTTTTGCTTGAATACCCACTTTTCAAACATGCTATTTCATATATCCATTTATATTAAAAATACCTAAGTATTTAAAATCAAGTTATTCAAAAAACTACAACTAGCACACCGACAAAAATACTTCCGCCAAACTATTGGCACCCAAATGGGCCCAATCCAACTGCCGACAGAAGCCTCCAAAAAATCCAATACAAGATTCAAGAATTAAACAGTTCTCAAACTTACAGAACAGAGAGCCAAATAAATTTATTTTACTTCCCTTCCACGTCGGAAAAGTATTTGATTCACTTCGCCCCGCTATTAGAATGATTCTGTGTTTTTTTTTCTTTGTTCATTGCTTTTTTCCAAGTCGGTAAAGCAAGGGGCAATAAATTGTACAAGTACACTTCAAGGAGGTATATGTTTGGAGTTATTTACTGATTTCAGGGGTCGCGTGATGATATTTTTATTTAAGTAAATGAAGATTTTTTGGGTTGTCGGCAGTTTGGTCTTTGATTTAGTAAAATGAAGGTAGTTCTGAACTATTTGAAGGATATTGGGCTATTGGGTTATCAGATAGGTACGTGGTTGTGAGGTCAAGTACAAGTACCTACCTACTCTTCTTTTTCTTCTAGTTCTCGAGTTCGAACCAAACGCACGCACGTCTGACTTTTTGGATTCATGTGCGTATTGAATAATTATCACTTGCTTAAAAAACTGTGAAGGAAAACATCGTGAGGAAAACGGCATGCCCGAGAGATATTTCTCGACGGCATGTGAAGCCAAGTCAGAGGCTCATGGGCGGCTTTAAACCTCTGACACCAGGTTAGTCACTAACCACACGAAAAGAAAATACCAACCTACTCAGTTTTCAGAATTCGTGGCTTGGTTGCGAAACAAGGTTTTTTCCTCAAAGGAGAGGTATAACTTTATATTATAAGATTGAATTATGGACCTTTTAATTACTTATAATCACACCGAAATTAGGTAAGTCAGTTAGTTACACGAATAAAAAAAATACAAACAGACCCTATTGTACAGGAAAACTCTAAAATAATCTTGTCATCAACTTTAAACACAGCTCCAAAAAGCATTCATGTTTTTTTCACGTTAGATTCTTCGTCCTTCGCGGTGGGGTTGAAATTATTACAAATAACTTTAACCCTGCCACCGCGAAGGAGTCCCTAACCTGTTGTTGAGTGAAACTCTTTTAACCCTAACACTCTCATATTCGTCAAATGGTGCTTTTCATAAATATGCAACACAGCATCACGGTTGTGCCTGGTGTTGCTAGAGTGAAATAGTTTGGTCGGTAAACCTACTAGAACTGAGACAAAAATAAGTGAATAAAACGCAGTAAGAATATTTTGTTTATTTTTTATTAGAATCAATTAAAAAATAATGATACTCAACATTTACGAGGTAGGTAGAAAATCATTGCTCTCACAAAAAAAAAGTAAAACTTAACTTAGTAAATATTTTCAGTTATATTTAAAGATAAATACTATTACAAAATAATGTCGATATACTAACAGTATCACACAAAGGATCATATTTTATGCATCTTTGTCAAACCGCTATCATTCTTGTCTATAATGTGTAATGTGAACCTGTGTGAAGAGAGAAGAATAAAGATTATTATAAAATTATTTCTCAAGTACTTAAGAGTAGTCCATTCTTAGTAATTATTCGTTATTTCTACATTTATATCTGTAACTAGCTTCTGTTTGCGACCCTATACCTTCCTCAAGAATTTGGCTATACAAGGCAAAAATAATTTTTCAAATCTGACTGGTTGATTCGGAGATTACCCTCTACATACAAGCTTACAAACAAACAAACAAACAAATTTTACCTCTTTATATTAATATTAGTATAGAAGTATAGATTAGCATGGTGTACATAATAATGAGTATTCTATTCTATTAGTTTCAACTAGAGAAATCAGTATTATCCTCTAGGCAGTGTACAGTATCATCGACGAAATCATCCCATCGTCTAATTGTGGTCAACCACAGCCTATCCAATAGAAAAAACCCAGTGAAGCATTCGAAATTCAAACTCAAAAAACAAACGCTTTTATCAACCCTGGCAACCCAGCCAGGTCCACCCTCCTGATTGTACCTAAATAATACATTCAATTTGCAAGGTCTGCCCATCAAATACTTTGCTCGTGATAACCTTGTGTTTGGACGCGATCTTAGGAATAATGGCGTTATTTAGAGAGTTGCAATATGCTAAGATGGTAGGCTGTGGCATTAACAAGTCAGGAGATGGTTGTGTTTTGAGAGAGTAGGGGTGCAGTGGAGCGGTGGGTGAAGGGTTTTTGGCAAGGAGAAAACGGAAGGGTTATGATGCCTTCGCAAAAGAATTCGCTGACACTAATTTACAGTAGGTAAGTAAAGTTTTTAATTTTTCAGAAGATATAATAACTGTAGGTATCTACGGATGCTGATCAGTATATAAACAAGTGTTTGAAATTATTACTGTAGGTACCGACTTCTACATATTTATGTATGAGGATCTTAGATTGAAGAACCCATACTAATTTACTATTTTGTATCCTTAAAATATACTAACATTATAAGTTTCTAACAAAATTAACCTTATTAAATTATATGTTTCTAGGATAAAAAACAAACATTAACCAATCATAATAACGTAACTCTATTCTAAATCACATAAACAGAAAGAAAACATAAAACCTCAAGAAATTCAACCTAGAACAAAAAATTACATTTCGCTACTCCACAGTTTTCCTAGAGCAACTTTTTACGACGGCAGCGCGGCTCTCTCCGCCGTTCTACTGGCCTCTCTCAATTCCGCACCGCCTGGGCCGGCTGTTAAAAACGCAATGAATAATTATTTCGGAGCCCTACCCGCACCTTTTTGGCACGACTTAAACTTTCATTGCTCCAATTTGAAGACTCAGATCATTTTGATTGACAAGCTTTTTTAGAAGAAAATATAAAGAAATATTTTTTGTTTTAAGTACAGTAAAATATTCTAGTACCTTTCATCCCATCTGACTTTGATTCTGTGACCTTCAAAATAAATTCGAGTCTGTTAGTTGATATAGCCGACCTCGTAATTGCAATATAATTTTTGTCAACAATAAGACCTTGTCGACCATTGATGTGCAGTGCAAGTGACATTCAACTACTCGTATCCTACTATTCCATACTAATATACTAATTAAAACTCTAACTAAAATTATAAATTAATGGGCAAGTGAGTTTGTTTCTTACGCTTTCATGCTAAAACGGCTGAACGGATTTGGATGAAATTTGGCACACAAATAGACTGTGACCTGGTGGGCATACGCTACTTTTCATCTTGGATTGCAGACGAAATTGCGGGCAACAGCTAGTAATATTATAAATTGGATATTGGTTACTCAATCACGCAAAAACGACGAAACAGTTGCCGACAACAGCTAGTAGGGTGATAATGCAATTACGAGGATCTTATTTGAATTGATTATACCAGATAGTTTACGTTCAAGGTTGATTTATGAGAGGACTTGAGGACGAGGTTGACAATTGGATTTAAAGAACAAAATGTCCAAAAAAAAAAATTGTTGCATTGGTTGAATTTTGTCATGTTTTAATTTGAGTTTGTTGTTCTAAAACTTCATAATATCTCAGATTATGATTTCAAATATACTACATAATGTAAACCGTAATAAGTGCTTCCAGTAGCTTTCATAGTGGTTAACTCTCAATGTACCATTAACACCTTAAACCTTAAATGTAGATCCAATAGGTCGTTGATTCGTATCCGGCTGGAAGGACGACAACAAGCATAAAATGTTGGTAGATTTTAGCAGAACTGTATTCCCAAATAGCTTCGTTAATTTTACACAAGAGTAAAAGTATTAAAGTACATGTCACAAAGAGAAGATTCTACTAGAAGTAATGTTACTAGTACATAAAAACTAGTGCTAAAATTATAAATTTTGGTAATGTAGATAAAACTTTAAATGTTTTGATTATTTATTTAAAATAGGTACGCCAACAGCATATATAAAAAACATTAAAATTAATAGGTATGGGCTCATATATACAATGTCGCCCATGCGCATGCATGTGACCGCCCGTAATTTTCTGAATATTCATGAAAAAATATCGAAAATAAACTTCAAAAGGGGGGGGGGCTATCTATAACATTTTTCATGTTATTCAATTTTTAATTTTTTAAAGATTTGCTTTCTGTTTTTTGACACATCTCCGAAGTTTATCGGTCGATTTGGATTCTGTTTATTATTTCCAAAAGCTTATGAGTTATTTTAACAGGCTAATTAAAATTTTTACAAAAAATTATCGACTACGAAAAAAAAAACGGAATCGAAGTCATTTTTTCGGTAAAAAATTGTGTATTTATTTAAAAAAAAGTAGTGAAAAATGTTATAGATAAACCCCCCCAAGTCAATTGAATATTCAGAAAATTACGGCCGGTCACATGCGCATGGGCGACATTGTATATACCAATTACAGGTGTACACGACATTCACATATAACAAATTATTTGACGACGACAATTTTATTATTCTTAAACGTATTTGGTTTTTGATAATTCACCATCCATCACCAATACCTACCCCCTTACCACGACTCGTATCTAATCAAAAGCTGTAAATCGCGATCAACATTTATATTTTAATTCTGCAACACTAATACATCAGGCTGATTTATGTCGCGAACTGGCAAAAGTTGTGGATTTATGGCGCCTCAGCTGAAGAGCCATCTTTCGCGGGACGCTGCAGCTTCTGGTATGGTAGTTGGATACTATAATATTACAAAATAATGCGAAAGTAACTGTGTCTGTTTATCGGTCTGTCCGTCTGTCTGTCACACCATAATGGCTGAAAGGATTTCGATGGGCACTTAAATAGACCATGACCTGGGTTAGACATAGCATACTTTTTATCCCGGTAGAACGTTCCCATGGTATAATTTATCCCGGTAGAACGTTCCCATGGTATAATTTATCCCGGTAGAACGTTCCCATGGTATAATTTATCCCGGTAGAACGTTCCCATGGTATAATTTCTGACCGTTAAGGCGGGCAATGCCGCGGGCAATAGCTAGTATTATATATTCATATATAGAGATAGCTTTAATATTGACAGCTGTGCACATATTCAATAGTAGACATACTAAAACGAGACCACCAGATGCATCCCCGCAGAAGCTTGTTTGCCTCCACGCCTATCAAACTTGGCAGTCATACAATAAACCACACGAAAACACAGCTACAATACAAAATAAATTATCACTATATATCACTCAAAATCAACACGTTTTTTTAAATCTCGCGTTACAGTCAAACCCTCTAAAACGGGCATAAAAGGAAACGGCCAATAAATCAGCAACACGTCGCGCTAGACAAATAAAACATGTATGAAACAAAAAAAGTTGTATATATATGTACAAAATTCGCAAAAAGAATTACAAGCAATAACATGCAGTAGTGTTAATATTGGATGCGTAAGAAAGCGTGTTGTTATGGGAAATTGCGTCTTATGTTGTTGTAGTAAGGTTGACGTTGATGGCAGGAGACAGCGTGGTAGTGATTTAGTCCCTATCGGCCGTCAACCTGATTAATGTCGCTAGTAAATCAGCGGATTACGACAATGCGAGAAATGACGAGTCGCGGCCGGATCGCAAGCGATACTGGTGTGTGGTGCAAGCAATTGCCGCAAAACGAAGAATTTTCGCGAAGTGTTACCTTCTGCAAGCCAAACCAGTGATTCAGTTTAATTTTATATCAAATAAAATCAGACCATTTATTTGCTTGAATATGGGTACATGAGGTGATACATACAACACAAGTTCTTTAAACAATAATTTCCTACCTTAACAGGTTTGCAAATACTAAATATTTCTTACACACACACACACACAGTCTGTATCATCCTCAGTCTGTATTCCTAGTGCTTGATTCATCCCCATTCAGGTCGTTTCTTTATCTTATAATAAGTTATAATAAATAATTATATTTTAATTTGAGGACAACAGTGTCAAACGTTTGATTTAAATAATGGGTTGCACAAAAAATTCCTGTACCATATCAGAATACCTATATTTTTGTCTGTTTTGATTGTCTTTATTTAAAAAAAATTTGGTAGGTAGGTATCTCTTTCTACAAAGTTCTATAAACCCTATGCAGTTATAAAATGTTGTGCAATAAACTCGCTTCCGCCTCTGCCTTGCGCTAACAAGTCACTCGCATCGAATTATTGAGTAACCACGTACGTAATCGCGCGATCGTTTCATTTAGAACGAATGCAAGGGCATCGGGAGAAATATCGCTCCGTATATTTTCTAATATAAAAGTGTCAATTTCTTTTAATAGGATTTGTATGAAAAATATAGTTTTACATGAAAGGTAACCTAATCTTTACAAAATATTTGTGGGAAGTTGATTTTGTCAGTTTATGTCTGTCCCACCGCTACGAAAAAGCCTCCTCTATTGCACTGGTTATTAAGTTTTATATTTATCCATTTTTTTAAATTCTAACCTGAATAATTGTAAAGCCAAATATTATATCCTTCAAAGTTTTATTAATGATCGCCTGGTCATCTTACAAAAACATGAAAAATGTATGTGTGTGTGTGTGTGTGTGTGTGTGTATGTGTGTGTGTATGTGTGTGTGTGTGGTCTGTAATGGTATCGAAATAATGCCTAGTACTAAAAACTAAATACTCAATTAACGCTATTAGTGACTGGTCAAATGAGCAATTACAATACTACATCACCGTTTTTTCATAAAGAAGTAAATAAAGAGTTTGTTAAATTAATTAACAGGAAAGAGAACGCTAGTGACGCTTAGTTGCTTTTTACGAGCCCCACGAGACTCGGCAACCACATGGGACCGATGTATGTAACTATGAGCCATACAAGCATAAGCAAAGATAGAACATTTAATATGGTTTTGCCTTATCATAGATGCCTTATGTTTTGAACATCATAAAACTGCGAATAGTGAAATCATCATAATGTCAAGTGATAAATTAGAAAAGTCTAACTAACAACATATTTTACTTTGATATATATGAATATTATAATAAAACTATACATTATACACATCAGTAAATAATTTATTACTGATGTGAAGCAGGTAAGAGGAAAATTTATAGGATAATAATTCCCATTTGATTTTTGCAAAACGGGTTTATTATGAGGGTTTTATAAAAAAAGGATATTTATAATGCAATATTAATGCCTATTGTTAGTTCTTCTCATTTTTAACAATCTGTGATCTAATTACTAAACTGTTATATTAACCTACGTTGTTAAATTATCCGGTTACAGTTAGTTGCACTGTTAGACAATAAACAAAGGTACATATTTTCAAAGTTGCGCAATGGCTGTCGGCCCTCGGCGCCCTTGCGCATCAAGTCCACCCCTGCATCGGTTTGGGTTCGTCAACTTCGGTAATACAACTCTACGTTTGACGATCCTTCTAAAAACACTATGAAAGACATAAACATTATAAAATACTCATAAACATTGCTCATATCACAAGAATTAGGTACAAACTCTATCCAGAAAACGCGTGACACCAAGCAATAACAACAAAAAATATAATTTTTATAAAAGTCCCACACAACAAAATACCACTCCAATCAATCACTCATAATTGCACACAATCCATAGAAAACTAAAATAAACTGAAAAATAAAAAAAACGACCCACACGTTCACAAGTTCGCGTGTGTGTGCGCAACTACGTCACATTGTAACTGACAAATTGATTTATGTCGTCGAGGGGAGCACGACGAACCTAGCAAGTTTGCGCTAAGTCCGACTCGGATCGCTCGCAGCTACATGTTTGAAATTTCGAACTTTTTATGTTTTACATTTTGGTTAAGCTCGTTGAGGTCTTTTTGGTACCTAATGCTTAAGGGTTATTTTGATAACTGGGTGTGGTGGGTATTTCCGAAAAACCCTTAAAATATGGAAGGCAGCGTGTCTGACCAGATGTGTGAACGTAAACTAAGCAAAAGGAATATGTAGGGATCGTAGCAGGTGGCGTTCTGTGGTTTCTGCCTACCCCCATGGGAAGAAGGAGTAAGTTGTATGTATCCAGGGTGGATTTTTAAAATAGGGCAGTAAGGGCAGCTACCTTAACCGTTGTAGCTACGGTCATAGGCGTATTCGTTCGATTTTTTTTTTTTTGTTAATTTTCGCCAAGTCTATATGAATGGAAAATGTGTGTGGTAGTGGTCGGGCAAAAGATTGTGAGATTGACTTTTGTAGTTCTCACACCTTAATTGGTTCTTTAGAGCTTTTTGTTCCTTATAAGAAACAGGATCGACTGGCTTAGATTTTTTTTGTGAAAACTGCCCATTTTCTTGCTGACAGTACTTTTTTTTTCAAAATCAGGGATTGCTGATCAAAATATCTCAAAAAGTTAAGGACAGTTTCCTAAGACCGTTTTCGTGTAGCTAAAACGGTTAAGCCCCATCTCAAAAATCTACCCTGTATATGCAAGGATTGTGAGTATCAAAAAAGTTTATTGTATTGTAAGAATGATTGTGTCCTTATCCTTACATTTTTAACAAACTTTCATAATTATCATTCTGGGCGCTACTTAAATAAATTGAGATCTTAATCTGAATCTAATTGAGTCTTTAATAAATTAAAATTTCATAATTTAAGCGTTCCGTCTACGGCTCGACTCTTACGTGGATAGATATTTTTCAGGCAACATGACAAAAAACAACATGAAAAAATACCTTATTATGTAAATAACAATTTAAAAAAATTAAAAAAATCATAAGGTCGATACTGTATCATGTCCTTTTCGTATTTGTTAAGAAAAAACAATAAAATAGTGATTAGCACACAGGCCTGCATCTTCGATTTTACGATTTTCCAATAAATATATTTTTACTATTATTTTATCAATACGTGACGGACAGAAAAGCCTTATCTACCAACGATTTTCCAATAAATATATTTTTACTATTATATTATCAAAACGTGACGGACAGAAAAGCCTTATCTACCAACATTATATACCAAATCGTTACTTAATTGGATACATTATACATTTTTTACTTCAAATCAATTGACACCTAAAGTTTTATGGTTTGAAATACCATAAAACTCTTGGACACTAAAATGGTAGATTTAGTGGTGAGCGGCCAATCGTGTTAGAGTTGGTTTATGGCTTTTGACCATAATACTTACGTCACCAATCCCGAGTGTCGTGACTCGTAAAATAGATAAATAACGATTTTCGACTTTTTATACTTCTCGATAAGATATATTTGTTATTATGTCTTTATTGGCTTCGGTTACAGATTCAGAGTGGACGGGGCCCGTTTGATGGCCAAATTTTATGTTGTTTTTAATTAAAACAAATTGTTAAATCGTTAATTTTTATCTACATTGTTAGCTTAAGATCTCTAATGTTTCGGGTCCATTTTGATTCACAATAAAAAAATCTATAAATTATTTACGTTCCTAATTAATTTAAAAATCCGAATGTCGTATCTGAATATTTATTTATCATTGATACTCTTTAAGCCAACAAGGTAGGTAATAGTTCAAAGATTATGTCGCCAGATGGCAGCTGGTAATCATAACTCATCCTACTGTCAATGTTTTTATAAAGCGACATTATACATTTAATATAAAATTGATTTTTCCTTGATTAAATTCGTTTAGGAAATTATTAGTTATGCAAGACGAATGACCGTGGTTCCTGTTTACCCCTCTTTGATGGAAGTGTTGTTGCAATAATAGGGTCAGACAGAATTAAACTCGTAACACAGTAGGGAATTGATTCTACGCTGTGTGATTTTAATGGAAAATCCATCGTATGTGTTGGTTTACTTTTCTTTTTCTCTGTCCAAAAACCTGAGGAGGTTTATCGACCAAAAATTTGAACAATTTTCCGAATTTTCATCGATATCAACTTTTAAAGACATTTACTAACTGCAGCTGCTTATAAGGTATATATCATGCCATTTAGATCAGCTTCATTAAAGACCTCGCTCTTCTGCTGACCTAGTATTATTCCACTATTATGGTACCTATCCTGAAATTACAGGGCCATGTAAATTTTCGTCTGTCAGTCGAAGTGCAGTTGAATGCCGGGCATATGAAGAGGCATACCCTCGAGATATTGCAGTAGTAAAAGGCACGGGGAGCAACAAAATACCAGTTGGGAAAGAAAAAGTCGTTTTTCAGGGCAGTTTGTATTTCTTATACTATTGTAAGTTAGAAATCTGACGTTTTCGCAATACATTCTCATAAAACGTGGGTGGGACATTGCAAGCTGGAACTCCTTTTAAATTATACGAGAACATGCCAATATAATAAGCAATCTTTTACCATTTTCAATAGCAAAATGCCAGCTCATAATATCAGATACAGCCATCTAACTTAACACAACATATTATATTGAAGTACAATGTCATAAAATGGTCCAAATTACGCGGGGCCGATATCCAAAAACAATGTCCCGATCGACGTGAAACCACACCACAATTTCAACCTTATTTCGTACAAAATAAAGTGACTTTTATGTATTGTAGCTAACGAATGCAACTACGCGACTGAATAAGTTTTTTTCAATTATAAAAGACTTAATTTGTTGGTGAACCACCAAGCGATTTTAAAGCGTTGTGTTTAGGTATAAGGTTGAGAATCTCTTGTAGATAATAATGATATATGACCAACCAAAATCAAAAAGGTTATCCACGAAAATGTTAATATAATAGTTGCTTCAGTACTACGGGTTTTGTTGGCGTGAAGGCATAAATCAATTTTATGGCCTCATCTAAATCAAGCGCGTTTTAATGGGCGTCCCCCGTCATATCATAGCGTAGTATGATAATTTACTGCTACTATGTGACGAATGTTAGAAATAAAGGGCCCTTCGACCGCCCCCCTTGCCCCCCTTGGTCCCCCTACGTCGTAGGGATTAGTTTTATGCCCTAAACCGTTGTCGTAAATATGTCAGGCGTATCTCGGGCCTTCGGGAGCTGTGCCGTATGAGATAATTTTTGAATTTACTTTATTATTAGTTTTGGAAGGTAGGTTTGGTGAGCCGAGGTACTACGTGGGCTAGTTTTTTTTTGTATTTTCTTCTTAAAATTATTATGGAATTGAAGTTGATTGATGAGTTAACAAGAAAGAATAAGTACTTATAGGTACATACGTATTTTTGTTATTGGTCATTTTGATTTTCAGTCCCTAGCTGAGACAAAAAAGACGGCTTACGTACCTAATTTAGAATTTCCCATTTTCCAATGACACTGAGTAAATGGTAGGTACTTTATAAAAATCTAACGTCCTCACAGCCGTTTGCTCATATACATCAATAAAATAAGGTTCAGATGCAATGGATTCAAACGAGGAACCTTGAGCATGGAAAGCGGGTCACTTCGCCACCCCACCCAACCCTATGCAAGCTAAAAACAAAACGCGATCGCTCCAATTCTCGCATTTCTTGCAGTCAAAACTTTTGAATGTATTTTCGTTTAAATCATTCACACAATAAAGGAAGACATTCTAAGTTAACACACAACTTAATAATATACTTAACTCATGCTTAATGCTCTGAGAAGATAGCAACATTCGCATTTCTGAGTAAGTTATTATAAGGTCTTGTTAATGTGAGGATATAGGTTAGTAGGTCTGCAGGCATTGAGTTCGTTTGTCAACTACTAACACGTTTCAAGTTATTTTTACGATATTTTAAACCCTTTGCCTTAAATAACAGTTTATCTTTTATACATGGTTTTAGATTTAATTTGTGAACAAATAATTCTGATTTGAAATCTTACAAAAGCAAAGCCGTTGCGATGTTATTGTCAGGTAGGTACTTACTAAAATAAATATTTTCAGAACAGTTTTAAAGTCTGCATAAGTAAGTAATGGTTATCAGAGCACTTATCTTCTATTACTTATATGGAACTTATACTCAATGAAATAAAAATGTGACAATGAATTCAAATGGCAAAATAATTAGGCATTTAAACATTTAACGTCGTATACTTAGAATAATAACGGTACAATACTCAAATTCAATTGTAATCAAATAAATAATTTTAATTAAATACATTTTAAATGCATGTAATTTTCTTAATGCATAAAATAAATAACTAAGGATTGTTGTAAAAGTGTTTTTTTTTATTATTAGTATTTATTATTATTATTTATTTATTTATTACATGGAACTCAATATCTGTTATAATTGGTACAAAAAGCTTAGCTACAGCATAACACTTTATCCTTGGCGTAGTAAGGGGTTCCAATACGAGAAGAGCCTGTACTAGTTTTGTTTACCATTGACGTGCGGCTCACTGTATAACATGACTGCAGTAAGCATAAACTATAAAGCCTGTGTAATATAAAATGTCACTTATTTCACCTCAACCTCTGCCCACCACAAAACAAACATGCCATAGACACCTCAGATAAAGACGTGACACGATATCTCTTAGGCTATAATAAAATACTTTGATTTGACGAAAATACAATCGTTAGTCGAGCCAGATTACAATAGACTGGCCAGCGTAGAGAGGTTTAGTTTGATGGTGTTCCGTAAGGTATCAAAAGTGAACTTATGAACATATTGCTAAACGGATACTGTATTATAGTGCACATACCCTAGTTTTTGTAGCCTGATCAAATCGTGTGTTTCATATAATTTGATTGACCAAGAAACTCAAAGCATTTATTTCAATAAAACCATATGCAGGCACTTTTGAATTGTCAAGGAGTCAGTCAATCAGATATATGAAGCAGTTGCCCATTCCAAAACGTAGCTAGGTACCTATGGAGAAGAACGGGCAAAAAACTCCGCTGACATTTTTTTAAATAAAAAATTGTTACAAAGTTTCCAAAAAACTCAAAAAATCCATAAAATCCGAAAAATCTCCAAAAAATAAAAATAAATAAAAAAAATGTTACAAAATGTCCAAACCAGACGAACATCACAATATAAAAGGGACAGGATTTTAAAAACTTAGTCTAATGTTCACACGTGTTCAGAACATTCAATCTAACTTTTTTGTATATTTATGAATTTGATGCAGAGCCACTTGCTGATAGCTTGCTGGCTTGCTTGCTTGCACTTGCTGGTCTAACCCCCAGTTTTTTGAGAATCTTTAATTTAATCTGTCAAATACAGATATATATTTATAGGTAATGGTTGTTGTGAAATTGATCAACCAGAGCTAACGTTTGCCAACCAGGTATTTAGAAATCCAGCTAAAGGCTACCTACTCTAAGGACCTGTCAACTAAGCATCTACTTGTCTGTTAATTATGTCTCCTAGTACAAAAAGCTTTTAAGTGTCGATAACCTTAAAGTGTGGGGTATCGCCAGGACAGGTGATGTTAACTAAGTAGCTGTTAACAAAAGGTTTAGGGACAGTATTAATTATTAACTACTAGGTATTGCCCATGACTTCACCCGCATGGAGGCCGGAAATTATCCCATGGGGACGTACTACCGAGATTTAAAAAATGTCCTATGATCTAATTCAGGCCCTGGTCTAACTGTGTGCCAAATCTCATCGAAATTCGTTCAGCTGTTAAGGCGTGAAGTGAAAAGAAACAGACAGATTTATTTTCGCATTTATAATATTTGTATAGATAGTATGGATGCTATAGAATCCTGACAAGATGTTTTTTTTTTTCAGATCATCGTCTTTGGTGGATCGGGATGTTGCTGCAGTAGTACAAGAAGATAGACAATATTTGGGTTTTGTAACAAATCTCTGACAAACATGATAGACTGACTTGATTGATCCAAGAAGACACCCTATTATTTAGGTAGTAAGAGGACATAATCATTCATCAAAATCGGTTCAGCCGTTTAGTAATTACAAGGGAACATACATACATACAGGTCAAACACATAACCCTCCTTTTTTTGCTTCGCCGCAGTCAAAAAGGTCTTGTTCAAACATTTTCTTCCATTTACCTGACTAACTCAGAGGCCCTTCTATTATAATATTTTCTCCTTGTCATTTCTTAGAAATCTCCTTTTCCACTGTACCAACAGAACCTCTCACCAGCGGAACCCCAAAAAACAATGACCTCATTCGCTTAACGTGTAGGCAAAATATAATAAGCAACATGAAATTTATGTCGGACATAAATTTCATTAATTACCTACAGCAATGATTAATGACCTCAACTATGGTATATTTAACGAAAATAATCATTATTATTGAATAACAACATATCGTTCAGATGGATATATTGATAGTTTCCATTGATTAAATTGTGAGAAATGCGATGGTTTTGAGATAGTCATTAGTTTTGGGATCCAGTGGGAGTGGTTTATGGGTTTGGGCTTTGGTTTTGAAAGGCCACGGTTTTGGTTCCGGTGAAAACGGTACCTATATCTAAACAGTTTTTATGCGCTTTTGTAGTTGCACCTGTGGCTCTAATAATGTTTTACAATATTTTTTATTGAAATCTATAGATGACCCAATGTTTTTTGGAGTTCATTGGAGTCCATTTTGTTTTTCGCCAATAGCAATCGATTCACCTTCATTTTGAATAACCTACTGAGATCATCATTTAATTTGTACTGACTTTATTAGACTTCAGAAGACATCTGCTTAAAAAAACGAAAAATATTTGGAACATCTTAGAAAAAATAATTTAAATTTTTCATCCATTTCGTCAATTATGAAGAATAAATGCTGCACTAAAAGTATCATTACAGTGAGCTCGCACACTGGAATCCAAAGTGACACATTGACCGTTTGATGTCGGCAGCTCATAGATCAGGATCTGTCTGTCAGTCTGACTGAAATAAATAATGACAGCGTCGAACGTGGGATGGTTTATGTGAGATGAACACAAGAATTCAATTATTTTGTCGAAACGCGGGGCTTCTTCTTCTTTTCTTTCAACTGTGTAGTTAGTGACTAACCTGGTGTCAGAGTTTTAAAGCCACTCACGGGCCTCTAACTTGGCTTCACATGCCGTCAATATCTCTCAGGCATGCCGGTTTCCTCACGATGTTTCCCTTCACCGTTTTTTAAACAAATTATATTTATACAATAAGCACATGAATCCGAAAAGTTAGAAGTGCGTGTCTTGGGTTCGAACTCAAGACCAATGACTTGGCAGTTTGACGGTCACATCACTTGGCTATCACTGCTATCGGAGCTTCAGTAGCCATGTCATCAACATTCAGCCGGAAGGCGTAGTGGACGCTGGACATAAATTCTTACCAAACATCGCCACAGCAACTAATCCCGTGGTTCTCGCATTTAGCGGATTCCTCTGACCTTCACCGAGTCATCGGTCTACCTTGTGCTTTCCGATACGTCGTCGCCACTGCAGCCTCATCGTCAGTGGGACAAAGGAATTGAACAAGGTGTACTGGCAATGCAGTACCTACTATTAGAATTCAAGGTTTTCCCATACCAATGTATGTGCTTAAACTTTAAGCACCTGACCAATAACCAAGAAATATTCGGTACTAGAAAGTACCAAACTAAGATCACAAAGATTATTATGTTGTCCCTTCACCTGGACTTTTACGACGCCCAATAAACAGCCTACAATATTTTGATTACGTACTAAATTTTTACCGAAGGAATCACATCCGAGTGAATTTTGGTTTCTTTTTAATGAGATGAACCACTAAACACTTTATGGGGTACGGAGGCTATAATAAAACACGCGAAACATTTAAATAATTACATTACGACTTTGTCGGGTGAAAAAAGCCATAAAACGACTTCAATTTTTACGAGTTTTTTACCGATTGAAGCGAGTATGTGTTCATGCGTAGATTGTGTTTCCTTGGTTCGATGTCTTGTATGTTCTCACTCTTGTATGTGAGATCAGATAAAATGTAACAATTGATGACTATCATACAGCCTATTGCTGCAAAGAGATGTTCAAATTAAAGTCTATAAGTTTCTTATAATGACATGCCCAACTACCTACTCATATAGCCATTATGAGCTTTGCAAAAGACCCATGGATGCAAGAAATCGATTAGAAATCTTGACCCTTCAGGGCGTGGGAGCAAGAGTCGCTTGCGGTTTCCTTGGATCCGCCTGCAGGGTGCGAAGTATTCGCCAGAACTGCAAGCGTGCCTCGTCATTAGTAACCATCATGACTTAAAGTCAGACTTCACCTACGCTCACAGGGTTTCTCTTCATGGTGGCCATGGATGACTAACCTCAATGCACCCAGTGCATCTTCTGCTTGTGGTTGTTTCTTTTTGCTATTTCTTGGCGTCCTTCACTCTCCCGCTAAATCATTGACGACAACAACGACGAGGCGCTTTCACTCCAGAATATGAATATAACCATGGTCCAGAGTGAACCATGATAAGGTGAGAAGTAACCTGTAGGAGAAATATAGGCACAGCTGTCTATCCTCGCCATCCCATTGTCAATATTGTAACAACAATTTATAAGCTTGAAAACAGAGAAGAACAATTTTCTTCCCATACATCGACACATAAATTCAAAAATCAAAATGTTGCATAAATAAAAGCAGTAGCATAAAGCGCTCCATGAATAACTCATAGGATTGTTTCATTTCATTTTATTACGCTGTGTGCCAGTCACACAGAATTTTGTATAATACACGAATGTGCAAGCTATAAAAACGTTGTTTTTATAGGTTTAATAACTTCACTGGGTATGTTGCACTAAAATGGCTAAATTGTATGCTTTGAGCGATCGTAGTGAGCTATGAATTTATTATGAGAGCTGTGAAGGAATAAGGGTACCTATTATTAATGTTTTAAATGTTAAAAACTTAAATGCTCGCAACAAATTCAATGTCCCGTATTTTAAATGTAGAAGTTTTGGGCTGGCTCTTAGAAAAAAGCTTAAAATTAGGTAAATATTAATAATAAGCAAGAGGATAATGCCCAAACCAAATTATTCTACACTGCTACACAAAAGAACAGATTTACATTATTCTTCAGGACCTCTTTAATTTCCCATCATCACAATAATCCCTCTTAATACGTTAAAATCCTCCAAAAAAACCAGTAAAAACTCTTTTCGCAACGTTATTGCAGATCGCTGACGTGACAAATGCCGACGTTGACGTTGCAACGCTGACGTCCGACGTTACGACCCTCGGCGGGGGTGAAAAATGGGCCGTGTAATGCGGCCTTTATTGCTAAATTAATATCATTCGAGGGACTGATTTTTGATTGGTTATTGAAAAATTTGCAAGGATTTTTTTGCGCTTTTCGACATCAATGTTGGGACTTTTTTTTTACATTTTGATTGAATCACTGAGGCAACGACGTAATATTCAAATAGCTTTGACCGTTACTGAGAGGTTTGGTAAGTATTCCTTAATTCGAAGATTTACACTTCAATAGTGTATGTATTTTAGAGAGACAACTCTTAGAACCAATTTTGTAGCAGAGTATGGACCAATAGGACTAAGGTAATATTTATTTTGATAATTGAAATTAAAAAGGCAAACCAGATTTTTTTATAACCACTATTACTACGGAGAATTACAATCAAATCAAATTTCACAACCAAAGCAAACTGTCAAGTTCGAGTCGAAGTACCTCAAAACAAAATATTTTCCGAAAACAATTTCATCCAAGAATACTTCAACCTCACCAAACCCACTCACAAGTAACCTAACATTAGCTCAAACCTTCCTAACCCTCAAAAATCACTAAATAACAGCCGCCAGCACCAGACACATAACTCACCCCCACCCACCCGTCATATTTCCATCATATGCGAGCAAAAATACAACTAGATTCATTATCAGCCCGATACATCACCCCCTGTAATGGCCGGGGGTGAACGTGGACCGTGGGAGGGGGCCAGGTTGATTCATAACCAATAAATCAATGGACTAGGGCGAGGTAATAGTCCAAATATTGTGCGCATACTAGGGTAGGTCGGAAAAATGGTCATCTCTTAAAGAAGGTTGATTTGTGCGTAATTTTCTTTCTGGTTTTTTGTTTATGTTTTGTTTACTTTGATGCCGGTGGTGTGTTGGGTTTGGAATCAGTAGCGGTTATGGTAGAGAAGATGTTTTGGCAAGTTTATAAGACTACAGTTTTGTATAATAATACTTGGGTTGAATCGATAGGCAAGGTAAAAGGTAGCCAATAAATCACATATTTCATGAAGCTTGACTAGGCTGCAAATAAGATCCATGAACCTAGTAGTTATAATATTATTACTTCTATGTCATGGGTGTTGGGACAGTTGGGATGCATGACACGCAAGGTTGAAAAAAGAAAGCCTCCCGCAGACAGGCGCGACGCGATTCTGGTAGAACAATTTCCATTAAGTTTTCATAGAAACTGTTCTACTAGAGTCGCACCGCGTCGCGCTGTCGCGTCGTGCCAGTCTGCGGGAGCCAGAATGATCTTATAACATTCACATAATTGTATAATGTAATGACACCTTATTAGCTCCTAATTTACATTAGAGTTTATAGTGTACAAGTGGCAGTAGAACACTGACTCCTAAGTCACAGGTATCCCTAGTTTAGGAGTCAGGGTTTCAACTTTTGTGCGCCTTTTAACTAATGTAAACTTTAGCAAGATTAAATATATTATAAGGACTTGGAACAATAAAGTTGATATTTATATTATTTTTATAAGAATGAAAATCTAGGGAGAAACTTTTATTATACCTAGTAAAGTATTGCTACAGCTATAAGTAATAAATAAGTTACCCATGTACCTTACAACTGCTTGTAAACTTCACAAAACTGCACACGTTTTACACCAAATTTTTTCACCAACACTATTACTCCACCATTAGCACCACATTCCCAGCTAACCCCTAAAAACTCCAGCTATCTGGTGCCACGTCGCTCACTTTACGTATCTACTCGTGGATCGACAATCCTTCGTCAGTCGTCAGTGTTCCCGACGTATCTCTGACATACGTCACTCAACCAGCGAACGATTGAATAAAATGTCAATTTTCAACTTACACCACTGTTTATTTGAATACTGGGCCTCGAATGATTTTTATTAATGCGAATCTTGAAATCTATCAACAGAATTCGATATTGATAATTAAGATTAATTAATTTTTGCTATAGGCATTAATTAAAACTAGTCTGGTTAGCCGTGATGGAATTATTTCCTAGAAAAAAATATATATATTCTAGTTTTTTTTGTAATATTTTTAAATAAATTTATTCTATTTAAAAGCGTTTTCAATAGTAGACATCTATATACAGATTACCAAATGAAATATTCCAGCATTTCTTATTATTGGTCGATCGGCGATCCTTCGTCAGTTGTCGGAGACTATCTGTGACGGGCGTCAATCAACTCGCGAACGATTGAATAAAAATGTCAATTTTGTACTTACGCTCTTGTTTTTGTGTAGCTTTTAGAGTGGATTCGGTTTCATTGTACAGTGTTGAGTTTAGCGTGTTGTAATTCCACGTTATTGAACCTGCTAGGGAATCGCTGTCGAAATTGTTAATAATTATAGTAAATCTTATGGTTAACTACAGTTTTGAGCCGTTTGGGGTCGAAACGCTCGGGTTATGGAGATGCGCGTCTCCTTTTTTTTTTTTTCTGAAATTTCTCGCCGTGGCTGGTCGACACTTCCCGTTACAAGAGGGGCTGGCTCGTTCTTTGGCCAAAGAATTAGCATTGCCTTTCAACGTGGCAATTCTGGTAGCATTGCCATGTTGAAGGGCAATACTAATTTGATGTCTTCTTTAATGTCTGCCGACTTTTAATGATTTTATACTGAAGATAGATGCGTTTTTGATGATTTTATACTAAACGAGTAGTGATAATGATTTGGAAAAAATATATGTTAAATTAGAGCATTTTCTAAATAACTTAATATGAAAATATTTTAGATTATTGTTATAGGTACATAGTGAAATTAATTTGTAAAGTCTAAATGTCTAACGCGGATAAAAAACAGAATCACGCAAAATCTATCAAGCGTATTTTTCTGAAACTTTTACCATTTTAAAGATAATTTAATTATTGATCTTTTAGTATACGTGTTTTATTAAAATACTATTCGTTTTATGTATAATAAATTAATAACGCGTCTAATTTGGGACAGCACTCCTTGATGGGCGAGTCATATTACTGGCTGGACGCACGACGCGTTGCGTGAGCTCAGTACAGAACACGCAAGGTAACCACTCAAAGTCATAGGCATATAATTATCTGCGTCTTAAGTATTTATTTGTATAGTTAGTTAGTTAGTCATTTAATTTAGTACCTAGTGTAATTAGTTAGTTGTGGTAAATATTGTAATAGTTAATCTATACATCTATGTATGTATTTAATTTGAACATAATAATAAAATCGTAGTGAACTCAAAACAGTAAATTACTTTTTATTAAAGTAATTGCTACGAGGTCTGGCCTGGTTTTGGTCTACGATTCTAATGCTAATGATAAAATATACATTTTTGAATTATTGTCCGTTTGTCTGTTTGTTGGATGTATGTTCCGGATTGGCGTAAAAACGGCTGAACGGATTTCGATGAAATTTGGTACACCGATAGTTCTTAACCTGGATCTCGGTAGTACGTTTCTATGGGATACGACATCCACACGGGCAAAGCCGCGGGCAAAAGCTAGTTATGAATAAAATTAATACCTACATGTGTTTTATTTTATTTTATGATAATTGTTTACTTTTTTGTAGGATAACTTTATTTGTCATTTTATAGGCTACATTTGGGGTTCTGGTAATTAATCAAACAGTGAAATAATAAAGAAAAACATCCATACTATTTTTCAAGTATATATCTAGCTAATAGTTATTACTTAGTTAGTTAGTTAGTATTATTGAAAATGCTGATTCAGCGAAAAATCATTGTTAATTTTTTACCTCTACTCATATCCCATAAAAATTACAAAACTTGCTCTCCCTACATCCAAAAATATTAATAGACCCACAAGAATCCAAAAACGCGATAAAAGCATCAATAAACATAGCAAGTCACTACTGAACCATTTGAAACGAAAAAAAAACAACAGATGCTGACAAAAGAAGTCTTTTGTCAGCTCGCGCGACTGACATTTGTCAATCAACCCTCGCGCCTGTCAGCTGTCAATGACAATTAATGGCCACCCATACAAAGTTTTATGGCTTTTATTACCCGAATTGTATGAAAATGATTAATGCAAGCACTAATGCAAATCCACGCGGGCAACGCACGTAGGCACTTATTGTGTTTTTCGTAGTTTTGTATAAAATTGATTTATTGCGAATTTCGCAGTTATGTCCTTGTGCGTGGTGACTGTGGGCAGCGTTGTGTGTGTAGGGCATTCTTACAAAATATGCTTGGTGCGAATGAATCGAACATTTCTTGAATTTAGATGTGGACATAACGGTGACTAATAATGATGGCGAAAACGAGAGCGACGTTGAGTCGGAAATCTACGATACTACGGTATAGTTCTCTATAAACATACATAATTGCATATCATTACATAGCGCTTATAACCCCCGAAAGGTTAGGCATATGGTCTAAGAAAACAAGGTCTGGTATTCCGGGAGTGACACATGCTTACGTCACTTTCCAGTTGCCACTTTATTGCAACAAAATAAGAGAAAGATTTTAAATCACTATTCTGTTAAAAAGTATATCATCATCATCAGCCTATTAATGTTCCCACTGCTGGGACACAGGCCTCCTCTCTGTGAGAGGGAGTGGGCTGTAATCTACCAGGCGGGCCCAGTGCGGGTTGGTAGATGTCACATCTTTGATTTTTTTGGTTCTAAGACATGCCGGTTTCCTCACGATGTTTTCCTTCACCGTTTTGAGAGCAGTGGTGATGAAATTATTTTTACATAAAGTAAAGGGCCTGCTTGGGTTCGAACCCACGACCTACTCGGGGCCGTTACCACTGGGCCACCACTGCTCAAAAATATAAAATTTGGCAAAGAAATATATTGCGAAGCATTTAAATTGTCGTTTGTCTAATTACACAAAACAATTCAATTTAAATATATACCAACGTAATTGTTAATTAAAATCTCATTGTTTTATCAGATTCGTAAAGGTAATAAAGGTGGTTGGGGAGTTATTATTACTTAATACTGGTAACACAGCTGTGATGACGTAGACTTGTGTCACTCACGTGACCACTGTGTCTCGGAATGCCATAGGTACCTGGTTTTACGAGTATTTTATCATGGTTAGGCAGAGGTGTACCTATAGTACCTACACCCACATTTCGCCAGTTATGTTAAAGTCCCAAAAAATAGGGGCTAAGCCTATTGCCATCAACCGGGGACAAATCCAGACTCCGGGCTGCTACTGAGAAATTCCTGATAGAAAAATCCAATAATACTTTGCCTGGGAATCGAATTAGTAGTCAGTAGTAGCGCTACCGCACTAGAACAACGAGGAATTCAGACATACATGTATACATTACTGATAGGTAGATATAATGTGACTCATTTAAGATAGCCAAGAGCAGAGATAGATATTGCATATACTGACCGATCCTAACATTCTTTAATTGCCCCAGACCTATTGTCCCAATGCAGGGCAGAGGTCAGGAACGAACATTGAGCGCCATATTCTGTCACTCACTACGTGTTAGTGATTTAAGAGTACCTACCTAAGTAGGTGGTTTCCTTTCAATATTTTCTATGAATGTAAGTTCGTGGTTTCTTAGATTCAAATATTGTAGTTCAAATTGATAAAAAATCTTCCTTGCTAATAAGCCATACTTATTTACCTCAGACGAAATAAAAAACCAAGAGTATAGAACTGCGAATAATACAGTGAAGCATGCCAAAACTACACCTCCGCTCTGTGCATACACGCTCACAGTCACGCACATATTTACAACCATTTACAATCAAACTACACCTCACTAAGTGCACACATGTTTACGAAACCAGCCTCACGTCACAGTTGACAGCACTGTCTTGGTTTTTACTTGGTCTAAGCTTATTTACCTTATTGTAGATAAATAGTTTTTTTTTTTTTTTGAGTTCACCGTCAGTTTTGGACTGACCTCGCTGCAAAGCACAAAATACATTCGTTTTGTACATGATATTACATGATTTGTTAATTCTTTTATATAGGTTTGCAAAAAAAATATGCCAAAAAATATCTGTAATAACAAAATAATATTAAATAAGTACGTTTCAAGTTCTGAATACAGTAAAAGGATCGTGAAAGTTAATATAATCCCGAAGCAAACGTCTTGTGAAAATAATTAATATCGATTTCGAGACAGAGCGACTGTTCTGCTCAGCTCTGGCGTGGCCCACGTTCGAAGAACTAGCGGGTTTTTGCAGATTAAATAATTACGAGTTATTTCCACACTTAAATACACTACTTCATTATAATGTGAAGAGCACATCAATGAATCTTCGGACTACATTTTTGCACGACTCTTAATGCGAAGCATTAGAGTGTGCTCTACGATCGAAAATTTTTTTTTGCCCCATTTCTGTAACTGTTTTTATTGTTACACTCCTGCTAGTACACAGAACCTACTTAATTTATATACAATTGTATAGATGATTAAATGGAGATTAATACTGTACTTTTTAACAATTGATTTTATGCAGCAGAAATGGAAAAAGCATCAAAATAGTTGAAAAAAAATTCCTGTCCGTCAATTTATGAAGCCTGAAAACATTGTAGCTTGCGATAAAATCAATTAATCGAGTCAATTTTTTTTTGTACATTCGTTTCAGCCGTAGAAGGAACCCTATTGAAAATGGCTCTTTTATTCAAAGTAGTTTAATTATAATTAATAAAATACTAACTAAAATATAATATCTTTATCTAAATATTTCCAACCGTTGTCCGTAAGTTGCCTAGCAACCGCCAAGTAAATATCTTTGTCAGTCTTTGACATTACGACTTCATGAAAAGTGATAAATTGTTCATTTTTGTTAAAAACTATGTTTTGAATTTCTTTTTCGTTTATGAATGAGTGTTATGTATGAGGCGTGCACTTTTGGATTTTCCAAACTATATTAATCTTATTGTGTAAGCTGATAAAGTCGAAAGAAAACTGTGATGTTTTAAAGTAACACTCATAATTATATTGATCTTAGGATCAGATGCAAACGTCTAATAATTATATTGTTGTTTTTCATGCTTTGCTTTACTATCGCATAAATATAACTTCCCTCACTGTGTCTAGGATCCTTCCATCACTCTAGATCTCCCGTATCAAGTCCGCCGTACGCTTTGGAGAGTGAAAAGCAACTCATTAGTCTTCTAAAGCACATCATAACAAAATCATAACTTGTTTCTAAAAATAATTCACAATCCGCTACTATCTCATAACTCACGTCTCTCGTCAACGTCACAATTTCATTACCGCCGAGATCCACGTCACGTCACATCGCGTCACGTCAACTCGCGTCAGTTCCCGTCAGTTGTCACCCGGCCGTCACTTACCTGCCACCGGCGGTTTAGACAGTTCGTTAATTAGACGGTAACTTGATGTGTTACGTGTTTTTAGTTTGGATGATGTAGTTTTAGTTTCGTTGAGCTGTGCTGGGCATTTGGGAATAAAGAGGAATAAAATTGTTGGATGTGTGGGCTCTTTATTAGCATGTTCTCGTTCTACATAGAGGACATGGGTATATGTTAAGCTGTATTAGGTACATAAGTATTCTATAGGTAAAGCTATTAAGGTAGAATCTATGTTGACTGGGAAAAAAAAAACTATTTAGTCCGTCAGTCAGATAATAAAAAAAAATATTAGACCCGGCTGTCAATACTTAGCCACAAGCCCCTCTCCTACAATAATAATTGTACTATAACCTTTTTAAAAAACAATAAACAGCAGGTTTCATCTCCATAACCTGCCACAATACTTGCGAAATAAAACCTTGGTTTGCAAGACAAGTACGCACTAACAATGTGCGTATGAGCAGGTCGGGTCGTCGGTCTATTGTCAGCGAACGTCGCAGGATCCTCACTCAATTGATTGTGACAATTCATTTCACGCGTAGAGTTGACAAGTACGGCTGATATTTATTTATTGGTGACTCGATGTTTTTTAGATTGATTTCTAGAATATCGTTGGACTGTTGTTTTGTAGTGAAGTTTTCATGGAATAGGTTATCCATGAGATGGGTTACCACTGACTTTAGGTATCAAGTTGCCAAATGCTTTGACTATCAATGAAAAAGGGAGACAAGGCTATAATTCTAGAGTCCGGCCGACGAGACAATGCATTCTTGACACCTGTGAGTTTCATTCTAGCGAATATGAATTTTTAAATCTTACTCTTTGATATTGTAATTAAAATCTTAATAATGACATTAGTACTTTGACATTATTATGAATTCTTGGACATTGTAATTTTTATTTTGACATTATGATTTATATTTTTGATTTAGCACAATCGTAAACTATAAAAATGACACCCATGATGAAAATTGAGAAAATTTTCGGAGCAGACATCTTGGATTTAAATTAAAACCAGCTATAGCACTTTAAAAAACTATGAAAACGACACCCATGACGAAATATTTGAAAATGTTCACAGCCGCCGTCTTGGATTTACTTTTTGACGTCACTGTCGGCTTTAGCACCCCTAAAAACTACGAAAATTACACCAATGACGAAAAATAAAAAAATAATTCGCAGCCACTATCTTGGATTTACATTTTGACCTCATTATCGGCTGTAACATCCACAAAGACGACACCCATGACGAAAAATGACAAAATGTTCACAGCCGCCATCTTGGATTTACATTTTGACCTTACTGTCGGCTTTAGCATGATCGAAAACTACCAAAACGACACCCATGATGAAAAATAAGAAAACTTTCGCAGCCGCCATCTTGGATTTACATTTTGACCTCACTATCGGTTTTAGCACTATCGAAAACGACACCAATGACGAAAAATGAGTAAATCGCACCCGTCATTAAAATATTTTAACCCTTTTCACCCCGTTAGGGGTTGTTTCCGAAAAACCTTGATACGCGTTATTCTTTATTTTCGATTTTAAGTATAAATACTGAGTTTCAAGTTATTCGGACCTTGCGTAACAAATTTTTCATACCACCTTTTATACCCCGCAATCCCCGTTTAGGGGGTAGCTTAGAAAAACTAAAAATAACAGACTTTATGATTTACTTAGATAAGTATTCGTGCCAAGTTTCAAGTCTATTAACTCAAGGAATAAGATTTTGCAAACAATCGAAATCCCCCCTTTTCACCCCCTTCATCATCATCTTCCTGCCCTTGTCCCATGTTACTTGGGGTCGGCGCAACACGTTTTCTTCTTCCACTCTCCCCTTTTCACCCCCTTACAGGTCGAATTTTCAAAAATCCTTTCTTAGCGGATGTCTACGTCATAACATCTACCTGCATGCCAAATTTCAGCCCGATCCGTCCAGTGGTTTTAGGCTGTGCGTTGATAGATCACTATGTCAGTCAGTCACCTTTGAGTTATATATACATTTGGGTTATATATATATATATATTTAGATTTATACACCAGCAATGGTAGTATGTGTGAAACAGTTTTTAGTGTGAGTTTACTATAAAGTAAACAAATTCAAATTTACAAAACAAACAAAAATGGTCCTCCTGTCAGGTGTTAGGAACGCATTCCCTCGACGACTGGACTGTAACTTAAATATTTTTCTACCAGGAAACTTCGAACCAATACTATAGGAATGATGGTTGCCGGTATGGTATAGTCCTTGAACAGATAACTGTTTAAGGACTGTAGTACAAGACGTACTCAAAAGAACCATTACACACAAGGATTTAGAAGGTAAACTCTAAAAAAAGAAAAAAAAACAGGTGCCTCTACGATGCACTTGTACTAGCATAAGAAGGTGAAATCACACATCAAATGTCAAAGATTGCTCAATATAAAATCTCAATCTACATCGAAACACCATAAACTCATCCATGTATCTGTCAATACACGTGTTTACCCGGCCGCAGCTGAAGCGCTGCAAGTTATTAAAATAAAGCGCTTCTTTTTTCGCCACAAACTCCCGCAAACGCGTCCAGACTATTTTAGATTTGATGATATATTGTCGACTTTCCCGCGATTGGGAGCCGGTACAGATGTGGCGTTAGGTAGAATATCTATAGAAACTGTTGAGTAATTAAAATGTCAATATTGTTTTGGAATATTAAAAACGATGTTTTTAATCCCTTGGTCCCAAATACTTTTTAAAATTTGAATTTGTATTTAATTCAATTTGCATTAAGGTTTCCATTAGTGATAGTGTGTATAACACTAAGAGCCTGTTTCACCACCTACGAATAAGTTCCTATTAACTTACTTGGCAGATCATTTCATACAAATTCTGTTCCATTTTTGAATTTATTCGATAAGTAGTGGCTATTCGAACATTGTGAAATAGGCCCTAAGACTGTTCTTCTCAGAAAGTACCTACTGCTAATCTTGAATTAGGCACCAAAATGTTATACCATACTAGAAGTCTCGACACATCATCATACACAGAACATCATCAGAAAACGAATGAATGTTAATTTAATATTGATATTTCCGATTTGTCATCATTAGAAAAGGTCACGTAACACAGGTCGCTGACAAAGAAAAACGTTACGTTTTGCAATATTTAGCTATAACTACAACCAACTGCTCAGCATTGCTTTGCTGCTGCATTTTATTATGTTCTAAGTACTGTTTATTTTATTTTATTACATAATTATTATTCACCTGACTTGATTTCCGTACGTCTTTTTCGGGTGACCACTGAAAATCAGCGCTGTGCTGTGAGTCCCCCATAGCACAGCATTATGCTGAGTGGAAGCCTACTTGTCACAGTCATGACGTGCAGCTGCCGTCTATTTCTGTTCTCTATTTTGTTTACACGTGTTTCTGTGATAAATAAACCTATTTCTCTTTCTTTCTTTCTTTCTTTGACCAGCTATCTAATTACGCAACACATTTTCGTAAACGATTACTACTACTGTTTCATTTTGACAGTTCAATAAAATTCATTGCGTTATTTACGTTGTTGTGCAGATTTATTTTTTCGAATTCATGAAGCAATGGATTAGCGATCTGTTTCAAAACTATTCAGATTCTGATTGGTCGTGTATTACGCAATTAGGGTACAGGTTCATCGCACGTTCCATGATTCAGGGTTATAATCAGGAGGATCTTCATCAACCTATCCAGAAGAAAGACGAAATGTTACCCATACTAAGCTGAATCACCAGTAATGTCATACAAGCAGTTCAAACTACCTTCCATGTGCAAAGTATACTCTCCAAATTTTTTGATACCCCATGATTCTTTCCCCTCTTTTTTTGTATACAGATTACATAATATTATTATTATTTTAAGTTTACATATTAATTAAATATAAACAATCCCAAACCATTCAAAAACAAATAAAATCCCAACTTCACTCCTACTCTGTGTCCAATGTTTGTGAGACGTAGTAGAGGTAGTGCGGGAGCGGGGCGGGGAGGGGGGAACGCACAGATGCGCCCGCGCAGTCGCCGCTGTGACGAGCCTTGACAGACATAAATCAATTGTCAAAGCATCGGCGGTAATCTTCAGTAATGGCGGGTAGATTTATGTGGATACGACTGTTCGTATTTTGGTGTTAGAGTTTTGTGAAGGCGAAATTATAATATGCATAATATATGTAAGAATATGTTGTTTTCCGAGTTAAAGACAAACTCCTCGGTTTTCTGTTGATGTTTAGCAGTAAGGAAGAGACTGATGAAGTAAACAGACAGTGGGATTTACCTGTGCAGTCTTCTTCTACCACGTAGTGATCAATGGTTCGTAAGTTAGTCACCTGTGCCAATATTCAATAGCCGATGTAAGTGCAGAAAATTCACATTTCATGACCCAAAGAAATTAATAATATCAATGTACCACTAAAACCACTTTAAATCATAAAACTCTTGTGAAGAAGAAGGCTAGAACTCAGTACCTCCAGACACACACACAGCTTCATAAAAACTACCTATGTAATTCATCCGTAAGGATTCTAACTACACAATCCTAACTAATATCTACTTAGTTTGTTACGTTTTCACGCTTAATTGGCTGAACGGATTTGGATTAAATTTGACACATGGGTAGACCATAACCTGGAGAAGGACATAGACTACTTTTCATCCTGGATTGCAGACGAAGTCGTGGACAACAACTAGTACATACTCAATATATTTATTGCATTCCAAACTCACAATGTGAACTGGGGTGGTAGGTTTACCAAAACGTGATCATTGTGGAAGAAAGAAGACAGTGAGAGGAAAAGGACTATAATTTGACGGTTTTGATGCAGAAACAGAATAACTTCCAATACACTTTTCTTCCACACCACATCCACCCTAAACCAACGCTATCAAAGGGCAACGAGCACAGCTTAATAAGTCCAAATGGCGGCGGCGACAACAGAAACGTGTTGTATCATGTCTCGGCCGTGGGACTGTGGGAGCCATCGATTGGCTCGAGTGCTGTCATGTGGTTGATTGGTTCGGATGACGGTTGCTTTAGTTTTAATATGAGTTCGTATAACTTGATTTTTATAACTGTGCGCTTGGAGCTGTCAAAATCGTAGGTTCTTAGTATTGGATTCACCAGCCCGGTTACCTCCTCAGTGCCCCGACGTTGTCAATTTTTTATTATAATAATATTCGTAATAGTTCGAATCGGGTTTTTAGAGAAATAAAAAATTTTTAAATGTTGCCGGAATAATTGGGAAATTCGAGACTAAAAGTGCATTTTCTATGTGAATTATTGTTTGGACAGGGCAATGTCTATCGATAACTGAAGTGAAATATTGTGAGTTAGCACGTTGCCCAGTAAGGACACATTCAGCAACTATTCAGAAAAATTGTGAAAGAAAGCTCGTCAAACTAAAAAAAAATATAAAAACTTGTAGAGCATCAAATTCGCCTTATTTAGTACCCATTTCATTGGCGTAGTTTTATTTCTTTTAACATAATCGCAGATTCGCACTTTCGCTGGAAAGGGGGTCCCTACTGAAGCGATCGATGAAACATTTTTAATGTTACCTATTATAATTTGTAGCATAAGATGCATGTTTTCAACTTGACAACTTTTTGCGTATTTCTTAGATTCACCCCCTATTTTTTCTAATTCGAGGCCAGTTCTACTTCGTCGTTTCCCTTTGGCTATCAATGTCTCCCCTATTTTCAAACAAAAGGTAAACAGTACGGCCCAATACAAACCATAGTTAAGTTCAATATTCAGCTCGCAAATTACAGGGAATTGTATGCAAAATAGATCATAACAGTACTATTACTTCAGTAATCTGTCATTAGTGGAGCCCATTATCTAAATAAATAGACAGCCTATCTGTTCTGTGATATTATCGTCAATAGCTAATGTTATAACTAGTACTTACCTCCCCTTAGTTGATTCTAAGTACATAATACATTGAAATAATATGTAGGAATGCTAGTTGTTTTGTTGTTGGGAATTGACTTCAAAAAGAAGGAGGGAAGAATTCGACTGTATGTTTTTTTTGTATGTTTGTTACGCGATTTATCCGCCAATTATGCATTGATTTCGATGATTCTTTTTTTTGTTTGGTAGGTCATACTTCAGAGGTGGTCCCAAATAAATTTTATTAAGTTTGCTTGGATAGTTTTTGAGTTAGCTTCATTAATACGTATTTTTTCCACTTAGCCTATGTGATGGTGTAGCGGTTAGACCGCCAAACCGCGCGCTTAATGTAGTCCTCACAGGGCCTAAAACCACAGGAAATCACCTCAATCACCTCAATCACCGCAATCACCACAATCGCCGCAATCACCGCAAACAGTTCCGACCCACCGCACCGTGAACTGTGCGGCACCCGGTTCCGACTCACTGGAACCACAATCACCATCGCCGCAATCACTGCAGACAGTTCCGACCCACTGTGAACTGAGCGGCACCCGGTTCCGACTCACTGGAACCACAGCTGGCACTGTGAAGCATCGCAAGATCCAAGACTCAGCCCACTATCGACCTCCGGTCTCCGGAGGGGAGTGATGTAGCGGTTAGACCGCCACATACAAAAACTACGAAACAAAAAGACATGACGTCACACAATTCCTACATCTCGCAGTTAGAGTTTACTGAGCGAATAACATAGATAAGACTATCCGAAATCAACATATGGGCAGTTGCCCGCCAGACATAACAACCCGTCTGGTTGGAGGATCCTCCCTTTTCTATGGTGGATGAGTGAACTTTACACCCTGTTCCTCATACCCCTAAAATGGTATATATATTATGATGATAAGTTCCTGTCACTGTTATTTACATAGCAGGTACTGGTATTCGAATTTGTGTGGGGACCAATACGAAAAAGTGAAAAAAAAAATACAAAAAAAGCCAACCGACTTCCAAAAAAAAAAAAACAACTAAGTGATAAATAACGTTAATTTCGGAAGTCGGTGGCAAAAAAAGAAAATTCAAAACCGACATCGACTTCCGAAATTAAAGTGTCTTTTTTAGAAGTTGGTTAATTTTTTTTAATGAGAGCGTTTTACTCATAATTATATCCACTACATTACTTTCTCCAAAAAAATACCAGTAAAAGTAACCAAAGACATCAGTTAAGCATATAATACTATAAAGACCACAGCACATGCATCACTACAATCACCAAAGGACACAGGTAATGTAAAACTTACGGCCGACTCATTAACAAAGCACTTAATCGATTGGCGCCATTTAACCTCAATTTGAACCTTATGCCGTGGTGATAAGGGTGAAGGGTTGTTTGAAACGCGACCCCTGAAATATGAGTGGTGGCGTCATGGCTACAGTGATTGATGGGTGCTGACTGACGTGTGCACGAAGTGGGGTGTGGTGGGGGGTGGGGCGAGGCATAAGCGGGAGCGGGTGGCGGTTATACCTATTGTATGGGAGTTCTTATTAGGTTGGTGTCAAGTGCTGTTGTGCTGTTTAAAAAATGGTGAGAGAAATAGTTGTTTTTCTCATGTTTTTGGTTAGTTATCGATTCATTCTTTGGTCATGTACAGAAAGCTGTTGCTTCTATAGTGGTAAAATAGTTTTGAAATAGGTACTTGAAATATTGAAGAGATCGCCAAAGAAAGACGACATCTTCAAAGAGTTAAATATTTTCAATTATACGAAAAAGAAGGAAAATGTGTAGTTGTTAATACTAGAGCGTGCTCCTCAAACATACCTATACTTAACTCAAAAATTGGACGTCCATTTAGCTAATAGCTAGAGTATGGTAATTAGCAATCAGTTTAAAGACAGTAAGATAGTAAGACAGAGAGATAGTAAGTATAAGTTTTTTTTCGCACTGAATTAGTTTCCTCCCTGTACAGGGAAAACCAATTTGCAAAAAGACAACATTCTCCTCTTCGTCAACTTTTTGAAGTGATAACTTCTTATGGGAGGGTAAACGGATTCGTAACGTAACGCGTTACGGCGCCAGTCTGTCTGGCTTCCCTTTCTCTCGCGCATACGGCAACAGTAGGCAGGCTCAACTTGGATTAGTTTAAGTTATCACTTCTGTCGTCCCGAGACGCACACGTTTTTTATTAAGGGGACATCAGCTCATAAGCTTATAACTTGTACCATTCTGTATTGGGGTTTGCTCTGTAGACATAAGCATGGCTATTATAGTTGTGACCTGGACTCTTTTAGTTTCAATTTTTAACATATTGATTAAATACGATGGGTATCAACGAATGTGCCTGGCTTTTTCGGTATTCGATCTATCTGATTGATTTGATTACAGTTTTTAATTTATTTATAGAGGTTTTATTTAAAATGGATTTTGTTTCTAGTGAGTATTTGAAGGCTAATATTATGTATTCTGCAATTATCGGAGTCAAAGGTATTTTTCAAATTGCTCTCCTAGACTGGGTTAGCTACATCGCTGCTTGGTGCTTTCTTAAGATCGCTAATAAGCTACAAAGATATTGAAATTCTTACAATTTAGTCTTGTGCTCCGGGGCTTGATGGTAATATAATATTTTCATAATTAAAATTCTTATGAAATATTTCCATTTCCTCACTATATTGTTGTTTCAAAGATTTTTGATTGATTTTTTCATTCATCTATGTTTTGTACTCTCACAAAACCTTTTTTACTCTGTAAATATATTTCACATCCAATATACGACCATAAACACAACATTTATATTATATTAAACAAAATATTGCCGGCATAATGAACAGAAATCAATAATTCCAACACAAACCAGCGGAAACTCGAAAGTGAAATAGCGTCGAGATAACGTCAACTGTCGATCGGCTGTCAATCAGCACAGTGTGCGCAAGCGCGTGCTCGCAGACAAAAAGATTTTATCAATTATTATTATTATGTGATTCATCGGAGGCAGGGCTCGGTTGAAAAAACTGTGATGGAATAATTTTGTAAGAGTTTTTTATTAGTTTAAACTTAGAGTATGGAGTGGAATTCAATAAGATATTAGTGTTTTGTGTTAGAAATATGGAAAGAACTGGAAAAAGTAAAAAAGTTTTTTTAAGTGACTTATTGTCAATGTTGCCACTGGAAACTACTTCTACTCAGACGCTTGTGGGTAAAACGAATATTTGTTATGCACGGGAATCGAATGAGGCAGCGCAGGTTACTTAGTTCTTTGGATACTTTTTAATATTTTCCCTCCCTGCATATCGTTTAGTAGGGTATATTATGGTAATTTCGGCACTGAGATAAGGACTGTACGAATCAAATTAACGGCAATATTTTTCAATGCTACAACATTGTGTGCTGCGCCACGTTGGAGCAGAATAAAATGGTGCACAATAAAATTTGATGCGCACGTACGGTCTTATCCCAATACTGAACTTACCCCAACTTAACCTGTATACTTACCAAATTAACATTGCATTCGAAGCCAAGCTGCTTGCACAGAACACGTCAAAAAAATCCTGCATCTATATTTCGCCACACGCAAAGTATGTCAGCTCATAGTTAGCTGCATACGACAGAACTAAAATATCGTTGACACGAGCGACACAAGCGACACAAGCGAACGGTTTGGTCGATCGTCGCTTAATCATCGCCGTGACAATTCGAGCGTAACTTGACAGCTGATGTTTCCTTCCCGCGCTCTCTTTTTGTGATATATGATCGATAAATATCAATAGACTGTTTAGTTGGTCGCAAGCGCTATTGCAAAGATCCTGGGTTCGATTCCCAGGTCTGGCTAAATGTTAGTTTTTCCATCAGAAATTTCTCAGTAGCAGCTCCGGAATCTGGATTTGTGCCCATTGATGGCAATAGGATCGCCCCCTATTACATGGGACTTAAACATAACTGGCGAAATGTGGGTGTACTATACCTGCCTATAGGGTACACCTCTGCCGAACCCTTGGGGGGAACTTGATATGCAATGGCTTTTGAAGTCCCACGAAACATGAGGCTTCATGGGCTAGTGCAAATCTTAGGGTTCATTCGATTTATCGAGTCTGGTTAAACCACGCTGGGATCGGTGCATTTCATTCATTCATCATTCATTCATTCATAATTTGTTTCACAAGTTGTAACAATAGTCAGGACTTGTGCCATGCTTGCTCCCATTGCTCCCAATAGGTAGCAAGCATTTACCCGGCAATGCAAAACATAGCTTAGGAATTATAAATAAAAATAAATAAAAATAAAAACTTTTTATTTCAGACTTAAAAAATCCATAGAATGTTAGTACAGTAGAACTTATGAAACTAGTGTTAGTAAAAGTAAAAAAACTTATAAATACTTATTTTCTAATGTGGGTATTAACCCAGTGCTGGACGTAACGCGTGTCAAGTCTATGTGCAATAACAGCCAGGATGCTGTTGGTGCTGGCGCGCAACCTGCCGAGCGCCGCGGCGCATCGCTTGCGGAGCACGGCGTGGAAACCGTCAACGTGTGCGTCCGCAAACATGCCCGACGCACTGCACCAGCGCGGCAGCCCCAACAGCGCCCTGAACGCATTGTTATATTGAACGCGCAGGGCGCTGAATGATCTTTGCGTATAATGAGCCCACAAGCAACACGTGTATAGTGACGAACAATGCGCTCTGAATAGTGTTATTTTCACTTGAGCATTACAACGTTTAAACCTGTGGGCTATCATGTTTGCTCTGATAGACAGCGCCCTACGCTCCCTGTCCATGTCCTCATCATCGCGTAGGAGATCAGTGACTATGTGCCCAAGATAATTAAAACAGGTGACCACTTTCATGGGCACTCCGTTCAAAGTCACAGGAGGAACCTGATCCGGTGACTTGGTACCTGCTTTAAATATCATGAGCTCACTTTTCGTGACATTATATTTGAGGCCATGAATAGCTGCGTACGTCTCACACACACTAACTAAATTCCTTATGCCACTGATCGTTGGGCTCAGCAGCACCATTATAACGTAGGTAGCGAAATGTAAAGTATTTATAGTCAGCTCCCTTCGGGGCTATCAGGTGAGATGTTATCTTGTGATTTCGATGATCTCTTAATAATAACATTAAAATGCTTATTATACAATTATTACAAAACTATATTATAGGTATTCTCTCTTCAATGTACCTTCTATGATGCCCAAGGTACAGGCAAACGCCTAGTTTGGGGGTCACTGTCCAGTGATCCGATACACACAACATACAAATAAATAAAATTGAAGTGTCTGTTTGTATTGTCAAAATAACAGCTTTTTACTAAATGCATATG
This sequence comes from Conistra vaccinii, assembly GCA_948150665.1. Taxonomy (NCBI): domain Eukaryota; kingdom Metazoa; phylum Arthropoda; class Insecta; order Lepidoptera; family Noctuidae; genus Conistra; species Conistra vaccinii. Next base: position 23,549,364 of record OX411325.1, read on the forward strand.
AAATGAAAGTATAGACGCTAACTTATAAAAAAAGTCTGTCGTCTGTTTGTTTCGGCTAATCTCCGAAACGGCTGGTGATTTTGACGGGACTTCCACTGGCAGATAGCTGATGTTATAAGGACCTAAGCTACATTTAATTTAGAAAAATACACGCGGGCGAAACCACTATAATTTGAACACAAATAAATTTTAATTTGAATGATATTAAATGAAAAGTTCAACCCTCTGCCACTGAGGTGGTAGTCTGTCAGACACCGTCAATCATAAAATTCGTTGCCATTTCGCAATATCGCGGGATGTAGCTCTGTCTCGCTCGGTACCTTCCTGTATTGGTCCATGGCATCGGGCAGTGTGGTGCGAGCGGTCGCGCGATCTACACATTTGGTGCTACGAGCATTTGGTGTCCCTCAGACGTAAGTACAGCAATAAGATCTGATTCTGATAGACGTTACCTCATAAAGATCGACTGTAGTTCCATAGTGTCCAATATTCGTAACCTTAGTAAAAATATGTAAACTGCCATAGTGTCTCTCCTACGTAACCTCAGTTAATTTTTTTCTTGCAATTATAGCGACCAACAAACCTACTATGATTGTTGATTACAACCACACCAGGGCCGGAGTCGATGAAATCGACAAGAAATGTTCGATCTATTCAAGCACTCGAAAGACACGTCGTTTGCCAATGGCCATATTTTACAGGATGTTGGATCTAGCTGGTGTGTATGCCTTTGTCTTGTACCAAGGTTGTCCTGGTGCCAAATTGCGGAGAGGAGACTTCTTACTATCCTTAGCAAGAGAGTTAGTACTTCCCAGCGTGAAAGAGCGCGTTTATAATGACAGACTGCCGAGAGAACTTCGATTGACAGTCAGAAGGGTTTTAGGTAAGGATTAACCTCCTCCTCCTCAACCTCCTCCACAACCTGGACCATCAGCAAAAAGACTAAGTAGCATATGCCCCAGCAGATTGAAAAGGCAGACAAGATTCAGCTGCTGTGCTTGCAAAAAAACTATTTGCTTGCAATGCTCGGCTCAAATTTCTGAAGACTTCAAGTTCTAGATAGTAAAATTAGGGTTGATTTTGAGACTGATTTGTGCCTGTGTGGATATTGTTGATTTTTTTTTCATAGCTTTTAATTGTAATGTTAAAAATAATTATGTTTGCTCAAAGATAGAATAACCATTAAGTTTTTTTTTTAAATAATATTTTGTACCTGTATGTCACCAAATGTATAGTATGTTGATCTCATTAAAAGTGATTCGTATTGGTCAATGCATTATTTTATTAATATTGATATTTATTTATTTTGAAAGTATAAGAACCACTATAACATATAAAATATGCATATATATAATAAATCGTCAAAATATTGGCAAATAAGGCTAGTATAGCTGACGTCTGATAGACAACACATCAGTCAAATGTTAACAATAAAGTCACCTCAGTTGCAGAGGGTTAAAGGAGCAGTATTTATAAAGGGTAATATTTTGTAGCTAGCTTGAATACAAGTTTACCTATTCATCTCCAGTAAGCAAAGATCTAACTGAAGGAAAACACGGATGAATAAATGCGATGTCTTTAGTAGAGGGTTGTATTGGAACGGGATTAATCAAAGGAAGAAAGGAGAAATGGAACAGGAAACTAACCACCGTTAGCAGTGCCAAAGTCCAAAGAAAGAACCACCAGTAAGCTTAAAAGATTTTTTAAATACGACTACTATGACAATCAATCAATCTTCCTAGCCTTTTCCCAACTATCTTGGGGTCGGCTTACAGTCTAACCGGGTGCAGCTGAATACCAGTATACGACTAACTATGGCATTAACTAAAAACTAAAACAGAAACAATTTATTTCACACATATAAACATACAAGAAGGAAGGAACAGAAAGTTACGTACAAAGCCAATGCTTATTTCTAATTTGTAAATACAATTATGTGTATGTATGTCAATATTAATCTGCCTAGCATTTTGCCCAACTATTTTGGCGTCGGTTTCCGGTCTAACCGGATGCAGTTGAATATCAGTATTTTACATGGAGCGACTGCCTATCTGACATCCACAACCCAGTTACTGATACCTTGGGATAAGACTGATTGTCAAACTTTTGGGCTTCTGACTCGTAACGACTGTCAATGATCTATGAATGACAGCCGGGACCGACGGCTTAACGTGCTTTCCGAGGCACGGAGGAGTCTCGGTATATCATAGATGGTCACCCATCCACGAACCGACCTCGGCATCTGTTGCTTAACCTTGTGAACGACACGTGCGGCTCTTATAATTTAGCTTCGTGCCCGTTGTAGATAAGTTGGACAAATAGTTTTACCTTTTTTTTAACTTTCAAGCTACTTATTTTAATTTTATTGTTAAAATATTAATTGAGTTGATTTCAGTGGCAGATAATAAGTTGTCCTAATACTCACAAATGTTATCATTATTTTATTATTATAGAGATTGTCATAATTATTTTTTGAAAGAACCATGTTCGCAACCAGATTTATTGACAAGTGAGACAAAAGTAAATTGCTAAACTTTAATAATTAAAAGTCCTCTCTTGAGAAAGTACGAATTTAATTTAAAATATTGCACTGTATACTAAAAATAACACAAGCTTCTCCGCTCGGTCGAAAATACCCGACCTACGAGGTACCATTTCATGCAACCCGTCAACGTCAACGTGGATTGATAGACGGGAATATATCTAGAGCGGGTCTTGCGAGCCCCCTCTGCCTACCCCCCCGCGGAAGTGTGCGTCCGTCCGTCATCCGTCATCGTCAAATGTGTGCACAGTGCGCCGAATTCGCGAAGTCTGGACAAAGGGGTAATTCGCAGGTGTTTGAATTTTTTTTTGTGACTTATATTTTGGTTTGAAATGAGAAGGTTATTGTAATTTTTTTTTTCTAATTTATTTGTCTTTACTAAACTGGATGTTTCTTTCACTCTAAACATCTGTTATTTTCTCACACTCATATTATAGTAGCGAAACTTTTATTATTATTACTTAGTTTCCCAAATTATGTAACGTAAACTAATGTGTAATTTATGAAAGGAAGACGCTGGTTCACAAGTATTTAAAATATTCTTCAGATTTAGAACCAGCTTTGATCAATACTAACTAGAGGTATCTTTATTCAACTAGGTAATCGCTGAGAAGACATTTATATGAACACGTCTTTTAATTTTTCTGTCATTCTATGAGACCGTTAACTTTTCAACACTTTGCCTGCGCTTGTTATTCAAACACTCGCGAATCCGTGAACCGATATTTATATAGCCGTTATTTTTATAAACTGCCATCTTTATTTCTATCATAAATCCCGCCAATCACGGCAATTATTTATAGCGTCTGCGGAAAAAATGAATGAAAGTAATTTGTTAGTCAACACACAAAAACTTTTTTTCTACAATTCTATAGAATACTCCCTATATTCAAAAAGTTGCTAACCAGATAATTTATTGCACTTAATCGCATAATTTGATTAACGAGCGTGTCAAATCCACGCATTTTTTTTGTCCAGCGTCTTTTGTGGATGCACGTTGGGCGCAGTGTGCAGGCGATAATGGACACATGTCCCGTCATCCATCAGTGCCGACAGATGCCGCAGAGTGGACGGCATTTGTTTCGACAAGAGTTATAGGTGGAGTGCGCTCCATTTCAATATAGTTTTAGTTCAGTAATCGATACGTTTTAGTTTTCCGGTGAGGTGAGTTTTATATTGAAAAGGTGAAGGGATGACATTTTTTGGTGAAATGTGTTTACGTTTTTGGTATTTGTTGGTGGCATCCTTATTTTTGTAAGACTACATTCCATAGTTTAACTTTTATTTTCAACAATTTAGATGCCAATATATTTATTATAAATGTAAATATTTAAACGCTAAAGAAGATTCTAGGATGCTTAAAAATATTAATATTGTTGCTAAAACTTTATTTACACACACGTATTTACATGATAAAACTAACAGACTTATATTTGTACATAATAATACATTATGTACAAATATAAAAGGAGGGGGAAATAATCATAGGGTTGAAAAAAGTCGTCCGTAATTTGCTAAAACTGATATAATTAAAAATCCCGGAGCTCTACATCAATTCCTTAAATACACACAATAGGTCAATAATTACAATGACAAAACACTTTAATAAAATAACAGTCATACAATCACCTAACATCAATTAAAATACTCATCTGGAACTACTAAATATCAGGAGCGACGTATTTATTTAACATTACAATTATTTCACGTCCAAAATAATATGTTTCAATAAATAAACGAATTTATAACGCCTACATAACATTTGAAATATTTACAATGATATCATTTTGTCCAGAATAAACAAACAGTAGCACACTATGCGAAGTAATTAATTTATTTGAATGTTATGAATGGAATATTATTTATATTTTTGATGGCTTACACTCCCTTTTTGGATCAATGTGGCGATATTACAAAATATTATTATCATAGTCAACTACAACGGAGACATTATTGATAGACTACATTCAAAATATAAGCATTATTCACTAATCTTAAAGGGGTTTTTTTTTATAAACGTTGTTAAGAGATAAGTTGATTAGCATATTCAGTGATTAATCAGCCTTTAACATTATAGGCAGTCCCAGCAGTGGAACTATGGGAACATTCCCACAGTCCCACTGCTTGGACACAGGCCTCCTCTCTGTAAGAGGGAGTGGGCAGTGCAGGTTAATGGATAAGTATGATTAGCGACGTAAAAAGTCATACATTTTTGACGTCTCTTAACTTTAAGCAACTTTTATAAATAGAGGGGTCCAGAACTTAACCTAAATACTTAAACTGATTCTTTGATCTTAACCTCATTATTAGCAAGTCCTTGTATCTTAGCTTTTGAGTGCTGCTAAAAAAGGGTTCTTTGAATTCTCACCCCCGGTGGCGATTCAAGGCCATTCAAATGAAATAGCGGGCAACGGGTTATAGTATTTACAAGGCCATAGTTTAACTTTATACTTCAACAGTGCTCTTTAGGCTTAAACGTTAAACGCCAACTAGATTGAATGTTGAGTAAATCCAAAAATCAGCAATAAATTAAATAGGAAGAAGTGGACGGTGGCGGTTGGACTCACTCTTGAGTTTATTTATTTATTATTACAGCATAACTTATAAACAACTGAGGAACTTGTGACTAAGTTTTAACAGCCGCACGGGTGGATCCATCAGGTTAAGCTAAGCTTGCCGGGGTCGGTCCGTGGATGGGTGATCATCTTTACAAACCAAGACTCCTCCGTGCCTCTGAAAGCACGGCTGCCGTTCGTGGATCTTTGACAGTCGTTACCAGTCGTCAGATGCCTGAAAGTCTGACAACCAGTGTTACCAAGGGTTATCTTATTACCCAGTTACTGGGTTGTGGAGGTCACTCCATGTAAAGTGCTAGTATTCAGCTGCATTCGGTTAGACTGGAAGTCGACCCCAACAAAGTTGGGAAAAGGCTAAGCAGATTGATTGAATTTATAAACAACTTTAGTTTCATTCTAAACTGAAATGTCGAGAGCACAAGTTCTCCTCCAGAAAGTCGGTCAAGGTTAAAATGCTTTTTGGGTATAAGTGGGGTATGAAGCGAAAGAGGTCCCAGCAAAGAAATTAGATGCATAGTGCCAATTATGTACTAAAATAATAAGTAATGTAGAACCATCGAAGAAGTTCATATTTATACACCGTAAGGACTATTTCTGCTTGCAGCGCTCGGCAGCCCGTGTTCACGGAATTTTCAAAAAATTCCTTCGGTAGTACATGTCACACTTATGATAAAAATAATTATTTAATTAGGTAAGTAATTTGTTTGTCGCTAGAAGCGTCATACGTCTCGCAGATCTGGTCCGGGGGCAGGGGGCGAAGCCCTGGATATGCCATCACCGGGCCATGGAAGGATTGTGAGCGGATGTACCTTCGTCCAAGGGTTCATTTTTCCTTTAAAAAAAACTATATTTTTCTAGATAGTTTATTCTCTAAAAGAAAAAGTAATAACGATTTCTCATGGTTACACTTAAATAATTTGCAATTCTATAATATGTCGGGAAATAGATTATCAGAATCATTATTTATGAAGCAACTACGATACGTTGTATAGAAACACCTGGTGTCGTCACGTATCCTAAAGTTATTGGTGAGAAAAAGAATCAAATCATTAAATACTTCTTGTTAATCAAGAACCTACTAAAACTACCTACAATTTCATATAAAAAGGTCTTAAAAAATTTAGACCTTAGAAATCTCTTGAAAAGAAACTCTAAAGTCAAGAAAAACCATCTGTTTTTGCTAACCGAGCTTAACCCCACCACCGCGAACGCGGAGACAAATGACGGGGGGCGCTCCTACATCAATCTACTTATTACGGCCGACCTGAAGTAAATCATTTATTGTGCGATCTAAATCTCGCTATTTACTCAACGATGGGTCATGGAGAGCCATCAGTCAGGTGATACTGACTCTTTTGTGGGTCATTGTTTATCGAGTTTTTGTGCCAAAGTAAATGGGAGTGAAAAGTGAAATGAAATTGGCACTTTAGTGGGATGTATGTGGTGGGATGGTGATAAGTGTTTTGGGTTCAGAGGTTTTGGAAGTTCTAGTTCATGAAGTGATCATTAGGAATTGTAAGTAAGAACTTTCGAATGCTCATTCTATCCTGTTCTATGAAATCATCTTTATGTAAACAGAGATAAAGCATTCTTTCGTTGTTCTATCTATATAAAATTTTTGCTGTTCGTTAGGTCTGAACCTAAGTTTTAAAGTCCCCATATAGCTATAGGCAAAGTAGGTTACTGACTCCTGCCTAGATTATCAGACTTTAGATGATAACAGGCAGCAGCAGCACAAGCACAACCACAATTACTGCCTCGTCGGTCAACAAACAGTGTTATGTTGCAAGGCCTGATTTCGGCTTGGCGTATAAATATATTGCACTTTGTTTAAACTATGAAATAATAAGTACTGAACACACTTCTCCAATTCAACATTAAAAATAAAAACATATCTAATATGTGGCGTACGTGTATTGAAGTGATAAACGACTAATAAGACGTCCAGCATTTGTTGATGGAGTGTGTCCGGTCCCACTTCAATGTAGAACACTTGATTACTTTTATGTCTCAACAAATTACGCGCAGGAATATTTCATGATATTTCAACTGGCAAGAAAAGACAGATATTAAAATGTGAACTGAATTGATTGCATCAACTGCTGACTGGATCACATTATCCTTAATTACTCATTAAAGTAAAACGAGTTCCACCCATCACTATTGTGATTAGTTTTTTCTATCATTCAAATGATTTGTTTTTCACAGACAGCCCACAGATGTTCAATCACCATTCATTTCAATAAAAATCATAACCCAAACATAGTGTAACGATTTTATTAGAGATCCTTTTTTTTAGAAAGACCCTAAAGCCGATCGTAAATAACAGTGGAAATAATTAAATATTCTCGACAACTATCCCGCCATCACAATAAATAAGCGAATTTACTGTCCAGAAACAACTATAATTAAAAGCCAGGAAAAAAAATAAACACAGTATTATTTCATTCGATGCCATAAAAAGATGATAAACAGCGTATAAATCATGCTATCCATCTCGCGACTGCGGGGCTCGTAAATCGTGGGCAATGGTACCCCGGTGTACCCCCGTACCCCACCGGCGGGCGGGGGGTTGTATTCATTAATTTGATGATATAAAACAAAATGTCATTTTAATTAGTCACCATTATTAGACGTACAATGACAGACAGCGGTCTGAGGGGCCGGGGGACGTTTGTCTTGTTTGGGGTTGGGTCGTTGGGGCAGACGGGGATGTATTGGAAACTAGGTGTGGCGGCGACGCTTCCGTGAAAATTTCAGTGATAAAGCTGAAAAAGTTACTAAAGTTCAGACTTTGAAAAGTCTATTGATTAATTAAAAAACCAATCACTGAAACACAGAGTGTGACTTTAATATCAACAGCTTTAATTAAACATGTTCATTAGTCGCAAACTCTGGATAAAATAAATTGATAAGTACCTAATTGAAAATAACTAATACAAGTGTAAGGCTGCCTGTCCACTGGAGCGGAGAGGAGAGGAGAGGAGCGGATATGTGCCAATATTAACCAATAGAATCTAAACTCCGCTCTGAGTTGCGATTCTATTGGTCAATATTGGCACATCTCCGCTCCTCTCCTCTCCTCTCCGCTCCAGTGGACAGGCAGCCTAATTGTCATTACAGACATTTATATTGTCATTTACTGTAATCTTAGACAGTACGTCAAATATTTAAACGATCAGGTACATTGTTAAAATATTTCCTCTTTTAAGTCACGTTCCCGCCCGCGATACGTCCCCGTATATTTCCCTTACCTGTAGCGACGAATACTCGCCTTCAAGGGTTTGACTGACAGCCCGTCTGTCACAATTCTCCCTCAACCATCTCCCTTACCAACCCATCCATTACGGCTTTCCTTCGCAACCTTCCACTCAGCCGCCTGTTGACCCGTCAATGGATGATACAAGTTGTATGTCGTCGATGTATTTGTGGTCGTAGTAGGGGATGTGCGTAAACTGCGATGAATGACGTAATTTGGGTGATAAAGACGAGGTTTCTTGGAGTTAAGACGTCTCGCTGAGTGATTTCGGGGCCCGACAGATTTAGTAGTGGTTAGTCGAACGTGTTTTATGACTAGCTAATTGGTGATTTTTGGGCTTTTTAATATCCGTCATCCTTGGGTGGTTTTTAACTTTTTGAAAAGTTAGGTGAAACTTTACTAAAGTGCAACTAATTACGTTGATTTTACTTGATAATGTAAAAAAACAATCAATGAATTGACATAGTTGGGCAATGCAATAAATTAATTTGATTAAGGGGACATGACCTATATTGCTTATAAACTTTACTAAAATGCAACTAAGTGTGTTGATAATGTAGAAAAACAATCAATAGGGTCTAATGAATTGACATAGTCAGGCAATGCATTAAATTAAAATCCTTTTCAAAAAAATAAAGCTTTATTTACCTACAAGCTTTCATTTCATAAAAATCGGTCAAGCCGTTTCGGAGGAGTTTGGCAACAAACACTGTGACACGAGAATTTTATATGTTAGAACAGAAAACCTATGTTGCGTATAAGACGCTGACAGAATGTATACGTGTAAAGCTTCGTGCAGACTAGCGCGACGCGACACCAGGTATTGTTATACCGTAAAGTTTTCGTGTTCGTGTCGCGTCGCACCATCGCGTCGCAATAGTCTGCACGAGCCTTAATACAGTAAACTTTGTGAATGTATATAATAGGTACTATTTTTGAAAATTAAACAGGTCAGGAAAACAGATATTTTTCCTTAGTTTTGGACCCCAAAATACACTAAAGTTTTGAAACGTTGCTACGTGATGCTACGACTGCTACGAGTCTACGAGGCGTAGCAATTATGTTTTCTGCAGTTTAACTTCAATATTTGAAGTTGAGAGTAGTGGTGGCCCATTGGTATCGGCCCCGACTTACGAGTTGTAGGTCGTGGGTTCAAACCCAAGCAGGCGCTTTACTTTGTGTAAATAATTTCATCACCACTGCTCTCAAAACGGTGAAGGACAACATCGAGAGGAAACAGCATGTCTTAGAACCAAAAATTCGAAGACATGTGACATCTACCAACCCGCACTGGGCTCGCGTGGTAGATTACGGCCCACTCCCTCTCACAGAGACGAGGCCTGTGTCCCAGCAGTGGGAACATTAATAGATCTGTCTTTTGCATTATCTCCATGTCATTCTCAGAATAGTATTTTATAGCCTTATTTCAACTATGCCTTCTTTTTAACTATGTTGGAGTCGGCTACAGGCCAAACCAGATGTAGTTGAATACCAGTATTTTACAAGGAACGACTGCCTTTCTCACCTTTCCCACCCAGTTACTGGACTAATACTGGTAAGACTGGTATTCATGATTATGAAAGATACTTGCATATACACTTTTCGCATAGGTTACTCAACGTTCATATATCGTAGAATGATAGTTTTCTTTACTCCAATTTGATGATGCATGGCACTTGCTGCTGCAGTCAGAGATATAATTAAATAATAATCAATCACTTGAATTGACCAGCACATGTTAAAGCACATGTCAACAAAATTGAAATGTTCTCAATCTGTCATATTTTTGATCGACAGCCTTCCAATCTAAACTTGTCTTGTCAATTACAATTAATGCTTGTGTATTTGTAATGACGTCTCTGAGTTATTCTGAAAGTGGGCAACGTCAGAAGTAGATGTCAAATATTTTGCTGTTTTGTTAATTTGGCAATATTACTGTATAGAAATATGAAATGTAGCTATAGCAAACTAGAATACTAATAATGAATTGACCAAACAAAAATAAAAACAATAAAATTATAATTCTGAATTTGATGTTGTAACCGTTTTAGGTGTAAAAAAAGCACTTGAAAAGTTTCCAAATACTATTTTTACATCTAAAACTAAATATTTGGTGTTACAATAATAATTATTGCATTTCATAATCAATCTTTTTGTTCACTACATAGCCATATTTCATATTTCCATACAGTATTATTGCCAAATTAATCAAAACATGTAAATAATTGACAGCGACGTTGCAAGCTTTTAGGATCCAAATCTCAAAAGACAAAAATTAAGCCCATTTTTTCTTTAGGGTACTTAAATAAAGCTTTCTCCATTTTATTAACGACGATAAGTGACTTATTTTGGACCATAATATCTTCATACAGATTTAGGAAATGTATTAAACTACAGTGCGTTCATTATTATCTTGACCCGTGACGCAATTGGTAACGCTGAATTTTGAATTCCTAGTTTCAATACTAATAGAGTTCAAAATGGCAACTTACAGAACAGTGCTACCACTCTCATGACTGCAAAATTCAGTGCTAATCGCGTCACGGGTAAAGTTATTATGAATGCACTGAAATTATTAACGCATTTCGTCTGATTGATTTTGATCTCATACTTACGCTTACTAACCAGTCTGTTTTGTAATCGATTTTTTTCAGTTGAGATGATGATGACGGGGTAGTTTTTCAGGTTCTAGAAAACTCCGGAATATCCAAGATCACTGCAACCTCCATTTTGGAGACAACTGAAATTGTAGTCCTTCAGTGACAATCAAAGATGTCATTGATACTCGATGACACGTGCCGATTGTATCAATCAATATTATAAATATTTTTATTGATACTCGTTTTTCCAAGGTATTTAGCTGACACCTTGTGACGATTATGTCAATACTTAGTAGGTCCATCTATCGGATGATAAAGTGACAGCTATTAATATTTTTTTTAGTTTATTTTTTTCTTTTACCTTGTCTGAATGATGTAGGTATTTATATTAAGGATTTTTATAATTTTTTTCTGGTAAAACTGTAAACTTTCAAAGCATTATGAAGTTGAGACATCAGTTCAGTTCATCAGTTGTTGGTTTTTTTTTTATCAACATGTAACTAAAAATGATTGCTGTTTTGTCAATTTATTTAAAATACGGCGTTCTTATGAGACAATTTAAATACCGAATTTTTAATTTCGCCAAATCTTATGCTAGATGCATTAGGTGTTTCTGAGAAGGATTTTAAATCTTAATTTCTTTAAAATAAGGTGTAATAAATTCTGATGCTTTTGCAACAACCCTGTTTTAGTTTAAACAGGGTTTGCAACAACCCTGTTTTAGTTTAAACTTCACAGATTGTGTCATAGATACGTAGAATTGTCAGATGTGCTTAAAAAGCTTAACTTTTTTTCTTGACTCGCTTTGTACGTTATTTGTAATTAGTAGAGCCTTGGTGTGTTGTGTGTGTGTGTGTGTAAGCAGATATAGCTGCTTGATTGCATTCTGTTTCAGGTCAGTGGGGTAAATGCAAATAAAATGAACATTTAAAGTATGTAACATATATATTTCTTTGAGCTTTTAATTGCATTTTGAAATACAACATAAAATATTAAATAAGATTATTAAATTTGGTAAAATCAATATTTCAACACCATTTTTTTACTTTTTTTTCTTAAGAATGAGCAAAAATCTCTCATCAGAGCTAGCGTATACATAATATTTGTCGTATGTTTCATTATTATCGTTAAAATGATAGTTTTTTTTTACGATTTCAAATTTTTATCGATTAAATCATCATTAGCTGAATATTCGCCACTTTGGAAAAAACATGTATAATATTTAACAAAAACTTTAATTAGAAAATAAATTTTTAAATTGTATATTCCATTAGAAATGTCGTATACGTCAAAGGGTAAATGGAATTTTAACGTCACGAATATTCAGTTTACAATCAAAGTTTTTTGTTGATATCGTCTGAAACTTACATTAGACAGTTTACAATATTTTTATTAAATATAAAAGAGGTTCTTCACTCTCAAGTGCCGTATATACATCATCGTATAGCTGTCGTTACAAATTGGAAGATATATCTGGTATATCTTTATGTTCTAAACGTATACGAATGTTATCATTCCTTTCAACGAAAAAAAATGTATATGTATCACTTTTAAATATAGGTTGATTGTTCAACCGATTAATGCGCTGGTATATTGGTATACAATTGTTCACAGATGTAGTTTACCTAATATTATGTACTTATCACTAAATAATAAATAGCATCCTCACGTGGAGAGCATACCTATAGCAAAATTTACACTAAGGAGATTGTTATATTGCATTCTATGTCGAATTGTATGTACAATACGAACAGAAACGAATGAGATTGAATCTCCGAGATTATACGCATCGACGGATCTCTTAAATTCACAAAAAAAAAACAAGAAAAATCATCAAAATATACATAAACTAACCACGTTAACCCTAACTCTGATTTACATAAAAAATTAAGTAACACGAAAAAAATGATATTGCAACGAATTTTCTGTTAAAATACTGAAAGTCAACGCCACTACGCGACTAATACGATAGACGAATCACATGCGAAAGGCGAATTGCAATTAACGAAAACTAATTTCCACGATTTACCTTTTCCAAAGAATTATTAGCAAAAAATATACATTTACAAAAAGAGATCGAATCGTATTTTTTATGACTTAATGTGACTTATATTTACATTTATCGAAATGGAATTATAACGTAGTGTGGAAGATAAGCCACGGGCTCTGCCGCCCTTACAACAACCGATCACCTAAAGGCAATATTTTGAAAATATTCTCTTAATACCTAAAACGAACGTAAGACGTTTGGCGTATACTTAAGTCGCTATTAATTTATTACACTAACCGATCTATGCGGTGAATCTAACAATAATTACCTAAATAATTAAATTGGCAAAGAGTTTCGAAATACTTAGCGTCGCGGCTGCGACCTAACCCTAGCAAGGTTTAACGTAGCAAGATATGGTATCATCACAACTGCCGGCCGGGGCCCAGCCTACACGTACTTACTGGAGAGCTGCTTGGCCAGTTCCGTGTACTTGAGGAACTTGGAGTGAGGGCTCTCGTCGAACGACTGCGAGGGGCTGCGCGGGTCCTGCGGCGACGCGGCGTTGGACCCGCCCTTGTGCGGCCCTGGCGAGCCCGCGCCCGCTGGGGCCTTCAGCGGGACCGGCTCGGGCAGCGCGCCGTCCTTCACGAAGTGCATCTTGGACAGGTGGTGCCGGTACGCGCCCTTGGATATGAAGGGCGTGTCGCACAGCGCGCACTTCATGATGGAGTCGGTGACCACGGCGTCGTTGCACGCCCAGCTGAACGTCAGGATGCTCGGCGGGCCGGCGGGCGAGGGCGCGGGCGCGGGCGCGCGCGCGGGGCTGGCCTCGGTCTTGTCGCAGAGCTTCTGCAGCGCCGCCAGCGGGTGCGAGCCGCCGCGCCGCGAGCCGCCCGGCTCGCCCGCCGCGCCGCCGCCCGCCAGGCTGTCGAACATGGACGACAGCGCGCCGAGGCTGCTCGGCTTGCGCTCGGCGCCCGGCGTGGTGGCGGAGCGGTCGCTGGCGGGCGAGCGCGGCGAGGCGGCGGGGCTGGGCGCGGCGCTCTCGCGCTTGGCCACGACGGGCTTCACGTCCTCGTCGGCGGTGCTGCTCGGCCGCGGCGGCTCGTCGTCCTCGTCCACTTCAGTCTTCACTCGCACCGGCTGGCTGCTCAGGTCGACACCGTTTTCGCGCTCTTCCTCCTCGACTTCTCTCTTTATTCGCACTTCAGTCGGGCGGTCCTCGGAGGCAGGGGTTTGAGAACCGCGCGTGTCGGGAGTAGTGCGAGGAGTCATGTGATACGTGTCCATCTTCCTATCGGGAGTCAGTGATTCTACTCTACTACCGCCCCTCTCGGACATGGAGCTGGACTCGCTCCCGCTGCGCTCGCGGCGCCCGTATCCTTGCTGGTGATGGTAATTCCGCAACATATTCATAGTCTGGGGATCTACCAGCGGTTTGGTATAGTCTACGCTCTCATCTATGCCTAATCTCTTTAGGATACTAGACCCAATAGGTGCGTGTGTAGCGCCGCCCGGCATGCCGGGCACGGTGTGCCGCGATCGGGTGTCGAAACTCTTCTCTATCAATTGTTCTATGGCGTTGAGAACCGAAGGCGACGAGCTTTTTTCATTGCTCGCGTTGGGGTCTTTGGAACTCGGGGAGGAATCGTTCACGGAGGATGGAGAGCGGTGGTGCGAGCCGGGAGACGGCAGCTCCTCGTTGATGCTCTTGCGCCCGTCGCGGCCGGTGGGTGTGACGTGGCCGGGCACGTCGGGCGGGATAATGTTGTTAGATAACAGCGCGCTCTTCAAAAAGTTCCTTTGGCTATTTGACATCGGCGCACCAATACATTGTCGTATGTGCTCGACGAATACCGCAGTTTCAATTTTGTCACCGCATTTCTCACAGGTGATTCGGCTACCAGTGCCGAAATCTCTAATTGGTTTACCCATAGGTACACCGTTCCCTTCCCCGTTTTTGAACTCGTGCTGTGCTCTCTCCAACTCGAGGAGTTTTCTAACTGGCAGAGATTTCTTTCGTTTCTCACGCGTCTGACGTCTTCTGCCTCCACTTTCGGTGATTGATCGCATAATGTGTTCTTTGTAGTGAGAATTTTTAACCATATGATTACTCAACTCTTTCAAGGAACTAAATGCTTGATCGCAGACTTTACAAGTTAATACAGCGCTAACGTGACTACTAGTACCGGTGGCAGGGGGCGCCGCACTGTTAGCACCCGGGCCGCCCGAATTGGACCCTCCCTTACTAGCGTCATCTGAAGATTTCCACGAAATAATTTGTTCTTGCGATATAATGTTTGTGTAGTGCTGAGTACGCTGCATATGGCTGGTCATCTCAGCCAGTGAGCGGAAGCTCTCAGCGCACCACATGCATTTCAATATTTGTCTGGTTTGCTCTGCGCCTTTACCTAACCAAACATCTTGACCACGGACGAGTTTTCTAGGAATTGGCATATTCTCTTTTATGAGCATGTTCAAGTCGTTTTGGCTCGGTTTAGATGAACCGCTCGAAGAGGACGAGTTGTGTGATGGCGTCGATGGCGAACTGGAAGGTGGTTGTAAAGAGGGTGGGATAGGTCCTCCCGAGGAGGGTGGCACGGGCACGTTGACCCCGCAATGCTTTGCTTCCTTCATGTGTACCGTCAAATCTGCGAGCGAGTTGAAACTCTTCTTACACCACACGCATTTAAGGACATCTTTAGTTTGGTCTGCGCCCTTATTCAGCCAGTGGGATTGCCAGGCGGAGTGACGGGCGGCTGCATTCGGAGCAAGACCAGCACCTAAAGCGGCACTTTGTACTGATCGGAACAATTCCTCGCCACCTAACCTGCTCAACTCACTCATCTTTTCCAGTGCCTTTGTGGCATCGCTCGGTGTAGGACCCCCGTGTTTTAATTTTCCATTCCAATCAGATGGAACGCCTCCCTTAGGAGACAGACTAGCCGCAGCAACTGCGGCTGCGAAGTATGGCAGGTGCGGTGCCACAGGCGTGGACCAAGGAGATGGAGAGTGCTTAAACTCTGACGGCCTAGAACTTTTTCTAGATGGGACTGGCGACGGCGAGTCCTCTGGGCCACGTTTTCTCGTGCCAGTGGACAGGTCGAGGGGACCATTTTCGTTCTTACTCAGATTGACGGCGTCATCGTGATCATCATCGTCATGCGGTGATTCACTGCGTTTCGTGCTGAAGTCAAGGACGGCGTCACCTCGTTCGGAGTCAGCCATGTCCTCCTGGCAGGACATGAGCAGGCGCTGCTGGGCGGCGGCGGCGGCGGCGCCGAGGTAGGCGGCCACGGCGGCCGAGTGCGGCGGCAGCAGCGCGGCGGGCAGCGCGGCCGTCAGCGCGGCCGGCAGCGGCAGGCCCGCGCCGCTGCGGCTGGAGTACACCGAGTCGTTCGAGGGACAGCGCGGCGCGCCCGACGACTCCCGCGACAGACATCTCGGGCTCTCCCTGGGGACAAAAGCGTAACCCGGTTAGTTCCACCGACATAATTCACTTAGCAAAAATTGCCGCCTCCGTCTCAGCCCCGTCGTTATCTTAAACCGGTTATCGATCATTTGAATATCGATGATAAATAAAACGAATGCAAGTTTTTTTAATGGCCATTTATACTAAATTAATAGCTCGATCTTGAATAGCAAATATACACACTAATGGGTTTATATCGATCTAAAAAAAAACTTTATGGGCTCGTTGTTTGGGTGTCCTTGTGGGTCGAGGTTTTTGTTTTGTTAAATGTTTAATGATGACAATACAATAAAAAAACCAATCGTTGACAGAGTTGACGTTCTGATATTACATTGTGTGCGTTTGTAAGAAAAGGAAAAACATTGATGACATTTCTATAAATCTAAGGTAAATAAAATCGTAAATTGGGTACAAATAGGTCAAGTCTTGAGACATGAATAATCAGTTGGATATCAAAGAAGTTATATTAATGACAGCTATAAAACTTTACAATCACATTTTCGACGTATAGAATATATTAAAATATTGAATCAATATTGTAAAGCAATCATGCAAGGAATTGTGGTGATATCAGATGTGATAAACATGACGAGCACAATGGTTGATGACACAGCTTATCGATTATTTATGAGACAATAAAATAACAAAAACTTTATAAAAACAGGTTCCATTATACTGGAAAAGTGAAAGACTATCGAATGTCCTCAAAAATCCTTGTAACTCGTAAAATAGCAGAATCAAATAATATATAATATTGTTGTTTTGAGAAACCCACATACCATATACGGAACAAACGTTATAGATAAAAACGATATAAAATAAATCAGGATTTATGCTAGGCTTTAAAAAAAATATTTTCTGCTAAATCAAGTAGGACTTTTAGAAACGAGCTTTCTTTTTGATTTGAATAACAGACTCCATCAAAATGTTTAAGTCAACGATGTTTTATTTTATATCATACACAAAATATGGATGTAAATCTATGTTACAACGATAGAACTAATAAAAATACAACAGAGAAACACTTGTATAGTGTAAGAAAATGAATACATTGAGCATAGTAGTTGTAAAGCTTTCACCTGAGCGAACATGAAAAATTCTAAGTTGAAAGCCGACAAGTTGAAGTGTGGAAAAGTCGAAAAACATATCCAATGTTTTATTCAATATTTGAACGTGAATACGATATGAAACATGATGAATTACACAAAAACAATATAACACTTGGACAAATAGAAAACCTACCTCACGTGGTCGGGCTCGACGATCATTTTAGACGTAATGTTTTCAAAGTACTCCAAACTGGTAACGGTGAAAAACTTGCGGATCCATCAATACAACACTGATACAATTGATAACACTTTGCTATTAGACAACAATTGAGACTCCCCAAAAATAGTTGAAAATGTAAACACGTCGCGAAAGACGCGGCGCGATGCCGGCGGTCGGAAGGGAAGTGCGCGGTGCCTGCGGCGGCAGCGGCGGTCCCGCGTGGAATGAGACGCCGCGTGATTTACGACCCGCCTGCAGCGCCCCCGCCCCGCACGCCCCTCGCTAGAGAGAGATAGGTGCCGCTGTAACGGACCACGCACCGCGAAAGACAGAGACGGCTATCGGTATCCAACTTCGAGGGGTGGCGCTGCGTAATGCAAGCGTGCGTGCGATGCGCGAGGTGGACGTGCAGTGACGGGCGATCGTTCCGATGACAGCCGACTGACACAGCGGAGCTACTCCGCATAGCTGAGTCACAGTCGTAACACCAATGAAAAATGTACAGAGCATCCTTGATGGCCAATAGGCGCAATAACTTTTTAACGAGATTGTTTACGGAATTCCATTTATGTAGGTGGAGTAAGCAAAGATGAAGCGCGCTCGGTATGGTAGATTGAAGTCTCGGGGCTTAAAGAAGATTACCCGGACAGGGTTGACGGCGTTGACAAGGAAATGGCGCGTTAACAAAACGCCGAGACGAGTCCTTTTAACGACTCACGGACAGACAGGGGACGCGGACGGATTTACGCGTATCACGAACAGATTTCCTGCTTTGACAAAGGGAAAATATTTTCTCATGTTTATTTTATTTTTACGCAGGGAAACGTTAGGACACTTCCGAACGACAATACAATAAATGTCAGACGGCGAATCGATAATGACAGGACGTCGTCTAGATAAATAAATTAACAAAGTAAAGAAACTATGTTCCGTTATTCCCCGGAAACTAATGTACTATACGTTTTACAGCCCATAATACTGTTTTTATTATCATTGAACGATCTCGAAGTAAATGTTATCAACGAATCCGATCTAAACAACTGTTATAGTGATTTGACAGAACCTTGTTCCAAACCCCAAATGTTTTATAAAGTTTTTAATAAGAGAATCGCACAGCTGTTTATTGCTTCCTATGAGCATTAGTCGGCTGCGGGTCAATCAATCACATGTATTTATGTGACAACTATCTCCATCTCTTTCCTGCGCCAAACTAAAATAACCCCGAGTGGGTTGTGACATAAACAAAAGAATTCTAGGCTATTTTTCTACATGTAACGACAGATGATAAAAATGTTAGTGGGATATATTTTAGACTGTGGCCGTTTTGATGTGTAGGAATTAGGACAGAGCGGTTTTATGCGTCAATGTGTGCATAGTGCGGGTCGATGTATGGGGGACACCTGACATCGTTTGAATAATTTTGCAGTAACAAAGCAAATTTTATAACTGACACATGTCTCCTTGGTAATAAAAGTGCAGTGAGCTTGATAGTAGACATTTTACGAACGTTTGTAGAGAATATAGAAATAAGTGGAGACGAGAAAGATGGATGGTATGGAAATGAACCGAGCTTTTATGAACGTGCAAAAATAATTATTGTCTGATAGATTATGTTTAATTTGAAACTTATTAGATTATTGTACCAACTTTTAGTGAACCTGTTTTTACATTAAATTGACAATCACGATCTTAAGAGTCAATTACAACTTGAATACAGAACTTGGCGAATGTTTAAATATTATTGTGCAAATATTTTTATTTCAACTTTTCTAATAGATTCTTTCTAACTTTAATAGTGACAGGTTGCCCTACTACTAAAATAATGAAAAAATATTCACTCTTGTTGTTAGATTATTTTATTAGCAGTTAAAAAAAAATCTAACAACAAGTGTGAATATTTTTTCATTATTTTACAATTGGCGAAGAAATGAACTATAAACTAAGTAATAAAAACATATTCTAAGAAAGGGTCTAATTTAGTAAAAGTTTTGTTTCGAAATCATATTTCTTGAACGAATCGACTGAAACATTTAAACAATTAGTACAATATAATCGAGACGTAGATACGGTGCCAGACTTTGATAATTTCTCTAATTTGCCTAACTTCATAATTAGACAAGGTTAAGAAGATACTTTGGCTATTGAATATACTTTAGTTTAAGAATTTAGAAACACATAATGATTCTTTAATTATTCTGATGTTAAACAAAGAAATGTAAAATGTATTAAATAGAAAACAACAACATGAAGAACAAATAATATCTAGCCAAACTACTCATGGAAGTATATAAGAATAACTGGAATTTAGAGCCCTTTGGTCCGAAGTTGATAAAATACTAAAATAAACACAATATGATCAAAGGCTGACTTATTTATAAGAAATTACAATAGCATACTCAATCGTTAAACAAAAAATTACGACTACTGCCAAAGAACTAATTAAAACAGTAATTTACTTACCTACACATGCCAGGTTAAAAACAATACAGTTGTAGTCGTAAATTAGAATAACGACAATAATTATGGATCCACAAATCAATAGTTCCATAATAGGAATGAAAGAAATAATAGAAACTGTTTCAGCTGTTATTGTCACATTATTGTTAAACTTGATTTATAACACTTGACCAAGTGACTTACAACTTGCCTAGAACTGGTTACGATGATAAAGCAATTCACTACAGCTTGTGACTACCTAGATATTGTTATATACATTTATCTATGAACATTTTAGTGACTTAAAAATTCACCTTGGAATTTTTAAGACCTTTGTCTTATCATTCGGGAGTTAAAACAAGAATGGAGGACGTTAGGAGTGCCAAACGAAAACTTAATAGATTAGGGAAATGCTTTGACTAAGACAAACCCATAGAAGGTTCAAACCATTCCAGAATTTATAATAACTACATACACCACCCATTTCTAATTCCACGACACTCAATCAAACTGACTCAAGTAATGCTTTGCCGCCATTCCCACCGGAACCCATATTTTTATCCATTTTAGCGAATACACAAACCAAATCAGTAGATCTAAACAATAGAACTTCAAGGCACTAGAACCTCAAAATGATTGATCACGCCACCTCAGTGCAGCTAATTGACATTGATTGAACAGACTTGCTACAGCACAAAGTTTACCGTTCACTTTCCTTAAACTTTGCTCCCCTTATTTCTATTACTATAAAGCTGAAGTTCGTTTAACTTTGGATTTTTTATTGTTTTCCGTTTCTTTGTACTCGTACCTGGCCCGTCGAAAGATAAAGATTTGAAATAAAAGATTTCTAATACAATTAACATGTTAATGATGTCCTCAAGTTCATAATAAGTAAGGACGTTAAACTTTTTTAAAGTGCATGTACGAGTACTTACTATAAACCGGTTTTCAATTGACTGACAAATGAGAGAGCGTTTAAGTGCAATGGATTTATTTCTTCTTGGAATTAAGGAAGCGATTAGAGCTTTAAAAGCGTAAAAAACAAAATTGCGCTTTTTCCAGGTAGACAAAAAGTTTTCATCAACATCGACAATATTGAAATTGACTGAAGCTGTTCGAGTATAATGAAGGTTTTACAAATATTATATTATTTAAATTATTAATTTATTTGAGCTCCACATTTCCACGACATACAACATATCTGATAAATGACCTATAATTTAAATTTATTATTTTTTATAATATTACATATAATTACGTCAATACATCTAAATAAATATTGAAATGATTCAAGTTGCAGCTGTCCTCATATCGATTTGATACGGTTTTCGTACAATCTGATTAACGATTCGTAACACAACAATATAAATCAGCTAGTAATCGAGACGTGCGAGTAAATAATCGATATTATTCTTATTGTTAATGAAATGATGTGACGTCTTGTGGTGTCCGATTGTCTTTTCCCATTCCACATAACATTATTTTTCCAATACAGTGCTGGGTGGTGGTATTATTTTAAGTAAAGTAAAGAGAGTTGAATGCAAGATTATATTTTGAGAAGCTACCAAAAATCAAAATTCAAAAGTCATATAAATTCAAACTAGGCTGAGAATTAGCACTTTTCGAACGTCAAAATTACATAAGATAGTCCCTAACGCCAGCCCTTCACCACTTCCTAGTGCTTGAGCTGGGAAGAAGTGGCGCAAACTCCCCACCAAGAGAATATTTCTCTATTTAATATTAAAAAGAAAACTGATCTTGTTTCTACTGGAAGTTTCCCTTTCAGTATTATTTAAGTTCATTCGTTTGTGACTAGAAACAATATCCATGTCAAATGAAAACTATTCGATTATACAATCACGTTCAACAACAACTTGCCAACAAAACGTATCCGCCTCAGATAAAAATCTCCTCATAACCTCCGCATAATGATTAATTAACACAATCAAAACATCCTTCATGTATTATTCTAATAAATATCAATAGTCATTAATTTTCATGTCGATCCAATAATCAAATAAAGCAGGACATACTAAGTGATAAACGGTATCTGTCGTGTGTATCTGTCGTTCACAGATTATGGTCACGTTCTGTTTAAATATTTTTTACTGAAATATTGTAGTATGCTCCATGAAACAGAAGATTTTCCTGATCATGCAGTGGAAGCAAAACCTTTGTTTTACAATGTTTTGATGACTCTGCTATACTATTATAATGAACTGATCATTTCTGCAAATGGCACTAACCTTGATTCTGTTAGTAACGTTAAAGGTTAAGAATGGTCAAATATTGTTTACTTTTACATTGTTCATCATAACTGACCTATCTACAATTACTGAGGAGGCAGCCATTTTCAAGATAATTCTAGAATAACAGGAGATGGCTTTCTTTGACTAGTTTCATACTGCTGGTCAAATGAAATGTGGCATAGAAACAAAATCATTAATTTTGTCATTCTCGGGTTGCACTTACACCAAAATCTTTTGTGGCTTATGCCGTAGCTCCTGACCCATCAATCATTCTTACCAAGATCGATAAATCCAAAAGCATTTCAAAATGAAAATTGATGGAACGTCATTTTGAAAATTCTGATCATTTTTAGTGGTTCTGCCCACTATAACTGTCACTGACGAGTCCATTCATTTCTCTATCTTTACCAACTTCTTTCTGCACTCCAAACATTCTAAAATCAACTTTAGAGTCCTTTCAACAAGATTTATTTTAACTGCACATTTAAATTTTCAATCCTCTATCTCGACTATATAAAATGTTCTTATTACATATTCTACTTCTAACTTTATGGGCTTTGTAATAAGAGTTATTTTGGCTGTATTTTTAAGTTGGTTGGGTAAGTAGTGATGTCAGTGGACAGTCGTTGTCAACTGATCGGTGGAAACAATGGGATCATTAAAGTGGACACCATGGAGTGATGTGCAGACCTCCGCGTTGACAATGGCGTATAGTATTATGAATGGGTCCATTGGTTCGAGATTGTTGGTGATGGTTTAATTTCCATAAAAGCCTTGAGGTGCGGTATTCGAAAGGATTGTTCTTGCGAGTTTGACCCTGCAGACATTGGAGCTTTGAATCAAATGGATTATTTTGTTATGTCTGACCGACACTTAAATTTACGTCTGGACAGTACATGAAAGATTGAAGACGCATCAAATAACATTTAAGTAAATTAATGATTCTCTTATGTCGAAAGATTGGAACAAAGATCATCATATTTTTTGTCTACGTCCGAAACTAATGATGTGTCAACTATTTGATGATTATTTTGGCTATTCTTACTCATCATGGGGACTGTCAGTATAGTCCTCCAGACCGTATTTCAGTCACGGCGGCCAATCTCAACGGAAACTAACCTTCGGCGCGGGAGATTATTATTATAGTGCACAAGTGTTTGCGGAGACACAGGTGCACTCTCCTTTCCCTCACTCTCATAGTCCGATGGGCTGGCAATCCGACACGACCGGAGAGAGATCAGACGCAGGACCAACGGTTTAACGTGCGCACAGAGGCACGGGGGTATCACACCGCCAACTTCCGAACTCCGGGCTGTTACTAAGAAATTCCTAATGGAAAAACTCAATAACACTTTGCCCGACCCGGGAATCGAACCCCGGACTCCTCAGGCTCAGCAGTCATGCTTGCGACCACGAGACCAACGGGGCAGTTACCCCAGCGGGGGGACTGTAAGTAGGAACCTAGTGAAAATCTCATTTTGTATTTCCCTTTTGGAGACTGTACATCTTCGTGCAAACAGTCCAGTCACACACAGATACACACACAGTACAGTCGTACGAACTCAGATCTAAACTGTAGTATTTTCAATTGTCAAGACGCTTTTGGTCCCTTTGCATAAACATCACCACAATTAATTCATGATTTCGACAAAGGAATATGATTGCCTTGTATTTTATTACCAACTTATTGCTATCATCAACCTGACTACCTGAGCCTAAAACTGTTTCTATAGCTATATCAGGAGCCTCATGGTCTAATAAACTTTTAATATTGTAAAGAATCTAGAACTCACCTCTCAACATTAGGATCCTGGATCAGGGTAGCTGGTATACTGTGCTCGATGTCGTCACGTTCGTCAGGCGCGGGGGAGGTGCGGGACGCAGGGGACACAGAGCCGGACGCTTCGCCCTCTCCCCCTTCCTGCCTCTCCCCCCTGTCGCCTCGCTCCTTCACTCCGCTTTCTGGACTGTTGGCTTCCTCTGTGGACAATGAAGAAGATGTTGTTAGAGGTGAAGCCAAATTCTTATGGTTTGTGGTTGAAGCTTAGTTAGTTTCTTCTTTATAGAAGTAGACTAAGCTTTTACGGTAAAAGATTAGCAACGACAAGAACATGAATGGATGATGTGTGTGATATCAGTAAAAAATATTGACCACACTTCAATCTTCAAGCGTTTGATTTCGGTTATGAAGTGTGGCAGAAATAAGACATTGAACCTAAAACAATCAAGTTGATAAACCTTGTGTCAATGAGGAAAATAATAAGCCATTATAAATCCAAAATCAATAAATATGCATCCATATCGCGTATCAAAACTCCAGTCGTCATGTTAGTCAAATGGAAAAATTTTGAAGCAAACAAGCATGACACAAACAAAACTGATACAGAGCTAATTAATATTGAAAACAAAACACCAACTGACAAATTAATCATGATAATAAAGACATTTTAAAACCGTATTTAGGTTGATTTAAAAGGGAACAGATAACAGTATATCGCTTTATTGCGATCGTTCATCATCTAAATGTAATAATCGGCGATAGGATAGATATTAAAAATGATAATACAAGGAAAAACACAATTGTAATGGGGCCATCGTTCGTTGCGCAAAACCATGTGATCGATAATTGATTGATTGGTTATATTACGCTAGTCATAGACGGATCAATTATTCAAAGTATATCTGCTGACATAATTTTGGACGATAGTATCGATAAAACGAATATTGATATTCAGATATGGTTTTATCAGGTTTTGAAGGAGTCACCTAATTAGATGGAGATATTGGAAATGATTGGTGCTTTTATTTGGGGTTTTGCAGTTTTTAAAAGATAGTAATAATTCTCAATACGTGATAGTAGTATTGTATAAGATTCGATTGATAAAAGTGCAATGGGTGTTGCTACCCAAACAACTGATTGTAGGGTTCAAAATAACGTCTCACATAGATTCAAACGAGTATTTTCTTTGTGAGCTACCTACGTGTTTAATTCCTTTATCCTTTATTATATTGGAAGCAGGAACGGAAAAAGGGATTAACTTGTTAATTCCGTCATACCATGTCCCGGACCTTTCGCAATAATAAAGGCAATAACTATTTATTGTTATTTGTTCTTCTGCATTCAAATTAGAACGTTGACGATGACAGTTGTCATTATGAGGGATTTCCATCACATTGACCGATTTTCGCATTAGCTCTGTCCGATTATAAACTCGTTCTTTTAGAAATGACTATATTTCTTTATAAGGATTATGCATCTGCTAAGAAAGCTTTATTTTCATTAGGAATGTCAGCACTCATCAATTCAGAAGATATTACATGGTTAAACAAAATCATTCAAACATCGCTATGATACAGAGGAAATTCACAAACTGACAATGATGAGCAGCGAAAGTTTAAAAAAGAACATCTAATAACTAAAACAAAGCGCCCGTTTGACCGTAACGCAAATCCGCGACCAAAAAGAGAACCCACCGATTATGAAGTTATCGTCCGTCCGAAAAACGCACTGGCAAAAAAAACGTATTTGAAACCGGATAGCCGAATTGGCGCCGCGGTGGCCGGTCCGCTTATTTCACTGCCCATTGATTCGTGAACCGCGTTTCTGTACGCTAATTGATTAAAACGCAACGTGTCAATCCGGTGCCGGACGCCAAAGATGCGGTTGCGGACGAAACGCCCGCGGCGGTCTGCACTGTGGCTAGTGGTGGGACAATTGGTCCCGGGGTCGCCGGTCGGGTGTCCCGTCCCGGGTAGGGGACGACGGTATGCGGGATTTGTTAGCAATAAGAGCTTTTACTAACATAAGTTTAGTGAACAAGAAAGTTGCTCTATAAGAATGAAATTATCTTTAAATTCCTGTTTTGAGACTCTGAATGAATCATTTCTAATTACATGCTATCTTTAATAATCGACCGACCAAATTATATTTATGGCACATACCGATATAAAATTAGATTGAATGATTGATAGGTGTTAATGATTACTACTAATTATGTATAATCTGTGATAGGGTTTTCCACATCCTCTGGGTTTTTTCCTCAAAAAATAACTAACCGATAATCGAAATCAACAATTGAATCATAATCCTGGACTCTCGTCGATCCCAGTGGGAAACAAGTGTGGCCATCCCTATTCCCGATCCGTATGTGCCAGCCGATTGATCAAAGGAAGTGATAGGCCGCTGGGTATCTGCAGGTGACTCTGATTCGCTCTATGAACGTGAATTTTAATGAAGCCTCCCCTTTACCGCATTGTTTGTGAATTATGGGAGAGTAATGAAATGGTATGTTTGTATGGGGATAATTTTTTGGCTTTGAGGGTGGTGTGATTTTAGTTTTTTTTTTTTTTTTCGGTTTTTTATTGTGTGCTTTGAACTATTTCAGTAATCGAGTTTTAAATTTTGGAACCGCTTGTAAGGTACTCAAAAACAGAATGATTGAGTTTTAGTATTTTCTTAAATAAAATAAATTATTAAGAAGTATGTTTTGAAGACATGTTAAATGACGTACGATTAAAGTTATATTTTAAAAGTGAGCAGATAATAAAATCAAATTCATTTCGATTAAAACTTCAAAAATTTGAAACGTCCGTTTAAATTACCTACTGATGACAAATGTCTCTAATTAAAATTTGAAGACAACATTTATTTATAATGACCTTATTAACGGTCATCTGCTTGCTGTTGTATTGTCTCTTCAATAAGTCTTAGGCCGCTTGCCCACTGGTCGGTAAGTGTGCGGGGCGATATCGTTTCGGTACTGCGTGACGTCACGCATTTTACTGCATCGGTACTGGAAGCTTACCGCGCAGTGTTCCCACTTTTAGGGATTTCTCCCTGTTTTAGGGAAAAAATACCAATATTAAGTTTGGTTTAGGGATATTTTATTTTGACAGGGATTTGGGGAATTTAGGGGTTAATATGAATTTAAGTTGGTAACCTTATTGTTTATAGTAGGCATCACCCAATATATTACTTGACTCTATGGCACCACCGATTTATTAAAGGATTCGATTTATTCAACCACCGATTTATTCCCTCAACCCAAACTCATAATGAATGCAATTCATCAAATTTTAATTTACCATGTTAATTGTGCCATTACCTTATTATTTATAATCATGCTCCCTAAACCAAGGAAATTTGAAGATTTTTTAGGGAAATTTAGGGATAATTCATTCAGAAACTGGGGAAAATCCAAAAACAAGTGAACTATATAGTACGAGAGCCCATGACCAAAACCATGTCACATCGTTTTACGGGAATAATTGTAAAAAAATCTTTACGTTTTGATGATTCTGAACCCGACTCGGTGGGCAGTACCGGTCAGAAACGTTACAGTTTTATGGGAGCCTATTTCTGCTATGTCAAAAAAAATTGGCAGACGGTTTCATCACAATGTGTCTGATAATAAAAATATACAAAGATTTCGTAATTTTATTACTAAAAAGTTTGTTTTCAGATATTTCCGTTGCGTCACTTGGCGTGTCAAACGTGGCCTGAGCACATTTCCAAAAATGACGTATTCGAATCAACTGACCAATGTTCACCAGAAAACAAGATTTTCAGATGGATTGCTATGGGTTTTATTGTTTGCCTCAAATTTAATTTTCTCAAATGGTCTCTTCTGGTTTCTGAAAATGGTGTTTTCGGTATGTAAAATCTATCATTTTTAAACATGATAAAAAAGAATTATCGACATATTTAAAAATGCGGTCAGGTCAGAAGATGTGACGCGGAAAATTTCTGAAAATAGGATTTTTGAATTTAAGAATAACCAAATCTATCGTTTATAAACGATTTTGTTCGTAAAACGATAAGGCAAAAATGTTGGTCATGCTCTCTCGTACTAATTGAATTAATTTGAATTTGGAATTCTAGATGAAAGCAGTGCAGTACACAGATAGAGATATATAATAATACCTAGATAAGGCAAGTATCACGATCTGTATGAAAAGCATGCGTGGCATTTTTGAAAAATGATCAAAGCGCCTATACCATGAAACTGAAGCGATATACGATAGTATCACTTGTTTCGATTGTCATAACCTGTTAACACTCAACGTCACATCAACCGTTCCTAGTAAAAAGCTATAAAGTATTACGAATATAGGCATTTTCTATTTTATTATTTATGTCCGACTAGCGCGGCGGACAGGCGCAGACCATATACTGTATTATATAAAATGAGACACACTGAGCCACGTTCGGGCACGCGAAGTAGATGCTCTTGCGCTATCTAGGTATATCTATATCTGTGTGCAGTACCGATTCGGTACAGAGTGCTTACCGACCAGTGAGGAAACATAAGCAGTACCGCGCAGTACTGTACAGTACTGCGCGGTAAAATACCGACCAATGGGCAAGCGGCCTTAGAGTTCAACTATTTCAACTTGAAAATACTTACCGATTTTTGTTCAATTCGTCACAGAGAGACCAGAGAGTCACAAAGCTTACCTACTCTTTACAATTCTGACGAAACAATAGATCAATTTCACGAAAATCGCCGTGAAACCGATGTGATTACTGATTACCGATTACAATTGTTCACCAAATGACAACGTTAACTAAACCGTTTGTTAATAAAACGTTATGAATCTTGATTTTTATCGATTCTCGACGAAATGGGTCGATACTTTTATACATAGTAACTTACACTCCCGTTTGAACTCTATCTTGTTGTGGTTAAAGTTTAGATTTGCTTGGGGAGTTTTTAGTGCAATTTTTACAGTTGACTTGTAAAAGGTAAATTGTAAAATGCTCTAAAAACAACTTTCTTTAATCGAAATATGAATGCTCATGTTGTGGTAGACAATAGAAAAATCTTTGAACTTGATTTAGAATTAGTAAGTCTTTCTTTCATTTTTATAATGACCAGAGATAAGTCATATAGACACTCATCATCTGCCTAACCTTTTCCCAATTATGTTGGGGTCGGCTTCCAGTCTAACCGGATGCAGCTGAATACCAGTATTTTACATGGAGCGACTGCCTATCTGACCTCCACAACCCAGTAACTGGGTAACATAATACCCCTTGGTAAGACTGGTTGTCAACTTTAGGGCTTCTGACGACTCGTAGCAACTGTCAAAGATCTACAAATGACAGCCGGGACCAACGGCTTAACGTGCTTTCCGAGGCACGGAGGGGTCTTGGTATGTAAAAGAGTGACCATCTCACTCATCTATGGACCAACCGCGGCAAGCGTAGCTTAACCTGATCGATCGATTACTACTTAGCCACTAAGCCCCTTTACTGTCTAATAGACATTATTTTGCAAATGACACTCAAATAAAAATCGTTACAAGTATGAGTAATAAATCTATATTGGAGTCGCTACGTCTTTGCAATGGACTGTGATCGATGATTGATGATAAGTCAGTATTGATATTTTTTTTTTTATTCATCATCTAGGTACCTATGTGTTAGTACAGCTTAAAAAAGTAACCATGGAGTTTCTTGTCGGTTCTTCTCCATAGGAACCTAATACTAATTTGGAACCGTGCACAGCACATACTCGTACTTACCTAACTTCTGACGTTACTTGGGCTAAGGTAAGCTGGTGTGAAATAAATATTTTATAATGCCTCGTTGTTCTAGTGGTCGCAAGCGCTACTACTAAGCATGAGGTCCCGGGTTTGATTCCCAGGTCGGGCAAAGTGTTATTGGGTTTTTCCATCTAGAATTTCTAAGTAGCAGCCCGGAATCTAGACTTGTGCCCGGTGGTTGGCTGGACCCCTATTACATGGGACTTAAACATAACTGGCGAAATGTGGGTGTAGAAAAAGTACACCTCTGCCTAATCCTTTGGGGATTACAGGCGTGATGATATGATATATATTTTGAATTTTACTTCAATTGCTAATGTAAACAAACTTTTTACAAAAAAAAACAACCGACTTCCAAAAAACACTACAAAGTGAAAAATAACTGTAATTTCGGAAGTCAGTGTCTTTTGTTTTGAATTTTCAATTTTTACCACCGACTTCCGAAATTACAGTTATTTTTCACTTTGTAGTGTTTTTTGGAAGTCGGCTGTTTTTTTTTTGTAAAAACTAAAAGTTTTTATTCTTCACTTTTTAGTTGTGGTGACCCACATAAATTCGAATACCACTACCTGATATGCATGACAGGAAGTTATCCTTCTCCTTTTTGGCAGTCGGTTAAATATTCGATCGATGCACATCAACGATTAGTTTGAAACTTTGGAAACATCACTCAACATTTTAACGACTCACGTTTACGCATCAAACTTAGCACAGTAAGTTTCACTTAATCGGTTGTTATCAGTCGTTATCACGTGATCAATCACCGGCAGATGTCGGTAATCCAAACTAGTGATAACTGATAAGGCCAGTTTCGCAATAACCGCGGGTACTGTTGACATACTACTTGTAGTAGCAGATAGGCGGTTTATTTGCAAAGTTTGTGTTGTGACATTGCTATTGTAGTTAGGGCGTTATTTAGAGGTATAGTGTTAAGTACCTAGGTTCTGTGTCACAGATTAATACAGATGGGACACTTAGCAGAATCAATACAAAAAAACCGACTTCCATAAAATACACTACAAAGTCTAAAATAACTTTATTTTCGGAAATCGGTGTTTTTGGTTTTTATTTTCGTTTTTTGCTACCGACTTCCGAAAATAAAGTTATTTTTGACTTTGTTGTTTCTTTTTTGGAAGTCAATTTTTATTTTTTGTAAAAAGTTTTTATTTTTCACTTTTTAGTTGTTTTACGTACCCCACACAAATTCGAATACCACTACCTGCTATGTAAATAACAATGACAGGAACTTATCACCATATCATCTACATAGGCTAAGTTTAGTGAGAAAAATACGTATTATTGAAGCTAACTCAAAAACTACCCAAGCAAAGTTAATACAATTTATATGGGACCACCAAACAAAGAAAGAATCATCAAAATCAATTCATAATAATTGGCGGAGTAATCGCGAAACAAACATACAAAAAAAAAACTGTCGAATTGAGAACAGGAGGTTATCAATTAGATTTTTTTTTGTTGTTCTTTTTGAAGTCTATTAAAAAACGGCTCTTGTTTCGACACAATAAAGGGCAATTCAGGTCGCACAGCGCTAATTTACCCCAACAAGACGGGCCCGCCGCGTACTTGTATTGAGAGTCCCATCTGTATTGATCTGTGGTTGTGTTCTGTTCTGTATTTTGGTTATAGAAATTAGAATAATATGAAGAAGAGGAGAGCTGCAGGGGAATTTCTTTGAATGCCTACATGGAAAAATCTATAGGAGAGTTTCCTCGACATTAAGGCTGCCTGTCCACTGGAGCGGAGAGGAGAAAAGAGGAGCGGAGATGTGCCAATATTAACCAATAGAATCTTGACTCAGGATCACTGATCTAAACTCAGAGGCGGAGTCAAGATTCTATTGGTTAATATTGGCACATCTCCGCTCCTCTTTTGTCCTCTCCGCTCCAGTGGACAGGCAGCCTTAATGACTGCTATAACTTTCACTGAAAATAAAAAATATAATAGTAAACGATTTTTTTGTTTAACTACATATTAGTAAACTACACTCGAGAGCAATGAATCCGGGTCACTTAAAGAATGTTAAAAATCTCGGAAACTAAAAATGATAGGTTAATGCAATAAATTGTATTTAATAGACAATGTAATACTCCTTAAATGAAAGTAAAAAAAATATGAGTCACCATACATTTTATTAACACAAAATTACATAAAGAAAAAAACTGCTGATCTCTCCTTAAAACAAAAATAGGAAACATGAAATTTTTGAACTTTATTACGATTTTCTTGAATTTTAATACTTCGTATTGCCTCCTCGTGCTTCCATTACTGCGTTTACGCGGTTTGGCATGCTGTACACCAAGTTCCTTATACGATTTTGGGGAATATTCTCCCATTCCTCTGTGAGAGCAATTTTGAGCTCACGAAGCGTGACTGGGGGAGGGTTTCGTTGTTTTACGCATCTGCCTAGCTCGTCCCAAGCATGCTCGATCGGGTTGATATCCGGGCTGCGCGCTGGCCACTCCATACGAGTAATGTTCATCTCTTGAAGGTAGTCATTCACAATCCTACCTGTATGAGGTCGGGCATTGTCATGCATAAATATAGCATCCTCACCTAAATTGACCATAAATGGACCAACGTGATCATTGAGGATTTCTTCCACATATCTTACGCTAGTTAAAGAGCCGTTTTCTATGATCACCAGCTCTGTGCGGCTTTCAGAAGAAATTCCGGCCCACACAAGTACAGACCCACCACCGTAGGCTACTTTTTCTTCGATGCATGCTTGCTTGAATCTTTCCCCTGGTCTTCGATACACTCTGTGTCTTCCATCGTGCTTGTAGAGTATAAATTTTGATTCGTCGGAGAACATAACTTTTGACCAATCTTCAATACTCCAATTTACGTGGCTCTGGGCATATCTTAGTCTTGAAATACGATGCCCACGCTCCAGTTTAGGGCCGTTTGCAGGTCTAAGGGGTTTTAAGTTAGATTCAGCAAGCCGACGTCTTACTGTCCATGCACTTGGGTTACTTCCTCCGAGGCGTCGAAACTGATTTGTGAGTTCAGTTCCTGTGAGAAAGCGATTTCGAAGCATGGTGTTCACCAAGTATCGGTCTTCTCGTGCTGTGGTACACCTGGTTCTGCCCGTTCCTGGTCTGCGTAGGTTAGAACCAGTTTCTTCGTAACGTCGGAGATCTCTTTGTACTGTTGACAGCGACACACCGACAGTCCTGGCTGTATCGCGCTGACTCCGGCCGGTTTCCAGCATTGTAAGTATTCTGGTGCATTCTTCAGGCGTAAGCGACATAATTTCAGCTTGAATAATGAATATAGAGCACTATCAACATGGTTTATGTACCCACATAAATGACAGATTACAAACAAAAGCAAAACCAAATGCTGTAATTTCGTAGTTCCATCTTCGAAAGTGGCCCTTTTTCAAATTTGATTTTTTTATGATATAACTTTACAATAACTAAGAAGTTTTAATACCTTCATTTAAGGAGTATTACATTGTCTATTAAATACAATTTATTGCATTAACCTAGCATTTTTAGTTTCCGAGATTTTTAGGATTCTTTAAGTGACCCGGATTCATTGCTCTCGAGTGTATAATTATGATAATGCAAGTTTTAAATGATACCAATATCAGTGAGAATTATGTTCAGTTGCAGCAGTTTGTGCATCAATCAATATTTAGCGCAAAAATAAGTTTAATATTCCTTTCATTCTTTCAAATATGAATCCATGAAAGCTTTTTGATAACTATGTTAAGACTGGTACACTTGTGACGTTAAGATCAGTTAAAATTTCTTAATAAATTAAAAACGAATAAAGTCACCTGACTGCTTAGTTTTAGCTGCTGCTTAGTTTATTTGCACCTACTGCCACAGATCAGAACCGCGTAACTACCATCAACAAACGTCACACGTAAAGTTCAAAAGCATTCAATCAGTCGACGCGGTGTCGGCGCGTAATTTCCTCGCGACCATCCCGTTGTCCTGCCGTTGTCGTGCCGTTAGCGTGCCGTCTGTACCGGACAGCACAAAGAGCAAGAACTCTTTGTTGGGGGACCGATTCCGCATTGAAATTGAACGAAGTTTCGCGATATTGATAGGTCAATTTTAATTTTCAATAAGTTATAGTTGCTTTGTATTGAATGTTGGTTATTAAATTGATAGTATTGATTATTTTGTTTTGCTGTGGAAATAGAATGGTTGTAATATTTAAAGTTGAATTTATAAATATCTATTGATAATAAACGCGATTACTTGATATCCTTTAAGATTTCCTAATTAATTATTTTTTTATCAATTTATTTTTTATAGCTTTATGTGTTTTTTTTAACCCTTAAATAAAAAGTACAGTTGAGTGCAGTGGTTGATTTAGTTTTAAATGTGTGTTTTTAAATCAACTACTAATATTTAACCCTCTCATGGCTCAGCTCAACACAATACCTTTATCTCCACATCATCGTTTCTTCCCACAACTCGCACAATCACAGCTCACTAATTACGAACACTGTAAAAAATAAACGGCAAACTAAAAACATCACCGATCTGTCACCGTTTCGTGCATGTTCCGATAAATTCCTTGCGCACACGCACGCACTATAAATCGTGCTTACCACCGATGGGTGATCGCGATGTTTCGAATTTGTCCTTCGACTTTTGTATTAAGTGCTCCAATTATAATCGACCGGTTGGCTGATCGGGTTATAGTTTTTTTATTAATTTTTTGGCTTATTTTGTGAGTGTAAGGTTTATTATTAATTTTTGAGATTTTTTTCTGGTGTTTTTTATTTGTATTTGAATCGATTTATGTGGAGAATTAAGTATGCGAATTTATTATAAAATGGAACAAAAATATTACTTGCATAACTACTACTTTTTTCCTTAAATAAATAAATAACTAATACAATTCCTTAGCAAAAACAAACAAATTAATTATTGTACATATCTACCTACTGATCTAGCATCAGTGTCGATCATTATCAATTAAATCTAATGACACGATAAAATTGAATTAGTGTTCAGCAAAGCGAAAAATGATGTATTTTATTTTCATCAATTTGTTAAGTCATCATTTACCTACTATTTTTAGAATAATGTGATTAATCATAAAAACCTTTTTAAAAATAGCAACGAGAAAAGCTACAGCTAAGGTATTGTACGTTCTTATTAATCTTACATTGGCTTTGATATACCTCTTATTCGAAAGGTCTTCATGATTATTCCCATATTCTCCACACAATAACTAAACCCTAACATTTTATAATTCACCCCGTGCATATCGTACACAATATTGATTCTACACAATAAGCAAGCGGTATCTGGCGGTAATTGACCGGCCGTCCCGGTTGTGCTCGTAAAATGTCAGATACCGCGTTGTCCGCGCAGCGTATGTTCACGATAGTCGCCACTGGGGTGAGTAGACTGATAACTGAGAATAATGTGGCGGTGGTGATAGCGTGGTGATTATGTGATTCGTGGGGAAGAGATTGGGGTTAAATAGGCGATGGTTTCTGCAAAAATGTTGGGAAATATTTTTGTTTTTATACAATTGCATTGTGATTCCTTGTAGCGATATTGGCACAAGCGTTAATTCATGCTGTGTGGTAAAAAATGGCCAGTTATTCAAAATTAAAATTCAAAAATCATTTATTCAAACTTGGCTGCGAATCAGCACTTTTCAAATGTCAAAATTACATAAGACAGTCCCCTAAAAACGCCCACCCTTCAACACTTCCTAGTGCTTTAGCTGGGAAGAAAAAGTGGCGCAACAAACTCCCCAGCAGCACAGCTGTCTGTTCAGATAGAAAAACTTGATTCTATACAATAATACTCAAAATAATTTACATGACGCAACACAACAAAATTATTTGCTATAATGACAGCTAGCACACGCCAATATACCAACAAAAACATCGAAATCTATACTTAAGTGAAAATAAAAACTAAAAACGTAAACAGAACTTAATACCCGAATAAAAGCCTCCAGGCATTAAGGGCGTGCCCGCTTACATATAGCTAATAAAGCTGTAACTCTAAGTCACAAATGAGTTAAACAACTGAAGCATAAGTGGAACTCATGAATAGGTAGGTATCTCATTTTGATACAATTTAAAAAACTTATTAATGAAGTAAGTATCTGCTTCTATGCATTGATCAAGTAAAGAAATGGGTATCATGTAGCAATCAAACCAAACTTAAAAACGGATTGGTAGGTTATCAATGCTGGAAATCATGACGGAAAAGCTGTTTCTCTGAATTCTCTCGACACTTGGATAAACAATGAACTCGCACCTTTTTGCCATGAAGGTAGGAGACTACTGAACGCCACCTGCACGCGCAGAAGAAAGAAAGAATTTAGACAAAATGACAGATTTTGATTGTATATCTGTCATGTTGTCTATTCTTCCTTTGACAAAAACCCGCTATCTAATTACGCAACACATTTTCGTATACGATTCCGACTAATCTGTTTCATTTTGACAGTTCATAACAACATTCGTTGCGTTATTTACGTTGTTAAGCAGATTTTTTTTTCGAACTTGTAAAGCTCTGGATTGGCAATCTGTTTCAAAACGATTCAAATTTTGATTGATCGTGTATTACGTAATTAAAGTACCTTTTCTACTGCTACGATCGTTACATAATATAATTGCACATCATAAACTAAAATAGCATATCCTTGATTAATAGTTCCAAACTACAATATAATCAGCAGACGAACAACGACCAACATAATGATGTCTTCATCAACGTCACTGCCAAAACCGTCACTATCAACCCTCAAATGCGCGGTGCGTCATCGCTGACGCGTTTAGACGTCGACGTCGACGCAACAAGTAACAAACACAACGAGCTCAAGTGTAACTTGTCATGGCGTCGCAGCGAGTCTCTTGTTTACGTCAGGTTTGTGGACTCTACGAGTGGACTTCGGTTTTCATGCAAAACGTTTGTGGGAGAATCTGTTGTGGGAATCGTTCTACAGCGCAATGACTAGTGAAGTTAAGGTGGATATGCCTATTGTTTTATCTCTGCAGTTTCTCTTGCAGTTATCCTAATCCTAACTTATATTATAAATGCGAAAGTGAGTTTGTTTGTTACCCTTTACGCTAAAACGGCTGAACGGATTTGGATGAAATTTGGCACACGGGTAGACCATGGCCTGGAATATGACATACAAATCTTTTTATCCCGGTAGTACGTTCCCGTGGGATAATTTCCGACATGTACGCGGGCGAAGCCGTTGGCAATAGCTAGTAAGTACAAGAAAAAAATGAATTTGTAGTTTCTGAGAAATAACATTATATGTAAGATTTTCGGTCCAGTTAATTACCGCTATTGGATTATTTTCTTAAATCGAATTACAGATAGATCATCATCATAGATATTATTAGTTATTGCTAGTAATTGATTTTTTATTATCTGACATGAAGGATGGTGATATAATCAGTGAGAGATGTGTCTACAATCTATCAATCTTGGCTATCTACAATCTATATATACTAAACTCGAGCAGGTGACTATTTAGCCACATAAAAGTTTACATTATGATATATTTTTTTCAACTTCAAACGAGTGTCTTCAATTTTTACTCCACCATCCTACCATCTAAATATATTTTCATACATAAACGGTACATTAATAAACATGTATGATAACACTGCGGTATCTAAACATTGAGCATATAAAGCTTGCGCAACAAGTAACGATTTGTCGCTGTCACTCCGGCGCGGGAGGGTTGACTCCGAGTATATCAACTATTTGAGCTCTTGTTAATGTTCGTACTTACGTCTTGTTGGCATTCATAGCAGTTGCGGGTTGGATGTCACTATTTTGTGGTCTAAAAAAGTAGTAACGTGTGTCTATGTTTTTAATAGTAAAAATGTATACTAAAGGTCATCAAAATAGACAAAAACATTCGTTTTTCCACAAACCGAAACAATAATTGATTAATTTAAAACTAATTTCACTTTTCTGACATTTAACCTTAAACATGCTAGAGAACTTGCAGTATGCATAAAAACGTAAATATTGCAACGACTTAAAAGTCGAATGTAGTGAAACCATCTGTTAATACAATATTATATGTACCTGTATTCTGGCAAATAAATGAAACATTTATTCATTCAACTGTGTTATCAAGAATAATGTCTCAAGAATTCATATTGTAACCAAGACTTTGACCATCTTATTTGTCCAATTTTCACAGTTTTCACATGAAACACACACAGTTTTCTGAGTCACTCTTTCACAAACACCTATTTTAGCCAACATAAACGTCTGTAAACCTACCAACAACTAAACCCCCAACACATACATCAACAAAACTTTTACCTTTCACATCAAGATAATTATATAGCTCGTTAATATCATAAATATCCATCAATGTCGCAGCGAAGTTAAATTAATACGCTCATGAATCCAGTGTCGTCGCGTATCAATCAAGAGATGGCGTTGATTGATTGGGACGGCGACCGGCGAAACAAATTCTAGTATCAATCATGTTATCGACGAATATCAATGGAGTAGGTTATTCATTTATAAAATTATTGCTTGCGTGTTTGGGTCTGGGTAGCAAGGTTATTCAGAACTTTTGTTTATTTTTATCGAATTTTTTAGTTTGAAAAGATATATTATGACTTGGAAATTGAAAATGGTAGAAGAAAAATCCTACTTTTACGTTGAATATAGTGTAGTTATTTAGGTAAAACAAATTAGTTGATAAGTCGGTACTCGGTAGTGAATTTCATTATTTTGTCTCTCGTTAGTCGAAGTTTATGACAGTGCTGCAATAAAATCTAACAAAAGAAATGAATTGATTGATTCCTTTTATTTCGTGATTGACAACCAATTTTTATATTATTTCACAAACAATTTCATAAAACAAATATTAAAAATTTAATCGACAGCATTCATCGTTATATTTTATTTTTTATTGACCAATATTGAGATTCGATCGATAAATCATTAATAGGTAATGACTTGAAATATAAATCAGATCTAATGGCTAGTCAAAGTAAGACTTGTTTTCAACAAAAACTTAGTAGAACGCGTGGAATATTTTTTGTCTTAAATCCTTCAATATACTTTTTATAATAATAAGTTATAGGTAGAACAAAGTTGCCGACAGTGAATCTATCTCTCGGTATAAGTTCAGACTTATTTGGAAATGTCAATTCTATTAGTTGAATCGATGTTTTTGTTAGTTTTTGTAACATGACAAATACAGTCATCGAGGCAAAACCGTGACACGTATATGCAAAGTTGAACACTAAAAACTGCATTCACGTGCAGTATATGCAAATTAATCAGATGCCAAAAAATGCACTGTCAAAATAAACAATTGATTTGTTTGTTTAAATTAGTCTTGGCTCATCAGACTTCGAAATGTGAAGGTTATCGTCTTTTATAACATTTGAATATCACAATTATCAGTTGAGATGTCTCGCGTCGATAATATTGTTGAAAAGACACGTCAAAATAATGAACAAAAAAACTGTGATATACTTTAAATTATATAATAAAGGAAAAAAGTTGGCCAGTTCGTTCTCAAAATAAAAGTAGGTATGGCACGTAATAAAAGTCTAGACAGAAATTGATCAGGTTGCTTAGTGTGGACGAGACACACTTATAATTTTTATTGTATTTATGACTTTTTCAAACATTTTGGTGATGATAGCAGTGTAATATTTCAGCATTCGGTGAATGCTCTGTTCTATGATCTCTGCTAAGCAATGAGGAAAGAATATGCTTATACTCCATAGGTTTTAGGTAAGTAGTTAAATAAAGGTAAACAAATCGTAAAAACGATTTATAAAATCGTTTTTTACGATTTGTTTATTTTGATACTTTCTTGTTTAAAAATACGAAAAATCCAAATTCAATTTATTTTAGATTTTTGAAGTGAAAACTTCTTTAGCGGCGTTGTGCATTTTTTTTGGGATGGGTAAAAAATGTTAAACTCGCATCAGAACGTGACCGTAAGATCCGTTGCCTAGCAACCGACAAGTAAATATCAAAAAAATTTAGTCTTTAACATTACGTAAAGATTGCGAGGTAAGAAATTTTACCCAGATGGGTAATAAATTGTTTATTTTTGTTAGACTATATTTTGAAAATAAATAAATATACTACTACTACTAATGAATATTGTATTTAACCACATAAATAATAGTACCTTTATACTGATAAATAAACAATGCGTGCGAAATTATTACCTAACCATTCCAATATATTCAAAAATGCACAACGTTAATGTTAAAGTTTTCACTTCTGCCGGCACTCCCGGAGTACAACCCATTGTTTTTTACAATAGCTTCCTCTTTGTACGTTAAACTTTAATATTTATTATAAACTACTCTTCGTAGATGTAACTGCTTGAGCACAATTTTTTTTTTAGATTTATAAAAACAATATATTATTTTGTAAGCTGTCTATTGTAAAGAGCCCAAACTCGAAACGTCAACGAATTGACATTTAGTCTGTTACTTGACAGATGTCTCGTCACGTGGTTTTTTTCTTAACCTTTATTTTACTACCTAAACCAGCATACCTATACTCCATATCCATAAGTATAGGTAAGCTTACGTGTTATTTCCGAAAAGAAAGTGTTCAGTTTTAGAGAAATCAATGATATCACTACAACATAGCATACAATATATTATTACGAGTTCGAGTTCCCCTATTCTTTCATCCTATTATTTTTCTGAAAAATAACATTACATAAATGATACAAAATCCACGCAACAGATGAATGTTAATCTCCACTCGACATCGGCAGATAACCCTAAAAAATCGTCCGTCTGCCAACAAACATTGGGACAAATCTATCGGTCTAACCAACCCCGACGCTGGATTAGACGGGTTCGCGTGAAAAATCCCGAGCGGGGCAGTGTCCGGGCCGGTGCGATCCGTATTTGTCAACGCTGTGATGTCCGGACATCATTTTCATTAGCGTGAAGAGCCTGGCCCATTTGTACCAATGTTTGGTAACAGATGGGGTAGAAATGACCGGATGAATGCTTTTTTTCTTAAGTTTTTTTTGGGTAGAATTTTAGGGTTATAAAATTGGGTAGAATTTTAGGATTATAAAATTTTCACTCTCGGAGGTGATGTATATTTTTTAAGACTTTTTTAAGTCATTATTTTTGGTCTTTGCCTTCGAAAGACCAAATTGGAATGATAGTCATTTGTTTGTCGTTAATTATTATTTCTGTGTTATTATCTAATTATAAAATAAATAATAAAACTAGTTTCTAACGTCTTATACGTCCTTCACAAAATCTTTGCATAATTTGAAGCGATTAACTAATCACATTAATTACATTCATTTTATTGTACCTATAAGAAGTAGGTATCAATTTATTGTTTTAAATATCCTCGTGTTTTGTCATAAATTATCATTAAAATTATGGCAATTTAAACGTTCAAACATTCATATCGCAAATTATTTAAATTCTTAATTGATTAGCAGATAACGTGTTTTCAAAAACTTTCTGTATTGTTTTTTTTTTTGCATTAATTTGTGAATATTGCTAAATAAAACATATCATTTAGGTAATCTAAAGCAGTAAAATTTTATTAATTTTCCATGCATTTATAATTTACAGATAGATTTGACAGATAATTATAAAAAAACCGTATAATTAATGACAGAAATGTGTAAAAAGGTGACAGTTATTTAATAATTTATGAAAAATACTGCTAATGATTGAATTTGATTAGCACGTCATTTTAAACTTAGCTATAATATTTAACAATATACGTTACTACTGCAAACTGCTTACTACTGCTACTAACAAATGACGAAAAAACCTGGACAAAGCGATCGATGTAACCTAAACATTTATCGCAACACACATATTGCATTTGAGTTTGTAAATTACACTACATCTTCTTGAATTTTATTCTTTAATGTTGTGCATGTAGGCACATCTAAATAAATAAATAATAAATAACACATACCAAGCAAATTAATATCCTTCTACATGGAAAAAGAAAGACTGTTGCAGTAAAAGAAAACACAAAACACATTTTCTTTTAACCATAAAACAAACATACTTTCCTTACAATATATTTAAATTATTAATTTAACTTCACCACAGCAATATCTTATAAATATAATTAAAATGATAATATAAGAAGGCTTTTCTTATTAAAGTGTAAATGTTTAAGAATTCCACTCATCATGCGTCACTAATGAGCTGAAGCGGTGGTCTGAATATTTTAAATAATTATTGGAAATAAATTAATGAAGTTAAGTTTGTTATTAATTCTGTGCTGATATGGGACACTTACGGTGATTTGAGTTAATGAAAATCGTCGAAAGAAAGGTTTGTATGGGCTTACGTAAAGAGGTCGGTTTATGATGAAGCCTTTTAGAAATTCTTATTATATTCTATTATAGATTAACGTCATTTATAAGTACATTGATTTAATATTATGTGATTACTTTACCTCACACACTGACTTAGAATCAAAACATGAAATTGAAATTTTAGGAAAATCGTCTCCTACAATGCTTATGAATATGTGAGTACGATGTATATATGACATAATAATTAATTTATCTGTCATTTCTTCATTTTTAATTCTTTTTACCTGCTATGATGTAGTAATTTTATTATAGATGTTTAGTGGTATGAGGAACAGGGTGTAAAGTTCACTCATCCACCATAGAAAAGGGAGGATTCTCCAACCAGACGGGTCTGGCGGGCAACTGCCCATGAGTTGATTTCGGATAGTCTTATCTTCTATGTTTTTCGCTCGGTAAACTCTAACTGCGCGATGCAGGAATTGTGTGACGTCATGTCTTTGCTGCGTAGTTCGTATGTGGCGGTGTAACCGCTACAGATGCATTATCTTCACATAATATGCTTTTATATAATTAATGTTAAAGTATAAAATCTAACGTAAAACATTTATAAAAGAGTTACGGTAGAGTTTCTTGCCCATTCTTCTCCATACGAAACTACCTCTTGGAAGGGGCATCCAAAATATTATTTTTATTTTTTTGTTAATTTTGACGTTCAAAATGTGCCTATTTGAAAAAAAAAAATGAATTTGACTTTGATGATGACGACGGAAGGTGATTCAAGAAATTCCCCATCTCTATCAATATTTATTTTCTTTTTATTATGTTTATAAATGGCAATACATTCATTATAGATAACGGTGGCGGGTACTGCCATACTTCAACAACTTTCACAGAAGTCATATTTAAATGTTGAACTACTTACTTGTCCATATTAAATTTAAAAAAAATAAGTTTATTACTGTGAATTAGGCAATCAAACAGGCAACAGTTTCCCATTTTGTTCACAAGACGGCAGATAACTGCCACTTTATTATATGCTTGTACCTAATTGCACTAACATAAATCGATTTGTGCCTTCAAATAATTGTGCACAAAAATACATAAACAAAAGACTATCGGACGCTAATCAATGAAATCATTAGTAAATCTACGTTAAACACTTATGGTAATCAAAACACATCTACCTAACGAACGGTTGCTTAACCTCTAGCATTAAACTATTTATAAAAATTTGACCTGCGACACCTATTAAAAGGCCTCAGCACCATTATTATCATAATTAAGCGTTAATTCCTTATGTATTAGAAAGTTTACATTGTTATGTAAATGGAATATTTACATAAAAAATCTTTTATATATTTGGATAATAAAACCAATGGAATTTGTGTTGGTTCGTAATAAAACAAAAGAAAAGTTTCCAATGATTCGATACTATTAGCTATCGATAAATTTTATG
This sequence comes from Conistra vaccinii, assembly GCA_948150665.1. Taxonomy (NCBI): domain Eukaryota; kingdom Metazoa; phylum Arthropoda; class Insecta; order Lepidoptera; family Noctuidae; genus Conistra; species Conistra vaccinii. The sequence goes on from OX411325.1 coordinate 23,593,052, forward strand.
ACTTTATTCGATAATAAAAGTATCGATTTGGGTATAATGATCTTTTAATGTGTTTGTAGATACAATTTTTTATTATGAAAGAAATTGTAGACATGCACAGAGTCAGAAAAATCTTAGTAAGAGATTGCAAGAAAACACGACATAGATGTAGAGGTATACGTCGAAAAACCAAAAAATATTTTCGCAGATTTGAACAACAAAATGTCGAATAGCTACCGTATAAATCAGATAAGTAGTTCTAAAACAATAGCTAAACAATTGACAATTCCATAGATAGAAACCAATACATAAGATCACTATCGAGGCACTATTGTATGTCACCGATTACTAAGCAAACCGATTCTGTTCCATGACAACGATATTATCTCTATTCGTCAAAATCGACATGATTTAAAGCTATGAGGGAAAATCCGCGAGTCGACTGCGAAAGATTTTTACTTTTTTAGAGCCAGGTTTGTCACACTTTGTCCCATTAAATATTTTTAAGTAATGTCTTAACTATGCATAACAGTTTGTCAAAATGCAATTATGACATTTTTTTTAATTATAAACTTTTGTAAAGGCCCACCTTCACAAAAGTGTTTATCTGTCACTACTTTGGACCTTAACCTGTCACTCCTTGTATTGCTAACGTTACATTTGTTGACAACACCCAGTAACATTTTTTTTTAATGGTTAAACTTGCATTTCAACTTTCAATCTACAGAAGTGACTTCCACAGGACTGACTTAAGTTAACCCTACAAAACTCATAAACGATCGTTAAAAAAAAACCCTAATAAATTTTTTTTAAATGACCGCCAAATCAATTGAAGCAATAAAAAGAAAAGTATGAGAAAAGCATGTGTTATAGTGAAGGGTACTCAGCACGTTACATTGTTGCTACTTGTAAGAGTTGTAGACACTTGTGAATGCGCGGGGCCCGGAGGTCGCGCTAGTCAAGTACGGTTAGCAAACAACAGATTATGTCGAATGATATTTTTTTCATATTATTTTGTACAGATTATTTCTATTTTTCAGCAAATGCTTGGTGATAAGCTTTTCCGGCTGCAAGGTTTTTAATTTTCATAAGGTGCAAATTATTTCACCTCATGGTAAGTTGTTTTTGTACGGATAGCTAAATCATTTGATGTTTGACTCTCAGATTAAAATCTAGAGGCATTTTTTCTAAGAAGTCTTTTGCTTTGAAATACGGTAGATAACCGACAAGCGAAGGAAAATTCCAGACACCAAGCAAATAATTAACAAAAAAATACGACTTAAGATATTCCTAGAAAACTAAGAACATTATAGTATCTTCAAGCACAAAGAGCTTCAAAATGCTTCAAGTTAAGCTCGTAACAATGCACCACAATCTTATCCCATACTACTTCAAAAACACGAATAAGTTACTCGAATAGCACTTAACAGATTTTCAGTGCAGATAAACACGGCAATCCGCACTCGTATTGCTAACGTTACGTTTGATCCAATTGAGCAGGCGAGCGGCCGCTCTAGCGTCCACGATGCATGCTGCACCGCAGGGGCGTGGCCACGATGCGTTTTGACCAATGATTTCGCTCCGTTCAAGCAAAACTAATTATACTGATTTATGCTCCCATTGTTCATTGTTTTATGTCTTTCTCTTAGTGTACACTTACAAACCCATATTCGTATGTAGATAAGTGAGTAACTTGATATATCGCGTTTTGTTGCCTTTTTATGTTTTCGTGACTCGCCCGGTTGTGAGTTACGGTTGTAATTAGCCGTTTATTTTCTGAAGACCTTCGGTAGAGGCCACTGAGTTGAAGGCAAGGGGATATCACTTTAGCTTGAATTTAACGTTTATGTAGGATATTAGCTTGATAGCAAAAGATGATAATCCAGCAGATCACTGACGATTATAATCTGATAAGTACACAAACAGGTGTATTCAAAGAATCGCAACCTCGCTGCCCCTGTATTGTGTAAATCGAAAGCTTAACATTATAAAGTCGCCACCTTCCAGACGTTACCTTTCACTCGTCCGACGTAAAAATCCAATCGCTATTTAAAAGAGCATTTAAAAGATTCCAGCATAGTTAAAGTTAAGACTGAACATAATAAAAAGAGACAGGCGGACGAGCAGGTACAATGAGGTCGAAGATGTAACAGAAATCGCGCGCGGTGTCACCACCCATTGTATATCAATATTTTATTAAGCATATTCTGAAGAAAAACAGAGCAGCAAATCGTAGCGTCCGGCGCGGCAGCTGCGCCCGCGTCGCATTCACCTGTCGCTCGCAGCGCGCGCGCACGTGGGCGGGGCTAAGGAATGCAACGTTTTCGCGCTTTTTTCCATTTGCCCCGTCAGTCGCCACCGGAATTCGGGTGCGATATTTTCTTTGGTTGGAATCCAAAGGCTTTACCGGGACTTGAGATATTTATTCCCCTTTAGTCCGTTGTCTTTTAGATTTATGAACGCTGATCTTTTTATGCGATTTATTGGAGTTTTAATTCAGGTAACGAAACGAAGGTTTAGAATTATGATTTTTAGAATCTGAGTTTCAACCATACCGTTTGAGTCTTTTTTACGAAAGATAATAAAGTAGAATACATAGTATGTTTCTTGCAAATTAAATGTTAAGTGATGCATTTAAAGGCCATCTCGCGGAGAATAAGGGTTAAGATAATAAATATGTTTTGCAAGTCAAAGGCGCACTTAAGAGATTATTGTGGCATTTCTTGCGCGTGAGAAATTTCTATGCACTGTAATAGAAATTTTATTAAAACAGTATAATCAGATAATAAGGCTCTAATAGGACTTAATGTTTTTTAATAGTTTGTTGGTTTATTTTATCTCTCTTTGTAAAAATGTATCGGTATGACTTTTTTTCTGCATGTCATAAGCAAAGAAAAAATAAGTTCATTAGTACCTAGGTCTCAAAATTTTATTTCCAAGAAACTAAATTCATTAAGTTGTCTTAGGTAGGTAAAAGTATTTATGTCCAAAAACAATTAACCAACAAAGAAACCCTCCACAAATCATGCACCACCAAAATTCATCATTTTCATTAAACAATTCGTGTGTATTTAACATTTAACGTAACCGCCTAATCGCGTGTGGTTATACCGATAAAGCAAGTGGGTCAGGTAGTGGGCTATCAGTCAAAAAATAAACAACAATAATACACAGAAATCTATGGGGAACAGGGCGAGGTTGAGTGGCTTCCGTCGACGTAAGATTGATCGAGCAATCGCAATTATGAAAAATGATTTTGTGATAGCGGTGGCGAAGTGACCGACGTGAGCGGGGAGAGAGTTAGCGGGTACTGTCATTGTCACTTCTGTGTCGATTGAATAGGTTTTCTCTCGTATCGGCTAGAAGTCTAGAACTATTGTGAGTCTAGTTCGTGCCTTCGTAAAAATGTTGCCTAGACAGCTAAGACAGCAAGGAGCGTGGCTGTGCTCAGATTGGCCGACGACGTAATTTATCGCTATTCATGGAGGTAATATTTTAAAATATTTATTTATTTATTTTATTTGATATATCAAGCACACAAATAAACAGAGGCGGACTTAATACCATAGGCATTTTCTATCAATCATCCGTTGGCTGATGTTGATTAGATATTTTTTTCACGTATTGTGGATACCCAATAAATACAACATTATGGACTAAAATGTCGAAGTAAACTATAAAAAATAACTCCCGTTTATTCTATAATTTCTCTAACAAATTGTAAATGAAAATCAGAATTTTAGTTTAATTATAATCGGGAAATACCTACATGATTAGGTACTTTTTGTAACTTTATCGTTTAAATTAAGGAAAGCATATCACCGCATTGATTTTAGTTCTTATCGCCCTCTGTATTAATTTGATTACATCTTTACGGTCTGAATAATACGAAAAAAATGCTTCGATCTTTTATGTGGGAATGTTTTTGAACCTTTGTAAACATTTTAATTGACCAACAATTAAATGAAAATAATGAAATTTAAAAATCGCTCCAAACTCATAACTTGCGTCTGCTGTCCTTAAATTTATACCGGATTGTCGACTAAGCTCTTCATAGAACCTATTTGTGAACGTGTAAAATACCAAATAGTAAATCGAGTGTTCATGGAAAACCGACTTCAAAAAAACCTATCGGAAAAGCTAGGGTTTTGTCCTTTTTTGTCACGACTTCTGATAGCAGTATCAGAAGTCGTGACAAAAAGGAGAAAAAAACAAAAGGAGGAGCTCGTGGCTAAGTAATAACAGCCGCACGGGTCGATCCATCAGGTTAAGCTACACTTGCCACGAGAGGTCCGTAGATGGGTGACAATCTTTACATACCGAGACTCCTCCGTGCCTCAGAAAGCACGTTAAGCCGTTGGTCCCGGCTGTCATTCGTGGATCTTGGACAGTCTTTACGGGCGTCAGAAAAAGTCTGACAACAAGTTTTACCAAGGGCTATCGTGTTACCCAGTAACTGGGTTGTGGAGGTCAGATAGGCAGTTGCTGCATGTAAAAAACTGGTATTCAGCTGCATCTGGTTGAACTGGAAGCCGACCCCAACATAGTTGGGAAAAGGCTAGGCAGATTGATTGACTTCTGAAACTAAATCTTCTTTTCAGTACTCGTCACTTTTTGCTACCCTTTAATATAAAGTCGGTTAAAATAATGTTTGTCAGATACGAATTAATTGTTGTCAGTATTAAGGCTTCTGCAAACCAGCGCGACTTGTCACGCGACGCGACACGAACAATACAATTTCTAAGAAAACTTCACGGTATAACAATAACCGGTGTCGCGTCGCGCGACAAGTCGCGCTGGTCTGCACAAAGCTTTACTGTTCTTATCACTCCTTGGTGATAGGTACGATATAAAAATGTATTTTTGTACATCGAAAAATTTAAATTAATCAAGAAATGATACGATTGATTATTACGTTGCTAAAATTAACTCCTAGAAATGCGACAGTGATAATAAAGATACCTCATGTGTCATATCAAAACACTAGGTATCTATCTATATTATGTAGCCAAAATATGTAAAAATCACCTGATTTTAATTACCAATACCTAATACTCAGTGTTTTTATCATAAATTGTTCTATTGATACTCCCATAATAGAGATAACATTATATGGGTGGAGATTATTGTTATCATTTAGTTTTATTAGATTAATATTTATGCTGCATCACTGTTTGTGGTTAATTTATTTAGATAATTAGGTATAGTAGTCGCAAGCGCTACTGCTGAGCATAAAGTCTTGGGTTCGATTCCCGGGTCGGGCAAAGAGTTATTGGACTTTTCTATCTGGAATTTTTCAGGTACTCATCTGCCCAACCCTTCGGGGAGACAACGCGTGATGTTATGTATGTATGTTATTAGGTATAGTCGCAGAAAAAGAAAATTTTAATAAATAAAATATATTGAGCCTAGGAGAATTTACCTAAGTAGAAAAAAAAAAACAAATGAATCTCACCATTCTATTCTTTTTTATATTGTAAAACCAATAGATTCAGCTTATGTTCTTACGCAGGAAGCTCAATTTATTTTTATATTAAAAATTTTTTTTTTAAATACCTCTGAAACCACTTAAACCCAGACTTATTAGAATAGTCTTGCATCGCTCGACTAAAATATGCCTGTATATAAATGATGGCGGTATATAAATCCAAGTGTGTGAAATCCTTCTGCGGTCAGGGCGTCCAATTTCGGATTCGATCACATTACCATAAGGCGAGTGCGCGACTGTGCGATGCACTGCCCAGTGCGGACATACGGACGGGGAAGATGGCAAGCAGAATGTTGAGACGATATTGATAAGTGATTTCTGGCCCCTGGCCACAAAGGTGTTTTACCTAGCGGAGGAATTAGGGCTTCACTTTGTTTGTTTACATTTTTTATGCCAATTTAATTTTTACATATTTTTAATGACGATTGACAGTTAGATAGTCACCGGTAGAAATTAAGATCTGCATAGGATTATCTAATTGGTAAAAATATGTAATATAATACCGAGAAAGTAAAAGTAAACGTAGGTAATTGAATTTGCACCAAACAGTCTACGTCAGAATAAATGTATTATAATAACTAAGTTTTAAGTTTTTTCCTACATAGTGCCACTGAAAAACATAGACGAATTTCCTTTACTTGAATACCAATCTAAAATGGTGCCATCCAAACTGGAATGTCATCTGAAGGTTCTCATTTGACAGACTTGTGGCGACATCTATATTGCCACATGCGAACTACGCATCACACTGACGTGACGTAAAATCGTGCAAGCTGAATTTACCGCGTGACTAGTATAAATACAAGTTCCCGACATCATTCGTGGGCAGTAGCCCAACAGACATAACACCCGTCTAGTCGGAGGATCCTCCCTTTTCTATGAAGGATGAAATAATAAAGACCTCTTTTGAACAGTAGGTCGAAGTAGTGAAGACGATGCAGCCACCCAACCTATTGCTCGCCACAATCCCCGCCCGTATGTCCCACAGAACCTCGCCGACTATTTTATATAGTATTTAGATGCACATTAAGAGTCATCTTTAACTGGAGAATGTTCCGATCGGGTATCATTACCATATTGCTGGTCGGGAACCCTTGACTACAGACGTAGTGTATGATATTCAGACTAGATTATGCTGGAATAGATAGGGACTCATTACCGGGACGCTGACTAAGATTTTGCAGAGTTTTTTGAGTGCACTGCAGTTTAGGGTTGATATGATAGGGGGTTTTATAAGAGGTGATTGTTGTCTGGAAACCATGGAAGTGGTTAAGGGTTAAGTTTTTTGTACCTACAAAGTTGAATAGACAATGGTCATGATTCTTTCAGACAATTGAATCATTAAAAGACCTCTCCTCAGCTCTCTCGACATTAAAAATGAAAGCCTCAAGCAATAAAAAATTATTTAAAGCCAGGCTGAATACGAAAGCAGCACCAATTCCCAATCAATTAAATCAAACCGAAGCAAACGAACAAAAGCAACATTAACCAGTCCATTAACCCTAAAGCCAGTAATTATAAAGGTGGCGAACGCGAAAACAAAAGCCAAGTCCTCCACGAGGCTAACGTGTAAAGAATGCACCGATTCCGAGAGACGACGCCTCTCGACCGCATTTTATCACCGACTAATGATCTCGGGCGTCTACGCCGCGTAATGAGAGCGCCAACCGCCCCGGCTCACAACCAATAAAATATTTATGAAACCATCCCCCGCCCTAATGGAACGCGTCAACTCCCCACTTAGAAAACTCCACTCGCATTAACCTCCGCAAAATTATCATTACCGCTCCACAAATGGACAATAGCCGATCGCATGTCCTATACGCAGAATGCGACTCGTTAAGTCGCCGAGGACGCGAATTTAAGAGACAGCTTCTAAATATCCAGTGGCAGCGTGCACATGCGTCCCGAGATCTGTATCGCGCACAATACCGAGGCCGGCCGTCACGACGGTAGCAGAAATATGGACGCGGGCCCGCCGCATGCCCGCTTGTTTTATGTTAATGTGAGGCATAAACGGCTAGGTTGCGGGGAAAAATAACGCGCCGACGTCCACCGTGATGAAATACCAGATACCCGCCGCTGATCGTTAGCCGGCCCGCGCCACAGCACGAGATCCACACCTAACGCCATTGTCTCAGACGCACGAGGAAGTCGAATAATTAAAGCGAACGCGTCGTCAGTCCAGCGTGCATTCCCACAGACGCTATCGCTCCTGTCGATCTCCGCGAGCGAAATACCGAAACCTAATAAGTCCGCGCCGAGTCTCATTTGTGTAAGGAGTCGTTTAAAAAAACGAACAATACGGAGGCGCCCGATAAAGGAGACGGTCCAATAATTTAGGGTCATTGTTTCGCCTCTTAATTTATGGAGTGCGGGCGTACGATTGATTTGTAGGTTTAGGAGGGAGATTCCTCGGCCCGAGAGTGTTGGGGATAAGCGGTTTTAAATCCGCGGCGGATTATCGCGAGGCGACGTCGCGGCTCTGTGACGCGCGTCAAGAACTCAATTTATTCGCGGGCCCACTCGATATACATACAATGCGCGGCGGCATTTAAAATGCGCGATAGGATTGGCCGGTTGTGCCTGGGCGGGGTGCGCGGACCATATACGCGTTCTTCGTGATGCACATATTAAGTTAGAAGGCTCTGTACATGGGATGCGGTGGAATTACGATAGGCACCGATGATGTCTAAGATCGTGAGTGTCCCTCCGGTAGTACAATGGGCGAACTCGGAGAAAATTATTAATGCCCCCGGGTTGTTCGGTGTTACATTAAATTGCGGGTGGCGAGCGATGCCATTAAATTATCGGACTCGCTGATGTCCTCCTACAATGCATCGCTTGATAGTAATTCACGGCCGACTCTTGTGGTATAATTTCGCGGGTGCATTATGTACCTATGAGTGGAATTGGATTTGTTTGATTTAGAGAACAGAGAGTTATAGCATGCAAATGTACATGAATGCTGCATCAATGTTGCAATCTATGTTTATCAGCTTCATAAAATCAGAACTGACCCTTAAATTCTCTACAATATTAACATCCTACAGCATAACAACCAATTCAAAACCTCCAGAGTTTCCACGCTGACATTTAACCCTAACAAAATCAATCTACAAATAAAACAGTCCATCGTAAGTACAGCCTATCAGGCATCGAGCGTCTGCATTAATTGGAACAGCCGATCTGGACGACGCAGATTTCACTTCTATAAATGGCTCGAAACTTTATGGTATCGCGGTGCGTTGTTACCGTCAACTTGCGCCTGCACACACTTGTAATTGGTCGACCGCCGGTTGACATTTACAAGAGAACCAAGATGGCGGCCCATCGGATATGCGACGTGTAATTGACAAATAGGCTGAAGGGTTAGAATAAATTGGGCTTCGCACGCAAACGGTTGGATTTTGTTTTTACGAGATCGATGGTGCGTTTGCGCACGCGATGTCTCGACAGATTGTTGACTGCTGAGTCGAGTAAGCGAGCTTAGAATTAGATGGGTTCTCTGTAAGATAGGAGCATTCTGAAGCACAATAACATTTTATTCGTACTGTGTTTGTAGGATTGCCAGATCTGAAAAGGACGTTTAGCCGAACTTTTGATTTTGAATTTGAATTCCAACAAGCAGAAGAGTTGAAGACTTGGGGAGCTCCTATGCTAGCTTGAATTCAGTTTTTCAGACTTTTATCCGAAAGAAAGTCTCAGGAAAGTCAGTCTTGGAGATTTTGATCGGACACGACTCTGAAATTCTAAGTGTATAGATATAGTTAGACCTTTCTAGCCATCCTATGCGTGAGTAATATCAATTTGTTCTTTATAAAAAACACAAGAAAATACGGTATTTTTATTCGCATACCAGTCACTTAGCTGTAAATAAAGGATAATTATAAGTTCTTGAATGCAAGTCTACTGTCGCTATTCACATCCGTAAGGTAATGATACCTTTAGTACTTAACAGTCGAATGAGCGCGAAATACTTCGGACGTAAACATGGAAAAATATATATAAATGGTTTAAAAAAGGGTTAATTCAAAGAATATTCCAGGAATTTTAAGTTAAAGTCTAATTGGTCTTATCCTTTAAGTGACAAAATATCACTTTACTGTGGCTTTACATGCATGGCTGTGGCAATCAGTGTTGCCATGCATCCAGCCTTTGAATGGACAGTCCTGTTTTTTGTAAAAGTAGAGGGTAAGCCTTTTTTATTAGTATCCTAAACTTCAGATATTGCCCTTATCATCAAAGAAACCAAAATGTCCTAGAACAAATAAATCGAACATAATGTCATCCACCAACCCGCACTAGGCCCGCATGTTGGACTACGGCTCAGTCCTTCTCACAGAGAGGAGGCCTGTGTCCCAGCAGTGGGAACATTATAGGTTGATTATGCATCAAGCATTCAGGCTTGGATTTTATCTAATGGATCCCCACTAGGCGGTCACCCTACAATCATTTTCAGTTGGTTTAAGAGAATGTGGCTATCAATGTTCTTGGCGTAGTAGCCTTTAACGGGAACCACCATTGCTGAACAATTTTGTTACTTAAAATCACATGGCACTTACATTCATCCAAAATCACTTGGCTAAAACAATAAGTGCACCAACAATCTTCCAACCATTTGTCATTTTATTAACCCCAAAGGAGTCTTAAAAATGATCCAACAATATAATCACAAACTATTATAATTAAGTACAAATTAACAGTAATTACATAAGTACAAACACTGCTGAGCCACCATTTTCAAACGGGCGTGAAATGTATGCAGATATAGGCTTGAGACACACTGTGCGATTTTAAAATAGGAGATGACTGCTAATAAGGGTAATTGGGAACGATTATCGATGAATGCCGACAAGTTGGCACTTTAGCAAATACGTTGAGTGGTTCGTGGTTAAAGGGGTTATTTAAGATTTCCTATTTTAAGTATGCGTGTGGCTTTAAAAGTTGGGCTTTTTTCTTCATAATTGGAAATATATTTGAGCACCTATGTTATATCAACGTATGTAGTGTTAGAAAGTCGAGATAAATCCGCTAAATTGTCCATATTTGAATGAGTAACTTTTTTATTATCATAATCCATCTTAATGCTGTCATTCAATAGCTATATCAATTGACACAGGCTGTTAAAAGCGTAGTAAACGATTTATGTCTCAGTTTACACGACTGCTGGTCTCTCACTGCAGTTGCAATGATCTGACCTGACCAATAAGGACCGTGTAAACAACTGACATTCAGGGCGAACAACCGTTTTGATTTACTGCCAACTTCGATAAAGTGTCACTTTCTCGTGTCGACTCGAGCTTTACTAGAATATCTCATGTCGTGGCGAAGAGATTTGCCAGTCAATAAGGTAGTGGGGATGTTAGTCCAGAGTGCGACAACAGTCTGTAAAATAGGACGATAGGGACTATGCATATAAAATATCTAATCAATAAATAGTATGAAAATTAAGTCGCTTTTGTGTATGTCTATTTGTCCACTTAGTTCTTTGAAACTACACAACTACTCATCACCATTATTTAGACTCTAAATGATGGTGATGAGTGGTTGCGTAGTTTAAAAGAACTACACAACTACTCATCACCGGATAAAACTCTCTAAATTTTAGAGAGTTTTCTCCAGAAGGTTTATGAGTACAATTATGTATATTCATTTTATTTAAGTGAAAACTTCTTTAAGCGCGTTAAGCAATTTGGTGAATAAAAATCATGCAACCCGCGTCATCGTCACCTAACGCTCGAGCAAAAGACACACGCGATAATCAAAAAGTTACTTAGTTTTCACTTCTATCGGCAGTCCCCAAAGCCTGCCCGATTTTTTTTAAATAACTTACACACGCTGTCTACGATGTATATTTTACTTCGTTTATTTTTTGTTGTTTGTACTAACATAGTTCTTAAGTAGTTGCTAACAACACAAATATGGATGTTCTGTAATGGATGGTCTGAAATTTTATAACAAAAATATACAATGTCGCCCATGCGCATGTGACCGCCCGTAATTTTCTGAATATTCATGAAAAAATATCAAAAATAAACTTCAAAAGGGGGGGTCTATCTATAACATTTTTCACTAGTTTTTTTAAAAATAAATACACAATTTTTTACCGAAAAAATGACTTTGATTCCGTTTTTTTTTCGTAGTCGATAATTTTTTTGTAAAAATTTTAATTAACCTGTTAAAATAACTCATAAGCTTTTGGAAATAATAAACAGAATCCAAATCGACCCATAAACTTCGGAGATGTGTCAAAAAACAGAAAGCAAATCTTTAAAAAATAAAAAATTGAATAACATGAAAAATTTTATAGATAGACCCCCCCTTTTGAAGTTTATTTTCGATATTTTTTCATGAATATTTAGAAAATTACGGGCGGTCACATGCGCATGGGCGACATTGTATATACACATAACTACTTTATTTCTTAATAACTTAGCCATAGCGCAGAACTCTCAACGTTATGACATGAAGAATAGACAAAATGACGGATAAACAATTACAATCTGTCATTTGTCTATTCTTCCGTCGACAAAACCCGTAGAAAACCAGTTACTATGGTTGTCATTCTACGCGTGCTATATATTGCAGCCGTGTGAAGCAGGTGCGAGTCGATTATAAAATAAAAGCACTACTAAACCATTAAATACCACACGCACACAAATTATCATAACATCTAAACAAAAAATCTGCCGTAAGATTAAAAATGGCACCTTAATAAATCCGTTAAAAGGGTTTTGATTGATCAAGACGTCAGGCGAGGACAGTCGTCCGGCGACCGTCCGGCGACAGTCCGGCGACTGATGATTGATATGCACTGTTAGACAATCGCACGATCCATCATCACAGTCGTCAGTGTGGTCCGAGCCTTATACGTGACCTATTGTATTGTAGAAAGTTTGTTTTCGATTTTTGTTTTGTATTTTGTTTTCTGGATTTTAGTTTTTGACATTTTGCAGTCACGTAGGTAAATATTTTTAAGTTTACTTTTGTTTGTATTCGTGTCCCAAAGACACACAAAGCGAGAAGTTTTGTTGCAATCTTCGTTTTGAAAAGAACTTGAATGGCAGGTCATGTATTAAGGTATGAAAGCTTTCATATCTTACCTTATCGTAGAAACGATACATAGATATTTTGCAAACTCTATTGACTATGTACGGCAGAATGACAATTTTTGCTATTAATCTCCATTTTCTCAGTAAAATTTTATAAAACTACCTTCCAAAATAAACTATCAACTAAAAACGGATCATTTCGGAAACAAAAATATTGATTTCCTATCATTTTTTTATCGAGTTATCGCGTCAGTTCGGCGCCGGCGCACGCAGTGATCGATTGCACGTTTAACACCAAGTAAACACCCCTTATATGAAATGAAACTATCACTTTACTGTGACATAAAAATACCAACATACTGTTTACACCCCTTAAAACAATAAACAATCTTTAGGTCATTCAAAATAAGGTTGAATTTTGAGTGGTTTTAAGTTTCAGAGCTTGCGTCAACAAGTCTGTTTGATAAATTAATTAACCGAATGATGGATTTGTCTGCGTAGAGTAGTGATTGATGATTTGACAATAATTTTGGGGTCGCACGGCGAATGTCAACAGATAAACATACAAAATGGGTTCCGGATGCACCTGAAGATGGGAAACGGAAAAAAAAAGAAAAAAAAAACGGACTTTACTTAAGTCTTAAAGCCAACTCCCACGGTGCGCCATATCGCGGACGCGCACCAGCCCGCACGAGGACGCACCGCCACGCACGCGTTCAACGCGCGTCTGCGCTACCACGCACGCTAGGTTTCCCACGGTGCGTCGTGCGCGTGCGTCCGCGATATGGCGACCCGTGGGAGGGCGGCTTTAGGAGACTATAGCATAAGAATAAAATGGTAGCGAAGTCAAAACTGTACATTGAATCTTTTGGAAAAAAAAAGTAGTTGGTACGAGAACATAGTTTTAGAATTTTTGTCCGTCTGTCTGTTTGTCTGGATGTATGTTCCGATGAAAAAATACTGAATATTATATTCTGTTAAAATTTTGCACAAATATTCCTTAAAGGTTTGGCCATCGAATAAGTTATTCATATACATATAACTCTATTAGCTATGAGGGATTGGCAATATTGCATTATGTCCGTATTCTTCAACAGTTTACCACGAAATTTACATAATTAGACGAGAAAAAATGCTAATAGAATCACACACACACAGTCACAGTCACGTAAGCAAAGCCGCTGTCACAGCTAGTAGAAAATATGAAGGAATATCTCACGTTCTTACTGTATTTGAAGGATATCGTAATATTTATGATTATGTATGCCAGTTTAAGCTTGTAATACATACAGTCCATTTATGGTGAGACTAGCATAAATTACTTTGAATTTGTCACCTAGTTATAACCTTCGATTCTCGATCGGAAGTCAATAACCTTTGCTCGTAGCTTTAAAAGCTATAATGTACAAATAAAGTATGAAATCAACATCTCTTTATGGTATTATAAAATATTTATTATCCATATCCAAGAGGCAGAACACCCAAATATTTGTATCAACAAAGTATTCAATCACTAAACAAACGGGTGACAATATTTTGACTAAACAACACCGCCCTTTTAAGCTAAATTAAAACGAACTTAAAAGAATTAATTAACAATCGATAAACAGACATCATAAACAAATCGAAAACTCGTTTAAAATTTAATATAATGCTCATAAATATACTTTTTTTTTCGCAAAACGAATCACCCCATTTAGTAGGGTGTCCACAATAAACCTGTCACGCGGGACAGTCCGATACCCGACATCGCACTTATCAACGAACATAACATCCTCAACTTTACGACAATCTTGCGCTGGACGCGCGCGCATATAAATTTGAACAAACGTCAAGACAGTCCGATTTTATTTTACTGATCATGGAAATTGTATCGATATTTCAACGATAACGTTATTGTGTTGTGTCGGATAAAGATACTTTTTATGTTCGCGTTCGTTTGATTTTTATACGATCCGAGAATCGAGAGTTGGAATCGATTATAATAAAGTTTACAACGCATGCTGTGACTAATAATAACTATTGGGAGATATGCATTATCGTAAATCAGAAGAAAAGTCAATGTACTTATCAGTCGAGATTTCATTCACGAGTATAGGTTGAATCATTCACTGTTGAACTTCAATCACCAAACTACGTAGTTCTGAATCATGTATGAAGAACCTGTTGCTTCCCAACGCGTGTGCAACACTGCACAATGCACGCGAATGACGGCATAAAGAACAAAATAAGACCAAACACGTCAAGTAAAACTTTTTCCCCATTGAAGCAACTGAAAACCTATAAACTACGCGTGAAAGCACGCAAATAAAAAATCACAAAAATCATTCCCGCGGCTTAAACCCACACGCCACAATCTAGATCGCAACACACGAATAGCGAAATCTAAAAACCGGTTGTTAGTTCGCCATGTAATTCTAATTAGGTAATTCGAGCAGCCGGTACTAATGGTTCAGTTCGGTGCCATAAAGCAGGCGCAATCTGATCGTGTGAACATGCTGTCCGCGTGTCCCGTGCACATTGTCCGCAGACATGCGACGCTTTGTCACCCTAGCCCACGCGGCGAGATAGCGATATGAGAGCCTGTAATTATTGGCTTCAGTGCTATTCTGTAAATTCGATTTAAGTGTTAGTGGAGGGTTAATAAATTTTAATTAATAGATGAGCTTTTTTATTTTTTTCTGAATAGAAAATATTTATCTTTTGTTTTAATTTATTATAACAGTCAATAGTATATAAGGTTGGCTGCCATTTTTCTCACGTCTTCAAGTGCATAGACAAAAGTATTATTCTAAGCACTACTCTCAGTTCTTTCAAGTTCATGCATTCTTGAGAGCACTCTGTCACTAGTTACACGCGGTGATTACTTCAACTTTAACCTCTTGACTTCGAACAACAGTAAACCGGTATTACAGGACAAAAACATCGATACTTTAATCGTTTCAATCGGTTGAAAAGGAGGCACTACAGTCCACAGAACATAATGACTCAACAGGCTCGAAACGTCAAAAGTTGCTTTTACACCCCTAATTTCGTAATCTTTTAGGCTGGACGAGTCTTTTCGCATCTTCATTGATTGTCACCTTAGTTAGAACAAAAAAGTCCTCACCCGAGTCACAACAGACGGACGTACTAATAAATAAATAAGACGGACATAATACGTAAACGAGTCGGGACATGAGGACACCGATGCATACTCATTGTATTTAACCCTCTCTTTCATAGAAGCGTTTCAAACGAGATGAACACGCAATGACGTCACGACCTGGATCATCAAGTGTCACGCGAAATGTTCATTGTCATATCTAACCAAAATTCAGTTACGGCTTTTCCCGGATGGATTAATCTCAGCATCCTATATACATTTCAAATGTGGCTTTTGTGTAGGACATGTTCCAAAAAGTTTCCAAATCAGAAGCTTGGCTTTAAAAACTTTATATGTTTCAGACTTTTGCCATCTTTATTGCATGAATTTGAATGTCAGTCTTTTTAGAAGTGTAGACAAAAAATGTCCTCACCCAATCCAACAGACGGACATAATAAATAAGTGCACAACGACTCGGGACATGAGGACACCGATACACACTCAGCCCTCACATTGATGGAAGCGTTTCAAACGCAGTTTAGATAGCGAACTGGCGTTGACGTATTATTATTGTGGCGTTTCGATGTTCTCGTACCATTTCCGAAGTATAAGATACGAAATTTTCGTGTAGTGATGGTAATGTGGTTCTAAAGGCTAATGTTTTTGTAAATGATGGGCTGGGAATAGCGAAAATGTTTGTGATGGCGATTGATTCTAATCGTATTGTTTTATTAGAGACAGGACGAGGACTTGTTTATTTGTACAATAAAAAGTATTGGTTTACCCTTTCTTGCTGCACTTGATTAAAGATTCGTATCAATTTGTATGTTATTGAGTCTGTGCATTACTTTGATGCCTTTTTGTTAGCACTCCTGTACACCAATTTTAAAGCCCCATGAATTTCAGTCAATAATCCAAATAGCCAACTAAGTTGCATCAAGTTTCTCAATAAACCATTCTTTTTAACACTATCTCACGAACTTGTTCGAACAGCTCGTATTTTGACAGGTTTTATAGTTCTTCTCGCGTCAATCGCTCGTGTTGCGTCCGAAATACTTTATTTATAGCCAAAACGGTTGAGTCGTCGCGGCCGTAAAAACTTTTAGTGTCTTCCGATTGAGGCGCCGTGTCTTTATGCCTTTTTTATCAATATTGAGCCGTTTTTGATGGGCTGTTTAGGGTTATGACGTAGTTTTGTTTGTAAAGAAGCCATGGAATTGTAATGCTAGTCATGTTGGTGTAACGTGGGTTTGTAACGCGAAGTTTTGAGTGCATCTGCGACAGGTCTCTGAACGAAAATAATGTCTTAATAGAAATAGAGAATAACAGGCTGTTGTATAATTTTATCTTTGCTAATAAATTGTGTTGTAGTAATTTGAATTTCCTGCTTTTCACTTACACCTTTACTTAGTTCGTTGACTAGTGTACGATTTCCTATAACATTGATAGGAATGTTCTAGTTTCTGAGTTTAATTTCATTTTATTTATTTATTTTTCAGTCAACATGATCCATTTTGTTACTAAAATATTGCTTAAAACTATGTTAGTTCACGCATATTATAATGTTTGAAGAGCATCCTGAGTGTGATACCTGTCCGCTCTCACACTCAGGATGCTGTTGCTACTCACACGCACTCTGTGCTGCGTGCCTCCATGAACATGGCGGACGCGCTGCAAAACGAAGGGAGCCTCAGCAATATCCTGAATGCGTTATTGTAGGATATGCTGTCCACTGTTTACACGAAGTTAATGGTTTCTGATTAAATTATTCAGTACTTTTTTTATTGCGGGATATTTAGCACTGGAGTGCTGTAGGTTGCGTTTTGAACTTTTGACTGACTAACATTAATTAAATTATCTCCTGAATCGAAATCGCGTTTACATACTTTCACAAAATTTTATAGGCAGAATGATCTAGTCTTTAATCATCTCTTAAAACTTGGTATTAGTTCTTAACTGTGTCACATCAAGGCACGTTCTCCCTATCATCCCTGATCATCAATAAAGAAAGCCCAGGTCATTGACCCTGCGTGTTAACAATCCGGATATAATTTTTTATATCATTATGTTTAGTGGATCATTAAAACTCTGTCAAAAGAGGCATTTTTATGTCTTTTTTTACGACAAGAAATCTGATAGTATGTCTTATTAAATGTTCCCAATGATTTTTATATGAGTACTTTTATTGCGTACGACGGTAGATTAATTTCATTGTTGTTAAATTTCTGTTTGATTGCTTTTTAAGTGTTTCTTTACGGGTTACTGGTATGTTTGGTTTTCTTTTTTATGGAAATTGTGTGGTATATGGCTATGCATATATTTTCTACGTATCAATCATGGATTTTATGTGTTAGAGTTGCGAACATAATAATAAAGTAACTAGTTTTACTTGAGCACTTGAAAAAATAGACAAAACCCCTTTGGTACAATTGTCAGAATAATGAAGTTTATTATGTTAAGTTTTAAAACTTTATATAACGTAAAATAACGTAGATAAGGTATTGTGTGAAGTAAACAAATAATTCTTATTATTTCTGAATTCTTAATATATTTGTAATTGTCAAAATCATTGTCACCCTAGTGTCAACTGCATGAGTACCTACTTGGGGAAACAAACATTGCCATAAAATCAACTGCCCACAAAACTTTTAAAAGCTTTTAAACTTTTATAGATAGACAACCGTAGGTTAATTAGTAACCGTTGAAATAAATATGAAATATGCAAGAATGACTCGTAAAATGATTGAATTATTGAAATTGATGGAAACGTTCAAAACGAAATGTTTTTATTTATGAAAGTAGTGTGAAACCATTTATTTGATAGTCTAATAAAAATCTCAGTCTCACCAAGATTCAATTTTAATAATATTAATCATTAAATTATACGGATCTGCATTTTATTTTGATAGAATTATATTTTGATTTATGTTTTATTTTTCTAAGAATATCTTTTGACCTGATCTTGTTTTAAAGCAGGCGACTTAGGAAAATGTATCTGATTATCAGGTAAATTTATATTTCGCTTCTAAGTAGGTAGGTACACTGATGTCAACAATCTAACCCTGTGACTCCTTGCTGTACCTAAACGAAATTCTATATTGTTGTTTGACAGCTAGATCGGGTAATCACAAGAGGGAGTTGTGACTAAGTAATAACAGCTGTACGGGTCGCTCGAGGGTTGTTCCGAGGATGGGTGACCATTATTACATACCAATACCCCTCTGTGCCTCGGAAAGCACGATAAGCTAGTCACGGCTGTCATATGTAGATCTATGACAGTTGTTACGGGTCGTTAGAAGCCCGAAACTCTGACAACCAGTCTTACCAAGGGGTATCGTGTTACCCAGTAGTCTGGGTTGTGGAGGTCAGATAGGCAATCGCTTCATGTAAAACACTGGTAAGACTGCATCCGGTTACACTGGAATCCAACATAGTTGGGAAAAGGCTAGGCAGATGATGATGATGATGACCAAGTGTACCTCACCACAAATCAAAGGTATCAATGCATCAGAATAATTAACATTTGAAATCCTACTACTTTATTATTTCATCATTATCAGCCTTTTAATGTTCCCACTGCTGGGACACAGGCCTCCTCTCTGAGATCCGATCCGTAATCTACCACGCGGGCCCAGTGCGGGTTGGTAGATGTCACAAGTCTTCGAATTTTTAGTTCTAGGACATGCCGGTTTCCTCATGATGTTTTCCTTCACCGTTTTGAGAGCAGTGGTGAGGAAATAATTTACACAAAGTAAAGCGCCTGTCTGGGTTTGAACCCACGACCTACAACTCGTAAGTAGCGGCTGTTACCACTGGGCCACCACTGCTCTATTTATTTATAATTTATTATTTATCCTACTAATATTATAAATGAGAAAGTTTGTGTGTTTGGATGTTTGTTACTCAATCACACAAAAATGGCTGAACACATTTGGATGAAATTTTGCACAATGATAGTTTATAACCTGGATTAACACATAGGGTACTTTTTATCCCGGTAGTACGTTCCCGTGGGATTATTTCCGACCTCCACGCGGGCGATGGCTAGTACAAAAATAAAATGACCAAATAAAATTCAATAAAATCAATCACCACCATCTAATCGTTGTCTCTACAAACCCACAAAAACTCAAAATCACCCAAAAATATATCAACGAGTGTTAATTAAAACGGAAGCAAGACCACTCAATCACGTCACGAATCAAAGATGGCGCCCGTTTCATCTTGAAAATGATAAATTTATATAAAAAAGTCGTATGAACTAAAGGAAAGGCCGGAAGGCGACGCGTTGTATATCAATCAAGAGATGAGTGAGTTACCGCCCTTATATGTCACGGGACGGGCACGACACGAGTCGTAGTGTTGATTTAATTTGATGGATTTTTATTGTGGTTTAAATTGGGAAGGAAGAAATGTTTTTAAGACGTAAGAAAATGTAAAGTTAGTCTGACACATTCGATGATTCTTTTAAAAGTGAATATTTTTATTTTATTTTATTGTATTCGGGAAACTTACAGCTAACTTACATAGTGTTCTTAAACAATAAAAAACTGAAGGCCATTTACAAGTTTCCACTGATACACAAAAAAAAAAACGAAAAAAAAAAGATCGGTACAAAATGGCTAAACATAAATTTGGAAATAAATAGTACACGATAAATTACAAACTAAGAATCATGTTTTGCTAACAATTACTTTTCCGTAAAGAAGCTTTCCACCAACAAATGCTTAAGCCGAGAAACAGAGCAGCAGTGAAGATAGAAATATTTTAAAACTATGGGTATTAATTCATAAATTAGCTACTTTCTTTTAGAGTTGCCTTCCATTATGAACCTAAATTGTAAATGAATCCGATTCAACTAAACGTTACGATTTCCTTTCTTTTAAACCAGCTTCTTAACACCTTCAATTTCGTGGATCACCTAGACAAGAGAGGCCTATTTACACATCAAAATGTACAAACACTACAGTTTATAGTCTTCTCCAGACACTGATACATTCCAAATCGTGACTTGTAAACGCGATTTCTATTCATACATTACATTAAAATTTCAATATTGGCAACTGTGTAATTTCCATACAACATAATTGTATGGAAATCTAAATATAGTATGATCGGTCAGTCGGCTGTGAAAACGTCAAACGGATTGAGTCGGACAGTTAAAAATATGATTGAAGTCCTAAATGCTATGTAGGTAATCTGCGTTTACAGCAGCTTGGTGTTTAGTATAAGGTATAAACTGTTCGCGGCTAGAACTCGCTCCGATAATTTTACACAATACCACCCACTGTCCATATTCGTCTTGCACTTCTTCACCTCTGTATGTTAATACAGGTCAATCAGGGAAATTCATTCTTAAGCATAGTGACACTACGTCAGTTTGCTGTTATGGACATTTCATAAACTGTCAAAGAACGACAATTGTGATTTGAATATAGGTACGGATAGTTTAAGTTGGAAGTCAATTTACTTAACTATTACTTAATTTCCATAAACTTAATCACGTTTTTGATTTAAGTCCTAAAATCGAATTTTATTTACATTCTCTTATCTAAGTTAGGAACCTGGGATGGATGGAAGATCAGAAAGATAAGAGACAAAAAGAATACTTAATACTACTGGTTTTATACTCCATTAAACTCGCTAATCGCTGCCGCTCCTGCCTTGAAACGGTATTTTTTTGTATTTCAAGAGAGATTCAGTTTTTACTGCTCATGCATATTTAATTAATTGCATCTCACAATCTTTATTGACATTATTTATTGTTAAAACCTACATCAAAGAGTTTTATAACTTATTTATAGCTTTAACAGATATTCAGTTAGATAGAACACTTACGAGTGGAAGCAACATTATTGCTAAATCTAGACGTAAAACTACTGAAATAAAATAGCAATTATTGTTTTATTTTCATTGTATAGTTTAACGACTTTGTGAGTGTTACTTAGATTGTAAAGCTGTTCTCGACTGTACCTCTCTGGTTGAAAGCTCATTCAAATTATTTCTTGAGGAGCAGGTAAGGTAAAGGCCGCGACTTACGCGTTGTAGGTCGTAGGTTCGAACCCTGACAAGCGTTTTACTTAGTGTAAATTATTTCATCATCACTACTCTGAAAACGGTGAAGGAAAACATCGTGAGGAAACCGGCATGTCCTAGAACCAAAAATTCTAAGACATGTGACATCTACCAACCTATACTGGGCACGCGTGGTGGATTATGGCTCACATCCTCTCACAGAGAGGCCTGTGTCTCAGCAGTGGGAACTTTAACAGGTTGATTATGCTATGCAAGACTATGGACTAATCATGTACCTATAACATAAATGTATTTCGAAAGTTGTCTCTGAAATCATTATTATTAAGCCTTTATTGAATCTCTGAAATCATAACTAGGTCTAAAAGCGGTGCAAGTTTTTCGTTACGAAACCAATTTTGAGATCTTTTGTAGGTAGTCTCTACTTAAATTCCTTCCTTCAGCTTGTTGTTCTAAGGGCTTAAAAAACAAAGTTCAAGTTCCAAGTGCTAAATAAAATCATGAGAAATAATTTATAAATATGTATAGATATATACATATTTATAAATTAAAGCCACTTTTCGTGTTTGTCTGTATGTCCGCGTTGTTCTTCTAAACCACGCAACAGATTTTGATGAGGTTTTCACCATCGTTTAGAGAATTTATTCCGGAAGGTTTATGTGTATAATATTTAAGTTACATAAAACGAAGATATATTAATGTTTTGTCAAGTAGGTAGTAAAAAAATCGAAAAAAAAGGTTCTTTTTCTGATATTTTCTAGAATGGATTAGAATAATAACTCTTTTATCTCACTAAAACTATTCTATAATCAGTAACCAAAACATAACAACCACTACCAAACTCCTTCAAACAGCAACACTGCTAAAAAGACCGGGAGTCCGTTGTCTAATTGGTAATTAGTATTCAGGCGGGCGGTGCAGGCCTACGTGTGGCCCCCATGAGCCCCCCGGCCCCGCGGGCCCCGGGGACGGTGGGGGGTTGGTCAACGTTGCATCAGCACGTCCAAGACGTCTGCTATTGACGTAAGACGCCAGCCGCTGGGAACGCGACGTGATCACACGGCTATGCGGCAGTGGGACGGTTAAGTCCGATGATTCCAGTTCATTGAATTTAATTGGTACTTTGATTTGCTGGCGGGTTGTGTTTTTGATGTGAAGGCTGTCAAAGTCAAATTGTTTGGTTTAAACTAGGGAAACGTAGTGCAGTGAATATGAAATCACTTGAAATGATTTCTATTGATGATTGGATCTAATTCCAAAGGATTCCTTTACAAAAATGGTAATAAAATCTGCAGAAAAAATTCACTCAAATCATTAGAAAGTATAAACCATTACACTCGTATTGTGACTGAGACGAACTGTCAGTTACCTACCCATCATCTGCCTAGCCTTTGTTGGAGTCAGCTTCTAGTCTAACCGGATGCAGCTGAATATCAGTATTTTACATAGAGCGACTGCCTATCTGACCTCCACAATCCGTTACTGGGTAACACGATACCCCTTGGTAAGACTGGGTTATACTTTCTGGCTTCTGACGACCTGTAACAAGTCAAAGATCTACAAATTACAGCCGGGACCAACGGCGTAACATGCTTTCCGAGGTATGGAGGGGTCCTGGTATGTAAAGATGGTCACTCATCCACGGACCAATCGCGGATCGATCGAACCGTGCGGCTGTTATAACTTAGCCACATGCACTTTCTGTCTGTCACTTATCAATCTTTTAACATCGAAGGACACCTCCCCACATTTATGTACAAGAAAAAACAGAAAACGATCACTGATTCAAACTACTCCACAGCAACCATAGATCGTCAATGCAACATTACCATAATTCAATATAAATTATTCATCTCAATAAACTGACCTACCCCACCACGCCCTAAGGCTTGCTACCCAATCGCGGGCGACTACACAGCAACTTTTTCAAGATTACCATATCTACGTTCGAGAATCGCGAGTGAAATGGACGGGCAGTACAGCAAATTGGCTATCTAGCTCATGCATCGCGTATGAATCGCTGCGACCGAAGAATCGGAATATTTAGGCGGTCGTGCGCGTCGCCCGGTAGCCGGTCTGTGTCGGCCCTTATTTAGATACTTTGATGTTTTCAGTGTCTGTCTTTTTGCTTGCGTTGAATACATTTTGGAGTATTTTATGTTGTTTGTTTTTTAATTGTGGAAAGCGAGAGTATTGAATTCTTTAAGTTCTTTATGGTCAACAGAAATAATTAACTGGGCTTTTGATTATCAAGACACTGTGTAGCTGAAGACACTGTCTATACAAACAGCAATACCTACGTGTTGGAAGAAAAACCAGGCAGTAAGTATCTGTGAAAATGAAAATGAAAATGGATGGTACTAAAAATCGATATGGTACAAAATGGTATGCTGTATGTGTGGTGATGTACAGACGCCAGCACATCAATTTACTACAATCTGTCAAATTTCTTTAATAGATTTTCAACTTTATCTCTAAAGAATAAGGTTCAATGTTGATTGGAAAAATTTGACAGATTGGAGTAGGTTGATGTGCTGACGTCTGTACAGTGGTATCAGGAATTCGGACCCAACCAAATCATTTATACGCTGATATGCTCATTAATGCATTAATAACAGCCCTCTAATCATTCCTCCAGAACACACAAATTCCTCCCGTCTTAATTAACAATGCACAGCCAAGAATATTCAAAACAATCGCACCTCATTACAGACCAGCAATCTCTAATCCAAAGAACACGGTACGTGCCAATTTCAAAGCTAGCTGCAGCACCCACAAGTCGGAATTTTTCAACACACTAATGAATCAGTCGGGTTAATGCAACATCGGAGAGACCGTGTACATATTTAAATCAGGTACATGGTTCTTGATTATAGCAGCCGGAGTCAACTCAGTGGGTTTTATCTGGATTGTGTAAAGTTTCCCAACGGTTATTGCTGTGAGACAATATAAAGGAAATGCTAGTGCAGTACAGGTGGGTTCTGCTTTTTTCTATTTTGAATATAATTGTTATTTTGTCTGGGTGGATGGGAAGTGCAGATCTTTGAAGCTATAAGCAAAAGATTTCGCATCAAATGCGATAATTCTGAGGAGCGGTAAAGAAATTTGTAGGTTATACACCATTTTGTCAAAAACTATGCATCAATGCAGCGAAAAATGGTAAAATCTAAATAGGAAAAACTGTGCCTTGTTCGTAAAAAGCTGTAAAAATACAAATAATCAGCTCGAAATCAATCAAATCTCATCTAAAAGTAACTCACACGTTTCGATTTATGCAACTCTGTGCCGCGTTTTCATTCTGCAGAACCGACTAGATTTTTACCCTACAGACATTTTTAATAAGTAATTACATCCCAAGTCCTCAAGAAAAACCTATCCCCGTTCCACCTGGCCACATTAGAAGTCGAGACTTCGAGAGTCCCTTCCTCCTTCAACTTCATTTGCAGTCTACTCCACGTTAAAATCAATTATGCTTGCGATTGTTTCGTTAGTGGAAGCAAATGTTTTTTGTGTCCCCCCACCACCCCCGTTCCAACCCCCCGTTGTCCCTCTTTGTATTCAGTGGACGGAATGTCTCTCCACTGTTTGGTTTTCTTTTGACGAACTTCGTTTCGAATGCATTTTCTTAATTCGTTCGTGATTTTGTGGAAAATTGAATCGTTCTGTCTGGCACGGTACTGTGTTTTGTTTTGTTGACTGGCTTTTTGACGATGAATGAATGTGCTGTTATTTTTAAGTGAATTAGAGATGTTTGCGTAATTAAGGAAATTAAGCAGTTTGTTCAGGGATGCATTGGTGCATTGTGTAAATTGATGACATTTTTTGTGTATTTTCACACAATGCAGGTATCTGAGCTAATCTGGAAAATTTTCATGAATGAAAAATGTATGAAGATGCACTTTATTTTATGCGCAATGAGATTCAATAAAAAAAATAAAGAATACTATGGAAAAAAATGCAGCAACAATGTCTTTTAACATTAAAGAAATCCAGAAATTACTATAATTGAAGTAAGCTAATGCGACAGAAACATTAAACTTCAAAGCAATTTATTCCGTTTCAAAATGCGAGTCAGTCTAAGTTGTAATCTGCAACATAACTTCAAATTAAGATTAAATGCAATACTCTTCATTTGATAAGCCCGCCATGACTCTGTATCGGCATGTCCCTTAATTGACTAACCCTTTAAGATCTCTCGTCGAAGCATTCGCATCTCAATATTATTAAAAAGTTTATTTATGCTAAGCAAAGGTAATATACGTCAATACAGTAAATCACGAGCCAAAGTCGTTAGCAATTCTGTTAAAATTCTTAAATTAAAAACAAACTAAAAACCTTTAACAATTAGCATTTTATTTATTGCAATTACTGTACCAACTAATTTATACACCACACTCAGACACTTATGCCGTATGAATAAAACCTATTTAGTGAACTTGGGGCGCTAAAAATTGTTTATTTATTTTTTCTTTTATAAAGGCGAGGACACACTATTGTCGCACGCCGATGTCCAATATCTACGTACATTAATTATGCAAACGATCCACTCCAGAGAGGTTAAATGGCGATTTTTTGTGTCTCGTTTTAATGCGGCGGTGGTACGTGATGGTAGAAGATGGGTGATGTAGGATCTTGTTATTGCTTTTGTTTCGAAGTTTTCGTACAGCGTGTTAATTGAATGAAACAAATTGAAGAAAGACGGAATGTAAGCCAATGAAAATTAATTTAAAAGTAAGCCAACAGTTGAATTTGTTTCGTTATTGCACTTTTTGCAAAGTAGGTACTTAATCGTAAAAATTTTCAGTGCTGCACTCCTACCTATATTTTTTATCGTAGCGTTACTATCCACATAAACAACTTTGTTCATCTTAAACCTAACGCAACTATGAATATTTTCCAGTGTCGTTACAAAGACTAGTACACAATAAAGCGGACTGCACAGCGTCACGTACCGTATCGACGGAGCTCTCTAATTAAAAATCGTAAACATCGACGCGCCGTCGTCGATAGCAGTAATGTGTGCAGACCCTAATTACTTGGACCGTTTGAATTAAAAACATCGATGTTTTGCTTGTTAAGAGTTTGTGTTAGTGATGTTCATTATTTTAGTGAGTTTTAGTTAGGGGAGAGCAACAGCTTTTTGAAACACAAATATTTTATTTTTCATTTATTTAAAACTGTTTTTTTTTTTCTAAAGATACGAGACCTACCGATGGTTAGTAATTTCTCAATTTATTTATTATTTATTTTATTAAAACTTTATGTGTGCATAAAGTTTTAATAAAATAAATAATAAAGTAAAAAATACTGTACAAAGGCGAACTTAAGCTAGTCAATTTCGCTTTATAAACCAATCTGTTTTCAGAAGACCTAAAAATTCACATCCTTTTGCTATAAATATAAATCCTTAGAAAAATATTTTATTGGAAAAACCCATTCCTAATTCGGCGTGCGTCACTCAACAATATAAAGCGAAACAATCAATTATAATTAATTCAATTAGTCATCAAAAATGTCCGTTAAGATAAATATTATGATTAATTAGTAATTAATCCATTAAATATTTATAATATAACTTATGTAAGCCTATAACTATTGCAACATATTTATTTACATTGTGTCACCCTATATAAGTTTTGTTATTTGTATTTTCCAATCTATGTACAGTTGAACAGTTGAAGTCTAAAGTTTTCTAGAAACCTCTGACGAAAAAACTCAAAGATTTTACAGTTTCCAATTTTATTTGGTAAATAAATATTAATGATATTGTAACTCCTTACCTCTCTCAGAAAACGTATCAAAAGGATACTCGCGTCTCTTGATGAACTATCATTTAGACCCTTAGTAAGTTTATTTAAAAGCTTTTCTTTTCGCCAAACAGCCGTTCCCCAAAATGTCCTCATAAAATACAGAAAACACTTACTAACATTAGTAGTACTCCACCCAAAATTCGCTAACGTACCTGAAAAAAAAAACAAAACAAATTAAATATGGCCGGCGTTAATTACACAAACAGACAGACCTCGCCAATTACGCGTACCCATAAAACGACGACATTAGATCCACTTTAGTACGCAACTGTACCAAAGGGACTTTTCCCTAATCCATTTACGATATAACAGATATAAATCAAACTTAATATTAGCTACATGTGTTGATAAAGTCCGCCACACGTGCACACACACACAGGCACACACACACACACACATACACATATCCAAGATGGCGCTTGACTTGAGGGAGAACGTGAGATTATCTTTTTAATGTGTGGCCCGGATTAAAATGACGAATGCTTATTGTTCTATTTTTTCGTGTCCTTTTTCGCAGTGGGTTTTTTAGGGTTAAAACTTTTTTTTGTTTCTTTTTTTTGTGATTGTACCAGATGGTGCACATTTCTAAAGAGATGAATTATAATTTGTCCTAGAACCACTCCCCACTACTTGTACGTCTCCAAGTCCATTGGATTATTGTACCAAGCAGTTTTTTCATCAGTCTGTATTATAGCACTTTGATCATTGTCTAACATATTATTAGATGTATTGACGTAAGTAATACATCATAGCAAATTATGGTTTGATGTATTACTGACGTCAATATATAATATTATTGACACTTTTTTCAATTATTCATTTACTGTTGATAACAACAACAAGCAACTTAGCAACAGATTGCTATGTAATCGAATTTGATGACTTGGATTATAATTCTGTGAGTGAGTCAAAAATTGTTGAAAGTAGACTGATAGTTGATAAGGATGTTTTTTATCCACACGTATTGGTAATTTAACAATGATTAGAGAATAAACGGTCGAAACTTATTTGAACCTGAAATTGACTGCAAAGCAGTCAAAGGGTTACTTTGCCGTACAGGTGGTTGCTACTGGTAAACTATATCATCAGTTACCTAATTATTGTAAATACACAATGTAGATACCTTTCGAAATAATGATTAGTAAAGACGGTATAAAAATTAAAAAAATATGTTTTACCAAAACAAAAATACTTTTAAAACCCGCAACATTATCATTGCCAAAAGCTCTTACTCAAGCGAACATAACCCTCACGCTGCGATTACAAGACACAACATACCAACACACACACACACAATCTACAGATGAAGCGCAAATGTGTGCAAGGTGGCATGAAAATGGAATTAAGGGGGGAAAATGCAAAGGAATCAACCGGGCGAGAGCGCGGGGGGCGAAAATGTCCCAGACCGGACACTTTGAACGAATTATGACGGTCATTATTAGAACGTGGACAGAATTAAATTGCCTCCCCCCTACCCCCTTCTCGCCCAGTCGGCCCCTTACCTTCCGGCTAAGTATGCCCGCATAATGATACCTGTCCAATACTAGCAACACTTATCTAAGCCGGCGAGTGGATCTCTATCGCTCGGGATTCGATATTTGTTTTTTTCTTTTTTCTAAGGGATCGTTTTGTGTGTGTGCGTTGAATGAAGTGTCAATAGAGCTAAGTGAAGTGTTTTGAAAAGATTGAAAGACGCCAGCGTGTGGAATGCAAGGATTTTTGGGGTCGGTGATATTTTCTTTTTATAAAAATGTTTTGAATTGTTTAAAAAAAAACTCCTTTTAACTTAGGTATATTTTCTTGTTAAAAATTAACGTCAAATTTGCCATTTATTACACAACATTTTCAAAACATGGAAAATTTTAAATAAGTTTACTACAGAGATTAATTAAAAGCCAGATTGTTAATTCATACTACGCTTGCAGTGAATATTTATCTAAGGCTTTCAGGTAATCTGTTCTAAAAAAATATTTGGTCCTTCAAGTCATACGATACTACACAAACACGTTAACAAAAGGATTAGATAACCTTGTAACTCCCAGCTTAAAGCAATCAAATAAAAGAAATCCCGTAGAGTTTACAATCAGCGGCACATCACACGATAAGGCGTACAAGTCCGCACAACTAAAGTAAATTTACAGAAACAAAAGCAAGCATTAGGACAGATTAGTGGACGTTACGCGAACGCAACGATGCAAAGTTAATGCTTGTATCAATAGTTCTGGAGTCGCAATCAGTAGATTTGCAGTAATCTCGGCAAACGCACCGAGCGATAAAGAGTACGGGTGGGCGGTGGAGCAAGGCATGGGCGACCAGAGGACTGAGCTGAAGGACCAAAGTTGGCTTCAAAAATTCAAAAAAATAAAAGGGATTATTTTAACATAGTACTTACAAGATTGGATTATCAATGAGTGTGAAAAAATGTGAATTTGACATGATCTGGAATGTTATACTCACAGAAAACTTGTAAGAGTGAAAATAAACAGTGCACAATAAAGTCAAGCTACAACGCGTTACAATTATTTAAGTACCTTCTCATTATATTCTAGTTTTTGAATCCAAATGTAGGTAAATTGTTATTCATTATCATGTTCTTACGGTATGCGATGAGGCTTCGAGCAACACTGTTTTCAACCGAAACTGAAATAAGCTATGAAAAAATCTTCACCCCTAAAAAATGCATAAATCAATTTCCATTTTGATCTCCCAACCCAATCTTTTCCAGATCGTATCGTAAAAATAAAGTGTAACTAATCAAATCAGATTGCGAACGCCTTTCCGAATCGCGCGCGCCTGTACCTTACCCGCGGCCATTATCGTGCAATATTGATAGAAGCTTCGTATAAAGCAGCCGAGTTAAGACGGCGGGCACTCTCTGCGTCCCACGTGCCCACTTTATCTACAAGATATTGTAAATATTAGGTACAATTGTACCCGCAAACAAAGCCCGGATTACTTCTATAGTTCGTCTGATTGTTGATATTTGCTTTTTTATTGGGTCGTTCAGACGCTATCAGTGTTTGAGGAGTGTAATCCGAGTGTACTGATATAGGTCGTAATGTAAGGCTATGATTGGAGGATAATAAGGTGGTCGAACGTGGACGAATTATTTATTGGCCAATACCAATGCCAAAAGTCAAGGTCTCATTGGATCAAATTTCAACAATGAAACTGGTAGAGAATTAGGGACAGGAAAATCCAATGATTTTAAAATACGATTAGTAATTTACATCGTTAAAACTTGTTAGCCATAATGTTAACTACTACCTACCCAAGCTAATAAAAACCCGAAAAATATAACTCAAACACATCAAAAGTGTAATTCGCCCAAATAAAACACCAATAACAATAACAGGTCCTGAAAAACAAAACGCCGACATTTTGATAATAACGTAGAACACACACGTAATGCCTAAACACACACAAACACCCATTAACACACACTCTATTACACACGTTCATATTTAGGGATGGGAAAGTGAAATTTGCAAGAATATATCGATGGAATGTAAACAGGGGGGCGAGTATATTGACGAGGTCGCAAACACATGGAGCGGAATCAGCAAAGAAAGATTATTAAAACAATGGTTTTGAACTAAATACGGGACAGAGGGGTTATTACAATATTTGCTGGCATCTCGTTATTTTTAAGTATCAGTACGGCTCCCAAAGTTTAGGGTGGGGGACTAAAATATGGGTTGGGTAACGGAATTTATGATAAAGAGTTTTTGAATGAGGATATTTTGTTTGTAAATAGGATTGTGGATTTTTGCCTATGTTTGTTTTTGTTGTAATTTTAGCTTGGAATGGATGATGCTGAAATATTAGCTTGACTTTTTTCACAGTTATGATAATTAGAGAAAATGAACGCGACGCAAGGAAAACAAAAAAAAAGATTAATGAAATGTCAATCTTTTAATTAAGTAACTGCAAGTAATGATAAAAAATAAATATTTTACCACGACTGCCTTTCATACGATTTCATATTAGAAATTATAATACACTGGACAATAAGGGTATAGTAAAATCAATCCCTAAAGACCCAGTAAGTAGGTATACAAAATATGATAGAAATTATGTTTTTTTTTTTCTCGAATCAATAATCACCCCAATCCATTAAATAATACAAGAAAACGAAAACAAAATTTAAAAAAAAATCCTGCAAAGCTTCACTCACATTCAACTCAACCCTTCTCCCACTCTCAGTAAAAACGCGTAAACTTTGAGAGCCTGCGGAACGTCATAGCCCAGCGACATAGCGTTGTAAATTATAATGTTTTATGGTTTAATACTGCAGATAAGGCGCGGGAGGGTAAGGAGCCTATTATTAACCGTGTTAACTGGGAACGGGGGGTGGCCTCACCTCGCAGCCGTTTGTACGCTAAGCGACTTTCGGTGGCGACTTTTTATGTGCGAGTGTAAAGTAAAAGTGGTCGGGACTTGAACTGTTTTATAGTTTGTGGTGTTGCGAAAATGTTATGTTGTGTGAGTTATTGTAAGAGTGGGATAAACAGTGCACTATGCTGATGAAGATTCTAAATGAGTCTTTTAGATGAAATGTTTTTGTTCGGTAATCGATTGAGCAGCAGGAAAAGAGCAGTGGTGGCCCAGTGGTAAAGGCCGCAAACTGGCGCTTTACGTCTCGGTGAAGGAAAACATCGTGAGGAAACCGGCATGACCAAGAACCAAGTATTCGAAGACATGTGCCAACCAGTACTGGGTGGATTACGGCCCACTCTCTCTCACTGAGAGGAGGCCCTCATGCCTAGTCACAACATTATAGGCTAATTATGCCAATCGATTAAGCTGTGTTTTTGAAAGATGCCTGAATACGTCCACCACACGCTGAGCAGTGAGCCCTGCTATCAACCTGACAGGAAAACCTTTTTCTATTAAACATACGGACTATTTTCGTACAAGAGAAAAAACATTTCCTTAAACCCAATATAAATATTTTAAAACAGCCAAGCCAATTCCAAAAAACGATATATTCTAAGTCTCACCACTAATGCTTTTAACACATTACCAGCAAGCAGGGAGTCGGTCGCCCCGTCTGTAGCCGCCCTTAGAATATGATTTTTAACGAGCCATCCCCAAGTATGTAATTGTGTCTGAATGCGTTTCGTAATGATTATTTATGTAGCGTGGAGAGGCGTCTGGATAAATTATTTTTTATTATTTCCATTGCATAGAGTGTAGTCCTACCCTTTGTGTTGGGGAATTAAAACTGCTGGATTGGGGTAATGTTTTGTCTTGTTGTGGGATGTTGATGCAAGTAATTATGCACATGTTCTTTAATAAACGCGAACATGAAATTAGCAATTCGTATGAAGCTTATAATACTGTCATAGTAACTAGAATTTCAAAGTGAATGATTGAAAGTAAATAAAAGAAGAATGATGGCTTTGTGGCGGCATTTATGTAGATCCTACATGCGAACTACGCATCAAAGAACTGACGTCACACAAATCCTGCATCGCGCATTTAAAGTTAACCGCACGAACGAAGTCATATTATAAGACTATCCGACACCAATCGTTGGGCAGTTGCTCTCCAGACACGACACGTCAGGTCGAAGGATCTTTTCAATAGAGGATGAGTGAACTTTACACCCTGTTCCTCATACCTGTAAAGTTTTAAAAAAATCGTTCGATTAAATGGAAAAAATAAAGCAATTTTTCAAAGAAAAGATTTGATTCATGATGTAACGATAATACGGTCAAGCTTCATAGCGCACGCAAATATAAGGCTTCCACACTTAAACGACACGTTGTCAACGTAAATCGATGGCAATGAAATATTTAAAGTGATAACTAGTGACAGGCGACTGGCAGACTAGTTGTCAACGCCTTCTTCACTGAAGGAACTGTTACGTTGTTAATATTTGAAACGACAGGACAAATGGTGGTTACATTTATTCATATGACCACGACGTGTGATAGCTGTAAGATTTAGCAGGTGTTTTGTTTAGTTTCGTCGTTTTTTATGGTATAAGGATCGTTTATTTATAACTATTAATAGTAAGTAGCAGTAATCAAAGGTTAGATTACAGATCAGATGTTTTATTGTATAAGTCTCAGAATACTTCCACTTAACTTGATTTATAAGTTTCATAGAATTGGGCTGGTTAAAATGCCCTATACCACGACGCCAAAAGGAATATTTTTCAACACGCAACATCAACAATCTCCTCACCCTAGACAACTTTACCTTATTGACGACCAAATAAATCGAAGCCAAACGACGTCCGACACATATTTTCGCACAAAAATCGTGTGCATTTTAAATCAACGAGTTACCGAGTTGCCGGGGCCTGGTATAATGAAATCGTAAATCGGCTCGGTTCTCGTGGATAATAGTGAAATATAAATTGGGCGGTCGCGGTTTGGCGCCCGTCGGTCGGTCCGTTGGCCGACATTTTTGCGGGCTCGCTTCAATCACGCGTTTTATAACGTCAGTGCACGTGTGGCCGGCAACTGTTGTCACAATAAGCCATGTCGCGGGGTGTGTGGTGCGGTGTGGAGGAGGCCTTATGTAAACTGAGAGTTTGTCACCAATCAAATGCAGCAGTAAATCTGCTGTAAGTGACACTTATTAAATTTTAAGAGCAGCAGCGTATCTTGAGTACGTCAACTTTTAGGGCGGTACATAAAGATGTAAGTAACTAACAATAGCGGAATTATGTAACAGTAGAAACAGAAAGATGTGACAGAGTACAAGTTAGTCTTGTTGTAGCGTGGCTGACTTTTGAAACAGAAGCATCTTCCGCTACATGTTACCCTATACCTGACTACCCCGTTGGTCTCGTGGTCGCAAGCGCGACTGCTGAGCGTGGGGTCCAGATTCGATTCCCGGCTCGGGCAAAGTGTTATTGGGTTTTTCCATTAGGAATTTCTTAGTAACAGCCCGGAGTTTGGAAGTTGGCGGTGTGATACCCCCGTGCCTCGGAAAGTACGTTAAGCCGTTGGTCCTGCGCCTGATCTCTCTCCGGTCGTGTCGGATTGCCGTCCCATCGAACTATGAGAGTAAGGGAAGAGAGAGTGCACCTGTGTCTGCGCAAACACTTGTGCACTATAATATCTCCCGCACCAAAGGCTAGTT
The DNA here is from genome assembly GCA_948150665.1 of Conistra vaccinii. Taxonomy (NCBI): domain Eukaryota; kingdom Metazoa; phylum Arthropoda; class Insecta; order Lepidoptera; family Noctuidae; genus Conistra; species Conistra vaccinii. The sequence goes on from OX411325.1 coordinate 23,627,603, forward strand.
TCCGTTGAGATTGGCCGCCGTGGCCGAAATACTGTCTGGAGGACTATATACACTATACCAAACTCAATATAACAGCTCAATCCACTCGAAATGTTATCCATGGTCACACGTCACATACTTTAAACCGCAAAAATTAAAACCTATAAACTTCCACGAACAACGCACTAGATTTATAAACCCTACCAACGCTAACACACTTTCACGTGTCGATGGATCCGCGTAAAAGCCTAAAAAGAGAAAAAAAAAAGTCATTGGGTCCTACATGCATCTTTTTCGCCCGGCTGACAAATGGCTATGAAATGGCCAGGACGGCCCAGCTCGGGACACCGAACGTAAAATCATTCACAAATTGTGATGCCACGGTTAGTTCGGACGTTCGGCGGTGCAGGGTTAGCGCGAAAGGTAGTCGTGTTTTCGGTTTTAAGTGTTGTGTTTTTTTCGAGGTGGCGATAGTGGGTTAAGATTTTTTTGGGCTTTTAGTGTTGTGTCAAATATGGAATGACCTCACTTCGAGGATACCTACCTAATGCATATAGTGAGAGTCACACACATACTGGATTTTGACTATTTCTAATTTGAATGGGTGTCCATTAAGAATTAATGTTTTATGTTGTCGTAGGTTCGCATCAAAACGTAGTGTTACTTGCATAATGTTTGAACTTACAGTAGCACAATGTTTGAAGAACTGTTTTTCTTTAACTAGGTTCAAACATTCAGCTGGTCTATGTTTGTTCAAAGGTTTTTAGACTAATAATACGTTCCACACATCCACGATGACAGACAGCAGGCTTTACACTCTTCTTTAAAACCTAGTACCCAACACGGTAACCCTATCAACGCCACTTTTTATCTGAACGCCATCAATAAAAAAGTGTGTACAAAAAAAAACAGAAAAACAAAAGCCGTGACGTCACTAGGTAGGTTTTCGCACCGGCAAACGGCGAGCGTATAAATCAAGCGCTACGCAAGCGTGGAGTCGGCTCCGGCCGAATTGTGGCGTTTTATGGCCTTTTGATTTACACAACCACTATTCGCTACGTATTTTAATGTGCGCTCGATAGTCCGTGTTGCGAGCGACTGTACGTAAATAAAATTCAGAAATCGCTCAATAAAAATCGTCACATATCACTGTTATATTGCAAGTTTGTGGGAATATCTTCCGGGTTTTTATCGATCTTTGGCACAACACTAGTTATGTCAGTTGTGACTTAATGGGCGGCTATGACAGATTGTTGACGTAATTACGCTATAGAAACCCGTGACAATTGACAGATTAACACTGCAATCGCAAAACGCACGTGATGTTCTGTAAATTTCATTTATGATCGACATAAATTTGATCGTCGACTGTTAATAAAATATAACAATAACACATGAGACACATGTTCGGTCACCCGGTAGTAAATGCCACTAAATAGCTACTAGTCAAATTTATAAGTCTCGAACGACATACATATTGCATATTTAAGTGTTATTTATTTGATAATGCTCAAATGTTAATTTTATTTTTGTTTTGTTTTATTGTTACGACGATGAGTCGATAGTTAGGTTAGAAATATTTTGGCACAGCATTATGGTGCTCAAAATATTTTCTAGCCTGATAAAGTGTTCTTGTGTTAAAGATTCCGACAACTTTGACAATCAAAGTGCACGTAAGCAATTTTTTTAACGAAAAAAAAAACACTTGGAAACTGTAAAATTAATCAAAGCTTCAATATTAGGAGCATATTTACCATCATTGCTCAAACTCTCTCCTCCCTATTTCACTCTGAATGACTTTGACGGACACGAGCGCATCATGGTTGATCAACTGGTGTCCCCGGCCCTCCACTCACTCACTCACTCATTCATTCATCCGTTCGTTCATTCACAGCGACGTCGGTTTCGAGTGATCACCGATCACCTTACGTCGGTTTTATTCGTTCGTAAGCGGAATTTAAAAAAGGAATGAACGAATGGTGGTTTGTTTTCGGCATTTTTCGCTGCAACTTGTAGTGTTAGTTTTTAAAACTGTCCGATTAAAAACTTTCTTGTCTTCTTTTTATTATTGTTTGCCACAATCGCAGCTTAGGTTCTCAAAATATGCTAATAATCGTAATCGAGATAGGCAATAATTATCGACCTTTATACGACATTATCGTCAATAATCCGCAATCAATTATGTACAGATGTTTATTTATTTTTCCGCAAACTATTTTAGATAAGATAACAAAATGCAAAATCATTAAGGTATCACCAAAAAAAAAATTGTACGTATTTTCCCATAATTTAGATATCGCTAATAGGTAGTACGAAGTCCGCTTGGTTGTCAATCTGATTTATAAAAACCCGGTAGGTATAAGACATCCATCAAAACATTGTTATTAGTGGGGTCCGGTGACTGGTGAGTGGACGCGTTTGTCGCCGCGGTGTCGCTGTGACGCGTGACATGCTGTCGCCGATGTGTCGACGAATGTCGGGTAGACATGTCGCGGTTGACGCATCAACTTTAGGAAATTATTGTTGGGTCAAACGGAAAAACATCTTTTCATATTGATAAATCTATTAAAAGAAAATTCAAGAAAAAATCTTACAATACCTCGTAGAGAAGTGAGAAAAAACAAAAAGCCCAAATATCGTGTTTTTTGTTTTTAAGTCTATTGGGAACAAACGTGTGTTTCAGGTAAACCCATAGCAAGTTCTACTGCTCTTATAAACAATGTAGATCCTAAAATTGTAATCTAGAAAATTACCAAGAAAAATAAACGGAAAAATCCTCTCTTGGGTTAAAAAATATCCACATTGTAAGGTCAATACAGAAACTCTTCTTACACATTAAAAGGGGCCTTGCTTCGCAAATACAAAAAATACTAAATAAATAAAAAAGACGTGTGGCACTCGGGGACTGCCTCGGCAAAGCTATTGCATAGCATTTTTTATCAACTTATGCAATTGTAAAATATTAACCCGAATACAAGAAATAGCAATGGTGACATTGACAGGAACTGTTATTCACATTTATAGTTTTTTAAACTTGACACAACGTGATGGGAACATCAAACTAATAAAAAGGTTTTAATTTAACTATTAATAGTCAAGGATCATTCGTCTAAGTAAATTTGAACTTTATTGTCAAACAGTTAAACATAATTTTCAATACAACACTCTCGATAGATCATTCGTCTAAGTAAATTTGAACTTTGTTGTCAAGCGGTTAAACATAATTTTCAATACAAAACACTCTCCTTAGGTTTAGGTATTTTCGTTACGGAATTTCTGGATTAGGTCTCCACGCTCAAGGCCCGCGATAGAAGCTATGCAATAGCTTAAAAATACACTTCGCAAAGTAAATCTAATATTTAGTCAGATGCGTACTTAATGCTAAGTTCGTAAGAATTTTTCCGCGTACTGTGGAGTTTAAAGCCTAAACTGTGTTTATTGTTTTAGGGGTATGAGGAACAGGGTGTAAAGTTCACTCATCCCCCATAGAAAAGGGAGGATCCTCCAACCAGACGGTTGTTATATCTGGCGGGCAACTGCCCCCATATATTGATTTCGGATAGTCTTATCTATGTTATTCGCTCAGTAAACTCTAACTGCGAGATGTAGGAATTGTGTGACGTCATGTCTTTTTGTTTCGTAATTTTTGTATGTGGCGGTCTAACCGCTACATCACTCCCCTCCGGAGACCGGAGGTCGATAGTGGGCTGAGTCTTGGATCTTGCGATACTTCACAGTGCCAGCTGTGGTTCCAGTGAGTCGGAACCGGGTGCCGCTCAGTTCACAGTGGGTCGGAACTGTCTGCAGTGATTGCGGCGATGGTGATTGTGGTTCCAGTGAGTCGGAACCGGGTGCCGCACAGTTCACGGTGGGTCGGAACTGTTTGCGGTGATTGCGGCGATTGTGGTGATTGCGGTGATTGAGGTGATTGCGGTGATTGCGGTGATTCCCCAGTGAGTCGGGGTGATGTGGCTGAGGGTGATGACCAGGAATGCGCGTTCGCTGCATGCTGGTGGTCAGGATACCCGTTGAAGCCGTGGGTGCTGGCTGGCTGTGTGACTCGCCTCACGAAAGCTTGCGGGAGTGATGATTATGACGTCACGCTGAAGTTGTTGCACGAAGGCTGCGTTGACGTTCATACTCGGGGTCACCAATTTAGGGGTATGAGGAACAGGGTGTAAAGTTCACTCATCCCCCATAGAAAAGGGAGGATCCTCCAACCAGACGGTTGTTATATCTGGCGGGCAACTGCCCCCATATATTGATTTCGGATAGTCTTATCTATGTTATTCGCTCAGTAAACTCTAACTGCGAGATGTAGGAATTGTGTGACGTCATGTCTTTTTGTTTCGTAATTTTTGTATGTGGCGGTCTAACCGCTACATTGTTAAAGAAGGCCGAGATATCCTCGTCGTTTTAAAAAACTTTGGGAAAAACTAGTTCTGATAAAGTAGTATCTAGTTGAGTTAAAATTGGAATTGTGTGTTTGTCGAGTTCATGCATATTCTTCCACCATCTTGCATACTGTTGTAACCTATGATTACAAATAAAGACTATTAATTGATTGATTTATCTTTTATGGAAAAGCAGAAATAAACCTGGGTAGGGTAGTTATTAGGCTACTTCCAATCAAGCCTTTAAAACGTTATGTAGTATTATTATGACCTGCCACAGCGAACAATGATGACTTTTCGTCATCATTGTGAGAAACTGAAAGTTCAATGGACTGAATGAGGAGACGAGGACGCAAGAAGCAAAGAAAAACTTACGAAAAATAAATATAAATACTAAGTATAAAATAACCAACCCATTTAGGCTTCCACGGAAATATTTCCAGCTACCAATTCACCATTCGCACCCATAGCACACACCCTATACAAACACGACATAAAGCATCGAACACATCGGCGAGATTACCGCCGCAGCGCGCCAAATAATCGCCGATCATAAAAAAAAACCGCCTTAACGGTCTGCGAACTTTCCTATAGCATTCCAGTCACGTCGAACCGAACTGATTGACGGGAGACGTCTGCGCCTTCTAGAAACACCCCCCAACTCCCCCTGACACCCCCACCTTAAGGGTGGCCCCCCACAACTTGACCTGTGATCGGAGCTAGAAACATGTGAAAAATGTCATTAATGCACTCCCGTGGTGCCTTATTGAGTGCTTTATGTAGTAGAGGGGTTACCGATCGTCATGCGTGGCGTTTGGGTGCAAGCGGTAATCGCGTGTTTGATTACGGGGTGTGTTCATGGCTTTATTTTTAATTAGTTTTTGGTTCTTCTTGTAAGTTGTGGACGTGTGCTACAGTTTTTTGTAAAGCATCGTTGTCAGGCATTAGACTAATACTGTAGATATTGATATGCTGAAAACGCGGTCTGTAAATTATTTTTAGAGAATCGGGAAAATAAACTATTATTAATTAAATATAGGAGTATATATAAATTTACATGTTTAAAGAGGAGTAATGTTCTATGTAGGTACTATGTCATTTACGTGTAATAAAACTTTTGAATTTTGCATATCTCAGACTGATGAAAGCCATCGAAAATATACATTGGACAGAAGTGCAGGTGCAAAACCAAATGGTAACTTAAAATCTCGTTGGATAGGAGCGACCTCACAAAGTTGTGTATGTTCACAAGTTTGGATTGGTGCACTTTGCAATAAATAGCTGGAGGACAATCGTTTAGTGCTGTTGATTAAAAATCGTTATTTGCTACGTGATGCCAATCATAGAGTCAGGAACAACGGAAAAATATTCGATGTAGTTCGACTAGATGAGGATCAAGAATGCGTCAAGTGGGAGGTTTTGGGGACAGCTAAGTTTCTGTCTCAAAACACCTCGTCCAGAGATTGTTAATTTCTACTTTAGGACTATTATATTATTAAAGCTCCAAACTACTCTACTTCTAGTGGAGCACATAAATATTAGTAAAAGGTGCAGTTCTATAAAGTAGGACTGCTGTTTCATATACATATTTTATGATTTAACATGTATTTTTTTATTTATTTGGTTCTTATTATTTTTTACTTCTGTCCAAGCGATATTTTCCTGGTAAGTTCTTATTTTAAATTATCTCTACATAGAGTCACTTCATCTATTCGTCCTTCTGTCCCATAATAACCTCGGAAACAATTCGCAGCATCGCACATGATGTGGCCGGTATTGAGATTTACGGCCAGCGATTAGTGGGGTCAAGGTCAAACGCGCGATACGTTAACCTGCTCCATTTTGTGTCAACAACCCTGAGGGACGGAATAAGGGCTGAAATAATTTGAACTGAAAAGTTGATGTTTTTGACGTGATTGTGTAGTGTTCTGTAGTATTTTCTGAGTCACCGAAAAACAATATTTTGTGGCCAAGATTTTTTTTTTTAATCTGAATTTTCAAATGGATTTGTTAAATTAGGAACCAATTACATATGTATCAAAATTATTCAAACTAAGGAATGGTTCCCAATGAATAAACGTGTGAATTTAATTTGATTTTTATTTGGATGCTGGACTAATTGAAAATAAAGGTGCAGGTGATATTTGCAGGTGGAAAACTCTTTAATACTTATGTGAAAATTGATTTCAATATTGCACAACATGTTTACGTTGGCTATGTAAACTTCCTTGGATATTACACTGTTTGCCTCCGCCCGGATTAAACCAGCAACACATCTAACTAAGAACATAAAAACTCCAAGGTTGTACCATCAATACACACGCAATAATGCGAAACTCGCAAACAATAGACATTAATAAGACGGGCCGGGCAAACGGGTCCGGACATAACGGCCGGCCGCGTCCTGGGATGCGCTTATTAAAACATTTTCACCCGGGCAATATCTGACGATAGCGAGACGTGTACAATATGTGCCGAGCAAACTCTGGCCGCATGTGACGACCTGTGGGAATCGCTGAGAAAACTTCATTAACTCCGCCGGACGCCACCCGGTGGACCCCCTTCTCCGGGACCGGGAATCGGGAGTCCGGGAGTCCGGGACCACCCCACGGTGACGGACGCGACGAGCGGACTCCCCCGTCCGCTTATTACGTCGCGAACGTGCCGCAGAATCGAAGAAATGTGACGTAAATACGTGAAGCGTTTGAGAAAGAATCGGCCTGCTGATTGGCTGGGCTTTGTGTTCGGTTGACCGTTAATTTGATCTGTATCTGAGGGGCGCCCACTCATTTTTTTCTTGGGATTATTATTGATGCGATCGATTCGTTTTGATGGGATGCCGATACGTCGGTTATTTTCGGGTAGAGCTCGCTCGTAATATTATTGTCGCGTCTTTTTGTAATGTCGGCGACTTGTAATCAGATGATGATCCGCACGGTTTACTTATAAATTCAATGGTGTAGAACTAGAAATATTTTAGCATGAAATGAAAGAAAGATGGACTTGTTTCCGTCGAGCTGCCAACAACTTATCACATTTTATGCAATGTTAACACAACAGTTCAGTGCCAAGTACCCACGTCTCCATTAAAAGTCTCACTACTTTACAAAAATGCACTCAGGCGCATCATCCGGACACGTTCCGTTTCTCGGAAGACCACACGCGCGCGTCCCGTTGACGTACGAACGATATAATTGCCAAGTTGCGTTCCTTTCTACGCGAAGAGTGACAAAGTGTGAGCTTTGCCATAATTACGCATATTTTAAAAATGTGAGGTAAGTAGAAACGTAAGTGTCAATCACCGTGGATGATTGACGTTCAGTTAGTCCACTTCGCGGCTTCGTGTTGCTAAAAGGCTATTAGCAAGAGTCTTGTGGACAATTTGTTCAGAATTGTAATTCACTGAGGCACGTCATACTAATTAATCTTTAAGATACCAAGTAGTAATTACGGATGTTTAGTAAATGGGCGTAAATTGCTAGAAATCAGTAGCAAGGCTGCAGGCTGAAAGAGTTGAGTTATATTATTTTACGAGTATATCCGAGCAAGAGAGCCTTCCACCAAGACTGAATGTCAGTCTGAAACCTGTTACTTGGTTATCATCCTAAAACCTGTGACGATTGTAAGCAGATGTATCATTCTGAGATGTTATTGTAAGACATAACATCACGCCTTGTTTCCCCGAAGGGTTCGGCAGAGATGTACCTGTACCAGGTACACCTACATTTCGCCAGTTATGTTTAAGTTCCATGTAATGGAGGCGAGCCTATTGCCATCAACCAGGCACAAATCCAGACTCCGGGCTGTTACTGAGTGATTTCAGATAGGAAAACCTAATAACACTTTGCCCGACCCGGGAATCGAACCCAGGACCTCATATTCAGCAGTAGCGCTTGCGACCACTAGACCAACGAGAAAAGACTTAATAAAAAAAATAGTATCGCAAAAGTAAATACCAAGAAAAGCCTACGTACAAAACTAGTATTCAAAAAATTACAATTTCTCTTACAGTTGCCAAAAGAAAACATCAGAATGATGGCCGATGAGTGACGGACGGACAGATATAATTATAATATTTGAAGCCAAAGAAAATATATTTAGTCTGTCCTCTAATCAATCATTGATGTGTCATTTTTGATAAACGGCGTTTCAACGAGTCTCTGAGATATTTTATTTTTGGAGAGAATTGAATAATTTATGTGATTGTAGTTTTACACTAGCCAGTGATGGCGTCGACACTGAGATATTCGATCAGCAATAACGATGGAAAAGACAAAAAGTATGAGACTGATCATCATCATCATCCGCCGAAGCCGACCCCAAGATAGTTGGGAAAAAAGGCTAGGAAGATTGACTGATCATCATCATCATGTGCCTTAGCCTTTTCCCAACTATGTTGGGTCAGCTTCCAGTCTAACCGGATACAGCTGAATACCAGTATTTTACATCGAGCGACTGCCTATACAACCTAGTAACTAGGTACCCGATATCCTTTGGTAGGACTGGTTGTCAGACTTTTGGGCTTCTGACGACCCGTAACGACTGTCAAAGATCTACAAATGACAGCCGGGACCAACGGCTTAACGTGCTTTCCGAGGCACGGAGGGCTCTTGGTATGCTCGATGCCGAACTTGGTACAGCTCATTAATACACAAAGAGGAACTATTAAAGAAATAAGGTTATTGATAACCCTTTAAATACTTACCTAGGTAGGGGTTTGAACGTTACGTTTGATTCCTTGAACAAGAACTAAAAGAAACATTGATACACTTATTAAACTTATTCCAAACCGTATAAAAAACGTCGGTCCTTTAGTTAAATATTTTGCATCTCATTTAATATGACTTTTAAAAACATAAACCTTCTTTTAATATCTCAGAAAACATCGCTAAAAATAAAACACGGACTAAGAGCCGGGACAGATTAACCCTTCAACGTCAAATGTCTTTTTACACCGGGACAGATGGAGCCACCGTCTCACTGTCAATCACACGTCAACGGACGGATTTTTGTCCGTCGGACCGTCAGTCGGTCCGTCAGTCCGTCCATCCGTCGAAACGCGTAACTCGACTCTGAGAATCCGCTTAATCTTTATTGACGTTATGTCTTTCCTTTTACCGGGTATTTACGCGAATTTCTACTCTATGTTCGGTACAATAAGGGAGTGTACAAGTGCAGTTTGTTAAATTGTAAATATATTTCGAACAGTGTTCATTAGTAGCTCGTTTTGCTTTTAAGTAGACAACGTCTGTTATTTTTTTATTGATTGATTTTTTTTACTTCTGTGTTTATGGGTTACAGAATATCTTTGGTATAAGTGTGTGTATGTTTGTATGCACCGTCTGTTTTCTTTGTAATACGAACGAATTATAATAAATGAAAAATATTATTACCAAGTTAGTTACCAATATAAAGGAATTTGCTAAATAATTTGCTTATCATATCACTACTAGCTGCGCCCCGCACTTTCAGCCGCATAACTTTCGATCCCGTGGGAATATCAGGGTAAAAACTATTTTATGTCTTAACCCAGGTCATGGTCTAACCATGTGACAAATTTCATCCAAATCTATTAAGCCGTTTTAGCGTAAAAGCGTAACAAACAAACAAACAAACAGAAAAACTCACTATCGCATTTTTAATATTAGTTAGGATTTGTGAGCAGTTGACTGTTGTGGCTTGAGATGCAATGAGGTTCTTGAGGAATGAGGAATTCTTGAGGTTGGTCATAGCCTAGTACTACAGATCTTGTTCCAGGTAATCTACTATCACGAGAGTTGTGACAATCTAACAACACGATCTATTGTCTTTTGTCAATATCACAATAGTTAAACGGAGGCATCGCGAAACTACCGTGGACCCTGGCAACAAACCGGCAAGAGAAGGAACACGGGTGGGTTTTAGTCAGTAAGAGTCTGACATGCCCTTTCGTTCCGCCCAGAACGGGAGAAGTTATTTGATGATTTCCGACCAAAAAAAAAAAAAAGGCATCGCGAACCTAACTAAGTCATTGACCGTCGTTGTCGAGTCGATCATTGTATGAATGCTATAACAGAAAAGTAATATAGTTATAAAAGGAGCAGATGAAGATTAGAAAGGAAAAGTTAAATAGCTAAAATTATGAATAAATTCCAAAAATAATTTTATTCAACAGTTGAAATTGAAGCTTCAAATTATTATGTAAAAGCATTTATCGAGATGTCAATCCAGATAATAAGCAAAGGATCTGTCAGTCTGCATAATATCAAAGTGCTAACAAAATCTAGGACATCATTCTGATTCTAGACCAAACGTCTGGCTGCTTTAGACAAAATCTAGAAATGTATTCCTATTCCAGATCTATGACGTTTTAGACAAGTTCTTGACCAAGACGTTGTTCAATTCGTTTTATTTGACTTAAAACTGTTGATTGGTACGTTGCTTTGTAGTAACAGTTATGTCTACGTGATTACGCTTTAAGGCTCCCGCAGACAGGAGCCACGCGACAGTGCGACACGATTCTTGTAGATCAACTGCCATGAAGCTTTCATAGAAATTGGTATATATAAGTCGGGTCTCGCTGTCGCATTGCGCTTGTCGGTGCCTATACATGAAGGTGTGCCCTTTATGATTGTAGATTTTTTTTTGGCAAAAGAAATGATTGAGTAGATGCTGTTGTTGACATGCATATAACAATGTTAGATCCGTGACTGACATCACTAGTGACAGAAGCATCTATCTTTCCAGTAGGGCAGGATAGATTGAATAGATACATTAAACAGATAAATGTATGCAGAAATTTCTCGGACAAACAACTTACAACTAACAATGGCTTTCCAGCCCAGAACATTGCCTGTTCTAGGCGTACATGAAGACCACAAGCCTTAAACAATAAAGCCCAGACTCCATTTAAAACAACACAACCTGAACCATAACATTGACTAACCAACCTTTTTCCAACAAGCTCAACTATCCATTTCCAAAAACCGAAATCTCTAAACACGCACCTGACGGCCATTTCACTAGAAAACAAACACGCAAGCAGCAAAGCAAACAGACAAACACGCGGACACACACAGTGGTCGTGCGCGCGCAGCCTTACGTTTCAACGGCTCATTGTCGAACAAACACTGGTTCTTTTTTGCTTTGCTTTACTTGGTAGAGGGTTATGGATATGCCTTTATTAAACTTTTATTCATATTATATTTGATCAATCATTTTCAGTATGGATGCAATTTAATTTGCAAACAATCAATCTGCAATCTGCCTAGCCTTTTCCCAACAATGTTGGGGTCGGCTTCCAGTCTAACTGGATGCAGCTGAATACCAGTATTTTACAAGGAGCGACTGCCTATCTGACCTCCACTACTCAGTAACTGGGTAATACGATACCCCTTAGCAAGACTTGTTTTTAGACTTTCGGGGTTCTGACGACCATAATGACTGTAAAAAATTACGTAATTTAATTTTGTAAACAGTGGGAATACTAATAAAAATTGTTTACTTTGAATTGGGTAAGCCTTATTGGTCTTGGCTTAGCCTTGGGTACCTTCTGCTAATTAGACACATCAACGTCGAAGAACTGATCGCGAGTAGTCAGATTGTTAAACAAGACAGAGAAAGAACTACCTACTTCTTAAGAACGCAAAAACAACAGTATTCAACACATCAAATTCCTTCCTTAATTCCGTAGACCAATTTGGTGAGATAAATCTATAGTTGACTGTTTCGACTGTGGAACAGTCAACTATACTGCAACATTCTCACTGTTGTCACCTTTACTTTATGTCATAAAATATTAAGCCTTATTTATATCAACAGCCATATTTATAAAAAAAAAACACAAAAAATATCAATAATATTTCTAAAATAAACCCCGATCCACACTATTCCATCAGCGCTCCACTTTTTGCTTCTCGTCCACATCAAGCGCATTGATTGATTGATGTTTATTCAACGGGCATTAGTTGCCGTACCTGCTTTATTGATATTAAGACGTATCCCGTCGCAATTATAATATTATTCATCACTACGGCACCTGTGCGGGCACTCAGTCAATCATTCCGGATTGATAATCATTGTGCTTCGTTTCGGAATTTTTTCGTAATTAATTCCGATTGATGGACGCATTTTAGGGTTATGGCTGTTTGATTGACGAATGTTGTTATGTTGGTTCTAGTTATTTTATAGGTTACTTTTATTGATCGATGTCGGAAGTAGACCTTGAATTTTGATGAAGTTGAGAACACTTCAACGATAAAATGGAAGGCAAAAATTACAAAAATATTATTACGATAACAATAGAAGAGTTAAATGAGAAGAAATAAATTACTAAATGAAACGAAACTAATTTTAAACGATATGATAATTAAATAAAAGTACTAAATTATATTCTTTCCTGAATTTCCAAATATTACCTAAACGCCCAAAAATACCTACACTAAGCACATCTCAAACTGCAAACTCAGACAGATCCATTCAAACGATCTCAATCTAACCTCCAATAATTCCACCTGAAGCCCGATTCTGGCGTTAACGACTAAGCCGAGATAAAGGCCAAGACACACGGCAGACATAGGTGAGCCCAAGGCGCCCCGGGAGCAATAACGATGAACCGACTCTAAAGAACTGCAGTCATTTGCATATCGTGCCGGGTTTATGTTGCAGTATAAATGTTCTAAAACTACTATAAAGGGGGAAGAGTTTCGGAGTGAGTATGCAGTTTTTTGGAGCTGAATTTTGAGTTGGGTTTTCTAGTTTGGGACTGTCTCGTCAAGTCTTATAATTCTAAGCGACTACAGAAGTGCAATCGTGCTTTGAATTTTATTTTTGGAACAGAAGAAATGATATTAGTGGTCACGTTAAAAGTCCTGAATTTCGGGTCACGTTTTGTTCGAAAATGTTGACATGAAATTGACCGACATTTGCAAAATAATTTTTTTCCCTAAATTATGAATGTTGAGTAACCAAACATTAAACGTTAACAATAAACGTTTTGACTTTGACTTTGAACTTACTTCTAGAAAATAGAAATGTGTAATACTTCCTACTATTCCTACACAATACCGATATTGGCTGTAATTGCTTTTACCGATGAATTAGTTGTAGGTAAGTGTGTACGATGTGTACATACTTACAGCCAATTCATCGGCAAAACCGATTTGAGTACATTAAATATGATGGGTGTCGAAGCGTATCTGTCCGAATTGAAGTGTTTATGTAAATGTCAGTCTGTTTATATTGGCTATGGTCGAAAAGTTAAAAGAATTTAAACATAAATCTAAAATCGGATATTATGGATACTAATCCTTTTAATTTTAAAAACAACACTGAACGCTCGAACGGATAAAATAATGTTTAAAAAAATCGATTGAAATGACAGTAAGAAAAAATCTTCTCACGACATTGCCAATATTATCATATCTTGACACTAATCAACACACTGTACGTGACAAAACTGTCAAAGATACCCAAGGACCAAAAACCCACGCACATCCCACTTTACATCAATCATACAAAAAATAACATTTAAAACAAACAATTCCAAAATACCCTCCTGGCTGGTCCTTTGTACGTTATTTGACGTCCTTATCGACCGGTGGAGACGACGCAAAAAGAACTCATTGACGGGAACGTGAAACGACGAAACGACGTCGACGTCTGACGAGAAGAACGGAACTTCAAGACAACATGGAGCTGATTGGCGAGGGCGGGACACGAGTTGATGTACATTGTTTTTATTGGGGTGTCTTTTAATTTAGTTGTTGGTTACTTGGAAGGTAACGTGTGTGTTTGAGCTGTAGTTGGAATGCTATTTGGCCAGAAAATACGATGGACCAATTGTATTCGATTCGTTTGGTTTATGCGTAGCTTCTGACGTTTCATAAGTGCCCATGTAGGTTTATGTGAAATAAAATATTTTGAATTTGAATTTGAATTTGAATGAATTTGAATTTATGAAGTATGGAGAAAAGGGAAATATTAATATGGTTAGTGCTTCAACACAAAAGGAAAGACTCTCAAATCTAAATATAGTTAGCCATAAAAGTCCAAATCAAAAGGCCATTGACAGACAAGATAAAATTGATATTCTTTAACGCTCTCAATCATTTTATTAAATAAACTCAACGCCTCACCAAATCTTCAAACGAAAGCGTAACATTAATAATAGAATTTCTACAAAAAAACTATTGCAACACCGGTAATAACAGAAAAAAAAACCAATCAGTTGGCAACTCAAAAAATGACCAGCTTCCTGTTTTGAATTTGGAACGACAGTAATTGATTGAGTGACGCAATCAATTAAATTGCTTTATCGCTTGATTGATGCGCAGGCGACGGGTTGACTCGCTGACTGATTTCTGTTTTTATATTAAGTGCTGTACCTATGAAAAAACATTGTGTTATAATTTTATATTATGTCTAATGCTTGGCTGTATTGTTTAAAAGAGACTCAGTATTGATATTTATAGCACTAAAGTCTGCATATTATTTTATTTAGAATTGTAATAATAAAATTATTGATAATAAATTCTCCTGAGAGTTCTCGTGTTTAGTGTTGCAATGTTAAATACTTCACATCTTTTTTTTTTAATAAGAACCTGAAAGCTTGATGGAATTAAACAAGGCTCTAGAAGATATAAAATTCGACATACTGGGCATAAGTGAAATGAGAAGACTAGGTGAAAAAATTGAAGAATATACAGAATATATCCTGTATCAAAAAGGTGAAACAGCCGGCCAGAGAGGAGTAGGATTTTTGATTAAAAAGTACCTAAAACGACACATACAAGAATTTATTGGAATTTCAGATAGATTAGCAGTACTTAACATTAAACTGCCGGGTTATAAGAAACTATGGTCAATTATACAAGTGTATGCTCCAACTGAGCAAGCTGAATTGTCGGTGTTAGAATCGTTCTATGAAGAGATGTCATTAGCAATTAAAAACAACTCAGATAAATTTATTATCCTAATGGGAGATTTTAATGCACAAGTCGGGACTAGAAAAAACAACGAAGAATATGTTCTTGGAAAATTTGGTTACGGTAAGAGAAGTTGCAACGGCCAAAAACTTGTTGAATTTCTTATGGAACATAAACTAACTCTACTAAATTCAATTTTTAAGAAAAACAACAACAACAAATGGACCTGGATTTCCCCCGATGGGTCATACAAAAATGAAATCGACTATATAATAAGCAATCACCCTAGAGCATTCACAGACACTGCCGTTATAAGCAAGCTGAACTTCAACACAAACCACCGCATGATACGCAGCGCCTTAAGAAAGTGCCCCATTAAAAGTTCCCGAAACTACATAAACACCAACCAATTTGACCAACGAAGAGATCTACAAAACACAGATAACACAAAGTTAGAACAAACACAGAATTTCCCAATAAACGATTCAACTGTGACACAGAAATATAATATTCTAGAGAAACAAATACAAAACCATTTGGTCGCAAACAGGAAAGAAAAATGCAACAAATACCAACTCAGCGACCAAACTTTGCAACTGGTAAATGAAAGGAAAGAACTGATAAAGAACCAAATTAAAAAAGAAAACATAAAATTGATAACCGACACAAGTAAAAAACTTAAAGCAAGCATCAGAAAGGACCGTAAAATCAAAAGACTACAAACCCTAGAATACCATATACAAAGAACCGGTGGTGTCAAAAAAGCACTAAAAGAACTACGGGAGGCCGGTAAAGAATGGATACCAAAACTTAAAAGGAGGTCTAAGATCACTACACAAAGGAAGAACATCAAAGAACTGGCAACAGACTTCTACCGTCATCTATACGCAAAACAAACACCGAACAGAATAAGGAAAAAACATACCGAATCAGTATTCGAAGCCACTCTAGAACCCGTACCTTCAATTTTACCAGGAGAGGTAGAGAAAGCAATCAAGAGTCAAAAGGCTGGAAAATCTCCAGGACCAGACAAAATAACAAATGAGCTGCTGCAAGGATCGATGGAAGAACTGGTACCCATTCTAACTCAAATATTTAATGAGATTCTGAGGAGCGGTGATATTCCTGAAAGATGGGCAAAATCTCACATCATCTTAATACACAAAAAAGGCGACAAAGAGGATATTGAAAATTACAGACCTATAAGCCTGATGTCAAACGTGTACAAGATATTTGCAAAGGTCGTTTTGGATAGAATAAGCCCAATGTTAGATGAACAACAGCCGGTCGAACAGGCAGGTTTTAGAAAAGGGTTTTCGACTATTGACCACATCCATACAGTCAAGCAGGTCATCGAAAAATATAAAGAATATAATAAAATTATATACATTGCCTTCATAGATTACGCAAAGGCGTTCGATAGCTTAAATCACGAATACATAAATGGGAAACTCTAAAGCAACAAGGAATACCAGCAGCATACATCAGCATCATTCAAACCATTTATGCCAACAGTAAAGCTAGAATTCAATTGGAATCTCTGGGAAACGAATTCCGCATAGAAAGAGGTGTGAGACAAGGTGACCCATTATCTCCAAAATTGTTCTCTGCCGTTTTAGAAAACATCTTTCGGAACTTGAACTGGGAAAAGTTTGGTCTTAACATAAATGGGCTGAAAATGAACCACCTCAGATTTGCCGACGACTTAGTGTTATTCGAGGAAACCCCAGAAAACTTGCAAATCATGATACAAAGTCTGAGCGAAGAAAGTGAGAAAATTGGCCTGAAAATGAATTACACTAAAACCAAACTAATGACTAACTCTATAAAAGTAGATATAAACATTAAGGAGGAAGCTTTGGCATATATAGAAGACTACATATACCTTGGTCAAGTCATCTCTACCAAAGACCAAATTAGCCAGGAAATAAATATGAGAATTGCAATTGGTTGGAAAAAATACTGGTCCCTCAAGGAAATAATGAAGTCTAAAGACTTAGGCATGACTTTGAAAAGAAAGACTTTCAACTCATGTATACTCCCATGTTTAACATAATATATGGGTGTGAGACATGGGCACTCACCAAATCGCTAAGAGGAAAGCTTGCCAAGTGTCAAAGGGCAATGGAGAGAAGCATGGTAGGCTCAAAGAGACAAGATAGAATAAGGAACACAGATCTCCGGTTCAAAACAAAATTGACAGGCATTCTAACAAGAATAGACCAACAGAAGTGGAGGTGGACAGGCCATATGATGCGAGACACTAAAGGAAAGTGGAGCAAGGCAGTAACAGAATGGTATCCAAGGGATGGAAAAAGAAATCAGGGAAGACAGCTTTCCCGATGGGAGGATGAAATTAAGAAGACAGCAGGTCCAAACTGGAGGAGGATACCTAGCGACAGACAACAATGGAAATTGTTAGAGAAGGCCTATGCCATGAGGCACACCGAAATTCGAGACATTTTGTGATTATTTATGTAAACTTTATTGTAAACTATGCTGTCTAGTTTCGGAATAAAAGGCTTTATTATTATTATTATTATTAATAAATTCTAGTTATTTTTCCTTTCTTATTTCTTTGGGTCAAAATGTTAAAAGTCTACGTTAAAGAATAGCTCCATTCTTCTATGTCAGTCCTGCCATGTCCTACAAATTAAGAAGCGTGAAAATACGACAAAAATGCGCTATAGTCGCCGCCAAACGGAATACTCTATCATTCGGCTCTCGATAAAGATCGGCTTTGTTCGTAACGTGCATTTTATAATTTGCACTGAAGCGTGTGCGCAGGTTGCGCAGGGTTGCCATTTTAATAAATTAAAGTTTAATTATTTGCAAATATTTAAAACATTCCTATTTCCTTAGCATAATAGGATAGACTTTGGAAATATTGTTTTAAAAAACATTTTTTTTATACGCACAAAACTTTAAAACACTGTTTCGTATCGAACGGAATGAATCAATTGGAAATATTAAGAGGTACTGCTGAAGTCACCATCTACAAATTACCATTTGAATCATCGAAGTAATTGGGTAAAGTATCATTCTGCCAGTTTTCTCTTGTAATAAGAATTGAAGTTTACTTAGAAGTAAGTTATTGTTAACAAATATCTATATTAGCCCTCCTCCAAATTTTTATGTTGTTATGCCCGACAGGGCCCACAATGCTCCAAAACGAATGTATGTCTTTATGTACCTAACACCTAAGTTCACATTGTGGAATGCAATAAACGTATTGAGTATTAAGTAATAGAGTTCCTTCATTTTATAGTGACGCAAAATTATCGAGGCCATAGTTTTTGCGCTGGCTAATAAACTAATAATAATAATAAAAGCCGTTTATTCCCAAAAACTACAAAAATACACTTATACAAAATTCCGTAATATTTCATGCATTAAGAAAAAAATGCAAATAAAAAAAATTATTACTTTTCTTTACGAATAATGAATTGTCAGTATTGTTATGAGTTACAGTCATCTTGAAGATATTCCTAATATAATAACTACAATATCTACCCGACAGGACCTACTTGCTACGAGCCCTAGCCATCCGAGCGGCCATCAATCAGCTGACTGCTCGGGGCAGGATTCATTCCGAGTTGTTGCAGATCTTGGAGATAACACAGCCGTGTATGATGCGATTTAAAGCGAGATGAGATCGTACTCGCACGAGGTCAAGTGACGATAGATAACAGGGGTGAAGGTTTGAGAATTGTTTCTTATTTAAATTCGATTTTGTGTGTGTGATAGGGAAATTTTTAGGGTCAAACGGAAGGGTTTTCCAAACGGAACACTATTAGGTACTAAGCCTCCGCTGTCCGTCCGTCTGTCTGTCTGTTAGTGGGCTGTATCTCATTCAAAACCGAACCAATAGGTAGACAGTTGTTTCCAACTTCTCTTCCAGCTTTCACACAGTATTCAATTGAATCTATGAATCACAACGTTAGTTACAAGAGCTAGACTAAGCAACTATGGCAGATCGTCGGCAGGTGTTGGTCATTCGATTGACGTTTATCTCGTCAGTGCACCGGCTTTAGGTCCTCATTCGATAACGTGTCGGTAACCTGACGAACCCATTTGTATGCGAAAATTGAAATCTGTTCGTATGTGTAGAGGGTTTATTGTTACAATGACTTATACCTGCGGAACATTTATTGCGGTTTGACAGATTTTGTACTAACAAATTGTTCTTCAGATAAAACTTATCTGACTAAGGTAAATATGAAGAAACTAAAATCACTTACTGGATAAGCGGACACCTTATTTGTACCTATGTTAGTTGGGTTTCTTAAAGTCTTAGTGCTTACCTGAAACAAAGAAATAAAATAATTAGAATTATTATTTAAAATAATAACCAAGCAAAGTATCAGAGAGGACCCGCATTCTAATCCTCAATCTACGAAAAATACAATCGATTTCCCTACATTTTTGACAAGTCTTTGACATTAATTGTCGCAAAAATGACATTACAATTTGAATTCGAATATTTTTTAAATCAAAATTAGCTTTCTGGTTAACAAAATAATTATTTATGTATTCGCATAGTCGTTCTTTTTTCTTTCGAAAGTGTGCACTCTTTTTGTTCGATTTCATATAGGTATCGTCGACATTTAACATTAGATGACCTAAAATACAATAGACGATGTATATTTAGTAACTTAATCCGCTTAAGTCACGCCTGAGTCAATTAACTGTTAGATGACCTAAAATAAACAAATCATCATGGATACTAGAATTAGAATATCTATTCTTAAAACAACAGCTACAAGTATAGCATAAACACAAAACTGCAATAATAATTGCGAACGCTCGCAATGCGCATGCGTCGACGCCCTTAATCAGAATCCAGCGTGCGCGCACATCGCGTCAGATTACACTGTAGATCCGTGACGTTTGAAGGAGAGGTTATGGTGCTAGAAGAATAGCGGTTTGTGAAGGCAAACAGATAAAGAACGCAAAATGTTTATAGTAATTTTATTTGATTCAAATATCTATGAGTTGTGAGTATCCTAACAGAAGTACTGGTTAACTTACTATACAAGTGAAGGAAAATTGTTAGGATAATGATATGAATGAGTGCCCAGAAAATGCCTGTACACTCTTCAGTGAAACTTTTAATAACTTTGACAATCTCATTCAAAATAAGTCTTCTGTTCAAGAAGATAATCTTTTACACTGTTAACCCGCTACCGCGCCGCCTATCACTACACTCTACTCCTTGTAGGTGCAACGCCCCACCTGCGCAACAAATCAGGAAGTGTTCCCCTGTCACAACAGTTACGGACAGACCCATCACTTTATATAACTAACGCGTTTGAAGCTGTTTGTTGCAGTTGATAGAATATGAGGTGGCAGGGTGGGCTGAGATGGAGAATGGATTCTGCCAGGTGAACATAAAGATAATAACACCACATCTAAAACCGAATTTAGCTTTTACTAACAGACTAAATAAGAAAGAGACAAGAAATTGTATGATTGTTGCAGATGACAAAATATGAAGTAGAGTGGGTTGAGATAGAGAAATGTCTAGTGTAGTCTGTATGTCTAGTGAAGATGAGCTACATCTAAAAATGTAGCCAGCTATGGTAAATTTAGCTGTAGGTTGTTAGTTTTTCCTAATCTACAGCCTACAGCTAAATTTAGCTAAATAGGAAGGAGTGCGTTAGTCGCAGATAATAGAATATGAGGTGACAGGGTGGCCCGTGGGGATGATAGGATCTTTAACTGGTAGAACCAGTTAAAGATAAGACGAATGACTATAAAAGCAAATCGTTTTTATGCAGTCATTATGAGAATAGAGTTGAAATTCACCTACTAATACGAGGTGAATTTATAGACTTCTAGACCAAACATGAAGCTATCTATTACCAAGCCAAATGAGAATGATTTGGAAGGTGTGCAATCTATCAAACTTGTTGAACAAGACAACATGATGATGTCACGCTTACTGCTAATAAAAGTTAAGAATTTTTTGCGATGCCTGAACTAGTTTTATGCAGAGATTCAACACATTCCTAGAGACTCAGAAACATTCAATTCTGTCAATAAAACAAACAATTATAAAAACAGCTGCCATAACCTTTTCTACATCAAAACTCATAACGATAACAACAACCTGACATTCAACAGCATCACATTTATTTATATTTCAACCTGAACTGACAAAATCAGTAAATAATGTTTTAAAATAAAATCTATTTCGTTTCTGACTGCACATCGCGAGCGTTCGATCAACCGTCAGTTTAGTTCAAACGACGACTGACAGTTGATGTGATGCGAATTCGCTTTGTTTTCCATTTTCAAATGTAGTTTATTTTTCAATGTTTTCCAGTGCTCATGGGTTCTGGCTGGCAACAAGTTTAGGGATATGTTTCTTTTGTAATAAAAAAAGAAATGTTGTGATATTCTTTATTGCTATTGATTGAGCTTAGGTTGCCTTTATCAAGGACATACGAACCCACTTTTAAAGTTTTCCGATTCACAACTTAGGTTTTTTATGTAAATTAAAAAATAGTGGTCCTTTTGTCACATGAATTATGTATTTTTTTATCTTGCTTTGCAATACTTTTGCAATAAATTGGTGAGACATCAAACATTTATCCTTTTTATTACATACCTAATCAAAACAGTCCAAAGTCCTTTTAAACGATTGAAAAAAAATGCACTCAAACAATACTCAGAACTCAACCAATCAATTGATTCTACATCCATCAAAATAACGTTGACAACAAGTAACATAACTACGAACAGTCGCCTGGCAATGACCCGCCGATTGATTCATTCAATCAAGCTGGTTGATTGACATGTGACGTGTGACAATGCCGTGCTCATTGATCAATCAGTTGTTGCTAAATAGTACAGTAGCTAGCGGAGGGTTAATTTTATGTTATGTGGTTTCTGTTTTATAATGAATTTTAAATTCAATTAATTAAAAAATAAGGTTAATGGATGGTGCAATTTATAGTGACAGATGGTTAATTGAGTTGATATTAGTCAAATTCATCTTAGGATTATTATAATAATTTGAGGTGCTTTTAGGATTAACAGTTCTCTACGAGAGTGGTGCAGATTAGCCAAAAATCTTTCGATAAAAAATAAATTACACATAAATATTACTACCTTAATACATTATAAATGTATATTCACATATTCTTAATTTGCAAAGAAATCCACAACATGACAATACACACAATACCCCAGTACAATATGATTAAACTTTAAAAGAACCTAAACTACAAAATTAACGACCACAAGTCTCCTAAAATCCCTTCTTTCAGTCTAAAAATTATGGAACACACTAGACATTTTATTACAGCCACACAGCAAACAGAACTTTCGCGGTCGGCGAGAATCGAACCCGTACCCACCTACAACCACTTGTTTACAACTTGACCGTAGCGATATATTCAGAATCAAATTGTCGACCGATCATCGTGTCTGACTCCTACGCTAACAAACTTAACCGTACACACCATCAACCAAAAATGGTCTTTATTACTTTAGACCTAAGGTTTGTAGAAAATGCAGGTGAAATGTTGTAATCTCCTTGAGTAATTTGCGTCCTTTTAGTGCCTTATGTATTCCTAGTACCTTCATGTCGATCTTAAGATAAATTTTGATAAAATATTACGTGTTTATTTCATTACCACCTATTCATTACATGCTTGATAACTATAAAATGTTTTAATGTGATATCGTGTAGACTGATGCAGCTTTACCCTCTTGGGAGATGACGTCGAGATCAGATTTTGATACCACCATGCAGCATCCAGTACCTTTGTGAGGTGCTTAGTAGACACTACTGCTACCTACCTACTTAATATCTGGTCTTTCTGTACACAGTTTCGTAGCTCAAATATAAAGCCAGGGTATATTTTGATAATTATATCTGCCTCGCCTTTTCCCAACCTTGTTGGGGTCAGCTTCCAGTCTAACCGGATGCAGCTGAATACCAGTATTTTACATGGATCGACTGCCTATCTGACCTCCACAACCCAGTTACTGGGTAATACGATAACCCTTGGTAAGACTGGTTGTCAGGTTTTCTTGCTTCTGACGTAACCCGTAACGACTATCAAAGATATACGAATGACAGCCGGGACCAACGGCTTAACGTGCTTTCCGAGGCACTTGGTATGTAAAGATGGTCACCCATCTACAGAGCAACCGCTGCAAGCGTAGCTTAACCTGATCGATATACCCGTGCGGCTGTTATTACTTAGCCACAATCCCCTCAAACCGAAACACCAAAATTAAGATGCTCTGCGGTAGAACTAACAATGGTGGAAGCGCCTTGCTGAAAGAAATCTTTCAGGATACCATAAAAAAGTCACCGATTCTGCAGACCGTATTTCGGCAATGGCGGCCAATCTCAACGGAGACTAACCTAACAACTATAACAATACCCAGAAATCCACCTAACTACTGTCCATATATTAACTTACCATAATAATCAGCATTACAATTACATCAAAACAGAAAATATGAGCAAAAATTATACGTTTACGTTAGTGACGGGTCAGACGAGACCGGACTGATTGCCTGTCTGTCTGTCTGTCTGCCCGTCCGACGGACGTATTAACGTTGCGTGCAAGCGTTGATTTTGTTTTTGTTTGATATTAATAATAAATAAGGATCGTGTGTTTGCGCAGTTCTTATGTATACTACTGTTTGAGCTACTGACGTGTCTTAAAAGGTAGTATGAGATAATATCAAGCAAGAGAATGGACAGTAGCATTCTTCTGTCTGTTAATAACAACAAAATGTTATCACCATTCCATCAGACAAGCGTGGTGATTACTGCAATATCACATGACGAATAATTGCGCAGCACATCTTCTGCTTTGGACATTGACTGGCTACTAATGACGTTTTGGTGATGACATTGATGACTAAATAAATTAAGTGAATAAAAGTGACATTGAATGATCTTACTAGATTGACATAATCGCGTATGACAGACATGTTATTGTTTTAAATTTCAATGTCAATATGCTTGTGAATGTCACGATAATGACATGACTTAAAGTAATCAAATTAGGCGCTACGGTAATAAAAACCAATTCAAAATAATCGTACCAAAAGACCAGTGCGCAGAATGCAGAAACTTTCACAAAAAAAAAAATTAAAACTTGTCACTGACAAAGACATAAAGAATTGGCCACTATTTATTACCGCCTTAACAATAACATACTAACCATATTATATTTAATTTTAATCCTGTGCTGCACATTGCCCTCAGCAGCGATTAATTATAATAACACCGTCGCACCGGATGTGCCCAGTGCCATCCATCAAGCGTCAAGCTCGCATCACTAATTACAAACACCTCACAAACCGTATTAAAACGATCCAACGTATATTTTAATTTATAATAATAACATGTGCAATATTCTTTACAATAACTCGGGTTTTAAACGCGGAATGAACTCAACGGAAACGCGAGCGTAAACGTTTGTCATAGAGCTATATATCGCACAGACGCGCCACGTCGCTTGCCGCGCTCTGCCGTGAGGCGCCCATCTCGCCGCGCGCATTAAGTCTGCAGTCACTCTCAATCACTCAAGCTGTCCGGCCGTCACTCATAAGCAAGACGAACGGGGGAATGTCGGTGGCCTCCTTTGAACCCCCTTCTCCCTGTAGGTGAAAAGGGGGGATGGTCAGCTCTTGAAGACAATTTACTGTACAAGTCGAGTTCGCCGTCCGGGATTCGTGCGCTGATGAAATTTATTTGGAGCAACTTGTGTTGCAGTTTCCTTCTGTTATGGGATTTCCATAGCGACCGTTGGAACTTATATTTTTATGGACTTTTGTGCGGGGAAATGGGAATGTATGTTTCCCAGTTCTGTTATGTATGAACACAGTTTGTGATTTTATAAAACTGTGTGTAACTTTTGTTTGTATTCGGAAGAAAGTACGGCTAATAGAATTTTTTATCGTTCTGTTTTCTCGAACTTTTCATATACTAACAATCGACATGAATTCTATTTATGAGTTGTCTGCGACATGATGATTGATCACGATCAGACTGTAATTTTCTATTCTAGAAGTACTATACCATTTTATTATTTTCAGATGCATCTCCAATAGGTACCGTATCTCCACATAGTTATCCTACAGCCTCTCACTATTGATCCTCCATCCAAATTAACACAACACACGACTAAACTACAAAACATTAGCTCAGAAAAAACTCAACAAAGCGAGGCCAGTCTCAAACGGTGAGTTAACATCATTATCGGCGTTGGACGCGGGTGGGGGCGAGTCGGGGCGAAGTAGGGGGCGAGTGGGGGTGGAGGGGCGACACACGTCGCTCAGATGTCGCGCGCAGACGGACGTCTTTGTCGACCGAAGCTTTATTTACTCTTCGCGCGGACTCGCGACGACTAGAAGTGACAGCGTTTGAAAAACATTTTTTTTCATTTGACCTCTTGCTAATTAGGACGATTTTGAGAAATGAATGGATAGAGTGTTTTGGTCAGGGTTTTGATGGATTCTAGTAAAAGTGAGGTTTTAAGTAGTTACGGCGTGATTCATGTTTGGACAAATAAAGTTTTGATTTGATTTTTAATACGTATAAGAAAGCTAGACAGATATTCAAATCTGAAATATAGAGCGAACGCACTGGAAATACTGTAGTCTGAATGTTACACACAATCATCTAGTTTTTTGACCGAGCGAGCGCAGCGAGCGAACCGTCTCTGCTTCAAGTCTGGCAAAATTTGCTTTCGTGTGTTAGTTTGTTGGTACTCTTCTACAGGTATCTGGATGAAACTTTGTATGTACGTTTTACAACTTTATAGTAATTTTTTTGTCGTCGGGAATTTTAATTAGAGGGGTACTTCTTCAAAAAGGGGTAAAAAGGGGACTACTGGATATCTCCGCCTTATGAGATCCAACTTCGATGGTTCTTTTTTATTTGAAAGGTACTTACTAACTTAGTAACTTTTAAGTCAGTCTCATAAAAATTTGTCGAAGTTCTGATGAGGATCTTCGGCGTGATGAGCAGAATAGCTAAAATGCAGTAAATTGCTCACTTTCAGATTTCTACCAGTGGAATCGGGCCTTTAATTACTAGGTAGAGATTGATGGAGTACCTGGGACCACCTTCTCATCTCAAAACTAGAGAGTTCTGAAAATAATTTTCTGCCAAACTAGCGAGGTCTACTGTTTCCAGAGCTACTAGTTGTTGTCATCCAACAGATAATTTACAAGTATTTTGTAACACAGGTAGAGCTTTTTCTTTCCATTCCCTGACATTGCAAATCACAAATTGCGAACACCTAGTGTGCACATGAGGGTCACCTCTATCCTCTATTTTTCGATATTAAAAGAGGGTTTTGTGCTGCAATACGAAATTAATAAAGAATGATTTAACTACACCATAACAACGCCACTAACAAACCAATATGGCATAACATAATTTCGCAAAACAAACACATGTCGCTTCTACAAACTACATCTGTGTTCACCGTGTTGATTCAATCAAACTTGACAGCACAAAGTCGATGTGGGTTGGACAGTCTACTGATGATCGATTTTTCCACCCCCTCCACCCCCTCGTGTAAATAGCGTTATGAATAACTGGCTAATGCAGGCTCACAAACAGAGTAGCCTTCACAAATACTGGTTACGTTTTTGTTGGTGCTAGGCACTTGTTTGGGTAAATAGAGCTTTCTTGATTTGGTGTTCTTCAGTGGGTTGTTAAGATATTTCGTGGATTGTAAGCAAATGTAATGTTGGACTTTGATGTATGTCTGATACTGTACAAAATTTGACAATGGTTAATCAACGAAATGTGAAAACTGACAAGTAAAACTACGATATTCATTCAGTCAAAATTCAAAGAGAAAAGTTTAAAATAGGTGCTGTCAAAAACACATTTCACTACACTACGAGACATACGTATGCTCACCGTGACCATTACATTGTCTTGAATCTGACTGTAGGATTCGTAGTATTTATAATATTATGTAGAAATCGTAATTTTAAAAGAAAAATCCACCTTTCATAATCAAATAAATTCCTCTCATATCAGACCAGCTATACCTCCGGAGCCTGCATGACTGCACTCAATCACACCCAAGACGCACCTCCTCAACCCTCTCCTACTTAATTGACGTTCCACTCCATCAAAACAACCTTAAACATTTCAACAAACACAAACCCAACTACAGAACAAACGAAATCCAACCTTAAAACAACAACATTAAAATACAACACGGCTGTAACAAAAAAATTGCAGAAAATTTGCATTGTGCTGCAAATAATTCTGCTGTGAAAATAAGCAATTATGACCTGTATTTCAAGGGGGTAGGGGTTTTAGAAGATGCAATATTTATAGTTGAAGCTGAGATGTGCAGCTGTCATCAGGAAATCATACGTCACAGTTGAAGTGTCAAAGAAAGGACGCTGTTGGTAGTTGAATGTGGGAATGAAAAAGGTATCAGGTAAGGTCAAAATAGCAATGTACCTTTGTGATTATTTACAAAACGTGTTTCTGTAATAAGATACTATCGTGTATTAATCTTTTAAATCTCTAAATTATGTGACACGAGAGGACTGGAAATTAATATAGATTTTTATAATTTATTACAGAATTGTCATTTGTTTTGGCGTGCATTATTATTTATTGCCGAACTGCAGTTTTTAATGGAATCGATGAACTCAGTTTTTTTTGCTATATCTGTAGGATTATTTCTAAAGTTATATTGCTTTATGTCTGTAGCGGTATCGAGGGGTTATAAATTCAAATCCTACCAGTAATCAACTACTTTGATGAACTTATATTGGAAACAGTTTTAGCTTAGTGATACAAAAAATCGTTTTATTACTATCTGTACATTAGTTTGACTCCGATTAGTAATCTGGTTCCAAAAACAAGCCGTTAACCACAACATCTTTAACATTAACGACCACCATTAAAATGCTTAAAAGTTTTCAACAAACTTCTAAAATACGCGCGAAAGTCTACAGACACCACCCAAATCCGATGCACTGTCGACTGTGCGACAAACTGAATGTCGCACGACGAAAATAGTCAACGATGTTTGACAAATAGCTAACAGATGTCGCTTCACAAGTGGGAGGTCTACGCCACTTTTTTTTCCGTTCGCGCCTCGGAACACTTGGCGAGCAATATTCGGCGATTGTTTCCAAACTTCAAACAGAAGTTCCCTTATTGTGAATGGTCGCGGAAAACTCTTAATAAGATAGCGTTGTGCTCGGTTTAGATATTTCTTTTTGGTTTGGAATTGGCGGAGTTTGTAGCAGTGGGTGCTGTGTATTCTTTGTTTGGTCTAGGATTTAGTATTAGAAATGCTTCATCAGCAAATCCTTGTTGGTATTTTGTGTCAAATTATTCAACTACATGTACGTAATTGATTCGTCTCTGTATGTATAGTGTATACTAATGGGAGACAAAGAAGCATTTTTACATTGAAACGTTAAAGAAATGACATCCAGGCAACTCTGACAGATTCAGGTGCCGTTACCTCAAACAACTCAGCAACCAAACATTATTCAAAATATCCAAAATTACACGAATCGTCCGCAAACAACATAAATCGCTTTAATACGAAACCGCGCGGAATCAATCTATCAATCAATAAATCGCGCTAAAGATTGAGATATTCCACTCGGGGGGCGAGACTGGGCTAGTGGGGGTGAAAGGGGGTGTTGGGGGCGACAGGGAGGGGGTCTGTTTACCGCGCCCGTGACGGATATATCCCTCGTAGACACCCGTCAATCATCCACGATATGATGAGAATTAATATTTCACGAAGATATTACGACGACCGATGAGTCTTGATATTTAAATGCGGGTAATATGGGATGCGGTGGCTGTTGTTTTATGAGGAAGGATGATTTGACGATTATGAATGTCGAAGTTAATGTTGAAACGTAAAATTAACACTCTCAGAAAAAGTTATCAATATGCAGCATTCAAAATAAACTCTGGAATAAACGTTGATTTTTATGATCAAAAAATCATAACATAAAAAATTATGAAAATCTTTCAACTTGGGTACATGATCAGTCAATTAAAATAATATTAACATCATAAAATAATACCATTTTGTTTATCAAATCTAGCAATACTTCATATCCAACCAACTTGCAACTCCACATTTCGCACATTCGATCAGAAGCATTTCTTAACTACATATTTCAGGAAAAGTAAAACAAAATTACATCAGAAAGTTGTACTAGAAGTAGAAATGTGTAAACAGCTAGGAAATCAATCAAGTCGGACTTGGGGTGCAGGTTGGGGGTGAAAGGGGGCGTCGCGGGGTATTGCGGGGTGTCGTGAGACCCCTTGACCCGTGCAGTAGACGGGTGACGTCTGACTGATGGCTTTCACGGGACATTGTTGCAACTGCTTAGTATGGAGTGAAATATTGTGTTGGTGATCACTGCAGCTTCCTAAATGTCTCGGCAGTGGCATAACGGGATTTAAGATGAAACAGAGCTTTACACCATTTAATTTGTAATATTTAAAAAACGTTGTTAATAACTGTTGGTTTGAACTAACTTAAAGATAGGTAGCTGCAGATTACGTGTAAAGGCCGATCGTGCTCATGCGCAGGTGTGGACCCGCCTTAAGTCACGAGACAAAGGTTACAAAAATGACAAATTTTAATTAAGTATCTGTCACTGATTTCTCCAGTAGGTTATCAATCCTTGATCCTTTCAAAAACTGACGGATCCTTCCTCCTTTCACAAAAAATAATAAACCTTAATATTAACATTATTATTTTTGCACAAACACATCACGCTCTCCTTGCATAACCTCGAAACTCATAAATGGATAATGACATTAATATATCAAAATTATTTGGGCCAGTAAATCGAGCGGTACCAAGACATTTATTGCCATATTTAAAAATAAATCGTATCAATCAGTTATTATGTTAACTGCCTTGAGTTTGTAATAAAACTTTCCTTCGTGCTGACGTGTTGATTTAAAGGAAAATAGGCGCCAAAGAATATTTATTTTTCAGAAGCGTCATTGACATAATATAAAAAAATGTATTTTTAAATGCACTTTACGTCATAGAATAATGAGTAGATTGACTGGCAAAATATAGGTTAGTGAAGGCTATTGCAAGGCCAGCTATTTTCACCTTATTTTAGTACCGATAAACTACATGAAATTAGCATATCAGTGAAATTAAAGCGTTTCTGGTTGTAGTTATAAATCAGAGGTAATCACTTCATCGCTCGCCGTGTACTTGCCTAATAACAGTTTACTAAAGGCCACATGCAGAACTAACAAAGACGTGTCTTGGTATATTCCATAGAATAACTCCACCAAGCAGTAGTTCTTCACATTGTTTTTTTTTTCTTATAATACTTATAAAAGATTTGAAAAAGACAGTGGAGATGGATCGGTTTAGAACTGTTTTGTGTGTACATAAAAAGATGTGCATGATATTATTTTAATGAAGACAAATATATTTTCTTGCATGAGTCTAACGTACATTGTATGAGTCACTTTACGCCTATACTGATTGACGTCTGTGTCGCTCTCGCTCGACAAACAAAAGAGAATGCATTTCAATCGGCCGCCCCGTCTACACTTCTCCTTACTCTATGTCATTAGATATTGATTGGTCGACTGCACTTGACATAATTGTGTATGTTCGTACCGAGGTCGCCATGTTTTAGGACATAATCATTAATAAGAGCTATTTTTATTATTTATTGGGTCATTAAACACGTGTAATGTATGTTGATAGGTTTTCAAAGTAGTTGCTAAGTATTTTTACCAGACTGCGCGAAAGCACAGACAGGGTTATGTTTTTGTCATGGACTTTCGCGGCTTACGGATACGTTTCAATAAGTTTGTGCCAGTTATATGCACAATATGCTTTCGGTAGCAAGATCGCTTTTAACCCTAATAAATACTGGAATCATCATTCAGCCGAAAGACATCCACTGCTGAACATAGGCCTCCCCAAGCACCGCCACTTTGACCGGTTCTGTGCTTCCCGCATCCAGCGGATTCCTGCAGCCTTCACAAGGTCATCGGTTCACTTTGTGGAAGGCCTTCCAACGCTACGTCTTCCGGTACGCGGACACCACTCCAAAACCTTTCAACCCGATCGGCCATCTGTTCTGCGAGCAATGTGCCCTGCCCATAACCACTTAAGTTTGGAAATTCTTCGGCCTATGTCGGTTATCCGACTCGGCTGGGCAGCATTCGGGAAACTACGCAATATCTTCACGTCCCACATACCGCAGTATCTCAAGACGAAACGTGTCTTTGACCAGTGCGCGTTGCCAGAGATGACCTATGGCACTGAAACGTGGTCGCTCACAATGGACCTTATTAGAAGGCTAAAAGTCACTCAAAGGGCAATGGAGAGGGCTATGCTTGGAGTTTCCCTACTTGGAGATACGCAGGAGAACCAAGGTAACCGACATAATACCTGTACCCAGCTTAAAATAACTAGACTGCCCCATTAAAATATTATTAAATACAACATTAACATACATTGTACAGTGAAATAAGCACAGACGGTCGCCCCTGACACGTCGCTCAATTAATACCCGCTATACGTCAATTAAAACCAAAATCTGTCAATCATTTTACAGACAGGCCACAGAGTAAAAATATTCAGAAGGACCATTTTTTGCAACGCGCGATATGGATAGGTACCCCGATTGGTTAGCCTCGCAAGTTCCATAATGAAGATGCAGCATTAGGAAATTATCAGAATCAATTTATTGAAATGTGGATAGACTGATATTTGTTAGTAGATATCTTCTACCTACTTATTTGTAAAAGGGTCACTTCATTCCAAACCGTGTTTCGCACAAAATGAACGTCAATCACGTTCATTTGTAAGTGGTAAATCGGTAAATCCTCTCCAATGTAATGACACTCTCAAAAACAATTTATGTGAAATCAATGATCTTGTTAAGTTTTATGGCAGTTTGAAATCTGATTAAGACAAATTAAAAAGTACTGAAGTACTTATGCGAACAAACTATCTCAATCCAATTTTTATTTTTTAATGCGTCTCGTCATAAAGATGAGCATTTGAGAACCATAGGCCCTAGCAACTACAAACTGAAAGCAAATAGATAGATAGATAGATAGTATACCTATTAAGTTCAGCCAGCCTCTACCTCATTTTGCCACTATGTGGCCCTTGCCTGCTAAAAGATTGCCGACCGCTGCACGCTGGCCTAATTAATACCTAATTGTCGCGATAAAAATTTCAGCCTATTTTAAGAGTGAACCTTCTGTAACCTATGTACTCAGTGGCCAGACAGACAGACGTCAGGACTTATCATATTAATCAATCAACCACACGATTCATTATTAATTAAGTATTTTTGTTCGTCGTTTTTATGTTACCTTGTTTTAATTCGTGGGACTGAGAATGACTGGCTTACCTGAGAAAGAAAAAACAGGCTTTATTATTATATGAAACGACAATAAATAATATAATTAAAAGGTAAGATAGCTAGGTTCTGATTAAGTTATCCAAAGTCCTAACTTAATCCTAACTATAATAATTATTATAAATGCGATTGTGAGTTTGTTTGTTTTTTTGCTTGTCACGCTTTCACGCTAAAACGGCTGAACGGATTTAGATGAAATTTGGCACATGGTATACCATGACCTGGAGATGGGCTGAGGCTAGCAAACTATAATATTGATAATGAATTGCAATTATAACATTGAATTTGATGTTGTACCCGTTTTAGGTGTAAAAAAGGCATTTGGAAAGTTTCCAAATATATTTTTTTAAACCTAAAACTTAATCTTTGGTGTTACGATATTAATTATTGCGTTTCATAATCAATATTCTAGTTCGCTACTTTCGCTAGTAAGCCACATTTCTTATTTCATTTAATCAAAACAGGTAAATATTTAACATATATTTGCGACGTTGCCCACTTTCAGAATAAGCTCTCTTCATGTGTGTTTTGAAGCAAACAAATATATTCTATTCTATGGACTATGACACTGGAACAAGAGTTCCATAGTTATGGACATCTACGGACTGATATGAAAGCTTGCAAATAATTACGCAACCGAACGACTAAGCTGAACTGTTGTATTGACAACAATGCAGTAGGTAGCGCCATTGACAGGCTGTCCATCTACTAAACTGTTTACATCGTCCGTCTTATTGTAACGATGACGTAAATATTGACAGCACTTGTATTATTACGATAAAGTTCCTATTTCATAAGGTTATTTTGTACCTGTCCACTTATTGATAAGTGACGGGCACATTTCATTCATATCAATTCCTTTTTCATTACCCGTACCTTCAAAACGATACAGTAAAATACATAATAAACTACTAGTAATACAATAAATAAAATATTACGCGCAAAAAAAATCAATGTTGTAAAAGAAAATTTTACCAACTACCCTACACGGGCGGCCGATAAAAAATAATGCCAGTTACACCGTCCGACACCGCGGCGGATTCGACTTATAGTCACTTGCCCCGCTTCGTTATTGCCGTAACAAAATGGCCTATCTCCCTTCTCGCTCGCACTCACGAAAGACCCATATAGAACAATGCGGGCGTAGTAAAATTTTATTGGAAGCACACGTGGGGTACATCCCCGGCCGGCCTGCATAATGCAGAAGCACGTTAGCTAAAAAGAAAGATAACTGCATATTTATACAATCGGTACGCGATATTTCGTTGCGACCGTCACTGTAAAGTGTGGAAACGTATCGGTTCCATCCAGGCTAGACTAGTCTGGTGCTGGAATTTATGCGTTTTAGATTTTTGATAGCGAAAACATGACTGGTTTAGGTAAGTTTATGGAACTATTTTAGTATCGAGTGATAGATAGCAAAATATTGAAGCTTGAAGATTAAACTAGCTTTCACACGCGGCTTCGCCCGTGTGGAGGTTGGAAATTATCCCACGAGAACGTACTACCGGGATAAAAAGTATCCTATGTGTTAAACCAGGTTATAAACTATTTGTGTGCCAAATTTCATCCAAATCCGTTCAGCCGTTTTTACGTGATTGATTAACAAACATACCAACTTTCACATTTATAATATTATATATATATACTAGGATAATAAATATAGTAGGATAGTAGGACGTAGGATTAATGAAAAATACAACTATTAAATTATGTCCTAAGTTCTAAAACCATTCGTGAATTAAAATGATAATTAAATCAAACATAAAAATAGACCCGCAATTAAACTTGTAACTGATAGGCCATTGCCCTACCCTGTAAACTTCAGCACTACAAGTTCCCACTCCTATATCTGCACCCTAATTACGAAACGCAAACTCAATTTTAAATTGAAACCAATTGAAAAAGATTGTCAGTTCATTGCTTCATAAGTTCGACAAAAAGAATCTGCTTAATTTTTTTTGTCGAACTTATGAAGCAATGGACTGGCAATCTTTTTCAATTGGTTTCAATTTAAAATTGAGTTTGCGTTTCGTAATTAGGGTGCTGGGCAGTACTGGCGTCACTTAAAATCTAGTACAACCTACAAAGGAAACCAGCTTGCAAATAAACAAGGCTATTTTAAACCGCTTTTTTCCGTCTACTAAATAAAGTAGCGCCCGCGCCGGGCGCCGCCTCGTATGTTTTCACCATAGTGTTCGATTACAATTTAATGCATTGCATTCGCACTCAAATTCAAAATCTTAAACGTTCAAACTTTACACGGAAAAATCGACCTTAGACCTTCGTACTTACAATTTGAATTTGATTGTGTTTTTCCCGTTGGTGCGTCGTGTCCGTTTTGTGGCACAGTCAACTTTATTTCTCAGAGAGTAAAGATTGTTTTGGATTGTTTTTAAATGTCGTATCGTAGTCGTGGAGCGGTCGTTTCGTTGCATTACAGTGTAGTAGTGACATCGGTCGCTACTATTGCTTCTTTTACAACAAAACTAATAGTTTATTGGTTCCGTGTCTCATTAGAATCGTTGTGGGCGGTTTATTTTAGAGCTTTTAATATTTTTATACCTCTAGCTATGATAGAGAAATATACAGAGTAAACGAGATTATTTTTATTGCTTTCCTCAACTTCATTTAAATTACATCATTCGTTTTATAACCGAATAGTCACTTTGATGGATATGTTCATATGAGTGGATTTATGTTGTTTGAAGAGACAGACCAAAGTCTGGTGCCCATGAAGTTCAACTAAGACATACCTACACGAGATAAGATAGATTTAGAGTAGTTAGGTCATACATTCACGAAACTGATAATAATGACTAAGTAACTATTATACCTCACTTATTAGAGTCAAGATTAGAGCTATGAAATTTATAAATTATATATAAACTCGTGATAATTCAGAAAACTATCACCATTAAGAGCGTGCTTTCTGAAAATGTGCAACGTCGCAAATAGATTTCAAATATTTTGCTGATTTGATTAATTTGGCAATATTACTATATGGAAATAAGAAATGTGGCTAACTAGTGAACTAGAATATTGATTATGAAACGCAATAAATAATATAATCATAATACTGATTATTTCGTTTTAGATGTAATAAAAGTTATTGGAAACTTTCTAAATGCCTTTTGTACACCTAAAACGGGTACAACATCAAATTCAATGTTACAATTGCAATTCATTATTAATATTCTAGTTTGCTAGTTAGTCACATTTCTTATTTCCATGCAGTAATATTGCCAAAATTAATCAAAACAGGTAAATTTTTGACAGGTATTTGCGAATATAACGTACATATAAACGCTCTTAATTGGCAGTCTTAAATCTGTCGACAAAGGAATAGATACTCAATTGTTTGAAAGGTTATAAATGCATCTTGTATTTCAGCCCTCAGACTAAACAACTCAATAATATGTATAATAGTTTCAGCCCTTGCTTTGTTTTTTAGGAATATTGCCCAAAAATTCCAGTAACACGTAATTATACAACAGCATCAATACATTTAACGTGTTCTGATCTCACAAAATACAAAAATTTCGTTACAAAAATGCTATTTAGTATCTCAATAAAACTGTCTGGATTGCTAATTTGATTTATTTATCGTATTATTAGTTGTAAAGAACGCGTCATGAAGACAAATCTTGATTTATGTCGCGCCATCTGTGTTAAGGATGTCAATCGGCTAAGAGTTAGCGCATATGTTGCGATTGTGGGCAACTTTTTGTGGATGTGTGATTTGTGGGTTGGTGATTTAAGACACCATTGTTAGTCACTTGTATTAGTCTTCAATCAATCTTCCTAGCCTTTCACTCACTCACTCACTCTCACTCGTCACTTGTATTAATCTTATGAGTAAGAAAAGATGCTTAAAATTGTTAAATTTTCAGGACTACGGACAAATTTCCAGGCTTGGGTACCGGCAAATGATACAGGTAAATATTTTTGGGATTTTTTAACCAGAGCTCTACCTTTGCGTGGCTAGACTCAAATGAAAAGCTAGCGCGTATGCATTTTTATCGATGACATTTGTGGAAGAATAGAGATAGCAAGCAACTTATCCGTAATGACAAACGTTGTAAAGTGTACACCTTCACTTATCAAATAAAGCAATAACCTAATTTTTGCTCAAAAAATTCACGATGAAATGACATCACCTCAAGATTGATGTCTGACCATCGTATGAATCAGCATCACCAGTGTTTTTCCAATGTCACCTCCACTGACACCTGTCTCCTCGAATTTATGGCAAAAATATGATAATTCAACTCAAAGTTGTTATTTTTTTAGATTAATAATATAAACGAATCGCTTATGTCACTCATATTCTGATTAATTTGTCATATAATTATTATTCTGTGTTTTTAGAAAACACAAAGACTTATAGTGTTTTTAATTTGTTTAAGTCAACTGTGAATAATGATGCACACGTTAATTGTGAAACTTGTGAATAATATCTTATAGCAATCAAATTAGGTACTTACTAAGACTGATGCAGTTTCTTGAAGTAAGAGAAAAATCACAAATATTCAAATATGAGTCACTTTGTTAAAAGACCTTTCTGCTGACCATCAACGGTCTGACGAGGGATAAAGGATAGCAACTCTGAAACTGCAACAGCAAGATTTTGACCGTCAGTCATAATGGGTTTAGTCACCTTTATGTTTAAATCAAAACGCATTTTAATTGAAAATGACACATCAACCTCAAAATTGTATAACCTTTGATTCACCTTTTTATTGACACCTAACTCCATAAATTGGCAAACAGGTTGACAGCTCATCTGATTTATAGGTGAAGACCCGATGGTCTGACCTGAGACAAGACTGAATTTTTAAAACTTGTATCCTTTAAACTGCACTGCTTAGGAGTAGAAGAAATAAATTATAGTATGTAGTAGTAACTACGCTGGACTGAGCTCTATTCACCACAATTCCCTACAACAAAATCTACCCAGTGAGTACCCAACCAAATATCTATAACAAACTAGGTATAACATGGCAACACCGTCAGCTCCGACCGATCGCGGACAAATGTTACAGGTGTAAGTGAATAATAATGACGCGGTGAGGACCTGACGCGAATATTTTGGTCACGTCGAGCGCCGAATTAATGGTGACTCATTTATATCAGTCGAGTTGAAATCAGCTGGTGTCTAGTTGATTGTGACGTCATGTTTCAAGTATTTGATGTGACAGCGAAATGGTATTTTAATAAAATGGAGTTTTGTTTTATTTTATTTGGTTTTTTTTTAATAGATTTGTTAGAATATTTCGTTTAAGTGGTGATAAGGTAATAGCTTTGTTTTCTATCATTGTGTTTTTTGAGGAGCTGTTCTGGAAGACATATTTATAACAGACTAGCTTCTGCCCGCGACTTCGTTCTCGAGCCTTGCTCAGGAATTGGGCTATCCAATGCAAAAATAATTATTCAAATTCAACTGGTAAATCTGGAGATTACCCCCTACATACAAACTTACAAACAAACAAACAAATTTTAACTCTTCATAATATTATGTATAGATCACGTTTCAAGACTGACAATTATTAGTGATTGTATTGAAGATTTTCTGAAGATATTTTGGTTACCGAAACTAGTTTTTTGAGGCATTCTGTCACGATTGATAGCACAACAACAAAATCGGAACGTGTAATGCGGCCTTAACAATTAAGTGCTACTAAATGATCTAAGCAATATTTTCAGACGACAAATCTAAAAATATGTCAAAGTGTGTAAACCTAGTTACAATTTCAAAGTACTATAATATAAATAATATTACCAAAACATCTCGTGTCGTGAGTCATGACAGTTGCGCGGGAAAACGCGGCGTTTCGTAACACTCATGCAAAACGCTATAAAACTGAATTATATCTATACAAAACTGTGTGTTTATGTCTGTTTGTGAATCGTAAATTTGTCTGCTGGTGTGTATTAACTCGAGAGCTATTAGGTTAGTTTTATCGCTTTTTTATATTCACGCTTTTTATACTTTGTAGGGTTAGTGAAGCTGTAGACGGCGGCGGCGCGGCGGCGGCGCTTACACCTGTTTGTGAAATCTTTGAATTTAGATTGAGTTAATTCAAGTAAAACTGTGTTAAATTATGTGTACTTTTAGGTGATCCATGATAATGAAATTACCTATTGCCAATTGAAAAAGGTTCATTAAAAAAAACTGTTCTAAGTGAACTGTCGTGTAACGTTTAAAACAACAAATGACATTGACAAAGTTGAGTTTCTGATTTTATTTTCGGAAAGCAAATCGCATGATGTCCATTGATATATTTTGTCATACATACTAAATTGACAATAACCATGAATAAACAGTCGAACAATCAAGTCATAATCGAAGACAAAACAGACCATTCCAAAAACTAACACGACGCGATAAAACGCCGACAGCTTACCGCGACGAGCCGTAAACCTGTCGCACGGATGACGAATCATTAACGCGTTGCGACTTTTACATGTGCGAGATTTGACGTTACAGGTCAGACCAGAAGGTTAACTTTAACAAGAGGATCTGCACGAAACGGCTTTTGTCGACGGAGGAATAGACAAAATGACAGATCGAAAAAACCCGTTTCTTTGGTTGTCATGCGACCAGCAAAAGACAGGTTTTGCATCATAATGTTCTGCGTGCTAACTAAAGAAATAATGATAACAAGTACGTAAATACAGTTTAGATGCATTTGACTAAAACAGCAGTTCTTTTGCGGAATCATGCAGACTGCTGAAGGTAAGCTAAAGCTGCATTTCACTCATAAAAATACGTTGCATGTTGTTACAGCATTCATTTGACTACCATAAAAAGTCCATAAATGAAAAAGGCTAATCTAAAAATGAACAACACCCTAGCTAGATTATGTGACAACCTGAAGAATACCATGATGTCAGATTTGATGTGAAAAATTATGAACCATGTAATGTAAACTAGGGATAGCCTTTAAACGAAATTGAAAATGCAAAATATTTAAAATAAATATATTAAAAATAAACTGTCAGTGGACTACAATAACAATAGCTGAATCAAATCAAATCGAATAACACATAATTTATTTTAATTTTGTGCTACCTGCTGCAGCGATTGGACACTTCGGCGAATCCCTCATCATAAACCATTACAACATTTGGAACTTCTGCCCATTGTTTCCTGGCATGCCTCCGTCATTTTTATAGCCTTCCGTACATTTTTAGTTTTTCTTTTTTAGAATTTATCGCGTACTATTGTGTTGACTAGATTTTTATAATAATGTGTGTGCCAAGAATGTGATTATTAAAAATATAATGAGATTGGAGATGTGGTATTTTGTAATAGTAGTGAACACTGGTAATGATGTGGTGAAAGAAATATGAAGAGAATTTATAAGTGTCAATAAAAAAGTATAATAATACTGTGATATAAATCATTTTTGTGGCCCGGAGGACTAAAATAGGGTTTCTGTCTCGTCTGGTGGGTGTTGTGCGAGACGATTGAAATGAGGTATATTAAAGAGTAGTTCCAACAGTGATAATATATAATAGCAGCATGCATTGCTAAATTACTTGTAATAATATGCCTTAGTACTTAACGGTAAACATTTAAAACTTGCTAATAAGCCAACTTATACCTATGTTAAAATATAAATGCATGGTATACATGTTAAAGTAATTATTGAGGAATAAACTAAGTAATTAGAAATTGTTAGGGAAATGAAAACCTTACGTTTCACAAACTTTCTACTGGGTAGCTTAGTTGATACGTGAAAATGAATTCTGTAAAAAGCAATGTTGAAACGCACAGCTGAAATGGCAGTATGAATGTGTGATGTATACCTACTTACCTATAATACATAAAAGGAGATCCAGGAAATAGTGTGGTGGAGAGCAGGTTTTCCATTCGATTTCGCGATTTTTTGTGATCGGGAAAACAGTTGAATATATTTTCTTATTTAAACGTCTCTTTGAGCTTTCTACACAATAATCATGATGGAAAAACAGTCCTTTATCAACAGTAATATCTATTAACCTCTGACTTTTCAGATTCATGTGCGTATTCTATAATTATCATTTGCTTCAAATACGGTGAAGGAAAACTTCGTGAGGAAACCGGCATGCCTGAGAGACATTTCTCGACGGCATATGAAGCCATGTCAGAGGCCCGTGACCGGCTTTAAAACTCTGACACCAGGTTGGTCACTAACCATACGAAAGGAAGAAGAAGAATACCTATTAAGAGCTAAACCATTATAATAGGATGCAGTTTTCCGAGACGAGGGACTCTATACTGAACCTCCGCAATCAAGTTCCAACCTGACGAATTTTCCTAATTATAACTTGACAAATGCCAATCATGACACAATTGTAAACATAAATAACCGATGTAAACTCTTAATAACCACTAAATAAGTGTCACCGTGTCCACCATTTGTTGTCGCCCACTTTGCCCAGTGAAGCGTTATTTTTCATGTTTTATGACAGCAAACCATTTGATTTTATGATCGTAAATAACCATTATGATGGCATTTTTGAGACTACGCCCACTAGTATCAGTCGCGGTTTCTTGCAATGATAAAAACATAATATGTGTGCTTGTTAGAGTGGTTTTGATGATTGATGCCGTCGGTTGAGCATTGATGTCTGGTGACCCTAATACCGGTTGCAGAATACCAAATATCTTGGTGGTTGATCGTGTTTTATTATGGTATGGTATTGTAAGCAGTGGTGGCCCAGTGGTAACGGCCCCGACTTACGAGTTGTAGGTCGTGGGTTCGAACCCAAGCAGGCGCTTTACTTTGTGTAAATAATTTCATCACCACTGCTCTCAAAACGGTGAAGGAAAACATCGTGAGGAAACCGGCATGTATTAGAACCAACAATTCGAAGACACTGGGCCCGCGTGGTAGATTACAGCCCACTCCCTCTCACAGAGAGGAGGCCTGTGTCCCAGCAGTGGGAACATTAATAGGCGGATGATGATGATGATGATTGTATGTAGAAGGTCCATTACATTCGGTGGACCAATCAGCTTGTTGTCTTTGTCAGAACATGGAAATGCTATTTTAGACCCGGTGATTATGTGTGCCTTCTTTTCTTCGTGTTTATAACATAGTTTTGGAAAAGAAGTTTATAAAACAAAATAAAACCCCTAAAAACATATGTACCTAATAAAACCTATGTCTGTAATTTTTATGGTGTACATAATAAAGAGTATTCTATTCTATTCTATTCTATAAAAAATATGAAGAAAAGAGAAGCAATGACATCATGTTGCCAGACTGACGCAGAATAATCAACGTCAAACCACAAAAATGAGCATTCAGAAATGAATTGATTTGAATTAAAAATAACAACAACAGGTCATCTTGCGGAAAAGATATCTTTTATTGATGCTGTCGACTAGCGGTCAAGGCAAGATAATGATCTCCCTTGATAATAACAGATCAGAATAAGATATTCCATCACGTAATTCAAGCCTGAAGAATTGATTGCATCACCATTTTTTTGATGATTTAATACAGTCCGAGGTCTGCGACATTTATTCATAATTTGACAGTTCCATAATTAATATTCCTGATTTCTTCTGTTTTATAAGTATAATAAACTATTAATTTTTATTAGTTTCCACCAATATAGTACATAAAACTGGCTGTCATAATTCACATAATTAATTGTCGCAAAAAGTTAAAAATGTCGCCGCTGAGAATGATCTACACGTCTTTGTGTCTTCTTCTGTTCGTAAACTAGTTTTGTCATACGGCTTTGCTCGAGTTCATTTATTTACTAAGTAAAGTAATACATAATATCACGTAGTCCCCGAAGGGATTACAGGCAGAACTAGTTATGTTTAAGGCCTACACCACACTTGACGGAAATTCCGTCGCGGATCGTCCGTGGATCTTCCGCGTCGGAACGCCAATACATGTTATTGCATATAAATGACTAATAACGGGCACACTACGCGGAAGATCGGTCGGTCCGTCGCGGACCGCTCGCTCTCTGCATCTGTTCCGTCCTCCGCGCACCGATCGTTCGACGTCGGAATTTTCAAGTGTGGCGTATGCCTAAGTCTCATGTAATAGGGGGCGACGCTATTGCCATCAACCTCAGACACTCATTCAGACTCCGGGCTGCTACTGAGAAATGCCAGATGGAATAACCCAATAACAATTTACCCGACCGGGGAATCGAATCCAGGACCTCATGCTCAACAGTAGCGTTAGCGACCATTAGACCAACGTGGCTTAATAATAAATACGTAACCTATGTTTACTAATAAGTAACGTTATGCACTACTCCACGCGCTATTAATAACTGATTCAACTTTTCTAGATTATTTCTGTAAGAAAGTTTTATTTCAGTCGTGGACATTAACGAGCTTTCAGTAATTTAATGCTTAATGGAAATCTTAAAACACAAAGATATAAAACTGAAGATTTATTTCCAGACGAAATCCTGTGTGGTAAATTACGAAATATGCACTCACATTCTCGTAGAAAGTTACAGAACAAGTACAAACCTATGATCATTGTTCAAACCTACATAACGTCCACTTGACAAAAAATCCATTATTTAAAATTAAAAAAAACAATAAACTTACAAACAACCCAACATTTCGCATTACACAAGCAAATATATTAACATAATTTATGTCCACAACATTAACATTCAAATTATTATGAATATCAAATAATACATAAAACATTTTTATGTATGTTGATAGACATTATCGAGGCTATTTGTGTTATATACCAGAGAGCAGTGACCCATATAAAAGTGAACTTTACGATGTGGCATATGAACCTGATTGATGGAGTGTTTTGTCTAAAATATCTGTAGGAAAAGTCGAAATCCGTTTTGATAGAACAATAGTCTGGCTGTATTAAATCACAGCACAGTTATCCTTATCAGCCAGACTTCTTAAGGCGCTACCCCGGGCAAAACTTTGCGATAGTGCGTTTTTCTTACTTTCGTTATTCAGAGGCTATTAACACATTCATTAAAAAAAAAACTACAACTGAAAGCACGTTAGATATTCTATCATCATATTGCGTTCTTATTTGTTATTTTAAAAATAACTAAAATTATTAATTGCATGCATCTTTTGCTAAAGGTGAAGTTCTATTAATTTGAGGATTAATGCTAATGGATAGATAATTTAAAAATCTAAATAATTTACGTTCTATTTTATTTCAAACGATCACTTTTCTTTTTTTGTAAAAATAATTCCAAAAATTGTGTGCGTAGTCAGCGGCACTGAGCGGGACAGAGAACGACCCCATGCTCAAGGTCGCTCGCTAGGGGAAGCGCTTTAAGATGCATAACACGTTTTTTTTTTTGTTTTCTTTTATTATTGCGGAATGGGCCTGCTCTTGACCTCGATCATACTTAATGGAAAGCGATGGATAACGTCTACGATGGAACGAGCGTACCCAGAAGATGCGTCTTGCTTTTTTTAAAGGTCCAAGCTATAGTCGTGTCCTCCTGTTTATAACCTGCTTATCACAACAATACAATTAATGCAGGTTTGACAAACGTGTTGATCAAGGAATTCCACAATTAAATACGTCACTCTGAAAAAAACAACTGTCAGTATACAATAAGTCAGTCCCGTATTTACTCGGACGATTATTTTTAAGAGAAGACATTTGGCATACTTCGTTTCGGAAATAACCAAAACATTCAAAATACTCTTTCAAAGCATTAACAACAGCATAATTGATACCAAAAACCCATCACCACGACCCATCAATTACGCGATAAATTAAAATCAAAACATGACGCTAATTTATTGGGCCCAGTCGGTTTAACACAACACTTTGCGTGCCAACGTTATCGCCGCGCCGCGATTGACGCGAGCGTTGCGATCACTCACCGAGTGCAGCTTGCAGTGTGTCTCAGGAATGCAGGGAGGTATCAGGATGGTGGAAAGGGTGCTTGGATTTAGCATGTCGAAAGGGGCAAAAACTTATGAAAGGTAGAGGACATTAAATGGGCATTATGTAATAAATGGGTGTAAG
The DNA here is from genome assembly GCA_948150665.1 of Conistra vaccinii. Classification (NCBI taxonomy): domain Eukaryota; kingdom Metazoa; phylum Arthropoda; class Insecta; order Lepidoptera; family Noctuidae; genus Conistra; species Conistra vaccinii. The sequence goes on from OX411325.1 coordinate 23,672,291, forward strand.
GCATAAAACGGCTGTGATTAGGTATGACAAAAAAAGTCGAACATACATAAAGTATCAATTTACAAAATCATTGAAGTCGAATGATGGAACCGTACAGGGATGTATTAAAGTCGAAATATAATACCGGAATTTATCACTATGAGTTTTACTTCGTTAGATCATGTACTTACGTGACAGCTTGTTGGGATTACTCATCGTGCTAGAAGACATAGGTGACCAATTAAATATGACATGATTGGTTAGTTAGGGTAAGCAATGTGTCACAAAGTTTAATTTGATGACAAAAATTTAAATGAAGAGGACTCATCCAATAAACGGAGCTGATAAGTAACAAATCAATATCACTCTAAATACGCAGAGTCATATTTCTCGGACCTCAGTCTAGCGGACAGATGAGTCAACAAAAAAAAAACAACCGACTTCCAAAAAAAACACTACAAAGTGAAAAATAACTTTAATTTCGGAAGTCGGTGTCTTTGGTTTTGAATTTTCGTTTTTTTGCCACCGACTTCCGAAATTAAAGTTATTTTTCACTTTGTAGTGTTTTTTTTGGAAGTCGGTTGTTTTTTTTTTGTTAAAAGTTTTTATTTTTCACTTTTTAGTTTTGGTACCTACCTACCCCACACAAGTTCGAATAACACTACCAGCGACGCAATTAACAGTGACAGGAAGTTATCATCTTATCATCCTTAAAATGAATTAAGTCCAAACACAAGGTAGCTACTGTAAAACGTTGAGGAGTTCCCTTGACAGTCCTTCGTCTTCATCATCAAACCCCTAATGACAGTCACAACCCATCTAGGTGTAAAGTTCTCATCAATACAAATTAATCAAGCCCAAACACCAGGTAATTGCTGTAAATCGTTGAGGAGTTCCCTCAACTGTCTTTCGGCTCCATCACCAGATCGACTCCAGACCTTCATTAAATAGTAGTGCTTTAAAATGCTTAATGAAAAAAAATTTACAAACGCAGTATTCGCCACTACGATTTTGGAAGGTTCCCCTAGATTTGTCTGGGATGCCATCAGCAGATCCTGGTTTCCTTATAAATTTTTTTGAAGAGTTCCCTCAAGTCGACATGGATTTCATCATCAGAACTAAATTTTTATCAAAATAGGACCAATCTGAAAGTATACCTTTCAGGTAAGAAAATCATTTTCTAAATCGGTTCATAAATGAAGCCACCCGTGAAATACTTATCATTGAGAAGTTTCGGTGGCCATCTGTGGACTTCTTCATCAGTTCCACTTCACCAAACGATACTTTCTGAATGCAAATGCTTAACTGGTTGCTGAAAATACCGAAATCGCTATGTGAATGCCTATAATATTTGAGGAGTTCCCTCAATTTGTCATGGATTCCATCATCAGAACTAAATTTTGATAAAAATGGGACCAATCGGGAAGTATATCCTTTCAAATAAAAAAAGAATTTTCCAAATCGGTTCATAAATGACGGAGATATGAGGTAACACACATTAAAAAAAAAAAAAAAAAAAAAAAAAAAAAAACATACAACCGAATTGAGAACCTCCTCCTTTTGGGGAAGTCGGTTAAAAATGTAAATAGAGAGAATGTCCCAGATAATTTTGGTAAATGTCTCGTTGATATATAGGCGGTATTGTTTGAAGATAGTTTAAATGGTAATATTGCTTTGTCTACTCTATTAGATTTGCATACAACGAACATTATTTCAAATTTAAATGTTAATCAAATTACTGGCATTTAGTGCTTAATGTTCAGTAAATATGTAATTTATATTCTTACCAACATTCAGAATAAAGAAGACTTTATTTTTTATTGTTTTATGATACTGTTTTATTAATATTCTGCCCATTTTAACTAGTTATGTTTAATATAGGTAGGAAGGTACCTACTTTAACCTAGAACAAGTTATTGTAATTGATAGTCATCATATTCATGAACAAGACTAACATAAATTAATTTAGGTTACATTTTGCTATCATCACCAACAGAACATTTTAGTCTAATGTTAGACATACCTACTAAATAATTAGCCAAACATTTTTTGGGAAAACAATAAGGTCATAAAATAGTCCTAGGTACCCAAATCCGGCCCTGCACACAACGTGAATGAAACTAAACAGGTGCACTGAATTATGTGTTCGCTGATGTATGCACCCGATGCACCGCATGCACCCCAGGTGAAAATGTGCAGTGTTGCTAACGTAAATACGCGAAATGGCCGGTCAATCAGCGGACCGATGCTAAAGCTGTAAATATCTGGTGAGTGTATGGAAGCATTGTTTTGGATAACAGCGGAAAGAATAATAATCTTTTGAGATTTAGTGGTGGAAGGGCAGTGAACTTGGCGCTTAAAGTAGGAATGTTTTAGTTGAATCATGGTTGATGGTTTGAGTCACTGACAAGTGTAGCTTATAGGTGCAAATTGTTGGATCAAACCGGATGTTTTCTATAAACAATAATATCCTTACTAGCGTATCAATCAAGTGCATCGCAGCGAATTTGCAATATCAATTAATCGTGTGCAGAAGTAACTATGTATAGCATAATCAGCCAATAATGTTCCAACTGCTGGGCACAGGGCCTCTTCGAGACTCTGGAGTGGGTGACTGTAATCCGTCACAAGGGCCCAGTGCGGCCAGCCCCCCAATTACGCAATGCACGATCAATTTTAAATTGAAACCAATTGAAAAAGATTGCCAGTCCATTGCTTCATAACTTCGACAAAGAAAATCTGCTCAATTTTTTTTGTCGAACTTATCACCTCTGACATAACGTCGCTGATCGCCGACTGACGGATGTATGCTATCTCCGACATATTGAAGAGGTATTTGATTGAGATTTGAGAACTGTTATTGAGAAACAAAAGAATCAAGATTGTTCTTTTTTTTTAAAGAAAACTTTCTTTTCTCAAACATGCTTGGAAATTCGAACATTATTTTGACAACCTTCTTCGAGATAAATCGAAATTGCTGTACTGGTCAAAAACAAGCAAGCGCCCGGCCGGCAATGTTACTATGAAAATCCATATCTGTCGTGTTTAGCGGCCAAATAAATTACTATGAAAACTCAAATCTGTCGTGTTATTTAAAAATGGAAATAACTTTTTACTTCAACACATGGCAACCAAGGAGGAAACTTATTAAAAATATTATTTAAATTTCGAACTGGTTTAGCAAATAGAGCTGTTTAAAGTAAAGAATAAACAAATGACATATTGGTGCGTGAAATATTTTCATTGTTCGTCATTGATTCTGGAATTTTATAATTAATTGACTTAGTTTGAATTTCCGCGCATTGTTTGAGAAAAATACAAATACAAACCTTGGCCGTAACCAGGCATTGATGGACGATCGTGAAAATGTGGGCTGAAGCGAAGCCGAGGCACTCATACGTGAGTCAATGAAATCAATGCCCTAATTGCTGGCCGCGACAGTAATGTACTTCAAATTCTGGCCTCAATCTACAATCGTTTTAAGTATTATCCTGCGCTATTGAAAATACAGAAAAAGTTCTGCGCGTTTACTATTGGTGAACAAAATTATGCAATTTCATCTAACCCCTTTACGAAAGTAACGCGAGAAACCCATCACGACGCCTTAGACACTTTTTGAACTAACACAAAACATTATGATGAGAAACTATTTGTAGTGCAGGTAAACAAGCATCTAATCTTCTATTTTTCCTGTACGGTATACCATCCCGTCATTCCTAGCTTGTTCATATCGATTTGCTTCCAACTGTCTGTCGAACAAAACGTGCACTGTTCAGCGTCCTACAATCGCTTTGTAATTTTACTATCTTGCAGGCAAGTCGACAGATCAAAAGTTGTTAACGTTCTGTATGTGATGAGATGATCCTTTGAATGGCTGTGAAATATACTTCGTGAAAGGTATATGTTCGTTTTTTGAAGTGTTTAGTTTTACCGTCAATTTCTGTATTTGATGAGCTGTACCATCTGATTTTGGTCTTGTTTCAAAAGCAATGATTGAAAGTAGCAGTACCATATACAGTAGGCGCTTGGTAACCCGGCGCTCTCTAATCCGACACGTCCAAAAGCCCGGCGTTTTCTATCTTAGCTCTCCTACCACAGATATCCGTCTCCTACTCTGTCATCCGGCAGGTTTAATACAAAAGGGTTTAATGCAAAATACAAAATATACATTTCCCTTTCTATGATACGAAAGCATTGCCTTAAAAGATCCTTTACAAAATAATACGATACTATAGATTATTTTAGCAATGCAGCCATAGGCAGGTATGCGCCGCAAGAAGAGCGTCTTTTATAAAGTTTTTTTAAACATCATTCATTGTATTATTTTCCTTCAGCTACGCTACTATTTTCAGCTAGTTTTATAACACGTTAACAAGCAGCACGTCTAATGTCCATTCCCAAATATAAAAAAAACCATCAAACACAGTAATTCCCCCACACTAAGTCATCCGCCAAAAACTTTAAACTCTAATCCTTCTCTGACAATTTCTTCAAAAACTAAAGACTCACTCATCAGTCTCATTCAAACGAATGATGAAATCAAAACTACACGAGCAACGACATCGCTATTTATCAAATAGAATTAAAATATAAAACAGGCCAAAAGCGTGTCGGACCACGCACTGGGAATGGTTCCGTAGTCGAAATGAATATTAAAATTTATTGATTTTAGTGGCCGCAAAAATATGTTTTTCATAGTATTTCGCGACAAAATCATTAAAAATAAAGTTATTTCTGCGTTGTGTTGTGACTGAAAATATTCCAAAAATGCGTAAAAACATCATAATCTTTTTAATTAAATAAGGGATCCAACTATAACCCACAAGTTTATGCGCATTGATTTTGTTTTTATCCATCGTTTATATTATATGGGGAGTGCCACCCCTGATACATTTTATTCGTAATTTCGCTTTACCATTGTTTAGCGGTGCACAGAATACACATTTTATCAAAATAGTGCTAAAGTGTCGTCCGTTTTTAATTTGACTTCGGAACCCTAAAAATCCGCTGCGCAAGAGTTCAGGCCGTCCGTTGGGATTTAGGGCACTTTAGCATCTATTTCTGGTGACAGACAGAAAGACACATTCAGGGATAGCTATCGGATTTCAAATTCCTGTATTAAAAGGATGGAAGGATTGTAAGTGGTCTTTGTAATTAAAGGGATTTGTGAGTATGGGACGTTTCCTTTTCCTGTATTTTATTTAAATTACATTTGGGAACATTTGCCTAAGTCATTGTTATTTGCTTTTTCTTGACAAGACTTAAAGGTCGCTTTTTCTTTTTCGGGGTCAAAAAGGTAGAATTTAATTCGAAGATCAGAAGCAAGATGTTTCGTCTATTCTTATACATAGGGCGGGGAAATCTTCCATAAGATATTCTGTGTGAATAAACTTCTGATTAACCTTTTCTAGAACGAAAAGCCTGTTCCTGTTTTTCTTTTAAAAGTAATGTTTAGAAGTTTTGAATCAATCACAACCTTATTTATGACTTCCTCTCTTCCTCCTTTTACCCCTTCTCAAACTCAATTAAACTATAAGAAGCTAGAATATAATTAACAAAACAAGCTACTGCGAACACACAGGTAGCTTTCATTAAAATTCGTATTGACTACATGAAAAGTCAATTAGTACGTGCCGTGAGGCGGCAGCCATCTTGTAATTGCGGGAGACAGCTGCGCCCGCGCACCTCGTGGGTGTTCGGCGCAACAAAGGGTTGATTTAATTAGGATTTGATTGGGTGGGAGGGAGAGGGAAGATTGTTAGTGTTTGGTTGGTGACAGATTGGGATTTATGAGTATTGTGCTCCTGATTGGATTAGTGGTTGTTGATGATGGTGGGAATGATAAGATCCGGGGTGTCAGGGGTTGAGCAGATAAGATTCAAGATTCTTATGCGATCAATATTGTTATTGTCTAATGCTGTGGCCGCATCTGCGTCTATAGTGACGATGCTTCGCATACGATAATGCAGATGTGACCAACCATTATCGGTTATCGTCGCGATAGTTCGGGCTGCGGATCGGTTATCGCCCGGGTGGCGGTACATAATAATCGAGGCGAAGGCGCTAATGTAACCACTGCGTTAGCGCGATAACTTTTTAGTGATTCGCTATGTCGTAGAGCGAATCCTTAATTTCTGAATGACAGTTAAGCTTATTCCTGCTTAAACTTTGAGGAAAAAAGAGAGGCAATATGAATGTGTTTTCATTTTGTAGCTATTGGCAGAAGCACAACACTTGGTAAGAGAAAGTCAAAGTCAATAATTTATTTCAATTAGGCACATAAAAGGCACTGTTGCTGTTGAATGTCAAAGAGAAGTCTTTTGTCGCAATTTGTTTCGAAGTAAATTATACAACTAAAAACTGCCTACCCAAGGCTATACCCACAGATTAGTACAGATGGTTCATTTCGCAAAATCATTAAAATAAAAAGCGACTTTTGCTACGACACAATAAAGTGCAATTCAAGTCCAACGCTAATTACCTACAGTTATAATAGTTATATAATTCACCTAGAAATTGCCTCTTACTATCGCGTAACTCTTATATCTTTTGACTACAATACGCTTACAGAATTGGTTCGACAAGACGAGCCCGCCGCGTACTTGCTTCATACCTAAAATGCAGTTCAACATGAATGAAGTAACCAATAAGTATTTTGTAAACAAATTTTTATTTAAAAGAGGTCCGTGGAGTTTCTTGTCCGTTCTTCTCCATAGGTACCTATGTACTACGCTTTGGAATGGGCAACTAGCTTCATCTTTTCTGACTGACCGTCCCCTTGACAATTCAAAAGTGCCTGTAATTGATTTATTTGATATAAATGCTTTGAGTTTGAGTTTGCAGAGTGCGCCTTCTGTAGGTACTATTCTGTGTCATAACTAAATGTGTTCCGAGTCAAAAACAATAAATAATTAAAACAATAGAATTAATTTCAGAGAACATCTGTAAGTACATGTCATCAGTCTGTCTGTTTGTCCTATCAGACACATTAATGTGTCGAATATTTACTCATTAATGTAAAACATATGTATTTGCGTACAAAATTGTAGGTTTCTGTGACCTTATGTGACACAAATATGAGTAATAATAAATACCTAAATGACGACTTATATTTGAAACCCTGATCTATTTTCCTATTCTAATGTCAAACTTGCTTGTCAAATGAACGGTTTTAGGATTTAAAAGCCAAAATAGCCGCCACCAAATGGTCAGATGGAATGGTTTTTAGGATTTATTAGCTAAAATAGCGACAACCAAGCGTTGAAAGACTTGAAAATAGATTAAATTAAATAAACTTTTAGAGAGCACGGGTTGAGTCGGTGAACAAGATGCCTATTAGTATCATTGTGGTGTGACTTTGAGCATATCTTTTTCCGGATCTCTAAAGGATGATTTGGACCAAACGCCTCGCATCACATCGGATCGGACAGGGTATACGGATGCGGCAACAGCCGGTCGGGTCCGGCAAGATGTCGACGCATACGATCGGCTCCGTACCGTCGCGTCGCTTGTGAACGTATCCGTTTTTGCGCCTAGTCAAAGCCAAATAGTTTCATTACTTTAGGCTACGATCGCGCGTCGCGGAAGACGCCCGCGGTCAAGCTGCTGTGCACGCCTTGGTAATACAGACTTTAAATACTGTGTACACGATTTAATATCGTTTAAAGATTGTAATATCCGTTCCGATCCGATGCGATGCGAGCCGTTTGGTGGAAATCATCCTTAACAAGTACTTACGTACGAGCACTGATCATCAATTCATTTGGTAAGTGTGGGGATCAAATGATCAATCAATGTTCCATCACAAGCAATCGTTAAATAATATTATTGTTTTTACGATAGCCACAAGAACAGAGGAAGTAGTCCATTCTTTAACGGAAGCAACATGACATACATGAAAACCATATCAGGAAAAAACTCCGTATGAAAAACTAAGCACCTGTTTCTACCGAAAACCAATTAAAACATCGTAATCAGCTCAATATTATTTCTATCCATACAGCACACATTACAAATGCAACTTTTTTCAACATTAGGATGCGCACGCGTTCCGAACAATCCGAGACTGTCCCGAATGCCCCAACCCCTCCCTGGGCAAGGGGGACAAGGGGGACTAAAGAAGACGTATCTCACCACCACGATCCATTGTCCATTGTTTTTGCCTGCTGTTATTTATGACGGACGACGTTGTATCTATCCTTTTCTAACATAGCCAGAATAATGTCGTTGTCCCGCTCCCTCAAGGCTTCCGTCCCGTAATGCCGTAGCTAATAAATTACGATTCAAAAGATTATTTATTAGATTATATATTCATGGTGGAGAGGCCCTGTACCGTATTGGTCTTCAGGACATAACACTGCAGTCGTTTTCGTCTTTTTTTGTGTGATTGATTTGTGTTCTATCGTGTGGTGTGTCGTGTCGTCAAACAATGGGGTTTGGACGTGGATTGGCTGGTTTATGGATTTTATTGGATTCACAGACGTTGTGTTTTGCATGTTAGATGTCTGATAAGCTTTGATGTGTGTGTGACATAAGGAAGGTTTTGGTGGTGTCACAGGATTACATAAATTTGAATTTGATAGTGTTCTTGCTGGAAATATTGTTTCATTGTACAACAACAACAAAAAAAGAAGAAGCTTCGCTTTAAAGTTTCTTCAAAAATATATCTATAAGTTCAGGTACATGTAAAGCACAATAAAAATCTTTTTACTGCTCAAGCACCTATGACAGCATTAGATACTTATCTCCTTTATTACATTTTAACTTGGTCTAACTAACAGCTTATTAACGAGATAACTTCAAGTTCAGACCACCTATGATGACAATGATATTATCAGGACCACTATGACACTGACTCATTTAATCATAACCAAGAATCTACTACAACATATTTGTCATACAATTAAAATGTAACAGTCCGATAATTTATAGCAATTAAAGAACGGAACAAACTACAGGAACAATTTATATATAAAATATGACAGAGTAATTTAGGAGCAATAAAATTCATTGTAGAACGCACTCAATTAAAACAGATGCAACAAAAAATGTCGCCCCACCGGAAGCAGGGCCGATAATCGTTTGAAAAGAGACGTACATTATTATTCACGAACATTAATTAACCCACACTAAAGTTTTAATTAAAAAACAAGCAAAGAACTTTCCATAAGAATGGTACGTCACAAACGCCGACGAATTCAAAACGCCAGCGTCTCGACCGTCATAAATAATTGGGACAAAACCTTCGCCCCCCGCGACCCGCCCCCATCCCCCGGATAAGTGTCTAAAATTTTCACAATCCGGCAATAAAAAGATAATTTATTAGTATAGCTCTTATTGTTTTCGTTATTTATGTGTATGGAGTAATGTAATCTAGCTGGTGGGGGCCCTAAATAAATAATTTTCACTTTAATGTCCCTTCTTGCCTAATCTCCCGAGCGGTCGGCTCTGAGTCCACGGTTTGTACGATATAATGGGCACCCGAGGTATTTTTAGGTCTAAATAAACATGATTTGTTGTACCGTCTCTGACAGAATTTAATTTCGTTACGGCAACGATGTGGCTCCCTCTGTCGCGAATATCTTGAATTATTTTTAATGACTCCTAGTCATTTGCATTATCGTCGATTTTTAGTAGCTTCTTAGCATTATTTATTGTTTGAAATTATAGCTTCCTTTAATGCGATTTTTATTTTTATTTCTGTAGTCTTAATAACAAAATTGTCCAGTTCTACAGTGGCAAAAAAGTCGAGTTTAGTCTGATATTTATTGCCTCTATAATACGAGACAGCAATAGAATGATTAAAAGCATTTCCTTCATCGATATAGTACAGATATAGTACATTTTTAAAATAAAAAGTATAATGCATAAAGATGTTAACGAAATGTCTTTTAATCAATTTTAAACAATGATATCTTTCCAGCATCCAAAATATTCAGCAACATTCAAGATAACAACAAAATAAAAAGAACAACACAAGACCCACGTACATCACATGCAGATTTCAAAAGCGTCTGAACTTCAGTGGCCATTTCTGAAAATTAGTGGACGTGAGGTAGTGGGGGGGAGGGCGGTGGGGGGCAGAAATGCCGTGGTGGATGATTTACACCACTCCGGTATTATGTTTTGACTTTAATAAACAGAACGTTTGTCATGGCAGACTATACGTCGCCAGTCTTGGGCAAGTTTTGTGCTAGTGTTGGGGCTAAGAGTTCTAACGTTGTATGCAAGAGGTGTTAGATTTACTTTTGAAGACTGTTAGTAGCTTGACAATCAAAATTGGTGTTCGTTATGGAAGTCAAAAGTTTCGCCGTTGTCAATTTTAGATATTCTTGCAGAACCTTTCGATTTCAGCTGTCGATAATTTGATGCCATTGCAACTTTAAGGTCAATACATTGGGGTCTAAATCTGTTCCTTTGGGATTTTAACACAATTATTAGCTTCAACAGCAGAAATAAAGACGAGGTATTTAAATTGTAATATCAAGATTCAAAACAACTCCACATTGAAACCAAAATATCCTTTCAAAACACAACCTTCCAAATAATTGCATCCAAATAATATTCATACAGACTTCCAAATCTATTTCCATTGTGCTTGGAACGTGTCCTGAGTTGACCTTAGTCCGTCTAGTTTTAATTACAGTCGACAGACGGACGGAAGGACATCCGAGCTTCGCTGTTTTGAAGACTCGACGTGACATTCAGTTTGTGCGAGACTAATCCTGATGTCGTAGTTAGTTCATAAGAGAATTTACTATGGGAAAAGGATAAATTGTACGTGTTATCTGTTAATAAAAAACTTTTTTGGAGAATAATGAGATAAAATAAGTGAAGAATGCTGTAAATGAAGAAAACAACTGAAGAGACCGACATTAGATTGAGAAAGAAAACAATAGAAAAATTTAATACTTTATGCAAAGACAACTTAGTTTCTGACTATGACTTCGTTTCGTTGTTATGTAAGCAGTGACTGTGTTACTATCTAAGTGAATAAGTTTGATTCTTATAGGCATTACTCATTGTTTCCATCTAGACCGCAGATGCATCCTATCCATAATAACTACAACAAACATTATAATATAATTTTATCAAACAAAAATATTCGCGTTCCAAAGTCTCGAGCACGCCACAATTCACCGACAATAATATTGTCTCAACAAACTCTCATATCAAATACATCACTAGCCATAAAGACAAAGCACGAAGACGCCATCAACATGACATCCACCCATAAAACTCACCCATACCTGGCCATCATTGTCGTAGACCACAGCAAACGGCCCATAGTTCCCCCCCTATAGTTTCACCCCTCGTTTCCAGCTTTTAATTATAATACTTTATAGCCCTATAAATCACGGCGTGCGTCCCGGGCGGCTACCACCCCCCGCCCCCCTTTGAAGGATACCAGTTCAATTCTCGTTGGGTGTAATAATTTATAAAGAAATTATTCCCTTTTTCTGCTGGGGGTTAAAGATGGTCGTGACGTGATCTGTGATCGTCTGGCGGTGACAATCATTTTGGTTTTGTTGAAGCTGTGTCGATTTTGGATTTTGGGGAAGATTGAAGGGTTTATTTTGAGTGGTATGTTATGTTTTTTTGAAGATGTTTATGCTCATTTTGTCTCGTGTCGACTAGATGAAAACTATACTATTTTTAAGATGTTATAAAACAAGGAAGAGACAGCAGGCATTTTCATTTGTGTCTTCAACACACTGCAGACTGCAGGCGTTAAAAAAAAATTGACAAATAGCTTCAGCGTTTAGATTTTTAGATGCCATCTATATACAGTCGTAGTTGTTCGAAAGTTTTAGTTTAACCTTTCAAAAGCTCTAACTTGTCTTTATTTATTAGCTTAATTAACTGTGAGACCAAACTGAAATTATGGTTTTGTTCCGACAAAAAACAAAACGTAAAGAATTAAGGGCTCCGACACAAAACTGTGATTTCGCATCGCATCGCACAAATCTGCGAGCTCCTAAATACAAAACTCCTCTAAAAACCTGCGATGCGACGTCACATCGCAGTTTTGTGTGGGAGCCCTAAGAGCGATGAATTGAATGAAGAGTTGAAACGTTCATTGTATTACAAAAAATAATCACACGTCAAAATATCTGTCGTTATCAATTAAATGAAGAATGTATGTCTATCGAAGAACCGCTAACAATTGTTCTACCAATCAGTAGATTTCTCAAGATCTCAATACGATAGCTGTCGATAAATAACTCCAAGAAACGCATGGTAACAAATTATTGAAGTTTAGTGATGTGACTTTTCGTCAGTGATGTCAATTTGTATGGAGATTTTCGCCAATTAGGTTATGTCAAAAATAATAATCATGTGAAAGTGGTCCAACATTTTCTGCCAATGTTGGACACACTTCAACGTCCAACAGTCGTTTTAATGTTAGGAAATAGGTAATGGAGTGCCGAAAAAAAATTATCTGATGTGTTAGAAACAATATTGTTGCTATGCATATCATCTATACTAATATTATAAAGTTTGTGAGGTTGTAGGGGGTAATCTCTGGATCTACCGAACCGATTTTGAAACTATTTTACCAATAGAAAGCCACGTTATTTGTGAGTGTCATAGGCTATATTTATGTTTACCGCCCAATGAAGTGGGCAGGGGTCAGCTAGTAACTCATAAACTTAGTATTTGTTTTTTATTATATGATTTTCAGCAGTAAATAACAAATAAGTGTTTCATAACAGAACTTACATTTCTTACGCACGCACTTCTTTTCAGATATAATCAATCACATATCAACAAAAGTTCAGTTAAGTTGAACCGATAAGTTAGTGTTAAGTAAAACTACTGTAACTTAGAGCTACAAGACGTCTAACTTATAACCTACCTTCGCGGTGCCAAAGAGTAAGAATTAACGGAGAGTGCAAATGTAAAACTGTATTGTGTTTATCCTGCGTAAAGTTTGTTCAAATCCTAGTTTCCAATTTATGTTATTTAACTAAATATCAACTTTATGCCAGTGTAAATTAAGTTGATTTTAGTAAGTAGGTATTACTAAAACAAACAAAAAAATAAGTTGTACCGCAAAGTGAAGTATCCAAATACAAATATTTATTAACATTTTTGAAAACTAAATGCCATCGCATAATAGGTAAACGATTTGAATTTAAAGCTATCATGACAGTATATTAAAAATTCTAAACGATAAATCAATAAACAGTAGGCATCTAATTGGTGGGATGAATAATGTGATTTTTAGTTTTCTTTTAAATATTTTTAACCGACTACGACTTCACAAACTGAGGAAAGTTCTGTACTCAACGAGTATTTTTACGAGTATTTTCTTTAATTATAAAAAACTAATATAAATAAAAATCAATCAAAAAACAATCAATAAAAAAAAAACAAAAAAAAAAAAAAAAAAAACATTAAAATCAATTTAATTAATTAATTCCAATTAGGAATTAATTAATTGAATTATTATGTATTTTTAATTTATTGAATTTATTGAATTATTATGTATTTTTAATTTATATTGTTTTAATTTCACATGTATGCATATGGACTAGTTCTGAAATAAAATGAATTTAATTAATTAATAGTTTTCTTACACTGAAGTTCCAATGTTTTTCAACTTGTCGGTTTCTCTCTTTTCGAGGTTCCGTATTAAATTATAGGAGTTAAACTTTCCACCTCAGACATCACATCAGTGAACCTTGTTGACGTGACCTCGTACTATGAAAAGAACAAAGATCAGAACTAGTACTATCAAAATCTTACCAACTTCAGTCGTTCGCATTGTTCTTGTTTTTACTACCCGGACTTACCTGAAACATAAAATAAATAGGGTTAAAGTTCCTGCGTTTCTTACGTCACTGTCGATCTAAAAATATTTCAGTAAGAAATTGTGTCGCTAAAATATTATATTGTCTAACACACATGGATAGACCTTTAAGCTCTATCATTAACTAGTAAATCTTGGGAAGATTTATCTTAAGGGGTTGTTTTTAGTCGCTAATAATAATTGACATTTGGTAATGTTGTTGCTTTATGTACAAGTATGATTTACCCACATGAAGTCACGGTTTTTGCCATGGGAGTAAGCAGAAACTACAGAACGTCGTCTGCTACATCACTCCTGTTTTCTGGATGGTAAAGCCGAAGTGTACTTAGAGGGACACCCTCATCTCGCCAGTTAGGTATGCCCCACGGAATGGACGTGTTGAATTGACAATAATTATGACAACATAAAAAACAATTGAACCTAACAAAATTTTATTCATGAATTTATTGCATGAACTTTTATAACTTTTATTTATAATCTATACAGGGTCAAATTAAATTAGCTAGCCAAACTCTGCAGACGTGATGGATATCGATATCTAAACACGACGAAATACAAACAAAAAGATTTGAAGATTTATTTTTAGAGGTAGTGTGACTGTGTAACTTGAAATAAAAGTTGAGAAAATAAGTTTATTTTTTATTTTTCAGATATTGAAACCTATCACATCTGTGACTTTTAACAGCAGTGTGGGAGCACAATAATCGTCCGAATTAGATAGTACGGAAATAAAAATTTCAAAAATACGCCAGACCTTTTTAATTTCAGGAAAACCTAACGAAAATTTTTATTTGAGTTATTGAAAGGACAGGACGTCAGTCAGGTCAGTCAGTTTATAATAATTTATGTTATCAGAATCTGTGTTGTAACATGCAAATATTGTGCATGTCTGACGTATGACGATGTAGTGACGTAAACATTAATCCTAGTCTAGTATATAATTGATGTTGTTGACGTACCATCGAATAAAAATAAAAAATGCACTCCAGCTGACAAGACAATGGTGACGCATCTTAGTTTTTATTACAGAACTACCATATAACTACAAAACATTCTATTGCCTTTCACTTCGCAAACTTGTAGAGTTTTCGTCACAATGTCGTTTTGAAATGGACGATTCATGAAACGGTCATGTTACATAAGATGACATGTAACCTGTCACTCTGTCAGTCAACTTGGACCGACAGCCAATAAGGCTGCTTATAAATGTCGTGAAGAAAATTGTCTGGGAATTTGGACCAAAACATAACATCATGCTTGTGTTCCCCGAAGGTAGTTACATTTTATCCACATGCTCCACATTTCGCCATTTAAGTGTAAGAGGGATCTGCTAAGGCAAACCCGCGAAATTCAAAGTTTCGTTATTTTTTTGCAATTTGCAGGTCAGTGTCAGGTTGTATGTCGATTAAAATATGATTCGCGACCGTAACGAATATAGTTTTTCAGAATTATAATAATTAGAATCAGCAATACAACTTCTTAAGATAGCATAATCCCCAAATGTCATGATTTCATTAAATAGTCATTCAATAGGATTACATGAACTTAAAGAGGTGTATTGATGATTTCTATGATTATAATTCCATAAATAAACATTTGATTTTGCCGCGAATCATATTTAGATCAACATACAACCTGACCTATAAATTGCAAAAAACGTAGGAATATTTTAATTTCGTGGGTTACCCTGGCGAATTTGCCTTAAGTCACCATGTATCAGGAACTTGGACTCAATGGGTCTGAAATCGCCAATAGACAGGACACAATGCACAACAATCGTTGTTCATGTTTCATTTATGCAATGGTTTTTGACAGCCTCTTGTTCAGTAATCTTCTTCTAATCTTTTTAGAGTGAGGGGGGAAAATGGAGCCACCTGAACTACACTAGGTGAGGTCATATTTATGTGTCAGATGTTCAAGCACAGTAGACGAGATAAGAAGTATGACATATACTGGTATTCTTCACCACAGACACAGTACGACTTGGATCCGTTCACCCTCACCTAAATGCTAACTAGCAGCAGTTTTAAGACCAAAGTATAAAAGCACTATTAGTTTTGTTTATCTCCGGATTATCTTTTCCCAATTCTTCACCAGAGCATGTACGGCTGCCATTAGGCCCCATCAAGTCATTTACCGAGAGCTTAAGGTGTATAGTAGGCTCACTGACCTTGTGCATGTGGGCGGAGCTAAACGCCCTACTCTCCAATACGTAAAACGTGCAACGGTGGCGCACTACACTAAAACGACGATCAAAGACTAGACAAAGGCGCAGACATGCGCACGTATGTCGCATTTTTTGCCTAAGATTCCTAATCCTAAGAGAAGAAATCGTAGGCAAATCTGAAATTGTACGCCGACTACCATATTTTGACCCGCATATTATTTTAAATACTTTGTTTGTTTTTTAAGAACATTCCTGGCAATAAATAAAATATCGGTGTGCGTGTGTTTG
The DNA here is from genome assembly GCA_948150665.1 of Conistra vaccinii. Lineage (NCBI taxonomy): Eukaryota > Metazoa > Arthropoda > Insecta > Lepidoptera > Noctuidae > Conistra > Conistra vaccinii. The sequence goes on from OX411325.1 coordinate 23,688,541, forward strand.
TAATTCTTCTTATGCTAAATGGCTTGACTGATTTAGATGTTTTTTTTTCAATTCTTTTTGTGTCACTTGGATGGTTCTTAGCTATAGTTGGACGCGCTGTTGGGAGGCGCTGTTGTCGCATGACAACGTCTGCCTACCGGGTCTGCTAGTTATATTTTGGTGCCGATTCTCTTGTCACAAATGCCTCTAAACTAGACTAAAAATAGATTGCACTGAGTTATTAGTTTAGTGAAAATGGCAATTTTGCTATTCTGAGTTTGACGTTTTTCACCTAAAAATTTGGTGTATCCAACTAAATCTGACTATTTTTAAACGCGATTAAAAACGTGTGGAATAAAGTAAGTTGGCATGAACTAAAACCCCAACACTTCGACCTCAGTCCAAAAACAGTATCGTATATTTTTTTCTTTTGCTTATATCTCGAAAATGGTGTGTCCTATCGCAAAAATAATGAAATTTTCGACCCCCTTTAGGAAACTCTTAAACCCCTATATCCCAACATGTTGGTAATAATTTTTCATATTTTCCATACAAAAAGTGAAAAATTCCATATAAAACACGTCGAGGCTGCCAACCCCTGCGCGCCTCCGGCTCTAAAAAAATTCACGGGGTAGAGCAAACAAGTACTACGTGGAGTCGTCACGCGATTGTCAAATTCGATTTTAGATGTGTCAAAATATTTTTTTCATTCAGAGATTTTTTTTGTCAGAATGGCTTTAAGATTCTCATAGCCGAAAGTAAGGAATTTTAGTGATTGTAGTTAGTTTAGTTCGGTGTACAAGAGAATCGGCCTTTGACTGTAGAAATATTTTGTAGGTATCATAGTTTTTTTTTTTAGGAAAAACTTCTTTAAGCGCGTTGAGTGATATTTGGTAGGGGCAGCCCCGGATCTAGAACGGAACGGATCTTTCGAGGCGGGGCAAAACCTATCGCCTGACCCTGAATCGTTTTTTTTTTCTTAAAAAAAAACCGTTTTTTTTTTAAATATACTAGTACGTGTCAGACATTTATTTTGATTAGCCTTATTCACTCTGCCTGAGATAAGTTGGATTTTTGCTTTAGGAGTTACTTTACTAGGTTGCAAGAGCGAGCGAAGCGAGCTCGAAAATTTAGGCATAATAAACACATTAATCAAAAATCGATCGAAAATGCGCCAATCCAACAGGGGCGCCAAATCTGTGGTAAAAGTTAAAGTAAGTCGTGTCACAGGCGTCGTCGGCGTTGAAGCAAGACGCCCGGCACCGCAAAACTTAAGAAATATACCACAGAAACGCTCATCGAGTTCCTGGTAGAATACAACTGCGCCCGCTCACAAGTACTCACAACCCGCTCAGACCGTTTGACGACCTAAACCTACGCTAATCAGTAATTTCCTCAGTGCACCACCCTCAGAGAAAGATTATAATTGTTGCGCGTCTCATTTGTTGCAAAGTTGCGGTGCGCTGGGTGGTGCACTTGTCTGTCATGCTCGAATTTGGCGCCCCATAACGGTGTCGCCCGGGGCACGTGCCCCGTACCCTAATTACGTAATACACAATCAATCAATTGATAACACGAAAATAACTAAAAAAATACAAGAATAAATTATAATTAATAAATACATATTATACATAATAAACAGAATAAACTTTGTCAGGAGACATAACGATCGGTAGAGGAGAAATAACGATCAGAAGAGGAGAAAACGAAACATGCAGAATGCAGTTATTAAGAAGGCGGTCTAGTTATTGAGAAGATCTGCATTCAGGTCATAGTAACACACATCATCATAGTCAATTATGGGAAATATTAGGGACTGTACAAGCATTGCCTTTATGTGTGATGGGAGAAGGTTTTTCTTATCGCAAAATGGTGCATTCTATCGCAAAAATAATGTGAATTTCGTCCCCCTTTATGAAATCCATAAACCCCTATAACTCAGCATATCATCATTATCATCATCATATCAGCCGAAAGACGCCCACTGCTGGACATAGGCCTCCCTCAAGCATCGCCACTTCGACCGATTCTGTGCTTCCCGCATCCAGCGAATTCCTGCGGTCTTTACTAGGTCATCGGTCCATCTTGTGGGAGGCCTTCCAACGCTACGTCTTCCGGTACGTGGTCGCCACTCCAGAACCTTTCGGCCCCATCGGCCATCTGTTCTGCGAGCAATATGTCCTGCCCATTGCCACTTAAGTTTGGCAATTGTTCGGGCTATGTCGGTTACCTTGGTTCTCCTGCGGATCTCTTCATTTCTGATTCGATCACGTAGGGAAACTCCAAGCATAGCCCTCTCCATTGCTCTTTGGGTGACTTTTAGCCTTCTGATAAGACCCATTGTGAGCGACCACGTTTCAGTGCCATAAGTCATCATTGGCAACACGCACTGGTCAAAGACTTTCGTCTTGAAACACTGTGGTATGTGGGACGAGAAGATATTGCATAGTTTCCCGAACGCTCCCAGCCGAGTCGGATTCGACGATTGACCTCTTTCTCGAAGTTGGACCTACCTAGCTGGACAGTTTGTCCTAGGTAAACATACTCGTCTACAACTTCGAGCGTAGCGTCACCGATCTTTATGAGGGCGGGTGTTACATGGGCATTTGACATGACCTTTGTCTTGTCCATGTTCATTTTAAGACCCACTCTTTTGGAGGCTCTACTGCGGTCATCGAGCATTATACTGAGGTCCTCCATGGTCTCAGCCATGATAACTATATCGTCGGCAAACCGAAGGTTAGTGATATACTCGCCATTGATGTTGATGCCTAGCCCTTTCCAGTCCAGTCGCAGTCAATTCCCGACGCCCGGGACGTCTCCTACGGCGGCAGCGGCTAGGGCTGGTAGGGCGCGGCCTTTGCCACTCCCTCGCGCACTCCGCCTCCTCTTTCGCGAGCATTACTGCTTCGCAGAAGGAGGTGACGGCTTGCCATGCCCTCTCGCTCCGCACCATGGCCTGGACCAGGGCCGGACGCGAGAGGTCACTGCCACCGAAGTTTGACAGCACTAAGATTACAATGAGTTATTAACTTAGTAGTTTAGTGAAACAGGGAATTTTGTTATTCTGATTTTGACGATTTTCACCTAAAAATTTTGATTATTCAAACTAAATTTGACTATTTTTTTTTACGCGATTAAAAAGGAATGGAATATAAAAATTAGTTGTCATGAACTAAACTTCACACCAACACTTCAGGTGCAAAAACAGTACTGTATCTTTTTTTTTATTTTGCTTATAACTCGAAAACGGTGCGTCCTATCGCAAAAATAATGAAAATTTCGACCCCCTTTAGGAAACCCTTAAACCCCTTTACCCCAACACAAAGGTAACAAATTTTCGTATTTTCCATACAAAAAGTTAAAAATTCCATACAAAACACGTCGACGCTGCCCCCCTGCGCGCCTCTGGACCTAAAAAAATTCACAGAGTAGAGCAAACAAGTACCACGTGGAGTCGCGAGTTCGCGACGCAAATTCGATTTTAGATGTGTCAAAGTTATTTTTTAATTTAGAGATATTTTTTTGCAGAATCTCAGATTCTCATAGCCAAAAAGCAAGTAATTTTAGTGATAGTTTAGTTCGGTGCACAAGAGAATCGGCACCAATCAAGATTTATTTCTTAACCTTCTTACCTACGTAACTTAAGAAAATATTTGGTGCCGATTCTCTTGTACACCGAACTAAACTAACTAAACTACGACTAAAATTCCTTACTTTTGGCTATGAGAATCTAAAAGCTAAAATTAAAAAATAATTTTGACACATCTAAAATTGAATTTGACAGTCACGTCGCGACCGACGTGGTACTTGTTTGCTCTACCCTGTGAATTTTTTTAGAGACAGAGGCGCGCGGTGGGGGCAGCCTTGACGTGTTTTGTATGGAATTTTAAACTTTTTGTATAGAAAATATGATTAAATATTACCTATGAGTAGGGGCATATGGGTTTACGGGTGGCAGAGGGGGTCGAAATTTCCATTATTTTTGCGCTAGGACGCACCGTTTTCGAGATATAAGCAAAATAAAAAAAAAGATACAGTTTTTGCAGCTGAAGTGTGTGAAGTGTGTGTTCATGCCAACTAATTTTATTACACTCCTTTTTAATCGCGTTTAAAAATAGACTGATTTAGTTGGATAATCTAAATTTTTAGGTGAAAAACGTCAAATTCAGAATAGCAAAATTGCCATTTTCACTAAACTAATAACTCAGTGCAATCTTAGTGCTGTCAAACTAAAATATAGTTAAGTTGTGTCACCTTAGTCTATTTCAGAATGGGAAATGCTCGTTTGACAGGACTAAACAAATTTTAGTGATTTAAAAAAAAATAACTTTAGAAACTTTAAGAGGTGCTTTAGACCATCAAACTGAATAACTTTTACTTTAACTTTGAAATCGCGAAAAAAAAAACAGCTGTCCCATACAGTTTAGAACAGTAGGTATTAAAGTTTACTATGGAACAACAGATTATTTTCTTCGCGATATCAATGTATGTCCCAAAGTAAAAGTTATTCAGTTCGATGGTCTAAAACACCTCTTAAAGTTTCTAAAGTAAATTTTTTAACACCATAGGTACACCTCTGCCTAACCCTTCAGGGAATACAGTCGTGATGTTATGTTATATTTTACATTTACATTTTTTTAGTTTATATTGTAAATTGTTAATTTGTATGTAATTGTCAATGTAAAAAAGTATTAATAATTGTACATCAAAGAACAACTCAACAATAAAGCGCCTACGCGCACAATCGATTTGGACTCTCTGCAGCAAGCTCGTCTATAAACGCACACTAATACAATAAGTTCATAAATATTCGCACTAACACATACGTATGCGCATACTCGGTCGATAGCCGGAGCGGACCAGCGAGCGACACAGCCATCCCGTCTCAATGCTCACGGGCGACTGCCGCCCGCGTCCCGCGCAGAGCCCCTCTGAACCTCTATCTCTAAATGGGGACATTTTGTTTAACAAATATTGATTGATTTACAAATGCAGTTTCAAATTTGTAGTACCTTTAATCAACAATTTTTCAGTGTAATTTTTTTTCCAATCGTCAAAGCCGTTTAGAAGTAGTTAGGAATATTAGCCAAAAATAGCGTTATGGTAAATATTTTTTTAAGGCAAAAGTATTAGTCATACGAAAAAACCCGGTTTCAGATATGTTGTAGATGAATCTATAGCAAACATATATTTTTTTCAAATCATTTAACTAAGCCGTTAAGGAGAAGATAGCTTTTAAAGTGACCGTTTTACGGTACTAAACGAGACTAAGGCCCTTAAAACTTGGCACGCGTTGCCGAAGGGGTGGGTGCGTGCAAATATGACAAATTTATGTAAAACGGGCTCTCTCTTTGTAGGTACGGCAAGCAGCCGTCGAGAAATTAGTGCTCATTTTGTCTCATGTTTACGAGTGGGAGCACTGTGCGCCTCAAAAATATGGTAATGGCTGCACAGTGGTCGGGTTTCGTCTAGTGTATCGATTTTGAGATTCGTTCGAGTTGCAGAGGTTGTGTTATGGTGGTAGGGGTTGCTTCCTTAAAGGGTATTTTTAGTGCCTCATCGCTGAATACAGGTTAACTCTTTCGTAGTTATTGTTAAGAGAGGATTATTTCGCCGAAAGCTTAAGACAGCTTTTTGACAATGATTGAAAAAGTAGTCTTTTGGCTGGGTTGTTTAAAAGTCTATTCGATTAATTAATTAATAAATAGTACATTAGACTAATGACAACAGTCAAGATAAGTAATTAAAGCACCCGGGGTGCTTTAATTACTTCCTCCATATTGCACTAATAAAAAATACCGATTAAAGCATGCAACGGTTCCGCTAACTCAACGCATTCAAAAAGCCAGTAAAGCCCTGTTTACCCCATAAATAGTGAAGCGTGAAGAAATGTCGACGGTCTGTATCTATTTCGAGTGCGTCTAAGAGTGTGATCCGGAGGAATTGTCGCGATCCATCGGCCGTTAATCGTGACACATCGCTGTATTTTCATCTAAACTCGTTACGTTTTATGCGAAAGAGGAAAGATGGTAGACGTGCGACTTTTTAGTCGCATTTGTGCAGATTTATTGATTTTGATTTTAAAATTTATTTATTTTAACATATACAAAACAGATAAATGAGATTCAAATCTTATTCTAAAAGCATTAAACAGTATGTTTGGGTGTTTTGTGCAGTCTATGGCGCATTTACGTATACATAGATTATGTAATGTATATAACTTCTTAGTTGTTATGAATCAGAGGTATCATATTACTTACGATAAATAAATATTGTACTGTACAGCGCGATGATTAGACACAAACGCATTATAAAACACTATATTAAACTAAAGTGTGCACACAAAGTGCAAATTAAAAAACTTAGAAGTGACAAGTTTTTTGAAGTGAAAACTGCTTTAGCCGGCGTTGTGCACTTTTTTTGGGATGGGTAAAAAATTTTCGTCAGGACACGTGATCTGATCGAAAATTCGTAAGACGGAGGGAGAGTAGAAAGGCACAACGATAATGTTCAAGTTTTTGTTGACAGCGCACTGTTTTATTTTTTTGGATTTTTTTTAATGGAGCTTCAGTTTTCGTGCTTGTACTGACAGCAAGCCACATAAATTCCTGACATTTTCGTTAGATGGCGTTACTTAGTTTTCACTTAAATCGGCAGTCCCAGACTGCCCCGTTTTTTTTCGGAAGATCGTATCACAATTATTTGAAGCACAAGTGTTATCAGTTATTGCCAGATTTTCTGATTCCATTCAATAAATACATGGAGCTTTTCTGATTCAACACTTTTTCCATTTTTTCAGTGTGTATCATAATCATGAAATGCAAACAAAATAATATGTTCATTCTACTTTCAACACAGAGTAATCCAAACGATCATTCAAAATACGTATAATGCCTGTATTCAAGATTCATTGCACTGAAAAACTACAAAAAAAAAGTACCTACATACCACAAAACAGTCGACAAAATATTTCGGTCGCAAGTCGCAGGTGTGCGGCGCTCAGCTGACAGATACAACTCAGATTTATGTGTTTACTGTATAAATCACGAGACGTCAACGTTGCCTCTCATTTCTTTTTTCGTTTCGCGCTATACATCATAGTTTTGTCTTCCGTGGTCAAATTTTTTATTCCAGTCTAGAATGCGAGAGTGCGCGCTTCGAGTTATTTTAGCGTTGTGTTTGCTTATGGTTTTTCGTGATGGGGACATACTGTGGTATTGGGTATTGTCTCTGGCTCTGTCGAGTCTACAGAACTTCGTTCGAATTCTAAAGAGGAACTATTTTATATTAGGCTCTGTTGTTTAGTAAATCAAATGTGTTGCTTATCCTACTAATGACTTTAAAGTTCGTAGAAAAACCAGTAAAGACTGTGGTTTTTAACAGTCCTTGTTGCTAACCAGTTCGGTGACAATTATGAGTAAGCCCACTGGAAAATAACAGATAATAAAGATCAACTTGGAGACATCCAAACATCGTCCAAGAAAAACACGAAAAATCCAACAATAAAATCAATTTTAGACGCGATAAATCCCCTAATCCAGTACGAGATATAATTCTTGCACGACACGTCGCTACTTCCAGATCAATCATCGTCTCCTTAACGATTGCTACAGCTGTTGTGTGCGCGATTGATGGAGCTATAAACTATATTTATAGCTTGAATAGCTCGAGAATAGTTCTGATGTGTGTCGCTCAAGAAACTGGATTATCTAGGATGGATGGCGAGGTGGATGCGGCAGTTACAATGAATTATTGTCAAACGAAAATTCTTAGAACAAATAAAAATATACAATTGGTGGAGGCGTTGAGTGATGAGTTAGGCTTGTGTTTAAAGTGTGTCGAAAATGTTGAAGATAAATTGGATTAGCAACACGTGTAGAAAATGGAATAGAAAAATCAACAGAATAATAAAAATGTTGGTTTATCTGTGACTGTCAATCTAGATTCTAAGAACCTTTCAAAAATCAATGGCTGCAGCAGTTATCTTGATCCAGCAAGAACATAAATAGACAGATGAAACATGAGATGAGGCCGATATTGGTTACAAGAATTTAATGTTCCAGAAGCTTTTTGAAAAATACAACATCATTTGTCAGAACGTGGTAAGGTCAGAAATAATGGTATTATACATTAAGTTCTATTGTATACACCTACTGGAACGTCAAAGGAACTTTTGGGCACCATTAATGATGCAGTACTTGAAGCCAAGTTCTACCTATCTAGACCATCACGAATTACATTGCCATTGATACTATAATTTTTTTCTGAATGCGCCTGCTTGACTTCGATCTCGCCTTATGGAAAATACTTCAAGACAAACAATTCCACAAAATTACTCCATCTATCAGATGCAGCAGCATCAGTCCATTTCAGCATTTGTCTGGCATTAATGCTGAAATGAACCTTTTTGACGCAACCGTGAAGGCACACATTATTATTGTTAAAATATTATTTTCAGTTTTTTATTTTGTATTTCACAAACTGTCTAAATAAACATTATTCTTTCTTTTTTTCTTTCTTTCAGATCACATCCAGTATTCCTACTTCCCTACTAGTATGACGAGCGATAATGTCGTAAACAGAAGTCGTCCCACGACAGCGACGCGGCGCGACGCGGCTGTAATAAAACACGCGTTATTGTCATCAACCACATTATTCACGCCTCTGACAACACTAGTATTTATTCCGTTTTTATTCACTTCTAAAATCCTTAGTTTTTAGCCTCTTTTCATGAGAAATCTGCGTGTTTTGCAACAGTATTCTAAAATTCAAACATTTTCGTTGCGTTTTTTCTCAGCAAATGATTTCAGCAGGCTCTATTGGTTCTCTCTGTTGGTTTGTTGTCCGTTCTTCCTCATAAGTACCAACTACGCTTTGGAATGGGCAACTAAGTTCATCTTTCTGACCGACCGACTCCTTTTAACAATTCAAAAGTGCCTGTAGTTGGTTTAATTGAAATAAATGCTTTGAGTTTGCAAAGAAGATTTTTTCAGTGACTACTGACATAACTTCCGATCAAAGACTTTGGATCTTGATTATGAAAGTAAATTTATAGGCTCCAGATTGAAATCAGTTGTAGGATATCCTTTCAGAATTCTCACAGACTCATATTTTCATGAAATCTGCTAAAAGTAGAATGCATTTTCACCTGAAAATATCGGCGTACATTCACTAATTCTCCCATCCCCCCCACATCTCTAAACTCGTGCTTATACCTGAATTCCCGGAGTACAGTTTAAAAAGTTCTTCGCGTGTCCCGTTGCCCGGTGCACTCCTTGACAATCGATTGACGGGTGTCCCCCTGGCCCCCTCCACCCCCCCATCTTGCACCCCCACCTCCTGGCGCATTCGCCTGACCCACATAGACGCCATATTTATAATAATTGTACCCCGATTCGAAAGAGTAAATCAGATAGTTTTGGTATGGTAATAGTTTGGGTTTAAAGTGGGCAGTTTAACAAAAAATTGGTTTTCGTTTTAAAGTTTATTGTTGGTTGTGAGTTTGTTAGTTAAAAATGTTTTAAATTAATTTGTCAAGACCACGTCAATGTGAATTGGAAAAGTGAGAGGTTAACCGCAAAAACATAAGCAAATAAATACATTATTTACGATGAACCTGACCATTAGCAAAAAAATTCAACATATTTTGCAGCACCAACCCTACGTTCCCGCAGGGTAAGCAGATCAACAAATTCCATTTTACAGACGTCTCCAACTCAATCAAGTCCAACTATTGATTAAAGCCACCTCCCTAACCCCACATGGGCCATCAGAACAAAACAATACGTACATATGCGTCGCGAAAGTAAATAGTACCCCTCCCCCCTACACCCCCTCGTTATCACGCCCCGGACATAATTTAAGACGAGTCCGACCATCCAGAGTGTCCGGACACTCGGATATATCCGTCAATTCTGTTTGTTGGATTGATTTTTCAAACCAAAAGGACGTTTGAAGGTTTTCGTTTCGGTTAAAATTTTGCTGAAAGATAGAAAATATTGATACTATTTTTATTCTTTAGATTTTGTTTAGAAAATCACACGTTAGCACGGTTTTGGCGATGTCAAAGCAACTCAAACCCATTAGAAAAACATATGCGTTGCAAAAGTCACCCCCTGTCACCCGGTCACCCCGGTGAACCCCCTCGTTATCACGTCTCGGACATAATTTAAGACGAGTCGGATCCGGTCCGAACGGGTCCGCTCACGGATATATGCGTCAATACAGTTGGATTGATTTTTCGAAGTAAGCAGACGTTTGACAAACAAAGAAGTAGAGACGTCCAAGACTGAAACAAAGTTTGGTATACTCTTATAGATTTACCAATGTTAAAGTAGTTGTGGGATTATGTCTTTTAAAGTAAGTACACATAACATCATCATAGTTTAGGAGTCAGGGTTTCAACTTTTGTGCGCCTTTTAATTACTGTAAACTTTAGCTAGATATTAAGCAAATTGTAAGGACTTGGATCAATAAAGTTTATATTTATTTATTTATTTATCAGGCCTGTTTTCCCCGTTGGGATTGGTAGAGGTGTACCTATAAAGTACACCCACATTTCCCGGGTAAATATTTAGTAAAATTTTGGTAATGTCACGTGGTGATAAAACAATCCTAAGTTGTCGCTTACTTCACCATCGGTGCTCAAAGTTTTAAAGGACAATTTGAAATTATATAGACGTGGCCAACGTGCTCAATTTGTACATGAGTTTTGTTAGAAAGAGAAGAATATAAATTGCTTCGTCCATCGCCCAGGAGAACTGCAATAACCTTTGACTTTTAGAACTTTCCCGAGTTCAGACGCAAGTTACTCAATGTTCATTTTCTTATTTATTCTCGAACAAAAGAGAAAAATGCAATTAACTTTGTCGATAATTTAACCTCACAATTTCAAAAAGTTATCTAAAAATCTAAAAAAGAAAGAAAAGTTATCTATGTAAAATTTCGCTTTACTCCATCATGTCAGTTCATCTCAAAAGAGAACTAAATAAATATAAATTCAAAATTTTTTTTTAAACAAAGCTTAACGCAAAACGTTTCCGTTTCCCGAGTCGGGACAAGATGTCAAGTGACGTCATCGAGATAGCGTCCAAAGGGTTGAGTTCCGTCGCTTAAAAAAGTATGAAAAAAATAAATTTCTTATCTGTGGCCCGAACGACCGATTGTCCCCGTCCATATTGTGTGCAAGAAATGTAGGTAAATGAATCAAGGTATTTTATCTGTGGGTAGTAAAAAAATTGAGGGCTGTTAAGAAATTGGCGTTTTATCTGAACGTACCTGTTCGTGTATCTTGCAGCTGCTTGATAACCAATTGATGTGTCTGTTTAGTAAATGGTGCATATTTAATCAATAGATAAGTTATATAACGCTGGAGAATTAGTATCAACCTCTCGATCTAAGTATTCAATTTCTTTGAATAAACCATGCTATGTAAGTGACAAGACATCTGCTTGCAACGGAATATTTTACAAACAAAGCCATAAAATTACTTTGAGAAAGAAGGAACTTTTTACGAACATAGTCCAATGCACTAGAAATGTAATGGGCACTCCTCTATGAACAACCTACCGAATAACGACTTAACACAATCATGTACGAGTTATTCTCTAAGCAGAAAATTCAGGATGCCGCTTAACTGAAGACAGAATACAACCCTTACTTTCTTTCGAAATAATTACAATGTTATGCCTGCTGACACTAACCCTAGGTACGTACGAAGGCACCTATTTTATCCCTAGGCAACATAACCCAACCTCATCTTCACCAAACCCTCGACAATCAAAACTTAGTCCATACAATCCACCACTGGGGACTAAACATGGGACATTTAAAACAAAACGCTAAAAGTTAACATTTACCAAAACTACTTAACGCTTGTAAGATGTCCCAAAACTTGTGAAGTAGTTTAATCCTTTCTATTTATTCGTCGCAGTGGGAAATCATGCTCTGTCATCTATTGCGAGTTAAAAGCGAAACAATTTGTCTTTGACATTGAAGGGTTAACTTACGTTTAGTTTTAAATGTTTCGAGACTATTTTTAGGAATCCCTCTAAAAGATTTCGTAGGGTTAAAATTACTCGTATAACAAAGGTTTTATGAGAATTGAATATATAGGGTTAAAGAATACCTACATTATAAAAGTCAATTATTTGCGACCTGTCAATCGAATGAACAGCAAGAAATATGACAGCGTTCAATGTATCGGCATTCATAAAATTTATCAACTTAAAGTAAATTAAAAAAGTTGCCAGTGAAATCAAAGAAAACTCACTCCCAGCAATTTGCACCGAAACTGCGAAGACTATTCATCTCCAAACGAACACATACAAACAACCTCACATACTCAATAACTCAAACGACAATTACAAGTATCAAGCAAGAAACTCAAAAAGAAACAAAACAAAAGGTGCGCGCACACTGGCGCATACGTCCCGTTCGAAACATGTTCCGTCTCAAGCGATGCCGTCTCGTGTCCCTCCCGTCTCGCGATTAAAAGTGCAGGTGGGGACTGTCCAGCATTGATCTGGCGGTGACGCCGGACGATGGAGACGTCACCCACCATCACCCACCTCGGGGGTGGGAGGGGGACACCTCCTCGTAAGTAGACGTGTGGACATGCTTAGCGATGTGCTGATAACGTCGCAGTTTTCTTATTTATTTTGTTTTGTTGGCGTTTGTGGATTAATACGTTTGAGTGGCACGTAGCAGTGAAATGAGGGATCTAGGATTAGAATTTTCTGTTCGGGTCGTGGATTAATTGATGTTCGATTTTGTATGATTAAAACTGCGTCAATATGATGTGTTGCCGATGTTTTCCTAAGAAGGAAGAACGTGCTCAGCGAAACAATGGTTGAATGCTTTCGGAACATTTATTTAGTCTGCTCTTCACTGATTATGCCTAAATTGTGTTTTGTTAAGAAACAATTTGCTGACATACTTAACGACACCTATTCAAACCGTACAAATCTTAAAACTACAAAAATCTCTAATTAAACATACAATTACAGAACTCATTAAGAAACGTCCGTAGTAGACAATGGGCAGTAACGAGTGTCAGAAAACGACTATCAACTCGGCGAATCGGTCGAGCGAGAGAACTATTCACAAATTAGTCGGGACAGAACTCTCCACACTCAACGTCGCCACATCCGCGTAGGGTCGCCAGCTTGCTAGATGGACACGTTATGTAGACTGTGAAGTTTGTATGTTTTCGAAATTTAAAAGTTTCTCATAGCTGGTACCATTTCAATTATTACGTACTCTATGAACTTATCACGCAAGCATTGCATAGCGATCACTATCTCAGTCATTTTCAGCGTTAGTAGTTCTTATGTTTTCTTGGGATATGGAATAGACTGCGTCATTTACAATATGTGATGAAAATTCCTAGTCATCACTTTAATTCGGATAATACAAAATTATCAACCGGCAACTGATCACTTTTATAAAATCAAACTTTTTCATTATGTCTATTTACAGTATCAGTCCCTACCCTTTTCAAAATACTTATTTATTAATTTTAACCATATTCTAGATTAACATCTACGATCTTACTCTACATCAAATTATCTCAAAGTGTCATACTTCAAAACAAAACTCCTACTAAAACTCGGACGTGGTGACCCTACGGCCGCCGGACCTCGCCCGTCTTGCAACGTTTGACTGAGCGAAATCACTCAAAAGTTTTAATGTCGCTTCCGTGGGGACGCGGCCGTTCCGGTCCGGCGGGCGGTGTGCGCGCGACTTTATGTCTGCGTTGTTATTTAGATTATACGCTTTTGTGTCCTAGGGGTTAAGAGTTTACGTTTTAGAGGAATGTTGACTGTTCTAGCGAGGTTGGTGGGAGTGTTGAGTGTTGTCTAGGACTTTTTGAAAGTATGTAAACGAATTTGATTGTATATGGAATATGGTTTAGGAAAAACATGTAGGTATTGAAAATACATCACTTTACAAAATATCATTTTCATCCCTTTTCATGTCATCGTGTTTTATCAATCAATTCAGAGAAAATCTGCGCTCAAATAATCAAAATTCACCTGAAAAACAATCCTCAATAATTCGTCAAAATATTCCGAAAAACCAGCCAATTAAACGTATCAAAAAAACGTCACAGGACAATCACCTTTTCCAACGTGGAATAAGCACCAAATTCCCTTGCATATCATAATGACAGACAGTTTAATTATCCTCGCGGCCGATATTGCAACAAGCGGGATTAAAAGGAAAAATTAATTGAATCCATTCAATTTTCTAACCGCGAGTGGTGCCGGGTGACGGATACTGTCTGTTAATACCCAATTATCGGCACCCCTTCCTCCCCTGCCATCGTAACGACTATAATATCGGCGGGTGAATTTCGAATATGATTTCGGTAAGTGTGTACCTAATGTCGAATGAGGAATCGTGTGGAGTTTGTGCGTATGTAGAAGAAATTACAGTTTAAGACTATAAGACTTGTGATTGATTTTAATTAGAGGAGTATCCAGCTTTATAGATTTTGGTTTACGTGTATTGTTGTGGTGTCGTCACCACTTGATAATACACATAAAACAATATTTTAAAGGACCTACACTTATTCCACCATATTTTAGATTCCAAACGTGGTCAAAGGTTCACATACAAGCGATTTCTTTCTCCCGGTTCTGTATTTTCTACACAGTGATATTCAGTTACCGGTTAACCAAAATCAACCACTTATGTGGAAAAATAGCGAGAAAAAACCATTATTTCCTCCTACCCAAGTCGCTCTTTTTAATTAATAAGGTTTAGCTTTACTAATTCTAGCTTAAATTATTAAAGTTTTAATCATTTTAGCATTACAGACTAACCCTGCAATAATTTACAGCCTTTTATTCTACATAATCCATTCTATCACAACGTATTTATTCCGCCCGCGTTATCACAAAGACTGTCAATCACGTCACGTCGACAGAGCGGCGGCGACAGGAGTGACGCGTCACCCTCCCGTCACCCCCCACCACCGGCCCGCGGTGACGTCACACTAGTTAAGATGCTAAACTTAAATGCAGTTGAGAACTTGCTGAGTTTTGATTTATTTTATTTTGTAAATAGGAAAATGGAAATTGTGAAGTTGGAGGTTTTTTTTTATATGAAAAGTCTGACTTATAAATAGTACTAAGTCAGATAATTATGTCATTTATATCATAATCAGCCTATTAATGTTCTCACTGCTAGAACACAGGCCTCCTCTCTGTGAGAGGGAGTGGGCCGTAATCCAACACGCGGGCCCAGTGCGGGTTGGTAGATGTCACATGTCTTCGAATTTTTTGGTTCTAAGACGGTTTCCTCACGATGTTTTCCTTCACCGTTTTTGAGAGCAGTGGTGATGAAATTATTTACACAAAGTAAAGCGCCTGCTTGGGTTCAAACCCACGACCTACAACTCGTAAGACGGGGCAGATACCACTGGGCCACCACTGCTCTTCATCATTTATATCGCGTAATTATAATTTTATCACGTTCTTGATTGAAATGGTGGAGTCATGTTTATTTTTTGCCAATATTAGCACCCCAGAGGAAACTACCAGTAAAGCTTCGGTTTCCAAGAAAATCGGTGACCGCCACATATCGTCCGCAATTTACCGGTGCATGACGTCGCTGAAATGTTATTTTATGAAAGTAAGTTGTTGTGATTTCCTAGAAAGCGTTTTTGAGACCGTACAGTCAAACCATCATTTCCATGACAGCCGTCACTGCGGTCGCTATGTGGCCACCGATAATGAAAACTTTGAACTCCATAGATGTAAAGTACTGGAGAAAGTTAATTGACTCCACCGTGACTTTGCGAAAATCCATTCTATAATACAATAACGATAACGCAAAGTCAGTTCTTTGCGTTCGGCGCTTGTCGTGACAACCTCGTGTCCGCGTTCGCAACAAGTCAATCGTCATCCTGAGGATGCCTCGTTGAGAGGTGAAACACGTGTCGATTTCTTACAGGGTTCTCTATTACTTTTTATGAACAGTAGAGGGTGCTTGTCGTGACAACACCTCGAATCCGGGTTCTCAACAAGTCAATCGTCATCCTGAAGATACCTCGTTGAGAGGTGAAACACATGTCGATTTCTTACAGGATTCTCTATTACTTTTTATGAACAGTAAAGCGGGTTACGTTACTAAACTAAATATACGTCGTCTATTGTATAAGTATTTTGTACTGGGGAAGGTTGTATTCTATTTTCAAGATTCGATAGAACGTATCCTGAAAATATATGTAAGTTGTCACCATTAGATAAAAATATAGGTATACATGGTTTTATCACACGACAACATGAGCAAGACATTACTAATTTTAAAGTAACTTTCAGTATATTTCTGAAATGACGTTATTTACGTATATGTATACGTATGCTACAGATTATTTCCCCTGTACCTTTACATACCATAACATCTCGCCTGTAATTCCCGAATAGTTAGGCAGAGGTGTATAGTACCCCAACATTTCGCCAGTTATGTTTAAGTCCCATGTAATAGGGGGCGAGCCTATTGCCATCAACCGGGCACAAATCCAGACTCCGGGAAATGTCTGATTCAAAAACCCAATAATTATTATTTCCACTATACCTTTATAGGTAGTTGTTATTACTTATCTCGTTTGGAATTTCTGCTTACTTAACGAAGGGTGATCAATCATCAGCCATTTTAATTGTGTCACCACAAACAGATCACTGCCTCCAATATTAAATTTAAAATGTTTCAATTTCAATAAGTCTTACTTGGGGAATATTCGTGAAATGCACTTATTACTGGGACGAGCCGGGATAACGGTGGGATCCCGGGGTGATTGGCAATCCCGGGCCGCGGGATAATGCGACAATTTTAATAGGATCTTCACTAGTGTAGGTGTGTTGAGGTGACAGGACATGCGACGAAAGGAGTTGCAGTTCATTCGGTTATAGAAACCTTATTTATTTAATTTCTCTATTCTGTTATACTATAGTATATAGGTAGTACCTATCACAGTTTCAATTTAGTTTTTTCGGTATGGTTTCCAACATCAGAAGTAGACTTAAACTTCAGAAAAGATTGTAATTTTGACAGGTAGATGACAAATATACTATATACTTACAGCTACAATGTGTATTTCTTCATTATAACATTTTTTTACTTACATTTAACAGCAACAGTATTATTCGCCCTCAGTTTTACTTCCACATATTTTAGAAGAACTTACCTGTAACAAAAATAAAAATAAATTAGAATTGACATAAAAATATCTTCGACTCTATCATCTAAATCTTTCAACACCGGAACATTTTATTAAAAAAATAAATCAACCCGATACAACATAGATTCCTGTTTACTCCACAATTCGCCAGTCAACCCTCTTGTTTCGATGGAGCGAGCCAGTGGGGACGGAGTCCATTGGAATTCCTTATACAATGAAGTGGATTTAATATCGGGAAGAATGCCGCTCTGAAAGATAGCGGCCTGAGTACACGGCCGATTTGTTTGTACTGCGATTATTTGATTTATTAACCGACATCGGAAAACTTTTGACGTATGTTCATGATAAAAGTTGAGCGGTTACTGCTTTGGGCGATCAATTGTTTTTTTATTTTTTTGTTCAAGTACTTTTTTAATGAGGGTTAATAATAATGTATTGATAAATACATATATAATGAAGGTAAATTAGTTTTGTTAAACACGAAAGATATTTTGATTTTCTTTGACAGTGAACGCGAAAAAACAAATTACTGTCTAAACATACAAATTATTCCAAATAATATCTTGTAACTAACTACTTAATTAATAATATGCACTTAAACTTAACACCAATTTGTTCAAAAAAAAACAAAAACCAACGTTCCAAAACCAACGATTTTTCGAGAAAATCTACTACAACAGCGCGTCTGCACAGCCCTGTCACCTTAACCCTGCAACGGCGACCTGAAATTTTATAACACGTCCCGTCGCCCCGGACCTCTTCTGATCGAATTTTATTTTACGTACTCACAACTTTTTATTGCGCCCAGTTACTTGCGCGACCATCGTTTTGTATTTATGTATTATTTAACGTCCAATCCTGTGGATTTGCATGTATTTGATACCCCTCCGATAGACGACACTGGATTTGGGATAACCCTTTTCGGGGCACGTAATAATACTCAAATATCGTTTAAATTTTTATTACAGGATATAAAAATGATTTCTACGAATTAGGTATGGACAAGGAACTGTTTTTATTAACCTTTTTATTCGTCTATGCGGAAGTGTAGGTCGGTAATAGAAATTATTTATGAGATTACTTGAATTTATGACGTTCTTTAGCGAAAATATTATAAGAACTTACATTTTGTGAATTAAATGTACACAGTTCGAACCGATAGATTTCTATTTATTAAAAATATCACATCTGTCCATTTATTGAACCACCTTTCTGCACTTACAACATTTGCTATTACACCATTTTATTCAAAATAGCGCCACAAAATACTATTGAAAAAAAAAACAAATCGGCGCGATCCACATCAGCCGCCTGTACCGAAGTCAAGACAGACGCTGTAAACACGAGCAATATTGTTACCCGGCCGCAATCTCGTATCAACCGACCAAATAGCTTGGATACTTATGTAAATCGGACCACTATCCCGCTTATTGTATATCTAATTTGATTTCTTTTGCAATACAGTGATGGGATTCAACGAATATTGGTCCTACCTGCTCATCTAATATCGTCCCGGGCCCCGGGAATGTGTGCCGTGGCATTTTCGGGGTTAAAAGATCACTGATACGGACACACAGGGTTTGGGTTTTTTAAAATATTTATGAGGGAGCAGCGGTGAGAGTTCGCGTTTCTGCTGTAATCCAATTTCGGTTTATGTCTTTGGTAACTTACTTATTTTTGTTGGTTCGTAGAACTTTTGGAAGGGTCAAACTGTGTTTTTATAAGTGTTAATTAAGTGATGTTATATTCATGACGGTGGTGAGCGCAGATGTTTTTGCTGCTAGTTAGGAGAAATTAGGGGCTTATTAGATGCTGGTTTAATATTAATAAGATTATGTTTTTGCGGAAGTATAGTTGGTTGGTTTGAGCAAGTGTTATGTCAGTTACTTGTGCACAAGTTTTTTTTTATGAAATTGGTTTTAGGAAATGAAGAAAATTGGCAATGAAGTACTTACTTAGCTTTTATGTTTTTTATTTTATTTTGATAAACGGTGTTTAATATTAAGTAATGATAGCGACCGTTTAACTATACATTATTGTCGGTAAAATGTCTATTAACTTTAAGCAACTTTTATAAATAAAGGGGTCTGGGTTTAAAAACAGGATAATAACAATTTATAGGTACTGCAAATTAAAACATACAGCAAAAATAAATATTAGGTATAATCAAAGTTGAACTCAAAATAAACCTATAAACACCAAATCTATACCAAACTTTTCAAAATCACAGACCAAAAACAAGAGAAAAACCTACAGAACATTCATTTAACGAAACTGCACTAATTCTTAGAATCACGATAAAAGTGTCCCAACCAAATTAACCACCGCACACTATTGAGCGAAAAAAGTGATATTCCAAACTGATTCGCTAAGTAGTTCGCGTCGGATCTGTCACCCGCATCGGAAGGGTTAAAAAAAAGTCGCGTCGTTAGTTCTTGCGACGCAAAAAAAAGTCGTCGGTCTGTCCGAACTGTCGTTTTTAAGTGGCAGGCAAGTCTGTTCGGGCTATTATCTCGACACTGAAACGGTATTGGTGTATCTTTTAATTTTAGGGCTGACTTCCATTATGACTTTTGAATGAGCATTTAAAAGTTGTTCTCACACGTTTTTTCTGGTAGAATTAGTGCGGTTGAGAGAAAATGTATATTATCTACTTTTAGGTTGTTTTGTTTTTTTCATTTGTGTTGTTACAATAGATAAGACAGCTATTATTTTTAATTACAATTAAAGGTTCGTGATTTACGAAAGTTAACAGCTTTTTCCAATAAAAATGGTATCAGTGCTACCATTTTAGGCCAGTTTTTAGCTTTTGAGTCTAAATTGCATTGAACGCAAAAACGACAAATAACAATTTTAGTATAACTTAGGTAGGTACTCCTACTTAATCTATTTACACAAAAATATTCCCTGAAACACCATCAAAACTTCCACCACCAACCGTAATCAGAAACCGTCTCGTTCGACACAAATCACTGTAAACATGTTCAAATATTCCTTTTTTTGTTTGCAACTTGTTCTAACTCATTCGCTTTTGACTCCCAGCCAATGTTAATTTAGTTCAATGCCAGTAAGCACGCTACAGCACTGACGGCAACTTCGCAAACTTATATTATGCAGTTCGGTGACGATGGTAATTAAGAATTTTAGTTGTAAAATGTTATTTTGGTATGTTTTGTTATGCTTTATTACAACCTAGTTGGCTAAGTATACAGTACCTATGTATTATTATGCAATCCGTGAGTGCCTTATAAGTTATAACTCAAACAAAAACTAAAAAGGGCCACTGCGTCCTTATAAAAACATAGGTATTGTGGCCATCCATCTCTCAAGCACAGTGATTTTACCAACTCATTTGAAAAGAGGCGTTCTTGGAAATGATGATAGAGTCCACCATAGGGAACTACTATTAGGCTGCTAACTAGATTTTTAAGCAGTAATTACGGTAGAAAACAGCCCTTCCCCCCTCTTTCAAGTTCCTTTTCATTGCAGTTCCCGAGAGGGCCCGATGTTTCCCGATCTCTCCCGAGCGATGCCGTCTCAAGCGCATTCGTTCACCAACAAATCAACAGCTTTGTAACTGTGACGTCAAGTTAATTAAAACAGCGAAAAGTTGGCGATTTAAAACGCGGACTTTGACAAGATTCGAGGTACAAGCGGAAGCGATTAAAGAAGAAGATAACTTGGACTGAAGAAAGACATGATTGCACAATATTTGGTATTTTAATTAAATACGGTTCGCATAAAATTTTAAATATAACGTCAATCTATTTAGGTTTAGACATTTTTTTTAGGTTGCTTATGATATTCAAAACATGTTTTTTTAGCATGATTTAAGATTTTTGAGTAGCAAAGTAATTTATATCTCACCAGTCTTCTAAATCAGTCTTAGGCGCCATAATGCCAGGCATTAAAACTATTCTTAGATCAGATTAGATATTAAGCGGTATTAAAAGTTTTATAAATATAATATTTTAAAATAATATAACGTAAATTACTAGAGTTATGATGCTCAATAAATGTGATGGGCCGTTAAACTTTTGCGATGTCTTCCTGGGATTTTTAACGATGAAGATATATTTTGCTTTTATTAATTTAACGTAGTAATAAAAATAAAATTAATATTTTGGAATGTCAATCACTTCTCAGTAATAAACACATAACTTTAATTACTGTCTTAGTTGTCATTTCACATAACAACAACAACAACCGTTTAGATTCATACAACAGATTTCATACAACCTTTTAGATTTGAATATTAATGACTATTATTAAACTCATTAATTAGTAATTTACATAAACTAAAACTAGTAGCAATACCACAGAAAATTAATTAATTATTTGCTTAAATCTATAAATAATGTCAGTTTTATAATTACGTTGATATGTTTATAACAAAATATTGATATTTTTGATCCAAATCGAGGTTAATGTTGATTTTATGATAATGAATTGGAGAATCAAATCCATTTGTTATTTACACAGTTAGGAATATTTATAGGCATTTCTCTTTACATATTTCGTGACGTTCTGTTAATTAATTAGTTTTCAATGGTAATTAGGCAATTGGAGAAATTGTGGTTTGGACGCATGTCATCTTACGCTTTAGAGAGTGTAAAGTACGTGTGTTAATGTATATTTCTGGGCTAGTTTTCCACATTTTAACATAAAATCGTTAAGGGGAGCCTTAAAACGGTTACGCCTTAACGGAACGACAGACAGGCGTGACGCGGCTCTGGTGGAACAATTTCAATGAAAACTTCACGGAAATTTTTGTACCGGTATCGCGTCCCGCTTGTCTGTGGGAGCCTTTAAGCTTAACACATTACTTATAGATTTACAATCGAAACTGCGGCTATTTATTTAACGTGCAAGATCGAACCGACGAAAATAAAAAGACGTGTGGCACTCGGGGACTGCCGCGGCAAAGCTATTGCATAGCATTTTTTATCAACTTATGCAATTGTAAAATATTAACCCGAATACAAGAAATAGCAATGATGATATTGACAGGAACTGTTATTCACATTTATAGTTTTTAAAACTTGACACAACGTAATGGGAACATCAAACTAATAAAAAGGTTTTAATTTAACTATTAATTGTCAAGGATCATTCGTCTAAGTAAATATGAACTTTATTGTCAAACAGTTAAACATAATTTTCAATACAACACTCTCGTATCATTCGTCTAAGTAAATTTGAACTTTGTTGTCAAACAGTTAAACATAATTTTCAATACAACACTCTCGTATCATTCGTCTAAGTAAATTTGAACTTTGTTGTCAAGCAGTTAAACATAATTTTCAATACAAAACACTCTCCTTAGGTACTCGTATATTCGTTACGGAATTTCTGGATTAGGTCTCCACGCTCAAGGCCCGCGATAAAGCTATGCAATAGCTTAAAAAAGTTAATAGACAACAACAACAGTTTTTTTTTCATTCAAATGGGACGTAGAATAATAAACACATAGGGAAGCGAATGTGCCCACTTTAATCAATTACAATTTTAAATTGGTGACAATATCCAATTTAAACGTAGGTAGCTGCCGCATAGAACAAAGAAAATAAAAGTTGTTTTCCAAAAAACTATGACAAACAAAACATTATAGCATCATAAATAAATACAGCGAAAATAAAAGATTATTTACCATCCTACTCTATGTAACTCGCAACCTTCTTTCACTTGCACCACACGCCGCCCTGACTGCCGCCGCCCAGCTGTCGAACCTAAAGAAACAGTCGCAACGCTAACTAACAGCTTATTAATACTTCATACACTGTTCATGCACTTTTTAATGGAACTAATCATGTTCCTGAAGCTTGTAATTTCATGTTTGAAACTGAAAGTAAGTTACTTCTAAGTTGACTACTTCATACTAAGCTAATGCTCGGAAAAGTTTAAAAACGAACTGAGGCGATTTCATTATTAAATCCAGCTTTTATTCACTGTGTCATAAATTACTTAAAAGTGTATAATTATGACATTTAAGTGACCACTTACATAAGTTAAGTATATGAGCCACCACAACTTTTTGGATTTGGGTATTGATCAAATCTGCCTAGCCTGTTCCCAACTAGGTTGGGGTTGACTTCTAGTCTAACCGGATCCAGCTGAATACTAGTATTTTATATGGAGCGACTGCCTATCTGACCTCCACAACCCAGTAACTGGGTAATACGATACCCCTTGGTAAGACTGGTGGTCAGACTTTTGAGCATCCCATGAGGACTGTCAAACTTCTACGAATGACAGCCGGGACCAACGGCTCGTGCTTTCCGTGGCACGGAGGAGTCTCTGTATGTAAAGATGGTCACCCATCCACTGACCAACCCTGGCAAGGTCGACATGTATGGCTGTTACTTAGCTACGAGCTCCTCGAATTTGGGTATTAAATTGATATGTTTGATATACAATATAAGTTTATTATATAAATATAACGTAACACGTGGTGTTCTGGGGATTCGTGAAATATGTCTGAGTTTCCGTATATATATTTTAACATAAAACTATGCACCTTTTACCTGTGACTCCTGACTAACTCCTCCTTCAGAACAACACCAGTACAAAAGCCAAGAAGATGACAGATCAATTTTAAACCAAAAAACTTTATTTATGCAGCGCGAATCTAAGTTTGGGACGTAAAAACAAGCGATTTAACATGATAACGAAGAAGGCTGACTCCACTGTTAGCGACGAGGCAGAGGAATAAAAAAATATACAGTTTGTTAGGGTATTGTCACATATAAATCTGATCATGATGTAATTAACCCGGGTAGCACACCTCCGCCGCGAAACCGTAGCAGCGAAACCGCAGTTGTTCTATTCAACTTGCTCTCGTCATGTTCCTCTACTCGAATTTCGCGTAGAGGAACATGACGCGGGCCAGTTGAGGTGTGCTACTGGCATTACTGACATCGCCAAGTCATGGTTCATAAATGTAGGGTCCGTTTAGTACCACGATACAGAACCTCCATTTTCTCTCAGGATGCCACTAATCCCGGAGTGAATAATTATGCAATTTGATATCAGGCGTAAGATTCTCCACAAAGAAAGAGAGTGATGGTGAAATTTAAAGGGAAAATACTCATAGCTACACCTACTCTTTTCTGCTTATTACAAGAAAATACGACCAATTATTCCGTCTAGTTAAGGAGAAGCAAACGTATTGTAAATAGCTTATATTTATTTTCGTAAACTGCATGTAAAAGAACCCCGTTACACCCGACAGCGGGTCACAAGTGTACTCTGGGCCGTCACACAAAATTAGCGACAGTGAACTTTTCAAATTAAACTTAGTTTCATAGAAAGTATACGTCAAACACCGCAGTCGAAGCCTGAAGGAGTCAAATTAGTTTATATTTTGTTGATAAGTTTCAGATTTTTATGGTTAATTATGGTTTCGTATTTGTAGGGTAAAAGTGTACTAAAGTATGGTCACAAATATTGAAGAAGAATGTTATTATCCCATATGTAGAAAAGCATTCGTAAATAGCTTATCGGCCGTCCTGTCTCTGAAGACACGTGCTCTGAGTCTCATACTGTCATGAGAACTCTTAGAACCAGCTAAGTATTTCTTTTGGAGGACACGTCCATGTTCGTCTAAATATCTATATGATGTCAATGCTCAAATTAGTTAATATTCGTACTTATGTACTTTTTAATGACACTTTGTAGATTGGTAGTAAAAATTAAGATATCCGAAAATATTATAGATCATTCTTAATCGTTCCTTTAATTTCCAAAACAAACTTTAATTAAAGTAACAAAAGGTAGGTATTTGAAAACTCCAGTCGTACATAAGTTAACACGAAGCACCTGCATGCTACATCGGCGCCAATGAGCACTAATCAATACGGCAGCAGAAGGTGGCGAAAAATAACGAATGTTGTATTACTGACGATCGTGTGTTTCCGTACGCCCGCCGAGTACAGTATGCAGAAAAATCTAAATATTTGTACGAATGGTAGTTTTTGATGAACTGCAGCTAACGATTTTTTTTTTTTTTTGAGTAGGTATGCGATAATTATTCCAAAATTATTGAGCAGTAATTTCCAGAAAAAATTGACACGCTGAATACTTCATTACATAATATTCCTCAGATAAAAGAAAATTCTGAATAATAATAATAAAACTCAATGTTAAAAAGAAAATGATAAATGATAAACACCC
Organism: Conistra vaccinii; assembly: GCA_948150665.1. Classification (NCBI taxonomy): domain Eukaryota; kingdom Metazoa; phylum Arthropoda; class Insecta; order Lepidoptera; family Noctuidae; genus Conistra; species Conistra vaccinii. The sequence goes on from OX411325.1 coordinate 23,713,883, forward strand.
TCAACATACTTTAGTATACATAACGCTCATGACCATTTCTCCCATGGAGTAACTGGCTTATAACTGAAATCTAGAGAATCAATAACTCCAAAATGTTTTTTGATATTTTTAACCTCAAACAGCAGCCGGAGGGTTAACTTATGTACCTAGTAATATTTAAAAAAATCAATACTTTATTTGTCTAGTTGAACATTCCAACTAGTTTTTTTTACTGTCAACTTAAAGTTTTGAGTACCTACGAAATGAATGATGTCCTTTACAATTTTTAAGTAAATATTTCTTAATTAAAACACTCATTTACCTTACATCCCCAATCCACATAATATGCATCGTCACACAACCATCAAAAATTCAGTATCAAAAATACCCATTACATTTGCTAACCCTCCGGCGGCGTATGCAGCTACGTTCCCGTAATCGACGGCCGGTCGGGGACGTATTGGGCCGTCGCTGAGACGCCGCTGGCTCTCTGTGTTTTTAAAGCTTTCTTCTCCCCCGTTCCCCCCTCACCACCACCCACTCCCCTCAACAATCGATGGACGGCGTCACGTTAGTGCAGCGCCCGATCAAGTGCATACGTGAGGACTTTCTTTGATGCGTCTTTGTGCGGACTCGGTAGGATGGGGTTAATTGTTTAGTTCTCTTTTCTAATGTTGGCAGTTTTGTATGTGAACGATGGTGGATGTTGCTGATGTGTTTTGTGTTGGAGTTTTAGGTTACTGTTACTATTTATATTTACTTTGAATCTTGTATAACATTTTTTATGCAAATCCTTTTGAGAGCTTGGATTTTTGTTTCAAAGTATAACAATGAAACAATAAACAGGTGTTTCCTTTTTTTCTTGAGGTTCACCTTATCGTCACATTGCGCTTATCAAATATAATTATGGGTCCGCAAACAAAGCATATTATTTAAGTATGAATATTTTGACGAGTAGTCTGATTGCCTCTCTGCTCTGCAAAAAACTAAGATACACAACCAACTTTGTAACTCCTACAAGTCAATAATTTAACCAAACTAACATAACCAAAACTAATAAAAAACCCGAATTAAAAGTTGGGTCGTTTGGACCACCGCGCAACACAGGGTTAGGTCTTTGTGAAAATTGTTTACAGTAGCAACTTGAATTTCTTGCGAGTGCCGTCTGCGGCTGTGATGTGACAACTTGTCAGTTACAGACTGCAGTGCCGTCATGTGAAATGCAGCTTATAAATACAATGCGACTGCTAGATACAGTTTTTGTGTTGGGAAATTAACGGGTAGTTATTAATTTGTGGGTAAAATGAGTTTTAGATGTCAGTTTTTTTGGAAAATCTCTTTTTGTCATAAACCCGACTGACGTACTGGAGCAGTCAGACCCATGACCACTTTGTTGACAGTTGCCAAAATTTTGAATACTGCTTGAGCTTTAACAAAGTGGAAAAAAGGCGAATGATAGAAATAAAAACGACGTTGAGTCCAAGGAAATTTTAGGATAAAACTAGACAGACCGGACTTCCAAGTTGCATCATACAATATTCTAAGTAAGCCTTCCTAATACGATTCCACTAAGATTGACATACATCTCACCTATGACTCACCACCGAAGCTAATATTGCACAACATTAAACAATCGGTATCCATAAGCCGAATACATTACAACTCTTTTTGTTATTTATATCGATATTTTCAATAAATAATTCATTGAAAAGACAGACGTAATGTCAATAACCGAATGAATATAGTCCTCATCAAACTGACGGAATTCTCGTAAATATTCAATTTTTCCGCTCTATAAAGAGCAATCTTTTTGCCTGACGCTCGCATTTTATCATAATTATGAAAACGAATGATTGGTAAAAACAGCTCACTCATTTGATGTGACAGTTATATAATCAGTAGCTTTCAGTGCATCGATTTGTAGTAAGGGAATTAATCTATAGAACGAAAAGAGATGTAGGCAGTTGAAATATGTATGGAGATAGGAGGATAATCACAGAACTTTTCATAATCATAATTAAAATGCAAAACGAAAAGAGGTCCAATTCCCGACTATTATCGCAATTCAATTTACAACTTGTTTTTATGTAATTCATTCATTACTTACTATGGCATTACCTCTTTTTAGATTGCTTCACTTGTAACAAAGCATTTCTTGTAGAAAAATTTACTTAAGTTTACCTTTTTCTCAACAAAGCTCAATCTTATTGAACCCGTCAGCTGCGATCGCATCCAACGATCGATATTCAACAACAAACTAAGACGGAGCTTGTCAGTTAGACAGCGCTGAACAATTCAGTCGCGGCTGTCAGTAAGACAGTGCTGAACACTGATGTGACGGCCAGTGTGGACCGAGTAATAAGAGATGGCGCTGATTTTTAATAAATAATATAATTTATTGACAATAATTGTGGCTGATTTTGGAACGGCTACTCAAGAACCACTGTCAGCGTACCTATTAGAGTATACACGAATATGGTATTAATGAAGATATAACGACTATTACATACGGATCAGGCAATAGAATGAAGACAGTGCTCTGAGAACAAACGCGTTGACAACGTGACATTTTGCAATGACGAAAAATGGTATTGTGTGTAACTGCAGCCACGCCAATGATTGCTTTACATAGAATAGATGACATGCCAATTATTACTATGAGTGAAGTGAAAACAACAGCGGAACGTGGTTTAAGTATTCAAGTAAGTATGTTATGATCAAGACCGGGAAACTAAACAATTGACTACAAAAAAATAAACGGTTCTAAGAACTATCTAGTAACAGTCTCACAGTCGTCATCAGCGTGACAGTGTCACTGGCGTGATAACCGAGTCCTTGTCGCGTGGTGTAAGAGATGAGATAGTCTCAACTTGTGAAGGACTAATGCTTCAAACTAAAGGAACAGTTATGTTGTAAGAACTATCTAGAAATAGTCTCACAGTTGTCACCAGCGTGACACTGGCACTGACGTGATAACCGAGTCCTTGTGGCGTGATAAGAGACGAGGTAGTCACCACTTGTGACGGAATAATGCTTCAAACTAAGGGAACAGATGATACTGTTGTAAGAAGTGTCTTGGAACAGTTGAGTCGGTGTCCTTGTCGGGTGTGACAGTGTGTTCTGACGTGACACCACTGACTAGATGTTGTGTGGTGCAAGTGGCACAGAAAATAAGAATTTCGTACCAAAGCGGTACCAAAGGTAACAACATCGAGATGATTTGGTACTGACTGTAAAGGCAGAGAAAGAAATCGTAGTTTTGGCTTGGAGACGGTAAAAATCAGAGTAGGTAAATTACAAAAGCCTAAAGAGAAAGGATATGCTGAGTGTACGAGATAATCCACGCTTAAAGACAAATGGCATATATAACAGCAGCAATGTAGGAAAATGTTAAGCAGTAATTTAGGCAGCGTAGCCCCACAGATCTCTGACACCCATTACTTGGGCCACGAAAGCAAGTCTGGAGTGAAATTTCCAGCGGAGGCGAGTAAACTTGGGGACGTGGCTGCGACAGGGATGCTCGCGTCATCTCGATGCAAGTTGATAATGCAAGCGTGTGCCCGACGGTTGTTTTAACTTCAGGCGCTGAAACTATCAACTGTCGAGCCGTGATTTCTTGGAACAGGCTTTGATGGCACGTCTCGAGTCTCTATATTCTTGGCTGAATGTTGGAGCTGACAGTTGAAGAGTTCGTATGCTATCGTTGCTGATATGTTTACTGAAGTAGCTGCTGTTAGATGAGGACATGGGACCAGTTTTGATTAACGTGGTGGAACAGGTAACCAGTAATGTCTCAAAGCATGCAGAATTGTTAACCAGGTGTCGCATATTTTCGTATAGTATGACAAATACCTGGTACATATATGCCATTCTAGACAGATTCTCTTCTACATACATTGCACTTAATTATGTGGACACAATTTTTCGCAAAAACTTACGTATATCTCAGTAAAACTTTCCCATATATCGTTTAAAGTTAGAAATATGGGTTCCTAAGTTATAACGATACAAAACTTCATAAATCCTGACCTACAACGACATTAAAACTGCACCATAAGAACATAACACGGCGCAATATCCCGAGGATGGCATTGTAAACCCGTCCATCCACCGTTCTTCAGAGGACGGGCTAGAGTACACCCGTGACAGTCATTTAAGACAGTGACGTGACACCCCCACCACCTCGCTCTGCTCCCCCCACCCGTTTCTCCCGCCAGATGGATTGATATTGCTGCACCGAGCAGACGTAAGAAGCGATAGCATACGGGAAATAAAAAATATAAAGTACTGTTATAGTTTTGAATTAAATGGGGAATTATGTTTGTGCGCTTCGGAATGGGGCTGTATTTCTTTTTGTTTTCGGTTCGTATTGTTTGTTTGCCAACGCGTTTGTTGTGCTTCTGAATAATGCATTTCTTATTAAGTAATTAGCTATCATTTTCAATGGGAGTCTCTGGAATCAAACCTTTGCTGAGTTCTTTGATTTATATTGTGAAGTTCCTGAATGCAGGACGTGCACAAAAGCAATGCAGACAAAGGATAATGAAATAGAAAATATTTACCTCCGATCATTTCTTTATATTCAGCTTTCCAGCTCATTTAAATCTTCATTTGAAAAGGATCTTACAACACTAACTTCACATTGCATACCATGTAAGAAAGAAAGAAAGAAAAATATTTTATTTGGGACAAAAAAAATGTAAAGGTTTTTATAGTTTATAGACTCTGATTTCACATGCTTCAAACCAATTATGTAGTTCAATTAACTAGAAAAACTACTGCACTTTGTAATTACATTTACCAACAAAATAATAAAACCGCATCAAAAACTGCAGAGCACGCGCCATTAGACAGCTAAAAACATTTCTATTTCGCTACACTTCAAGTTGAAAAGTACGGCGATGGACGCAAACGAGACGCCGGGCCGCCGTGATGGCGATCCTGAGACAGTGACGTGACACGGAGAGCCACCCCCCACCCCCCACCCGTCACCCACCACCCCGGGGGGTGCATATTGACCCACCCCGGATAATAAGGGGGTTATGCACTGAGGAGCGCACAAGTCGAGGCATCTTTTGTACGAATGTATGTTTTTAGAAATATAACTACTATTAATTTTCTATTGGAGAGTTTTGCGACTTCTGCTATGAAAGTGAAGTATTGATGGAAGGTTTTCGATTCATTACTGGGAACCTTTTTTGTGATTACGTTCTTTCGAGTTTGAGTTTTCTACTTGATTGAAGTCAAGTGGAAAATTTGAAGGAAAGATTTTTGATTATGGAGTTTGATTAAAAGATATCACGCTAGAAGTGTCTCAACTTATTACATATTTTATCGTTTTCTTTTTCAATCTCATTTACTTCAGTGAGTATTTCTAATCAACTTTCATAAATGTTTTTCAGTTCTGAAGAAATTTTCTCATTTTGACAAGGAGTCTTCATCTGAGCACAAACTCCTTCTAATTCAATTGCTGGCAAACATTGAAAGCAGAACTTTAATAACCAAAAAAATCCTTTTCATCACGTCACTCGGAAAAACTAAAACCAAATGAAAGTGAGTGGACGCCATGACAGGAGGACATGGACAAGCCGTCATTTGCACAAAATTAAATACCCTCAAAGACGGACGGGGCGTCCGTCCACCCCACGTCGGGGGCACAGATGGATTGATATCGCCCCACGATGCAGGTGGGCACATCTCGGCACAACGATTTATAAAGTAGTGTCTTATGTTGACTGTACTAGGTTTTATGTTTTAAAGTTGTTGGTATTGGACATGACATGGTAAAAGTGGGTGTGTGAAAAACGATGAATTGTTTTAGCATTTTAGATCCGGTAGCTGCTTTCCCAATTTTATAGATAAGCAACCCAAAATAATATTTTTTTTTTTACATCTGCTGTCGTCTACTGCTAATAAAATTACAAAATACAAATCAAAGTATTTCAATAAATAATATTATTGAAAAAAAAAATTGAAATCACACATCAAAATAAAATGATGACATACTTAAACCAAAACACAGATCATCCCTACTGCAAAAATCATACAAGTCTAATTGAATATTAAATGACCTATCGTCCCTCCACCCTTTATTACCTCTGATCAAGCATAATGAAATGAAACCGAATAAAAATTTCATTCGAACAGAAACAATAAGCGACCCTCGAATCGTACAAACAAAAAATACCAAAATTAATAGTCAAAAGTCGGAAAAAACAACATCCCTCTCTTACACGCCATAAAAACGCGACAAAGACACATGTCCCCCCTTATTATCTTCAATTAAGAAACTCCGATAATGTAGTGTGACATACGGACGAAATGTCCAAACAACGTAGACCTGCCAACACGTAACACAACTTCACAATCAAGGCTCAAGTTGAATAAGTCTTTTGCATCTAAAAAAATTACGGTACACTTTATTTTGTCCAATTTCAACCCTATTCCGCCGTGATAAAAGTTTCAGCGACGGCATCAGGAAAGTTGCCGTTGAGTTGCCCGTGAGTGATGGCCGGTGGACGGTGAGTGATGGGCCCCTGTAACACGTGATTAGTGGATACTGCTCGCTCCCGTAATCTGGGATAATGAGTCGTGATGGTAATCATTCTGTGGTCATGGACTGAATGACAGATGTCATTATTTGTCTTTTTTCGCAGACGTAACATAGAGTACGTAATTATGTCAACTGTTTTTCACGTGGACATTTCGTAGGGAATATGGAACAGGATAAACCAATGTCTTAGTATGTCATTGGTACTGTATGTAGGCGTCCATTGATTGATTACTTAGTACTTTGTCCGGTGTACAGAAGGAGGGATGGATACTGAGAAATATACGCAATAGGGTACATATCTTGTATACGGAAGCCTATTAAAACAAACATCCAAGAGTCTGTAGAACCTTCGATTTTGTTGAAAATTGCGTTGAAAAACTTTTTCAGAATGATCCCAAATGTGGTTTCATTTTTTCATGGGATTCATTAGAAGGGCTTCACAAGTGATGATGTCATATTATTATAACTTGTTAAGTTTGTTTTATAGGCACAGAATGGACAGTCAGCCATGTTTGGACATGAGACCTCGATAACAGGCTTATCTTTCGACTACAATAGAAGCTATTCACGGAAAGCTCGTAAAGGGAAAAATAATATTATAAATAAATTCAACAACAACATCAAAATCAATGCAATTTCAAAACTGTAAACACACGTCCCTTCCGAACCAGCTAAAACTTCACTCGAACGAGTCAATAAATAGGATTTGATCACAAAGCTGTCAGTTGCAAATATTATAGACACTCCACCGGAAGCGAGTCTCAGCTGTCAGTGTCATGCGATTGTGTCACATCCTGTCGCGAGAGGCGATTTGACGAGGACGTGTGTCGTTCGGTTTTTAAATCAGGAATATGCTGTGTGAGCAGGGTTGGTGGAGATGGTTTTGAATGTCGAACAGGGTTAACTTCTGTTTTGTCTTTGGCTGATGTTGGATCTAGACAATGATATTCGAAGACAACACGAACACCAGAATTTTTATAGACGTAATATAGTTTTAACTTTGATCATAAGACTGTTGAGTTGCGAAAGTGAGCGCCGTCATTGTTTTCATACAGCGATAGTCTGTCTATCCTAGGTGTAATTTCCTACAACATATAAGACATCCTACACTATATAAGACATCCTACATCATATAAGCAGCCTAACAGAGCTACCACGTACAACTGTTCTGTTAACAGCTATGTATGATACAGAATTTATCGCATAATTCAATTCAAATTCTATTCAAGAGTGAGTCAAACATTTGACCATTCAAGAACTCTGAAATGTTACTTTATAACCACCGTCTTCGACCATATTCTCTACAAAATCATCCTCAAATTAATATTACAGTCGATCGTAACCGATAGGCTCTGCCGATACCGTAACGCCGTGAGCTACATTACTAGCATATGCGTCCGGGGCGGGGCGGGACGGGCCGGGACGAATCGTACACGGTTCACCTGTCCTAATATATTTCAGTGTGTTGTTGCCTTTAGATATATCTTTACGGGTTTACCGATATGCTTACATCAGGCTGCAGAATGCAGATATTTGCTGCAGAACTTGGGAATTTTCATAGACTATGATAAACACAAATCCCCTTATTAATAAGAAGTATAGTTTTCCATACATTTTTCGGCCTGCTTTTACTCTGGATTTATAAATAAGGACAGAGTATACGATAATCACCATGCTTGACTGACACAGTGGTACACACAAGAAAGTCAGTTAAAACACTAACCCTCTTATTCATAAACGTTGCTTAAAGACGTTTAAATGTCAAAAATGTATGGTTAAACGGACGTATTATAATCTTAAAAAGAACAGAGTCAGGTCCCCATAAATAACAGAGTTCTTCTTTTAAAGAAAACCTGTGCTGTCGATAATGACAATTTTTTTTATATTTTTTTTATTTTATCTCGCCAAAATTCATAAGTCTATTTTGGCGAGTCCTAGTTACGACGCGCGACGTGCCAAATTCAATTAGGACCTCACGCTCAACATTCTCACATGCTGCCAATGATTTCACCATGAAAACATACAACAGTCACATACATGCCTACATCTCGACCAACTTAACCCAACAACCACTTTTTACCCCACTCCTTCAAATCAAGTCCCCCTCTTTTTGTCACAAGGTGGCTACCATTAATTCTTTTTGTCTCCCACTGCAATTCTTTTTTTTTTCTTTTTAAACAAAAACCAACCTTCATTTGCTACAGCACGCGAGCTTTACATATCAACGTGTTGTCTCTGAGTTTTTTTTTCCACAATGTTTGTAGACGGTCGACGGGTTAAGATTACTTGGGGGGTAATGAAAGGATGTAGGAAATAAGATAGTTGTTCTGTAATGAGATAAATAGAGTTATTAGTGGATGGAGGTTTTAATTAGAAAGTTATGGTACGGGGAGTAGAGTGTCGGAGTGGAAAGTAAGAGGTTGTGAGTTCGAAGCTCACACATGTCATTTTTGACGTGACCCTATTCTTACAAAACTTAGTTAAATCGGTAAACCAACATTCCTGTGGCAACCTAGAGGTAAATCGTCGGCTTCCAGTCTAACCGGATGCAGCTGAAAAACAGTATTTCACATGGAGCGACTGCCAATCTGACCTCCATAACCCAGTTACTGGGTAATAATAATCGAGCATAGTGTGGGATCAAAACCTGACAAGCAATAATGTGCGTTTTTCAATTTCATTGTAGGTCGGTTCTAATCTTCGACATCACTTACTTACGACATAGGAAAACATAGTAAAGAAACTCCACCGATAGACTGTAATTGCCATAACGCAGGAAGTAGCGTGATGGTCAACACTCAAGCTTGTGCATAGTCTATTCAAAAAGGGGCTTTGGCTTCGCAGTGTGTCAGTTGCAAGCCAATATCATCATAAATTCCGTAAAGAAATTATACTGTGCACGAGATAAATACTCGCTAAGTACTAGCATAATAATTAACCCAAGCACACACTCATTAGGTTTCTTTGTTCATGCTATAAAGGCGTGTGCACAAAAGCGAACGGATAATATTTTTTGGGCTGAGTGCATACAGGATCACATCGCGCCTTTACAATCGCCAGGCTGACGTCCGCAGACTTGCTCCGCCACAACGGGGTGGGGGTTTAGTGGTGAGCGGATGTGACAGCGATTTAAAATTGTATAACTAATACATACTCCATGCTATGTTTTGATAGGTTATGTTGATGTATACTAACTATCTCAACAGCAAACCAACATTGTGTTTTGCAGTGGCCTCTCTGACAGGGTTCACGTACAAAAACCAGTAAGTATCTATTGTGGAATGTGTGCATGACAGCCAATAAATAAAATAGGAGAATAAATTAATCGTTGATGGATGTTAATAACAAAGATTATTTGTGTTATCGCAAGTTATTGTTTACCATCCACAACATCTGATAATGTTGTAAATTGGATGTTTATACATGTCGGAACTGTCGGATCAAATGCATAACGTGGTTGAAAGAATAAACAGCGTGCAAGAAGATTAATAACATGGCGTAGGTAACTGCACACATTGCGGATATATTATTCCAGAATCGTCACATGGATTGATAAAGTCGTCTGAAATTCAACACGAAAGAATCGAAAAAAACATTCATGGGTTTTGTACCAAAACAAAAAAACTCTAAATCGCTCTCGCTACCTCTCATCACACACCCACCACCCTTAATTCGGCAACACATAAGCAATTTCCCGCTAGCGAAATAAGCGAATTAAAATCGCCTCAAAGCAACTGCTAGCAAAGAAACGCCTGCATATGTCGAGGGGTTTATTTTTAGCTATTTACCCCTCGGGGGGTGACTGACGAACGGTCAGCCTTTGAACGCGTTGTTTAGAGTTAATTTTTTTAATTTTAAAGTTGTCTTTAGAGTACCTGCACCTAGTTGGATTGTGATTGTGAGGGTGAGTTTTTTTGGATGTGTAGTCGCTTTTTGTCTTTACTTTTCTGCTTTTGACTTGAAAATGTGACTTTTGTTGAAATTACAGTAGGAATATGATTATTTATTTTCATGGACTGTGCAAAAAGTTTTCATTGTGTATTTTTTATCTTTTTTTTTTTACTACGACTGAACTGGCAGTAACCAAACATAATGTTCAGGAGGATCCGGAGTGGTAGCCCGCGAAATTCAAATTTTATTGCGTTTTTTGCAATTTGCAGGTCAATCTCATGTTGTCCTCTTTGACCTGTAAATTGCAAAAATGGTAAACAAAAACAAAATTCGCGGACTACCATGACTGCAGATCCATCTTAAGTGTTAACTTTGACTATTACAACTGCAACAGTTTGTGTCCACTTTGGATACAATTCGTATAACATTGCATTCGACCCGTCATGCAAACGAAAATTGATTTATTGATTATTTAATCAATAAATTAATTTTCTTGAGTTTAAACTCAATTTATTTTTATTATTTTGTTGGTATGTCATGTGAATTTCGTTTCACCGGACATTACATCGCTCAATTCAGCTATTTTTTACGTAAACTTATATCAACCGTAACATTCCTATATCATTAAGCTTAATTAAAACATCCGTTATTACGATTGAAGAAATCTTATTGGACGAGATGTTTCACATACTTTCACAGATCATTTTTTAATTACCTAATTATCGAATATGTAGACAAGATGCTGTAATCCCAGGAAAGAGGTGTACATAAGATACTTTTTATTTTGTAATAACATGAAGGTAATTAAAACAGCATTCATTAAGTACATCTTGAAGAGCTTCTAAGTTTGATTGTGCTTTGCGATCCTTTCGATTTTCAGTTGTTTTTAATAAAGGATTGCCTACGTTACGTAATTACTGTTATTAGTGATGGCTCTTTGTATGAGTTTTATATGTAGTAAAAAATGTTCTTTCGTATTCCACCATGGTACTTAGTACTTAGTACTTCTTCAGGGTGAATAGATGACATACCTATAGCCCATACAGGTCTAACAAACAGTTTTCGAAATGAAGGTGCAGACTAACGCGACGCGACTCTAACAAAACAATTACCGGTGTCGCGTCGCATCGCGCTAGTCTGCACGAGGTTTTAAAATTACATGAATTCAAAATCATTCCGCTATCCACTTAGCCTTCATTTGAACTCCTTTGAATTCGGACCATTTTACAATCCCTAATCAAATTCGTAGGTACAGTCCACAACAAAAGTACATTGTAAAAAGACGAGTAGCTCATTAAGTACAATCGTTAATTGCGCAGTCAAATCGAACGCTACCTAACTTCATTACATTCTTCCGTTAATACGACATCGGACGGCGCCGTCCGGGGCCGTCCGGCGAGTTATGCAATGAGCACCCTCCCATTCCGATCACGTGCGAAACGGACCGGGGGCTGCTAATTAAAAATCGAAGGATTTTTGTTACTAACTGTACTTGTTACGTATCGGGAGAAGTATCGATAGACTGGAGTTTTTTGTCGATGAAATCTTTCGATAAATTGCGTATAGATATGGCGCGGCCCTAAAACGGAAGCGTGTCCGGGTTTTGTGAACGGTAGCGTATAGATAACTGTAGCCTTGGGTGGAATAGGTTCTTGTTATTTTGGAGATTTCTGTCGACAGATATGAATTTTTTCGAGTTTGATGACGTTTGCTGATATTGGGTGAAGATGTTGAAGATACGCTTCCCTTTTATTTTCATGATCTTTTTTCAAAGCTGGTTATCCTTGTATGAGAATCGAATACTCTGCCATTCTCATGGAAGTTGTTTCAGTATTATTGTAGTAAACATGTACAGTGATGACATCATACAAGACTCTTAGTAACACCGCTAGAATCAGAAGTCACAACCGCTTAAGCGCATGAATTACACCAAATGTAACGCGATATTCTAAGTGCCTGCTCGTTTTTAATCGACCTTTGAACCTGAACCTACAATTATTAGAGTAAAATAGTTACTTTAACTTTATCCAGCATATAAACGAAATACCTACTTCAGCATTTTTCCAAATGCCGCAGTATCACAATTTAACTCTCCCGACTTTCGAGTACTTCGCAGGTCAACACAGAAATTCTGCCCAATTTAAAACAAAAAACGACTTCCTGAAAGCGAAAAAAATATAAATAAAATATATACTCAAGTCAACGTCCTACATACAACAACTTGTACGTATTTCTTTACTATTACAGGGCCACCCCCCGCCCGCCCCGCGCCTCCCACCTTACACTCCGGATCTCATGCTTACAAACTGTCGCATTACCGGTCCATCCTTGCCGACAATACCCTGACATTCCTCCTCAAAACCCAACTCTATCACGTTGCAATACGGACTATGTGTCGCGAAAATGTGACTGCGGAACGCAAACGGGAAAACTTGTCAATGCAAATTGAACTATATATTCAGAAGCTAAGGTTGAAGTTTGCCTGTAGTGCACTCGGTATGGTAATGATAATTCTAAGCAAATGCCATAAGGAAATAAGCTGAGTGGTTCCTTTTGGAATTGTTTACTTGAGAAGATTTCGTTTGGGTAAACAAAAGGTGGACGATGACCATAGGGTGGTGACACACCAGCGGAGGCTTTAGTGGCCACATTACCCTGCAGACGATTGATGGGCGACAGTTTGTTAATTTATAGACAGTTCACCATTACCAAAGCGAATTGGAAAAATACGAAATGAAAAGTGTTTGCTCTGAGTTCATTGCCTACAGATCAGAGTAGTTGTTCTGCCATACACAAACAAACCTTATTTATTTGCTTTATTTTCCTATAGTCACTGTAAGTATTTATCAGCATTACGCAAAACCGTCCACTGGATATCGGCTATCTCATAGATCAATTAAAATTTAGACCTCATGTCCAGATCACCAATGTTGGCAGTCAGATTGATAGCCACCAGAGTATGCTGACACTCATCCTCATAACCTTACCCCAGAGTCAGCTTTTACGACAAAACAAACTGATAGTAAAATTGTAACCTATTCTATGAATATCAAACGACAAGTAGGTAACAACTCCAATACAACGTCACTACAGCAATATTCAGTTACGATAATCTATCTACACCTCACTGTTACCGTAACTGCAAACAGCACCAGCTACTGCAAGAACCAGTTAAGATTCCAAAAGTGTCAATATTTACAAGGTTATCAACACAAACTATCAAATAAAGAAACCGATGGCAATCATCGTAATCGGCTGGTTACAAGACAATGCACTACCACAATAGAGGGCCATTCTGAAAGCGCTCAGTACTAGCGACCAATCGCGTTGAGTGAAAACTGCCATAAACGGCGCTGAATAGCCCTGCCAGATCAGCGGGGAGACGCGGAAGTAGGTAGAAAGGTTTTGCATCAGTGAGGTTTTGGAATGGCTACTGAATTGTAAAGCCGGTAGTCGGTTCTGGGTTGATAAGGATGTGTTAAGAACGGTAACTGGAGTTTGTAAAGGATATACCTATTTTACAATTGGTATGTGGTTAGGTTATAATAGAAACTTAAGATACCATGCGCAAAATACATTATATAGTCACTAACGAAGAGTCAACTTGTCCTAGATTCTCGTTTAGAACTGACATAAAACTTAATGAAAAACCTTTAACCTTTAGAAAAACAATACCTCTTTGCAATTTATTTTAAACCTCATTAAAGTAATTCAAAGAGCAATCTCCAAACGAATTCAATAAACAATCCAGCCATAACCAGAGAAACAGGACAAACATCAAAATTTAAAATCGCTTTCACAGAAATTGAGGATAAGAGAACAGTACAATGTGGCTATTAGCAGTAACTTATTATAGACAATTTCCTACGTTGGTACGCGACCAATCGGCCTGAGTGAGAACCGCTATAAACGGAAACAGTTACGGAACGGAATTATGGAATAAGGGACTCTTTGGACCGAGGCGTCCCTGGATTGGGACGGTGGCATAAGAATCTTCTGTTAGTGGGCTGAATAATCTGGGAGTTATAAGAAATTCGGCGTTAGTAAAGGTTAGTTAATAGCACTTTAATTTCCACAGTTGAACATGAAACTCTCAATATATATTCAATGACGATATAGGACACAATTCTGAACATACAACGTCATCAGCCTTGTCAAGCAGATTAGTGGAAAATGTAGAAATCTTTGGCTATTTACCCATAATAGTCACTTAAATACGATATCCATGTCTAGATTTGTACTCTAAAACCATCAATTATTTAACCCCTCATTCCCCATTGCGTCGCAAAACACGCAAAATTTGCCATATCCGTCAAGCCCCACTGCGTCGCATGCGACGCAGTCGGCGCACGCTGATTCAAGGTCTATTTGTACTATGGATAGGGGCTAATATGGTCTGTGGTTAATTTTATTCTATGGATTTGGTAATATACTTGTCAAATAAATCGACTAAAACGTCAAAATATGCAGAAACAATTCTAGAAAAAAGTAAAAATTGAACATTTTGGCACGGCAAAATGGCGTCCACGCATGCGTTCAGCGCGCTGCACTCCGCGTTCTATTTATTTGTTTTCTATTGTTTTTTAAGTGTAAATCGACGGGAAATGTTGTTTTTTAAATAATTAAGTAGTGTCGTCATCGTATTTAGTTAATATTTGCACTAAATAACATCGTAATTACCTATTACGGACCCATCAAAAAATGTAAACAAACTCGGTAATGAAAAAACGTATTGTTGTGAAATTTTGAGTTTTGTGTGTGTTTTGTGTATGTAATCGCTGGTAAGTCATTTATTTTATATTCTTTATTAGATAATGCATAATAAAAATGCCATTTTTCAGAAAAAAATAAGAGTTCAATATTTTTTATCAACTAAGTAATGTTACGTAATGATACGGATACCTATTATTGAACTTTTTTAATTATTGGTGTTTTTATTTATTGTGTTTGTTCGTAAATAATGGTTTTGACCGATAGTATGTGTATTCATAATGTATCCTGCGAAATTTCATGTGAATCGAACCAGTAGTTTTATTATAAATCATCAAAACAATGCACAAAGGAATTTCTTATAAGAATCTGATAAGAATGTTTATTTATCAATACTAGCGTTCGCTTACAAAGATTCTAAGTATTATAAAAAATCCTTTGTCTAATCAGGGACCCAAAACCATTAATGATAAGACTATTTACGTAACAAGAAGCTCTCAGTTTTTGTTTATGTTAGCGCGCTCTTATCTCCGACGCGCCGCCGGCGGTCTCCGGTACGTAACGGGAGTCAAGGTATATTTGCGTCATCGCGGCGGGGGGGCGTAAGGGTTAAAGGCTCATCAATTATTGTCTCCTCCTTCAATGTCATTAATTTCAACAAGTTCAACAATTGCATAAACATTAACAAAACTTAATCTATTCCATTCAATTCCTTACTTCTAAACAATACAATCTCAACATTTCCTGATCTGCATTACCATTATCACAATACAATTCTAAAACCCGACTAACTTCACCTTTACCATCCTTTAATTGGTACCAGCCTAGCTAATGTTACTAGGTAAAATACTGCCGACTCGTCTGCTAGTGTTTATTCTATGGCCACTATAGGAATTTACGTTCTATTGTGTTCGGGCGATGTTTTAGGTATCGGGAAGGTCAATGACTTTGATGCACTAGTTAACTATGTATTGAGTTTTGTTACGGTTAAGGAGAGTTGGGTTTACTTGATTAGTCTTAAACAAAGATTTAAGTAGATTCGGTCTACCACGTCAGAAGATGGTCGCGCTTCTGTTTCGTTTTGACAATACGTCAGTATTGTATAGTGGATGGAATGTCGCAGTGACTTGACATGATTGTCATAGACATAAGACAAGTCAATATCATTGTGTAAACTCACTCTTCGCAGTCTCGCGATTTTGTACGGTGAGGGCAGATCTAACGATTTAAATCTTAGGTCTGAAAGACTTAAGATTTATATTGATAACACTGGTAAACAAAATTTAACTTTTTTTTTTGTTTTAGGAAGTTTCTAACCTGTTTTTTAGTAATTTGAGTTCGCTGATTTCATATCTACACTCAGTTTTTTTTCTAGCAGCTCTAGTTTTTGTGATACAGGTACTTCTTAAAATTTCGTTACGCGGCTTACTAATATTTTTTTTAGTGTAGAAAATGATTAAATTCCATAAATAAACCGATATGTCTACATTAAGAAGAGCTTGCTTAAACGATCCAAATAGTTTTTGTGCTGTTTGTGGTAAATATATGTTTCAAGAATGTCGTTTGAGTCCGTCTGACTTTATAAAAAAGGCCTACTTGGACTTCTTTGGGGCGCCATTACAAGTGTTTGGTAAGCCATGGATCCCAAATTTTGTATGTGATAGTTGCGTAATATCATTGCGTTTATGGGCTAGTAAAAAAAGATCTACTTTGAAGTTCAAAAGTCCTATGATTTGGCGTGAACCGACAAATCATCACGATTACTGTTATTTTTGTGTTGTGAATGTTGCCAGAATAAACCGCATAAATCGTTCCAAATGGACTTACCCTCATTTAAAATCAGCTATTAGATTAATTGAATGACAGTATAAAGAGAAATCTGCATGGATTGAATTTGTTTGGGTGTACAAAATTTCTTAGGAAATAAAAAGTCTCCAGACTACATTCAACACTTTGAGCATCTCATGTTGCGCTTTCAAAGACTATGATGTAAACATGAGCATCAAGATGCACTTCCTCTTCAGCCGTTTAGACCGCTTCCCAGAAAATTTAGGCGATTTAAGCGAAGAATAAGGAGAAAACTTTCATCAGGACATTCGCACGATGGAAGAGCGATACCAGGGTCGTTGGAATGCAAATATGATGGCTGATTACTGCTGGAGCATTCAAAACAAGGCTGAACTTTCGATTCATGCAAGAAAATCTGATAAAAGAAAGTTTTTTTCATGTTAGGTTAGAGAAACAATTTTTTTAATTTTAAAATCGGGTATTTTTCGCTAAAAATGTAATATGTCAATATTTCAAAAACTAGAGCTGCTAGACAAAAACTAACAACAGATCTGGAATCAGCGTGGCGGAATCATACAAAATCAGGTATGAAACTTCATAAAACAAAACTACTGTTTACCAGTGTAATAATTGATTTTTTTATTTAATTAGTTTTAAACGTGTTTTCTATTTTTTTTTCTTTTCTTTACCTAAAATTTAAATCGTTAGACTTGAGCATCACACTGACTGGAAGAAGTTTATATTCTCTTGAAGTCAAATTATAGGGCATTCAGTTGTGCTAGATTTTTGATAATTAAAGTCTATAATAAGCTACCTAGTTATCAGAGGTTCTTTAGGTGTACTTATTGAACTTTTCTATTTGCGTTAACCTTTATAAAATACAAGTAGCTTTGCCTAGAGCTGGATGATTTCTGTTAACCATCCGATTAACGTTTCATGCCAAAAGGAAAAGCCGTTTTTCCATAATATGTTTTATAAACCAAACTTTCTCGAACATCATTGGGAATACTATTCTAGGAATACCTAGAACTGCTCGTAGGTAAATTTGCCTATGTAAATTGTGGAAGGTTTTCATAGGTATTCTTTACAAATACTTGTAACTTGATATTTTTACATTTCTTTTTTCTAAGCTTCAAATTGCTTGGTTATACATAGCAGTAGGCTAACATTAACCAGGAGGAAAATTCACAGCCAACACATTAGGTTCTAATTCATGTGCATAATTAAACATCTCGAACTTTCCACAATAATTAAATCGATACTTGACAATTTCAAAATTATCAAGTGGTAGTTCTTATTCGGAATCGATTAAGAGAAAATTCTCAAATCGATATGATGGTGGACAAATTATGTAAATAGAGAGGGGGTATCTTCAATCTACAAGACGTTAATGGACAGGCAGACATGGAGGCTTTTGGCTATAAAGATATCAATCAAGCTCAAGTTAGGGTCATTTTGTTGTTATTTCAAATGGTCTTGTACCATTAAATTAGCATCGGAATGGTACCGGCATTCCCATAAGATCACGGTATCAGAGTACTGTGTGTGGTGCCAGGTAACAGCGAATCTCCAATTAGATTTAGTTTGTCGTTAAAGAAACTTAAATATACTTTGGTGTTATCGTCTTAAATACTTACAAGTTAATATTCAGACAACTTATGCAAAAAAAGACACTAATAAAATTAAAGCAATTTAATATTCATGTCAAATTCAGTACAATAAAAGTCAGAGCAAATTTTATATCTATGCAACACATTTTTTATTTACATAAACACAACTTATTTTTAATGCCAATTCTCAAACTTTCAGATCGCTACCTCTTGTAAATCGCTCCGCGCCTTTCAATGACCTCTATATAAATGCACTGAGAACGGAGTACATATTACCTACTTCTAACGCACTATATCCGTTGAGGAAAGCTACCGCGCACTGCAAGCTAATAGGAACCAATCTACTGACAACTGATGCCATACTGTCCTATTAGTTGTAATTAGCAAATATTATACATAGTAGTATACAATGTGGAGACAACTATACAACAAAAAAATTAAATACTGGCACTACTAATGCGTATTTTGGAATTGTCAAATAAATCCTAACTTCGAAAAAAAAAAGAGTTTTTCAAACAAATTAAATGTTATGTATGGCCGGATCCACCCTAAGCCTATAAATTCCGTTTATCCAACTAGGCCTTGGATGAATTCTCGGGCATACATTTCCGAATATCCACCTTAGGGTGAATTTTTGGGGTGGATAAACGGAATAACCCGAGCCGACTATGGATTTTGCCAAGCTGTTATGACTAAACTATTGAATATATTCAATTGAATTATTGTATACAAAATGGGAACGTCATAATGGACACGCCGTTTAATTTTGTGTTGTATTGTCGTCTCCACCTTGTATTATAATTATGCCACCCTGTAAAAGCGTGGGGCATGCATTTTAGAAATTAATCATTAGTTTTATTCCCATGGGAACTATAAGCAGGTAAATTACTACATATTGTTAACTTAATATTATTATTTTTTACTTTGAACCTTATGCTTAAGTATCAAACTAAGCGATAGAGTAAGAAACACAGACATTCGCAACAAAACTAAAGTCACAGATGCTCTCACTTTTTCGCAAAGCCAGAAATGGAGGTGGGCAGGCCACGTGGCAAGGTATTCTGATGATCGGTGGACAATAAGGACAACTAAATGGGAAGGTCCACGAGGTACCAGAATCAGAGGCCGGCCGTGCGCCCGATGGCAGGACGAGATAATTGCGAACGCTGGGCGAGATTGGTTAGTCACCGCGCCAGATAGAGAAAAGTGGAATTCTTTGGAGGAGGCTTTTACCCGAAGGGGGTCCACACACTAATTTTAATCATAATTATTTTGTTTTAATCATAACTATTTTATTTTAATCATAATTATTTCTTTTTTACAAAAATGAATAAATTTATCATTTTTAATTTAATGCATGAGAATTAAGTAATTGTAAGTAATATGAAATCAAATAATAATATTAAGAATGTAAAAAAAAATATTTGTTGAAAGTATTGTGATTAATGATTTACATAATTTTAATTGTGTGGAATGAAATAAAGCTTTATTATTATTTATTATTATTATTGAACCTATATAAGAGAACTTTACTGCAAGTTTACTTGCAGTAAAGTTCTCTTATATAGGTTATAAAGTATAAAACCCCCCGTGTTTTTTAAATAAACATGCTTTTTTTTTCATTTTGTAAATAGTCAATTAGCGGTAATATGAGAATCTATGGGAAACTTCGATATCCACCTGGGTTGTTTTCATTACGTTTGAGAGAGGTTTACAGGTATAACTGTTAAATGTTTTTCACAGGAAGAAAATCCACAGAACTCATGGTCCCTTTCGGCGCATTTATAATTACTTTATTTATGAGTAATGGTCAGATTCTGAACGAAATATGTAAAGGGTAAACATTTACCCTTAATTATAATTCTATCGAAACTAGAATGGTATTATTTTGAACACATACTTTTTTTGAAAACTTGTAAGTTGTAACCTACAGAAGCAATCCAAAGGGCATTAAAAAAATTATCTATCACATTGACTTAGAATCAAGATCATGCATCAGCATGGCATTCTAACTTCTTACTCATATTTTCTACAAATCTCTTTCGAAAGTAAATTACACCGCAACATTATAATTTCAATCAAAAGCAATACCGATGACATGATTCATACCAACACGAAGCCCATAACTTGTGCACTAAACGACTTCGACTTCCATCAACATAAGTAGCTACGACTAGACGAACTACAAAACTAATTACAAGGAAAATTAAAATGATTCACGAATATAACGACTTGTACATGGCTTATTGCAGCGGTGCTCAACCTTTGGGGAAGTGAAAGAGATGAGAATTTTCAGGTTCAATTGTACTAAAGCTGTTGAAATAAAGTTGGAAAAAAAGAAGAAGATATCATGTTTGCAACATTACATTTGGATTCTTGTTCCATTTTTATAATGCGTAGGTCCAGATTAAGCATTGTTGGTATAAAAAGGGCACAATCATTTGTAAGTTTGTAAACAGAAAATACGTTATTTCAAATAACGTCTACTAAACAAAGAATGACTACTTCAAGTTGCAGAGGGAAATAACTTATTTCCCTCTGCAACTTGAAGTAGTTATTCATAAGTCATCAGCTCTTTTAGGCTGGGAAACATACAACTTCCCCTGTAGATGGACAAAACCATTTGTAACACTTGTAGGACACAAGTGGTAACTGCAACTGGTTGGTGCGCGTACCACAAAGAAACAAAAAGGTTGACTACCTCTGGTATACAGGGTGGGGTCGTCAGTCCCCATAAATCGTACAGACATACAGAAATGATATTTTGTTATTTAAAGGCGCTAGTTAATTTCACATTGGACTATAAATCACTCTTTTAATGGGTATCTGTTGAAAAAATAACTCCAGCGTTCTTACTATTTTGTTAATGAGATTTTTTTTCGTTTCATTATCGAGATATCATCATGATTTTAAGTTGAGGGATAGCAAAAAATGACTGAAGTTTGAATCAGTGATAATTTTTATGGACTACTAGGTTTCAAGTTAGCAATAGCACAGTATCTATTTTTCGGCGTAATTATTTAAAGCATCAAGTCTAGTTGCTGGACTCCTGGTGAAGTCTTTTTTTTCATCTTCTTAAATATAAACAGTTTTAAAGTCTTAAATGACGTATGTTACCTGACTAAAATTACTATCAATACCAGCTTTCTTGTCTGCTTCTACTGTAAAAACTGCTCTATCTTCATTCGTTTCTTGTCATTATAATGATGAATATAGGATAATATGATGATTACTCCATGTCTATGATAGTGCCTTGTGTATCATCTTTGTCATCACCCTCAGTACTTTGGACTTTGTAGCATAAATCCATGACCTACACTGTACCTTTTTCCTCATTAAACTCATAAACTTGGTTATCTCCCACAGTACGAACTATAAATCGTTGATGTGCAGGTAAAACAATAAATTACTTTGTATCAAACGTGTCATGGTTCTCAGTTTTATGAGTAAAGTAGAGGTTAACCCGTTGCAGTTTTGTAGGTTTATGGGTTTTTAGAAGAGCTGCTCAGTTGATAGGAATGTTTGAGCATAATTATAATCCATCATGCTAAAAATTACTTTTGGTTTTCCCCCAAATTGTGAAGCTGTCAAATAAGCTGCTGTAGAAACATGTAAAATAAGATTTATTCGTTTTATATAAGTAAGATTTATATTATAGAAAGTGCTGTTACGAGTCTGGTTCATGCAAAGTAAATCCTGGTCGTAATTTTCTCGATAAAAAAATCAAACCATCTATATGAATACAATCTGCTTAATTATTAAGAGACTGTGATAGTGCAAATATCTTGAATAAGTTTTATACTAAAACCTTTCTTCTCGATAAGTTTCCACAGCAAAACATTCCCATAAACAAATCAAAAATTTGACTTGAAACAACAAAACATATTTCTAAATATAACCCTAAATCTTGTGCTGTTCCCATAAATTCCGAGAGCACAAACCCCGAGGCTGTCAGTCCGTCTGTGTGCAGCGTAACTCAGGAACTGGCCAGTCTTTGTTTTATCTAGATCTGCCATCGCCTGACGCGCAATAGCGCAATGAAAGATTGGAGATACAAAGATCCACTTTCAATATAAATCTTCTAGTATCAGTTGTACGTCAGTTTTGCTTGATATATCGTGATGAAGGTTTGGGATTTTGTTTTCGTGAGGAGTTTCATCAGACTGATTCGTAAAAGAGGAACTTGGAATGTGTTTGTGACTGACCATTACATTTTGAGAAGAATGGGATTACTACTATTGTTGTAATTTACAACAAAATCGTGCAGCTTTGAGAATGCCTCAAATACTCGACAACCTAATCACAATTAAGGTTCTGTAGTTCTATTATGTTATGTCTTGTATTCCTATAAGTTACCTGATTTGATTAAGTGACCACGAACCTAAGTCATCGTCTACCTACCCTTTTCCCAACTATATTGTGGTCGGCTTCCTGTCTAACCGGATGCAGCTGAATACCAGTATTTTACATGGAGCGACTGCCTATCTGACCTCCACAACCCAGTTACTAGGTAACACGATACCCCTTGATAAGACTGGTTGTCAGACTTTTGGACCTCTTACCCGTAACGACTGTCAAAGATCTACAAATGACAGCCGGGACCAACGACTTAACGTGTTTTCCAAGGCACGGAGGGGTCTTGGTATGTAAAGATGGTCACCCATCCACGGACCAACCGCGGAAAGCGTAGCTCAACCTGATCGATCGACCCGTGTGGCTGTTATTACTTAGCCACAAGCCCCCCCCCACGAACCTAAGTATTATTATTAAATTAAAATTAACCTAATGTTAGGCACTGATTGTTCTAAGAAATCAAATTAATTTATAACAAACAGCCACCATTTCCTAATCCAACTTTATTACACAGTCACTTCTTCACCTCCGAAATCAGCGCAAATAAACTAAACATCTATAACTCCTAAGCCATTTTATACGTTCCCTTCCCAATAAAATTTTAAACCAACTATCGTAAATCGCCAACTGATTAATACGTTGACATACGTATAAAATACTTGGTATAATCAAAACAAAAGAATTTGTTCATCAGTACTATAAATTGGTAGAGGAATAGTCGCAAATCACAAGGTTTTCCGACTAGCGCCCTGATAGGAGTCGGCAACGTGTGGCTGTTTTAAAAAATATAACTAAAAAGAAGAGTGAATGAAATAAAAGATTTGTAGGTATCACTTGGCGCAGCTGTTACTGTCGTTAGTTGCTCGTGTTAACAACTGTTGACCAAAATACTTAAGGCAATTCAAGTAAGAAAGCGGGAATTGAAAAGTTCAAGACATCTTCGTACTTAATTAAGCAATTAATTAAAAATATATATGACATCGATATTTTCAATGAAATCTATCCAATTAACTCAATCCTAAAAGTAAATACCAAATTACCAATGAATTTTAGTTCTTATAAGATGAATCGTGAGTTCGTGACCTATATGTCTGTAGTATACTTGAGCAGCATTAGCTCTAGCCAAGTGCATTTTAAACGAGAAACCAAACCGTTGAAAGCTTAACAATCAATCCAGATGCCTTAATTCCTTCACGACGTCTAATTAGAAAATAATTAAACACAAAACAAAAGGAATCTTATTAAAAATCCCCATATATTGCTCACTAACTACTCCTACATCCTTTTAAAAAACAACGTCCATACGTTGAGCGTCCCTGCGTAGATCAAGATGTGTGCGTTACTCGGCCTGCGCCTGCGCATTGACAGATTTATGTGAGAGGATGGCCGCCGACCCATCCCCACCACGATTAGTTAATTAACTAGTTTTAACGCTACATCATTTTAGGTTTAGATTCGGTTTGCAAATGTGGTGGATCGATTGATTTGGAATAGACAAAATAGAGTAAAGATCTTAGAGGAGACTGGCACAGGGACTGGCAAAGAGAGGTCTAAACCGAAGTCGAGCTGGTGATAATGATGATGAATGAACTCCTAGATTCTTGTTACACAAAAAAGGAACTATGTTCTATATATCATAGAAGAATTGCGACAACATTTCATGTGCAGTTTATTTCATAATCTTCAATCATCAAACAAAATAGATCAGGACCCAGAAACTGGACCAATCTTAATCAAGCTCGGTAATCCAAATAAATGATAAAATAAAAACACGCCTAGATATAATCGGCCAACAAATCGACACTTAATTCGAACATTAGTCAGTAATACTCGAAGACATCTTGTAACAAGTCTGCAATCACTCTCAGATTAGTACCAGGTATTTATAATGTTGTTTTAGTAGCTTTCATATAGAAAGCGATGCGCTAACTCAGCTAGCTTGGCTTTAAATTACGCTAAATGGGACCATACATCCACCGGCCTTATCTCCGCGCCATATTTGAATACAGGGTGTGAAATCTTGCTAAAGAGCTACATTAAGTTGCAAATTACTGAAAATAGTTTATTTAGATTTGCTTTTGATTTTCTTGGGTGTGTTGGGCCATGATTTGTGGGTAGGGAAGTGTTTCTTGGGTTTTGTTTTGTTTATAAAATATGTGAACAAAAATTTTGAAAATTGGGTTGATAAAGGATACATGGTGATTCCAATACTGGTTCAAAAATCAATGGTGTACAGTCTTAAATCTTTTATAAAAGGTTGAGTTCTTAATTGAAAGTAATTTTGCGTAAACAAGCCAATATTTTTCGTTTTATCAATTTACAATGTCACCTCCTCATTATTATGCATACGAAAAACTGAGGAATCTCATAATAACGCACACAATTTACATACACGACACATCAGATCATAAACATGTACATGTTATTAGATAGCTTATTGCATGTGAAATATTCATCGACCTACAATGTTGCCGTACGCGGCGTCATCACGGCACAACATGGCAACACTATTCTACATATCTATGGAATTATATAATAAAATACGACTGTCATCCGTCATAGTGTTGCAACCCGGATCGAGTCCTAGCCGACACGCAATCGTAAATCTGGCTCAGCACTGACGCGTCAGTCATACAAATCATTCAAACTCTCTTGAAACCCGATCGTAAATACGTCTGAGTGTAGCATTAATCATTTTGAATACAGAATAAGAAGTGCCTCAGGCGTACGCGATTGGTCGTCACTAAACGAACAATTATTCAAATGGCGCGCTCCGATTGGTCGACGGCCGTTCGGTTTTTTACGTTGACAGAGTGATGGATTCGACCCTTCGACTCGTGCGCAGTTTAGTACCCATTTCATTGTTGTGTGCGTACGTTTATGTAGCATGCGAGCTATCAATCTCCGTCTAAAAGTAAATGCTTGGAGTTTTTTTTGCTCTCATTTGCGTCTGCAACGTTTAACATCTTTTTGTGCAATTAACGCGGTGATAAATGATTT
Source organism: Conistra vaccinii (assembly GCA_948150665.1). Taxonomy (NCBI): domain Eukaryota; kingdom Metazoa; phylum Arthropoda; class Insecta; order Lepidoptera; family Noctuidae; genus Conistra; species Conistra vaccinii. The sequence continues at coordinate 23,739,767 of OX411325.1, forward strand.
TTTACTTTTTATTGATAGCAATAAAATAAAACCTTTGTAAAGACCGCACCGCAACACGTAAAAAAGGCTCTAGACATTTATTTTATGCGTTTGCACACGTTTTATGCGTTAATGTGGCTTCTAAAACTTGTAATGAGAAATAATTGCTGGCCGTTTTATATTACGTGCACATTCACACGCATTAACTCCAAAAAAAAAAGGGATCTGAAATTTAAATTCCATTTCTATCATTATGCCCTCATGCACTATAGCCTCTATCACAAAAGATAACACACTGTATATCAACAGTCACTGTCACATTCGAAATAGTCAACTACCCGCATCGGAGTCGATAAGTGTCGACTATTCGATAGTGTATCTGGACGATTTATCCGAGTAGAATATCGATACCCGGAAGCACCTCTGGACTGCGGGAAAATGGCGGCGCTCGGCCCTCCGCGATTGGCTGAAGCAGCGCGCGCGCACCTCACATCTGTCACTAACTATTACCTTTTTATGTAGGAACTTTACGAGTAAGTTTATAACCACGGACGCCCATCGCGAAGCGGTGAAAATATTTAAACCCCATAAATTTTTATGGTTTAAAATAAACGGTAATGGGGAGTTATGTATAAAATACTTGTAATGTATGTGACTTTATCAGTGGTCTTGATTGGTTTAGAGCTGTTCGGGCCCTTTGAAGTTTTAACGCGATTTTAATTGATGGTCATTAGAGTTTAAGTATGAGCTACTTATAGTAAAACTCTGAAGCTTCTTGGTACTATTTTATTAGCGTTCCTGAGATCAAATATGGGACACGACGAGGAATTTATTACGATGGATATTTTAAAAATAATAAAATTTATGATCATGATTGGATTTCTCGCTGTATTAATTTTATTTCCAGTATATTGAAAAGATAAAGCAGATAACATACTGTTGCATAAAATTATATTATAAAGTTTATACGCATTGTCGCTCTGCTAATGTCTTCCAATAAAATTGTCAGTTAATACAAAAAAATACATTTAAAAATATACTCAGCTCGTCTCTGCTATTTTAGGACGACAGTAAAAATAATTCCCTAGTCTGTACATAATAATAATTACTTACACTAAAACTGTAGCTGTAGAGATCTCGTTATTTTTCAAAACTGTGACTTACCTGCAAAGAGAATAAAAACAATTATTAATAACTTTCCTCGTAAACTTATATTCTGTGGTAATTAAAATACATATCCCAAAAGATTTCCTTCTATAGACGGTGCTTACGAGCTCAAATAGTTTTGGTTTTGGCCAATTGACGAGAACACGTAAAATTCAAAATATCTTAACAAAAAGAAAAAGCTGTCTCTAATGACCTTTACTTGTTCGACAGTAGGTACATTATTTTTTTCTGAAGATAACTATTGGCGAAATAAAGTTCACGTGACTTTTTTCAAAACCAAGAAATCTCGGTGAAAAGCAAGACATCCTACTGTCAGTCTAACCTAAAAAGTCCACCAGCAAAAAACTACCCTACGTTCAACAAATATTTACAAAAATAAAAGCTGTTTCAGACTTTCCTGAAAATAACTCGCTGTACTTCAAAAGTAGTGACGCAAGTCTTACACAAGCTTAAGTTTCAGTCTTTCAGCCGTGACAGTAAAGGCTTTAGCAGGACACGTTTCCGGTTCCGGCTGGCAATTAAATCTTTGTTTAACGAAGAAAACTTAATTAAATAGTCAAAGGGAGCTTCTTTGATTGATGTCATTATTGTGGAGGAGTGTGTCTGTTGTACAACGTATTTGTACTTTTAAAACTATGATTTACATGCCTCATGAAAAATTAAAGGAAGGAGCTATGCGTATCTTTGAATTCATGAATGAATGATAATGAATCATACCTAGTTATTCATCTATCTTCTATACAATACATACACAATAAATAAAATTAAAGTGTCTGTTTGTAATGTCTAAATAACATTTTTTTTTTTACCAAATGGTTATGAAAGTGTATTGTATAGTAACGGAACTTCTAACAAAAACACAATTTTTTAAATTTTTTGTCCGTCTGTCTGATTGGCTTTTCTCCGAAATGGCTGGACCGATTCTGACGTGACATTTAGCACTGCTTTTGACGCAGATAGTTGATGTTATAAAGAGTAACTTAAAGAAGAGAGACTGAGAACGAAAACATAGAGAACTTCTTAGTTCTCTCTGTTTTCGTTCTCAGTCTCTCTTCTTTAAAATAAAACTTACTCTAGTTATACATATTTTGAAAAAAGTTAGTTCCTGTATTTTTTTAAGTCTAAGATTGATGACAGAACAGCACTAAAAATTCTATAAAAATAAAGTTCGTTAGACATTGCTACCTGCTATTGCTATAAAACAGCATATTTCCTTTACACTGACAGAGTTAATACATTATAGAATACCACTACTGACTAACACTACGATCGATTTGAAATCAAACAAAACCGTGGTCGAATTTACTACAAAATGTAAAAGCTTGCACCGTCACATGAAAGGTTTAGACTGTGCCTAATGACAGCAGCACAGTTGACCACTTAGTCGATCGTCTGGCCAACCCCTAATTACTAAATAAACTGGCCACTGATTGACAAACACAATCAGAGAAAAGTAAACTCAATTTCGAACCAAATTATCAGACGAAAATACAGTTACATAAAAATAAAACCTCAAAATTCAACGACCATTTCAATTGACCAATCAGAGCGCAGAAGCCGACCAAGCAACATATTAATTCCCCACTAAAGCTACTACATAACACCATTGTTTCCAAATGTATAAATTAATAACGGTATTAAAAAAGCTATAACGATAAAAACGACCCACACGTTATCACGTTACAAGATCAAAAAGTTTAGATTTCTATAACGCATTTAACGTTAGCCGCCAACAGTACAATAAAAGTTGAAATCGGACATTTTTAATGTGTTTTTACGAGCCGTTTAAATCGCATTTATTTAACTGTATTATAAACGTTACGACAAAAGGTATTTTATCGTTGTTGGTTTGCATAGTTTCGGTAAAGTTTCTGATATTAATTAGATTATGGTTAAAATGTCAAAGATCATGGTGGGTATTGTCAAATATAGCGGTAAGTTGGCTGGCGTACTGCCCGGCTCCTTTGTTGTGCTTTATTAATTTATGAAAGAATTAATTTAGCATTTATAATGAGATATTTGTTAAGATATCCAGTTTAGGACCGATGTGTTGGTTAGATTAAGTGTTTGTTCGACATTTTCAAAGTTTATCTACCGACCGCATCGCCTCTATTTGGAAGTTGAGACAATACAAGCTATAAAAGAAATTATGGAGTAGTAGACAGTTTGAAATTTGTTAATTGATTAGAATCATAAAATTTATTATAATGAAGTGTGCTTATTTGAATATTAAATTAAGTCTGATCAACTTATAAGATATACATTAATGACAGTATTATTTTCAAACCATAGAAACATCGCGACAGAAGAATGCAAAAATGTAGGTCGACATCTTCTGAATAAAACGTAATTTCCTACCTACGACGAAACTAAGAATCTTAAGAAAAGTTTCAAATTTTCTATGCTACCTTACCTTTTTTTGTTTTTTTTTTCCCTCAACGGGGAAGCTCTTGGCCTGCATCTCACCTGATGGTAAGTGATGATCAGGCCGAAGGTGGAAGCGAGCTTCACCCGGAATCCTAAACCACAGAGGAACTGGCTATATATTATCTCTAACTGCCGAAACACAACAATGCTTTTTAACATTGTTGTTATGGGGACAGACTTAGATAAGATGGTGGTAGCTAGCCAGACGGACTTAGAACAAGCCCTACCACCAACCAAACCTCTATGTCGACATCAGCAATTAACATCGCAATGCAAAGGAACCAAACAGAAGATTAAATATTTTCGATAACATTAGACTGGATACTAAAAATATCGTTAATAATATAAATACCAATATCTTAATTTAAGTTTGCCCAACGAAACGACCAAAACAAAGCAGTAAACTATTCGAGAAGAAATTGATACTAATTGCTGCAGTCTGATCAAGTCCAGCCATGTCCCCTTCGGTACCAGTCGCCAAATCAAGCCAATATGTAGTTATTTCAGTAATGCAGCATCTCACTAGCTCTGTTACATTCTAGACACACAACACCTCTACTAACGGTTCCCGATTAAATCTCGAAACTCGAACACTAATATGAAATCGATTCACACGATGTTATCGATAAAAAACAGTTGAAAATATTCAAGAAAAATGTTACCGGTTAACGTAACGATACCCGTAACCAATCAACTGATTTAGATAATTATTTTATTGCTGGGAAAAATTGTGTTAAATCGGTGAAAAAATCACATAGTGTATTGTTAATGGGTGTTGATAACGATTTGTTGGATATAAATCAAATAAGCTAATTGTTCATGTCGTTAATTTAAGTTTACGTCGATAAAATCGAAAATTGGGCCTGTTTTTTTACAATGTAAATCTAACAGTAATTTAAATGTAGTAAAACTTGAGTATTATAGAGAATATTGAATCATCATCGTATATACGGTTATAAACTTCTGTTTGTTCGACTATTGAATAGTAGAGTTTTATATTATTAGTTTAACGCCATTCAAGAAAACTACCACAGAAGTTTTAGAAAAATCCATTTCAATTTCTCTTTTTCACTCGAGCAGTAGTTCAAACTCGAAAGCGACAAACTCGACTGGAAACGATGATAGTACCTTTGCAACCAGCATAACAAAAGCTTGGACTAAGATCAACACACATTAGCTCTCAGACTTTGACCTGCACCATTATTTATTGACGGGGAGGACAAAAATATATCGTCACGGATAGATAAAATCAGACGAAGCTACATATTATAGGCATTGTCTGTACGGTCAACGGGAACGTAAACTGCATTTATTATTAGTATAAAAAGGGTGAATTTCTAGTAGACTAGAACTGTCGTATTTTCTTTGGTAAATAGATGCAGTGGATGACTTTATTCGGGACTGCACTTAATTTGAATAAATCTGTACGTCGTCCATATTTATGTGTGATATGGTTACTTGATGAAATGTCAGCAGTGTATCCAATGGCAGAAAAATGCATTTGACAGCGCAAAACGTAAGGATTGGTTGTGACCATATATTTAAGGTGCTAAGATACATATTGAAATGTATCCTGTCTTAATACTATTGGCAGAAGCTTTCCAGGGGATCATAACCTTGATATCAATACGAGTCAAGACCAACCCCATACGTACAGTTAGAAGGACAAATCGGTGCGTACAGTCGACGACACAATAAGCCCATGTGTCAGCGACAGTTATCTCGCAAGACACCACAATCTCTCCAACTGTCGGTCACACACAGACGGACCCGGGTATAGTTTGATGTATATTAGAGAATAGGCTGGAGGGCTTTTATAGTAACGTATGAATACTTATCTTTGTTGGTAGTAGAAATAAATAATTAGCTTTCTTTAAAGTCTTAACGATTGAGGCTACAGAAATCGCACCCGGGATATTCCCGTGGTCCGATACTTTGGATGATCTAGCCAAAAATATTTTATAGATTGTTCTTTTCAGACTTTCAATATCAATATTAAGTCAAATTTATCATTGGATATGGATTGGTGAACATCTTTATATATTTAGACTAGCTGCCCACCCCGGCTTCGCACGGGTAGCAGTAATTACTTATCTACGGCGCACCTACCTATCTACCTACTCTGCCCTACCTACCTACCCTACACTGCCCGACCTACCTACCCTGCCCTACCTCCCTACCCTACCCTGCCCAACCTACCTACCTACCCTACCTACCTACCTTCACCTATCCTCCTATCTACCTACCCTGCCCTACCTACCTACCTACCTACCTACCTTCACCTATCTTCCTATCTACCTACCCTGCCCTACCTACCTACCCTACCCTGCCCGACCTACGTACCAACCCTACCCTGCCCACCTACCAACCCTACCCTGCCCTACCTACCTACCCTACCTAGATATCTACCCTACCTAACTACCTACCTATCTATCGTACCTGCCCTACCTATATACCTACCTACCTACCTTACACGCTACCTTTAACTTTTTATTAAAAGAATTAGTGAAATCGGTCCAGCCGTTCACGCGTGTTCAAATAGGGATTCATTTTAGGCCCTAAACTTTAGTAGTGAGAGAGAGAAAGCTTATTGTGTGAGAACGACAGGAGACCGGCTTCGTCCTCATCCTTACTCTGTGCTGTTTACGGGATGAGAAGCACCGGTAGACGCCTGACGGGAATAACTGATCTAGTGGTAACTGATCAATATCGACCGCCAAGAGTAGAAAATTATTAAAGTACTAATATCGCTATTAAAAAATAGGGGTTGGTGGTAGAAGAGTGAAAATTTAGGGTTGTATGTATTTTTTAATGTCAAAAAATAAAAAAATTACAATAAAATAATTTGTCCAAAATAAGAGAAAAAAAAACTTGGGGTGGACCACCCTTATCACTTAGGGGTACGAAAAATAGTTTACGTCCTATTCTCATACCTACCAAATATACACAAAAAATTTCATAAAAATCGGTCAAGCCGTTTCGGAGGAGTTTGGCAACAAACACCGTGACACGAGAATTTTATATATTAGATATAATTCTTCGGTATTTTGTTTGCCACCTAACTCCTCCTAAACAGCTGGACCGATTTGGATGAAATTTTGTGTGTATATTTGAGTGGGTCCCTGGATGGTTTGAAAGTATAATTGGACCCGATAGGTGGCGCTGTTCAGGCAGGACAACGTCTGCCAGGTCCGCTAGTGTTTTTATATACTTTTAAGTGGTTCTACGATATTAGTCAATACTTTCTGTATGTGTCTAGTATCTTTCAAAATAGTTCCAGCTAACTTAACCAAAATCTTTCGAAGCCCTGCGTGCGCCCTAATTTATGAACTGTCAAAATGAAAGCCATTGCGATCCATTGTAATTTTATGTATGTTATGCAATTACCCGGCTGATACCTTTTGCAATACACATCTAAGTTAAAAGCTTGGGTGTGTTATGCGACATTTGCAACTTGACTTCACAACTAACAACCACACTTTTTTTCCAAAAACGAAATGAATAGCCTTCATATCTTGTCTCAGTGGAGACTATGTCATGTACACATAAACTTGCACCATTGAATGAAACCCGTTGGACATTTCACGTCACTTTTAGTTTGTCCTGCACTGGAGATTTTAAATGGACAAGCGCATTATTATACTGTATTGCATTGTTATGTTGGTGTGCATGAAACGTGTGTTAAAAGTTAACAGAAGAATGTATGGGATTTAATTTGCTTGGTAGCTATTGTTGGATACTAAGGCATCTGTTATTGGGATGCCAATCAATTAATTTTCGTGGGTCGATATGACTACAAAAACTTTTTACATCCCAGTAGGTACCGTGACGTCATATGGTTTTGTAGAATGTGGAGGATTGTGAGAATTTTTGATTGCTTGAAGCAATCAATTGGTGTTAAGGTGTAGATTAAAACGAACGAAAAAAGTCTAAAGATTTTAAAGTACCTACTAAGCAAGTCTTGCCACACAATACCTTGCAAACCCCCTTTCGAATACTGAATTAAACCTTTAACGCTTACAAACAGAGCCTGGTCCACCATTCAACGATCATAACACGTACTTGTCTTTGACGTTGTCATACATTGTCCGGCCTTTAACATACGCGTCATTATTTCTTTGTTTCCACCGCTGGCGGTTAGCAAGGGACGGTGTGGTGGTGATATAAGTAGTGTGCAGCAGTGTACATCGCAAAATAACATGTGTACAATAATATCGAATAGACAAGGCATGACGTTTGCATCGCTGTGTGTCGCTGTGTTGGGCTGCTCGCCGTGGGCGGAATGCGGACAGAGGTGTGTGGAGACGGCGTTTTGGCATTATACTTTTTTAAGAGGAAATCTATGAGATATACTTTATGGGCTATATTCGGAAAATCAGTTACTGTTTTTTTTCATTTTTATGAGAAGTAGGTACTTTGAAATAGAAAAGCACCTTTTGTTTTAATGGAACTTGCTCTTCTCTTGTTCTTGATTTTTGTTTAAAAAATGGTAGCATAATCAGATTTTCGTTTCAATAAGTTCATGTAAGTAAAATTAAATCTATGTCATTTATTGTAATCAATGTAACTTTTAATTATAAATTTTTTACTTTTATCTAAACTATGTGTTACTTGTTTTAATTAATTATATATGTTATTATCTGCGCATAATGTAGTATATGCTGTGCTTTCTTTAAGTTATGAGGCGCTTGGACTTAAGTTTGCAATGTAGAAATTGTAAAGTAATACTGTACTCATTGTTGAAGAGCCTAATAATAAACAAATAAATAAGTTTTATTTCGTAATGTAGTATTATTTTCTTCGTTAGCTTATTAATAGAGTTTACCTTGATGATTTACTTTATTTGACATTTAGCTATTTCCTTTTAACAATCCTATACAATATAAATAAATAAATAATAATAATAATAAATAAATAAATAAATATCAAAGCCTACTCCACAGCTCCGCTCGTCGGCTTAATTCGTCGTGACGTCATCGGTCGGTGGTCTCGACTCAGTTTTTTGCATTTTATCATCTGTGTGTCCGTTTGTTTTGCTCCTGTCTTGCGTTCGTTATAGTCAACTTTCGTATTGTATGCACTACATTACCTGCATGTTTTATTAAATTATATTCCGGTTTCGGTTTTGTATTACTTACCTTTTATTGGTTTTTGTCTAACTTATTGTTAATACATTGGTGATTGTGTTTTTTCTGGAAAACGATGGTATTGTTTGAGTAAATGCCGTCTAAAAACAATAAGTAGCTGATTTAGAAAATATTCCAATTTTTGTATCCCGTCATTGACAGTTAAAAGCAGTATCAATTCACTATTTAAATATGGTTCTTACACAGCCTGATTATAAAAGAAAAAAATGGTGGTAATTTTCCGAAGCAACCATGTGACTAAAACATGGAAAGTTGTTTCTACAAAAACTGGTCACACGTAGCAGTCATGTCCTGTTAAGTTAATGATAAGATAAACCACTAACCATGAGAACCCAACCCATACATAGAAAAACGTCAACATGAATTAGAAAACATTCACAAAACGAACCTAGCAGCTACATCCCTAAATCAATCATATATCTTTAACCATAAATCACCATCTAACCATCCTCATCCCATCTAATCTTAACAGTGGGTCAGCACAACTTATGATACAAATGACGATCACGTCCAACGATAAGTACAGTCACGGAGAAAAGTTAAAGGTCGCCAAGGATCGATCGCCGCAGATGTCGGCATTAATCGGAGTGTTTAATCCGTCCGCCGGCGTATAAATCAACGCTAATTGTACCTATTTATATTTATCAAGGAACCACTTGGATGGGAAGAGTTTGCGTTGCGACTGTACATTTGCTATTTTGCTTTATGGGGTTGAAGTTGCAGTCAGATCGATAAATTGTTGCGGGTTTTTCTTCTACATTGAAAATGGTTTGCTTTTGTTCAATAGGTAGGTGATAATAGTAATTTTATGTTTATTTATGAAAGTTGCATCAAAACAGCTTTTGATGTAACGAGATTACGATCTGAAGCGTATAAAGATAATAAAAAGCAACTTAAAAATATATAATTAACAAAGATCAAATATAAAATTCTGTAGATTACCCAGCTTAAGTTTTATCCCGAAATTATTTTTACAAGTTAAACACGTTACGCAAACCATTTTGGTTATTGATTTTTTATTAATTTAAAGTGTAAAATAAGCGTGTTTCTCATTATCTATATAAAAAAAAATATTTAATTTTAATGATAATTAAATAACCGGGTCAAAAATAACGGTAAGAAATAACGATAAACAATATCGTTATTGTAACTTTAAAATTATCAATGTAGTTTTTGTGAAACAATGTTACTGTAAATATTGTGTTTTTATGTTTTTTAAAGTGAGAATGTTGTAAAATTACACTAAAACAGTAATTGAGTAGATTATTTAACTGTAAAGTTTCGAAAATTTTGGTCATGTAAGTGAAACGAAATCGATTTAAATGACGCCTTTCAAAAGTAATTTGAAGCGCCATTGGCATTCCAAACAATTTCAGTGGAAGAAGTTGAAAGTACCTTTCTCAACTGAAATGCGTGTTGACAAAATAGAATGTACGACTCTTTTTACACATTAAAATAAATAGAACAAACTACATCCCAACATCAAACCGTTTCAAAAATAATAAAGCTCATTTCCATCCATCACTTACATAACATAACACAACTATATAAAAACATAACACTGGCACATAACACTAAATCATAAACATAACATAAAAAGGAAAAAACGGGCGCCCACAAAAGAATGACCGCGGTACAGTCGGAAGAAATGACTCGAAATCTATAAATCTAGCGTGTGTAGCGGGCCGATCTCTGAAACCATCACAAATATGTCAAAAAGGGCTATAAACCGTCGGCGGCTATATAGCCCGGAGATGCTTTATAAGTTATTATAACAAACACAATGAGAAAACGGAGATATGTTATTATTAGCCGATTGATGAGACGATAGCTGAAGATACCATAAGTCGCCGTGACGGATGCTAGGAAACTTTTAATGTTCAGTAATTTATAGTTATTGTTGAAGCCAAATGTTATATTATTGTTAGTTTCTTAGTCGGGACTTTTTGTTTGGTATAAATATTTTTTTTGTGAGGTAATTCATTTTGATGGGAATGGGAGAAAATATAAAATATGTCGTGCTTTCTAGGAGAGGAATGCAGGATTCAAAATAAAGTTTCTTTTGATGCTTGTGAGTAGGCGATGGCCGATGGGTCGTATGTCATTTCTTACCCTGGTGTTGGTCTCTCTCTACTTCTGGCTCTTACTTGAACAAACAAATTGTGCACTTGTTATAAACAGCATAATTCTTGTGAATGCACAAAGATAAACTCATTATTGTTTTCTTGACTCTTAGAGAACCAATCTCACCTCTTCAAACTTTTGAAAAACAAAGTCACACAATGGAGGAATCAAATAATATTAGCTATACCTACCTACGGTGACATTTGGACAGGTGAGATACAAAAGTAAACATTATACTCAGTGACCCCCATATTTCTAGTTTAAACTGTCTTATCAAAAACGTAAAAATATCCTTATAATCGTTGGGTACAGTCACAGAACAAAACAGGTAGGACCGAGGACATTTACATAAAAAATGTTGACTTGTGGCAAATTGTGGGCGTTCGCTTCGTTGGCTTTAATTCAGTCTGGGTCCCGTATTAATAATATTTATGTAATACACGTTACAGTAAAATATCTTGAGAGTTATGCCCCGTGGAATCTCATTTAAGAGGTAAAATTTAGTGACGGGCTCTCTCCTTACGAGTTAGGCTATATTTTGGTTAGATATTTTTGCGGTTGAGTGTACTTGATGATACATTTTTTAAAGAAAAAGAGATATCAAATGTTTTTATGGAAGTACAAAGTGAAGTTATGGGATGGATCTTTCCCCAGCAATGAAAAACTATAGACGCAATAAAATCGTGACACAGCAATAGCAATATACGTCGACCGCACAGCAATAATTATGATAATCACCAAACTTCTCGGAACTTAATCACCGAGGCACAACGAATAAAGACACATACATAAAATTTTACGACACACGTCCATCCTATCAGATGTCACTGGAACACAATTAACACTAATAGAAATCGAATTTCTAAATAAAATATTGTAGTCTCAGGTATTTGACCGTGTTCGGTGCGGGTCACGACTGACCCACGTTTCTGACTCATGTATGACACATATGCAGATGTGACAGTTATATTAGAGGGAAAAGCTTTTGTTGGTGATTGTACTATAAGGTTTTGTGATAGAAGGAACATTGTATAGAAGTTGGCAAATGTTATGTTTTAAACACTGACGATTTTCAAGAGTTCATTTTGGCTGCAGTTAGCTTAGAAAGAGTGCGCATGATCAAAATCTTATGAAACTATAATTGTACCTATGTACTCCGAAAACTGTATTATCATGGATGTACTATACTCGTATAGTTCACTTTAATTTGTAGAATAAAATCTAGCCAAGTCAAATAGTTGTCTCTCTCTATAGAATTGAACCTTCATAAGAGTTATGAAGGTTATCAGAAGCCAGTAGAGTACTATAGAAGTACGTTACTCATCACAGTTATCACATAAGGAAGAATATATAGCCGTATAAATACTGGCAATATTTTAAAGAAAATTATCGTCAGTCGAGACATGTATATCACCGAAATATATCAGAATTATGAATCTTCACAGTACGTGTCATTTCATCAAAACCCAATATTTATCGCTTGAGAGCGGTGCCAACTAGACGCTTTAGTTACAAAGCTATATGCAGCTATAATGTGCTGGTTTAATAGCTTTTATAATAAGATGTTGAAGACCTAGTAGGACTCATTGGTTCTCCTGTTTTTCGCCAAAAGGCTATTCTAAGCAGTTAATAAGATTTTTCATAAATGTTAATGTTTATGTGCCTTATCGCTATTCTTCGCCATTGTGGTCTATTTCGGTGCTTGGATTCGTTAGCATAGGATACAAGAAAAACGCAGTACAACCTCTCAATTACTTTTCTTAGATATTAAGTCTTTCGCTGTGTTGGATAACATTAAAATGTTGGATTTTGTTGAAATGACTTCATTCAGTCCGAATTTATAGTAGGCAGTTTGTAGTTACAGACTATAAGATTAGCCAGCCCTTTAAAACAGTGATAAATCACGCGAAATAGAATCAGTTAAGTAGTCGATTAATTATCTTGTCTATCTTCATGACTCAGGATTAAAAAACTATAAAAAAATATGCCAACAAACTCTGTCTTAATCAGCAAAAGTGTACGTAAACAAATGAGTAAGATTAATACAAACATCACTTTGATATCAATACTTGTCTATCAACAAAAGGTTAGTTCAGACGGCGAGCGACGTGTCTTGATACCTCGCGACGCGGCGCGACAGCTGCGCGACTAAAAATACCCGCCGGACGCACGATTCCGCGTTTTTCACTGTCAGTGCGCGCATCAATTTCTGTCAGCATTTGTTAGCCAATGACAGATGTTTTACGCCTCCAACAATCGCGCAATTTTTGATGTGCATTCACTTTAATCCTTCAGTTATCTACAATATGGATTATTTTAGTCTGGCATGCGTTTTGTCGTAAGGTTGTCGTCGGATAGAACAGGACGCCTTGTAGTTGTCAGTCGGGTAATGACAAGTGTGTAAGGACGTATTTATGTAAACCCTTTGAGATACTGTTTTAGAATTTAGAAGTGGTTGGTATGCATGCCCAGCTTATTAGTGGGAGTTGTTTAAATATCGTCGTAATGAGTTAGATAAATGAGTGACAGCTCTTGGGCAATGATTGGCTGGTATTAGCCCGGGATTCCACGAAGTGTGAGTCTATTCACGCTTTAATTAAATAATTGAGGAACGGTTTTAGAATCAGCTGCACGTCCACACAATCGATTTGACGATAAACTTAAATAAGTAGGTGAGTACATACTGAAATAAATGCTGTGCCAAAGTGACTTGTTATCAATAGACCAAATGACAGCACAATAAGAACATCTATAGTTCTAAATGATTCACACACAGACATACCAACTTCTGTACTGCACCACGAAAAGGTGCTATGGTCCAACTATTTTTAAAGTTGGACAACTGCCCCTAGTAAAGACCCATGGTCCAACTAGTTGGACAATGGACAGAGCAGTTGGACCACTGCCCCGGACTGAATTGAGCAATACCTACATACTTCGTTTTATACTTTCAACTACTTAACTACTGTCATTCATCGCCTGTTCACCCTTTCTCCAGAACTTCCTAGAATGCTGTCGCTATGAGTGAAATCGGCTAGATGACATCATCATCTTCACCCATTTCCAGGTTAAGCTCTGCTTTCAAGTAACCCTCCATAACCATATGAATTGCTAATCTGCAAGCCGATCTTTAACCTGAGACACAAAGCAGAACTAATTGGCTCACCGTATATCCTCTTACACCAACCTACATAATAATATTAATCCGCATAGCTCTATAAATCAGTTGTTTCATAGCTCACATAGTTCGGAGCACTGGATCACTCACAGAGTGCCAGTGTCGAGGCACCGACAACTGATATATCATGCGATTAGCGACGTTTTCATGCGTACGCGCACCGAGCAAGATGGCGGAAGACGGATAAAGGGAGATGATAAGTTATCTATTGAATCAAATGTTATGCTTTTTGCAATTAATCCAAAAAATTCAATTAATCAAAATTACTTTCGAGAGAGAATCGTGATGCTTTGAATCAGAAAACTTTCTAAGGTATTAACTCACTTGCATCTAGAACAGGGTACGAGCTACCAAGCTACCAGGTTAGGGTTAAGAGACAAGAAACTTCTCTCGCATTCTGCGTGCATGAGAATGAAATTAGTATGTCATTCTTATAAAGTCCATTTGTCAATCTTTACGTCGTTATGTCACTTAAGGTGATAGTTAGGAAGCTAGAAACGCTTCTGCGTTGTGCCTAGTAAAAACACGGTTCTTTAGACTTATGTGAACTTGAAGGCCAATCTAGAATCTGGATGATAGAGACAATCATCCAGATTCTAGATTACAATGTAACCCTGCCATTATGACGAGAGGTATCAACGTGGTGCTATTTCGGTAGTTGCTTATTTCGTGAAGCGGTTTGCGTTGATAACTCAATCACTTGGCTTTGTTTATGATAGCTTGAATTTAAAGAGGTGACGAAATATATAAGACATATTAGTATAAGTAGCAGTTATTTCGTAAAATATTGGGATTGGTAGTTTCGTCTTGGTAATAGTCTTCTTTTCATTTGAGCCAGGTTTTTGGACATAGGAAAGGCGCAAGTCAAGTAAGGTTCTTTTTTTTACCCTCAACGGGGTAGCTCTTGGCCTGCATCTCACCTGATGGTAAGTGATGATCAGGCCGAAGGTGGAAGCGAGCTTCACCCGGAATCCTCTACCACAGAGGAACTGGCTATCATATGTCTAACTGCCGAAACACAACAATGCTGTTAAAATTGTTGTTATGGCGACAGACTTAGATAAGATGGTGGTAGCTAGCCAAGCGGACTTAGAACAAGCCCTACCACCAACCAAACCGAGCAGAAAATTTTGTTCCCACTGGGAATAGAACCCGGGACCTCTGGGTCTGAGACAGGTGGTTAAAGCACTAGACCACAGAGGCGGTTCTATTGTTTACTAAGACCGATGAACGAGTAGCAACGGAAAACTTTTCATTAAATTATCACAAACATCAGCCATCTATCTGCCTTAATAATCCAGTTTTAATTATTTAGCAATAATTACGACCTAACCATAGCCATGATTAGTAATAATGTGACATGCGGTCAGTCATCAGATAATGACAAAAACACCATCTACACAGTCTTGGCACAAAGACTGGAAAGTGACAAGTGAGCTATTGAGCGAGATATGACAACTGTGACACAGAATTGTTAGGTACAGAAGGCCGGCTCCATACAACGACCACAAATCGGCACGCGCATAACATAGACACCTACCTACGTACGGTAGGGGTGCCATCCCCAAATATTGAAAACCAGGATTAGAAGGTGAAAATACCAGGACATTTCGGATTAAAAACAGGACGCAGTATAAGAACAGTAGTTAATAGCAACACGCAATGAAAACAGGTTCAACGAAACTCAATTTTCGCGCAATAGAGCTCTCTATCTAACCGTTAGATAGAGAAAGCTGTTAAGCACGAAAATAGTAGTGAGAAAAAGACAACAAGCAGAGTACACTTTAGAACTATATTTTTTAAATACCCGGCGGCGGCGCCCCGCGATAGAAGGTAGTAAACACTTTTCTATGACCTTCAAACGCGGCCGACCGATACACGTAAGGATGAAGGTTTAGGAGTATGAGGAACAGGGTGTAAAGTTCACTCATCCACCATAGAAAAGGGAGGATCCTCCAACTAGACGGGCTGTTATGTCTGGCGGGCAACTGCCCATATGTTGATTTCGGATAGTCTTATCTATGTTTTTCGCTCGGTAAACTCTAACTGCGCGATGTAGGAATTGTGTGACGTCATGTCTTTTTGCTTCGTAGTTTGTATGTGGCGGTCTAACCGCTACAAAGGCTCGAAACTTAAAATACAGGACATTACCAGGATGCTTTAAAAAACCCAGGACGTTACTTAAAACTATTCAGGACAACCCAGGACATCCCAAAAAGCAGGACATGTCCTGGGAAAACAGGATGGTTGGCAACCCTAACGTACGGCGATCTCTGTCGAATGCCAGTCGCGACTAGCGCTTGCACTCACCACAATATATATGTTTACTGTGGCGTGCGTGTGCGCTCGTTGTAAGGACCCAACCTTCTGTACTTACTTATTTTGTAACTTTACGTATAAATAGATAAATCTAGATGTCACAGATTCTCTTCTGATTTAGTCTGTGAATAATGGAGCTACACGGTTTGTGAAGAAAGAACGTCTTTCTACTTTAATTTAAATTACTTAATGTCATCTGTTTTGACATAGCTGATTATTTTCTAAGGTAGATAAAAAAATAAAAGCTTATAAGACATCCTAAAGTTTCCATTAATGAAACGTCTGTTTTATTGTATAGTACTGTATAGTCGACATTAAAAATGGCTTATCTTGGTGCAAAGTTTACAACTAAAAACTTACCTACATGTTGTCGTTTTTTTGCGAAAAATTGTTTAAAAAAAAATGTTTTTAAAACTTTATAAATGTATTTTCAAATAGGTTCATATTTGATATTGCTATGTTGACTCAAATGTTAATACTGAATTCAGCAGGAAGGGCATGTTTTTTTTTTTGTTAAATGGCGTTTATTTGCCGACTCTGATACTTGGGGATTAGTCGCATTAATTTCGTTTGGGTTGATTCTCTGGGTCTTAGAAATAATGACCCATCAAATAAAACTAAAAAGGACGGACCAGAATCGATTGATTTATAAACATCATTTATTTCAAATCGATTTAAAGGAGGTTCGTATCGGACTCATTCATTTTGTTTTTTATCGATTTTAAAAGGGGTGTTTCTCAACCGTCCCTGAGAATATATTATTACTTTTTACCCTTTACAAACGAAGGAAGTCGTCGATTCGACTTTTAAACTTTATTAGTAGAAAACAATCAGATAAAAAACTGTTTATGTAACATCGGAAGGATCAACTGTGAGAACTGAGTTGTAAATATTAGTTCTTTCGATTTTTTTAACGCAGGGAATATCCTACCTGTTTACTTCCCTAAGATATACTTGAGGAAAACACAGCAAGATAAACATGTGACAAGACAAGTGTCCAGTTTACCCTAAATTTTCTATGAGACAATAACAAAATTAGTGACACTGAAGATATGAAAGTAAGTTCATGCTCATGCACAAACTATGTCCATCTAATAGTCTTCAAATGCTAATAGCCCAAAAGACAAGTCACATAAGGCTATAAAAAAACTCGGGAGACAAAAGTCGACCTGTCGAAATGATTTACATGACAGACAATCCTAAAATTACTTATTATTTTAATGTTCCCTGCGAGATTCATACAAATAAATAAGGTGTCTGTTAATCCTTTATTATAAAAAAAACGTATAATGATTAAAATCAAAGTCCGATCACGCCAAGCTATTTATCAAGAGGATCGAAATGAATAAGTAATAGTTTTTTTTTGGTTTGCAAGACACTAGCATTTCCTTTGCCGTGAGAAACGTTTAACACACAAAATAATACCTGGAAGTAATATCAATGAGCGTCGGAAACCGAAAGTAAAGTGTTAAGTATGAAGCGGAAACAATTAATCCAAAGAATAAACAATCAACCAAAAAAGGTAAAGAACCAAAATAATAATATAAATGGTAGGTAGGTACGTAAACACCACGCTAATACTAGCTGAAAAGACTATCCAAAACCGTGATCGCCTGCCTGCGTCTTATAAGCCTAATATATAGCCTCATTTCTGAAACTTTTAGTCAAAATTTTCGTCACTTTATAAAATACTGACAGCTTCATTTTAGGCCAGGGTCATGTCGATAAATATTAGGTATGTATTCCTATAAAAAATCCACAGCCTAGCGATCAATCAACGTTTCGCTATAGACCATGGCTAATCCACTTTGTAAAAAAAATCTTTAAAGTAACAATAAATTCGACTTAGGCTCACGGAAACATAATTCCATAATTCGTTATGAATTTACAATCAAGAGGAGGTAAATTAAAACCATCAGCCCCATAGTTGACAGATGTTCACGTTTATGTTATGGTCGCCATAAAAAGTCTATTGAAGTTACTGCATCCTTTTTAGAAACACCTTAACACTAAGTATTCACAAATCTTTCACCTAGGCGCCTAAACAGTTAATAATCTCGAAGGATTCCTATTGGTTAATGGGCGGGAGAGGGAAGTGTAGCTATCCATATTATAAAACAAAGTTCGCTTTTCACATATGTCTGTATTTCCGCGTTGTTCTTCTAAACCACGCAACAGATTTTGATGAGGTTTTAGCCAGCGTTTAGAGAATTTATTCCCAGTGGTAAAAACCGTGCGAAGCAGGAGCTGGTCGCTAGTTTATATATAATCGAATTAAGATTGTATCGATATTGAAGCGATATCAACACTAGAAGATATTAACAATGGAGTAAATGTCAAAACGAAGCGCAATTTGTAAAAGTTAAATACAAAACTAGGTCGTATTACAAGCTTCTGGCGAAACAGCCTAATAAAGCCAACTATCAAAGGCTTAAAGGTATTTGATCTGAAAATATTGCAGTCAAGCAATTTTCATATAGGTATGTATAGGGTAGTGATAGTGTCTTTTGATGGTGCAAATTCTATAATGATCGGATTAGTTTTGAAAAGGCCAAGTAGAAATACACCTACTCTCTTCTTAAAGGTTATTTTTTTTTGCAAAAAAAAAGGAATTTTGGGGAATTCTAATTTTGACAATTTTCCACGGACAATTTGTAATCGTAATTAAGGAAATCTCAGCATTATGTCCTATACGCGAGCGTTAGATTTCCATAGGATTCCAAATTTTACGCGGACAATTTGTCCATCGTCGGCTCAGTGCCCTAGGGCTACAAGTTAATTAATTTAGGTACAAATATCTGATGACAGCAGAAAACGATTTCAAATCCGCCATTTTTTATCGAAAATGAATAGAACTAACCGCGGTGATCCCATAGCATCGCGGACACTGGCGCCCGGCCTTATTGCTTAGGTCAGGCGCCAGTGTACGCGATAGTTCCTATATAATAGCCGGAATTGATGGTGGTGGAATATTAAGGTCTCATAATTATGCAAGCTTTTCGTCAAATCGGTCACGATTCCAAAACCGTTAATTTGTTAATACCGTTAAAAATATAGTACTTCGGTACCTCAAAATGTTCTCAACAGCACCAAAAACAATGTGGCGTTAGTAATTAAAGCAATTACAATTCCCTACGCAATAATATCAATCAAAATCATTAGGAAAATTACAATTTTCAAAGCAATTTAAAATGCCATGGTTCTCAACGAATCGGTGTATAAATTAATAGGCGGCGATCATTCAATCGATTAGTTCTACTAAATGAAATACGTACGGAGTTTAAACAATGCCTACAATAATAATTATTGTAACTGTAATTATTACGAAAGCATCTGTTACTTCACGCTGGTAATCCTTTATGGGATGAGCAGACTTCTAAAGAAGCGTTGGTATTTGAAATACAGTGTAAGAGCTTTTAGCCCTCCAACATTGTAATAGGAAGAAAGTCAGAAAACAGTTGCTTTTTTTTCCATTCTAAAGTAGCTCTATATTAAAAAACGTTAAAAATAACTTTTCTTATCACACAAACTATAAATAAAACGTGTTATCACAAATTACAGATTTAAAATAAGCCCAATCACGAATCATTCATATTTATGTGTGATACAAAAATATAAAATACTTTTAGAATAATTGTAAGGTGGTGCACACACCGAGCTAGTGACTTGGTGAAGCGAAAGGCGTCTAGAAAATATTACTTTGGTAAGTTTTTAAGAGACAAAGACAATTGGCAGGTTTCGAATTTATGTATGGTTTGGATTTTACTAATTTCCTTCTTGGAAAAGAAAAAAAGGGTCCAATTAAAATCAATTAATTGGCGCGGTTCTTCAGCACGAAGTCGTTCTGCAGGGAAATGCAATATTAGCTGCATTCCGGATCTTCACAGTAATGCCTATTTCTCAAGAGTAATATGGTCTTCCAAGCATAAGTACCTAATTTCCAAATATATAGGTACGAACTATGTTATCACACGTGTTATCCTAATAAAACATAAGCAAAACAAAAACCGCGACACATCGCGCGTACCCAGTGCGGCGACGGCCTTACGCGCTCCAGTCCGCATTTAGACGGCGGTTATAAATTTTAAATATTACGATAGGGCATTAAGATTTGAATAAACATGTCGCGTTGTCGCCGCTCGTGACGCCGCGCGGCACACATTATTGTCGCTTCACGCGTCGTGTGAAGTTGTCACAACTTACGCGATAGATGAAAACCGCGTCATATTTTGTTACTCTCTTTGGGTGAAAACTGTGAGGTATGAATGAATATAATTGTTGGCTAAATGTAGAGTGTTATGTGCTGGTGGTGACGAAAAAGTGACTAATGGAATGGGTTAAGGAAATGGTCGTAAACTCACATCTTAGGAACTCTTGTTCGTGTCTCGTCATCATTCAGCTCTAACTACTGGAAATAGCGTCTAAGTTTAGCCCCATAATTATGAGACTAGTATCACATGAGGCATTTTCACTCCAATTATTTTTGGATCTACGGCTTCAGCTTCCTTTTGAGCTACTGTTGTATGAAAAAGTCTTTAAAACTCCAACCAGAACTCATTGAAGGCAACTAATAACAACACCGACGACGTAATCATACTGCAATCACCAGTCCACTAACAACTGACCAAAAGTACCGCCGTCCACCGCTGGACATCTAAGCCCATTGTCTGCCTAAAAATAAAGCCATATACATACAAAAAAAATTGGCCCGTAGGTGCATCACGAAATATTTTAATACAGTGGACGGCGACGCGTATATCTTAGTATCGCGGGAAGACAAAAGCGGGGATCTCGTGCTATACCACGTCGGAGATTTATTCCGACGATATCATTGAATGTGGACGCGCGTGTGTGCGAATGCGCCCGTGTGAACTGCGCTCGTGGCGCGCAGGGCAGGGCTGGCAAAAGCGGGTTTAGGGAATTAATTAGTGGCAAAAACTACAGAAAGACTAGAAATGGTTGATGTTGTTCTATGTATTTGATTAATACCTTGATTACATACACCGACTACACTGGCGAGACAGTGCCAAGAGAGAAGTCAACCGAGTGCCGACTACTCGATATGTGTAATCAAGACATAGGAGATTCGCGTCCATCTGACTATGCAGTTGAAGTTATAAAGAAGAATATCAATTCACAGCCTGGTGATTCAATAGTTTGCTGACCATGTGACAAAGGTTTTGAAAGGCTACTTAACCAAATAATAAGAATAGGCGTGGTGTATGTCAATTAAAGTAAGATTAGATATTTGAAGATATTTGACATAGCTACGTTGCTTTAACCTTCATATTCAGCACTACATACCTAGTAAACACGCACATAAACGTAAGTGAAGCACGTAACGTTAACATCAAGGACTCAAGGCCGCAATCCTAATGTCCCTTACGACGACCAACAAAGTAACTCATAACCCTCACTTGAGTTCCTGAAAGTGTTCGAGATTACAAGCGTTTGATAAGACTTGATCTACTTTTACTATTATTGACGATTAGTTATATCGTCAAATGTGTTATTGTAACACAGACATGTCACAGAAAACCGACAAAAAAATACGAAAAAAAAGACAGATTTTCACTATCTGCCCAGTCCGCAAAAAGCTCAGCGAGATCACACAGTTCACTAAAAGTAGGCTTTTAAAGAAATAAACCGCACGAACATAAATCACGGCATCAGAAGCGCGCCCGCCAACCCTATAATCATGACGAAAGTAAGCGATAGTGCACACAAGCGAGACTCGCGACCGCGACCACAAATCGCGAGCGACAGCCAACAGGTAGCAGGTCGCACGCATTGTTTCCTGGAACCAAAACTACGAGACGCTATCGAAACGATTGATATACGATCAGACTCCGGAATGTTTTAGTAAAATGCACCAGCTTTCCGTTTTAACCTCTGAATATCTAATAGGGACCCGATTTAGAATAATTTATGGACAACGACTGAGACAAAAACAGAACACTATGGGGCCGGCACGGGTCAGATTGGCCGTCCGAGTGTCTGCCGATTTCGTAAGAATCCTTCGCGAGACCATTTATCTGTCAGCCGCGGCTGCGCAACTATGACGTATCTGCGTTTTGTAAGTGAACGCAAGTTTATCGGCAACCTGTCCAGAGAATCGACGAGAAATGGGCTCAGTTGAGCGCATTAACAACGGCTTACCCATACAAAATCATAATAGCCGGTAAGGAAACTACGATTGAGAGCGATCATTAATTACGGGTGCCTAACAAGCGGCGAACGGGGAAAGGCGACGTCGACAATTTATCCGCGAGATCGACTCGTTACTTAGATCGGTTGGGGCGCGCGACGATAGATGGCGTGCTGCGGCGCGGGCGCATATCAGATGCACGACCGGCGCGAGCGACGCGGTATCGACCGATTTACGGACAGTGTGATCATATTAGAGACTCTCGGGCTATCTAACGAGCGTTTAGAATATGAGTGTGCGTGATAAACACCCACAGTCTTGCAGATAGCCTTCTGCGGTAATGGGAAGACGATTTATGATTTCGTTCGATTAAATTCGATTTGCGATTCTGCTCCCTAAATTGGCAGTTAGGTTTGATGTATAACCTACTAATCTTTATTGTCAATCAGTTCCTAACGGTGCAATCGATAGACGCTATAAATAACAATGGTACGTCAATGTATTTTATTGATCAGAAAAGCGGCTTGAATAGCTTTAGCAAATTCCTGTAGGCAACACTGCGTAAATAACTAGTCTTAGCTTATAAAAAGTTGCACACCATAAACTACCCTAACACTAGAAAACAAAATAAAAGCCGTCTCACACGCACCACGTCGCGAGTCGACGCGACACGCGCGATCGCGTTGTCGCGCGTTGTCCCCTTAATTAGCCGGCTACCCGAGATGGAATTCATTAGACTCGCTAATTAAATAAAAGGACATGATTTTCCGGTTAAGGTACGAAAGTGAACGTAGGTGCACTCCAAACATGATTAATTAAGAAAAGCGAATAGGCTTAAATAGTAAGTAATGTCTGTTCTAATTAAACGCAATTCGCGTGCGGTTCCTTGTCGATGCTGTATCTGGGCTGGTATCGTAGCTGATACCCTTTTTTTTGTTGTTGATGGTTACCTATTGTTCGGTATCACTTCGTTATAAAAAACAAAGTGCCATACTTTTTCGTGTGTTAGCTATGCGTGTAACGAACCAAAAGAATTTTGAACAAGAATGAAAGATGCGTGAATCTCTTGCAACAAAAAATTTGAAAAATTTTTGTAAGTGTATTTAATATTTATTGCCATTATTGTTTGCTAATCACGATTAACTATTTATACTAGCAAGGTAACGGAGTCCCTTACAATAATAATAAGTGATTTATACATATTATACTCCTATCCTATAAATAAACTTAGTATCAATAAAGTGAGGTAATTAATTAATCCACCTGATGTCCATGATTATTTTAATGCAATAATTTTATAACCACTTCTAAACCTGAAATAAATCCAGCACCTCAATACAGATCTACTTATTAAAATTTGATAATCTATAAAACGATACAAATTATCAATTCCTCTATATACTGTACCTGTAGTAAATGTTTACTATGATATTATTTCTATCAAAACGTATTTAAATTTACAAAACAGCTATAAATTGTATGATAAGTGTAGTTTCCTCAGAATGACGACTGAGCGTACCTGTCGCCTTGTAATGAACTACTGCTGCAGTGAAACATCGAGTGCCAAATGTTTGTCGGAATATCTACAATATTATGTAACTGGTAATCGTTAAATGTAGTGTAAAATCTTAGTTTTAAATGTAGGTCGGATTGGAGTTACCTTCTTATCTTTTATGGGCATCAATTCTGAATACTGTAACTCACATATGAATATATCCCGGTTATTGATAGGAAATTCAATAGAATTAATAATATGCAACCTATTTTTGATGTGATTGTAAATCTGTATCATTCGACTGTACACTATTGAAATGAGGCCTCGCTTATGACTCCCTTTACGTCAGTCCCATTACAAATATTTACTCAAAATATGTACAAATAAAACAAACAGGTCGTATTTACTTTCCCAAGCCACTGCAATATTTACAGAATTTCCTTTTCTAGGACTCCAGGGAAAACTACATACCAATTTTTCTTTTAATTCATTTCAGAAGATATCGCTGGTGCATCTATCACCGACAAAGACGTCCAGTTGAGTTCGTTCCCGAGCGATGATTGATGGCAGACCTGATAGATAGCTTGCATGATGCACGGCGTCTCGAGAAAATTGCACCCATTCGACACTTACCTGCAAAGGATACACAATATTTATTGCGATATTCCGTATATGGCGATAATGGGGTACGGGAATTATGATGCAGAAAAATGGGTTATGTAATTTCGTTTTGCAACGAGCTTTTAGTTGCTATATTAGCAATTGATTATAATTTGCAATTAAAAGGCCATAAAAACGAACTGTTACTAATTACGTTTCAAATGGGAAGTCGTGAACCTACTTAAAGCATTTCTGCTGGTAAATATTTAATCATAAGTGACATTTCCAAAGGGTAAACTTATCATTTTACAGTATTGCCTATACCTCAAGATTCACGTGCAATCAATCACTCATAAAAAATAAATCAAAACCGACATACGAACCTTACCAACCACATTCAAAACCCCGCACGAATAACGCATAAATCCGTATAATAAATTTCAAAATGCTATGATAATTACATGCCTGTTCGCTTTCCCTTATGAATAAGTAAGCCATGTCACGGCGCGTGACACGTGTCGCGCGTCACGCGTCACGATCGACGCGTCACGCGGTGTGACGTCGCGTCGTGTCGCGCGGCTGACGTGACGCGCGATCGTGTGTGACGGGGCTTAGAAAATATCGCGTATTAACATAATTCTATTGAATTTACGTTGGATTATGTTTTTGGGAATTAACAAGTGTGATTTTTGCGGTTCTAGGTAGGTGTAAGGTTATGCTATCAATGAGCTTATTCCCAACCCCTATGACTATTAAACTCTTTGACCTTTTGGAGATCTATATTCAGCTGTTTAAGACCGTATCTTACCCAAGTTTTCCTCTAATTTTCAAATCAATATAGGCAGATCTATAGGAATCTAGCTACTGCTACTTTTTGTCTAAATGATTTTTTGCTTTGTTTCCGGCACAATCATTTTTAAAAGACAAGGAAATCATGATGTCATGGTGTTGAATCGTGAGGTTGCTGCACCGGTCGACGTCATCACGTCAACCGGTTGTTGCTGAAAACCAGCGCTGCGGCTCTGTCTCGCATAGGGTTGAAGCACTCGCAGCATTAGGCTGAGCAATGGCCGTTTTGCGTGGATGTGGCGTATATTTTACCCCAACTTAAAATATACGCCGTTTTTTTTTTGTTTGTGTTCTTTCTTTGTGTCATGTTTAACGCGAATAAAGGAATTTTCTTTCGCTTTTTTTTTCTTTTTATATGTCTTTAAATTTCACTCTCAACATTGGTGCAGTACTCTTCTTCTACTGCTTAAGACATAGCGTGAAGATTGTTATCCAGATTCTAACCTAGGCATTAGAGAAATATTCTACATGTCAGCTACCAATCATGGCGCATATTTTCTAAGAGGACACTGGGGTAAATAGGATACCTACTTCAGAAAACGAGAAAATCTATATTTCTTAGTAAAAATACTATTGTAATATTTAATTTTACTGAAATGCAAATGTTTATGAGAAACAAAGAAATACACAATTATTGAGAAGCTTCCGTAATGCCGATTTGCGTATTTAATTAATATTGATACGGTAATTAACTTTTCGCAATTTCCATCACTGGACTGTGGATGGATCGATATTCCCTAATCTTCAATCACCATTAGAATTCCACCAATATCTCATACAACTTGGCAGACGAGAAAGTTCCTTAAACATTTTTCAAAACAAAACAATAACCGTATCTCAGATCGGTAAAAAGCGACAATATTATATTTTCAATTAATGCAAACTGCATTTGAGGACCTCCCCCCCCCCCCCCTCTCAACCGTGGAAGCCTCCCTAACTCGCGCCAACTCTCATAAAGACGTAGCTTAAAATTTTATTCTGCGTAGGGTTACCTCACTTGCCACATAAGCAATTGCGGAAGATAAACCGCCTTTCAAAAGGGTATCTGGACATAACGCAAATTGTTTTGTACATTTAAAACAAAAAGCCTCGCCCTCTGTTACATCACATGGGACTGAAACATAACCGGTGAAATGTGGGAGTACTATAGATGCACCTCTGTCTAACCATTCGGGGCATACTGGCATGATTTTATGAGTTTGTTTCTTCGAAATTCATTTATGTTTTCACATATTTACATACGTGTCGAATGCGCATAATTCTGTACTAATAATTACACGCGCTTAATTGTATAATTTTGCTCCATGAATTATATGTAACTTCCCATTGATTTTATTCATAATAATATATCACAGAAAGCAAATATCTAAAAACTTAAAGCTCAATGCTGTATGTTTTGTAGTACAAAAGATATTTGAAAAGTAGCAGCCCTAGCATTGGGCCCTATGTGGGAGCAAAGTTTATGCTCTTGTGTAAGTCTGTATGTCTGTAGTTTCATTTGGTTATCGTATTTGTGCTATCTGATTAATTCAGTAGTTTTGTAAACTTTTTTCTGCATAGTGTTTTTATGTAAATAAGTGCAACTTTGTAATGAGATTGGGACGGATGAACGGGGATGAAACAGTATTTTCTGAGATTTGTTTAGTATAAAACAGTTTGGGATATAATATTGATAGGTACCTACAGGTACTCAAAAACCTTCGCCAAATAAAAAATATGAAATGATAAACCGATACCAACTAAAAGGTAACCAATTAGTTCATACTCTAAATAGCATTCCATTTAAGTTATCAATCCAATGACTGAAATGGTAAAGACTAGATCGCTGCACCATTTATAACAAAAGGGGTAAGTTACAAAGGCCTGTGGCACTTAAAAATATGTTAACTGATAGGGGTTAACCAACATTGTTTTCTGCAGTGCCCTAACAAGGCACTGCAACCGACAGTTATCTCTAATTTAATGTGCAGAGCAAAACAAAAAAAAATGTAAATGAGTATTTGTTCATAATTTGTAGAATGACAATTCAAGAGACCCATACAGTCAGTAATTGTTACCACTGCACCAATGCAATAAATAACCTACTACAATTATTATTGAAGGTGCTAAAAGAAAAAAAGCTTGGTGCTTATTGTTCGGGGAAAGTTAATAAATATTTAACGATTCTCGATAGACCTGTCATTAACTACTCCACTAGAGTTTTTAGCAGAAAAAACTATATTTCATTCGTTTTTGTATTCTTGTTAATGTTACATATTTGGATTTGTGTGATACAATTTAGGTCAGCTGAAATCATGCAATTAAGTGACATAGACCGATCCCAAGCATTTTCTATAATGTCCGTGAAGATAAATAATCACAGCACTCGGTAGATACCCTTAATGTCCCTTGATCCAAAGCCCTAAGATTTCACAATACCCAGAGCAAAAGAGGGGTTAGTCAGGGTGTAATGCTCAAACCACACGTCAGATCAATTAGTTCACTGAAACGTTACTAACAAAGCAAACCAAGTACACTTAACATCCCTAATTCAACCAACTAGATAACGAAGTCACCAACCCTTTAACTGAACCACAAAAGAAAACAAACTTATATACAAAACGTACCCGGTCCAAGTTGCCCGCACACACCCCTGGTTTATCTTTATTATTAGTCTGCCGAGCGAAATTATGACGACTGCAAAACGTCGTTGTTCTCTCTCTTTCTGTCTTCCTCTATATGGCTATGTGGCGTCTCGTTCTGGCACGAGCATGCAAGTCTTGCAGTGATTCCTTGTGACGACCGCCCAGGGACGGACGGACTGATGTTTATAAGACCTTAGAGGAACGAGTTTGGTATTTAGTTTAGTCTTATCTCTGGTTTTATATGTCCTGAAGGGGTTGCCGGAATTCAGATTAAAAAAGAATCGGGTTTTCGTTTGGGTTTTAATTTTTTTTCGTGTTTTAGTGACGGGTGTTCGAGGTGAGGCTTTATTGATAAATGCATTTCTGTTTCTAATTCTCTACCTACATGAATTGCGGACGGAAGTTGGTAATATTTTCGTGGGCGATTTGACACCTGTCATTTGATATTATTCCAATCTAAACGTGTAATATTGCCATATTTAATAGCAGCCAAAAATGGTTATAAGTTAATAACATGCTTGATTTATAGGGCGAATATGTCCAGTTTTCTAACTCATAAGTAGGTATTTATGTGTCAATGCAGCACTAGGAGGTCGAATTGAATCACTCGAAATTTCTTTTTGCTTGCAGCAAATGACGCAATCTTCCAATAAAAATTAACAACAAAATTAGCATTGTTTAGTAAAAAACCGAATTTTGTTTTTATTTATGAACAAAATTAATAAACGAACACATTTCCAGTCGGTTCATAACTAACTGCAACCATTTTGAATAACACTAAAATGAATACCAATCATAGCGTTATTAAAGTTATTAATCTTAATAGAAATCACGACATCAAACGTACAATAACACCAATTATACAAACGACACATATTTATAATATCAATTCTTACAAACAAACTAACAATCTAAGGCGCTCGCCACACTTGACAAATCGCAGGCAGTTTGCCCACACACTCGCGATTATTCGCTGCGATCGCTCGCTTTATCAGACGCAGATTAAAATCCGTCCGACTGTCGTACGTGAGTAATAAGCCAATTTGCCATAGATATGAGTAATTGACATGTCGACCTCATATAAAATGCATTCGAGATTTCTTTAATAAAGTTCTGACGATTTTTATTTTTCTATTGATCATAGTTTTTATGGTGTGATTTGTCATTGCAAATTGAGTGTCTGTCTGGAAATATTACTTTTTTCTTCTTCACTTGCATTGGCATCTATACAGAGCATAAAACAAGGTCGTGTCTGTCTGTGTAACTGCTAATATTTTATAAACTACACAATGGATTTTAATGCGGTTTTCATCATCATTTCGAGCATTTACAGTGAAAGATTTTTGTGCACAAAAAGAGGTTTATGGGTAAAACATTAAGTTTTAATTAGATATTGCAAAGCAATCTCGATATTTTGACATGTCGCCATTGCACCCGTGCGAAGCAGGGGCGGGTTGCTAGTAAAATATTATGATAGGAAGCTTATTCCATGGACTAAATAAGTCCGTCATCAAGGTTTTAGCGGGCAATTTTAATTTTAATTTAGTGTAGTAGTTATCTCTACGAGTATAATATCAGAGTTCTGGGAATCAATTAATTTGTTGACAGTGTTATTATATCTATGGCTAAGATTAATTCCTGTCTCATGGTGACGATGACATGGCTAGTTAACCGTGCAATAGGTATGAGACCGAGGTGGGGTGGGATGAATTGTTCAGCTCGTCAATATGTTCAAGATTTTCTAAGAATTTATTTATTGGGTGTTAAATTAATAAATGTTGCAGAATCCGAATGAAAGTCATCGAAAGATCAGGAACGCAAAAAATTACCTATAATTTAGTTAGTTAAAAGTGCAACTACATGCAAGGTGACGATGTCTAATCATTGAGACATGTCATTAAAATGTACTTAATTGACAGATGTCAAACGGTCACTCGTATAACGTTTCTAAAATGTCACTCTCTAACATTTCACTGACATTTTTTTTTGACGACCGGAAAGTATCACCTTTTTAAAAGGCTAATCATAATGAAGACAGAATTATTCAGCAAACATCTTACTTGATACCCAAATAATATCAATTATTAAGGTAACATTACACTGTGTATAATGGCGCGTACACACAGCGCGTTTGACCGGCGACCGGCGCGGACACCAGTGATTTGTGGTTACTTGCAAAAGCGGCGACCTCTGGCGGTGACGTGCCAATTGTCTCCGTCTTGGAAAGCGGTGTAAGGTGGGAGTCGTTGGCGGGGACGGTCTATTACAACAATATAGAGCTAACACTAAAATATATAATATTATGGACAAGTATATAAAAAAAGGGGTTGAAGGTTGCCAAAAACTGTCTATTAGGATTATAAGAAATCATATCAACGAAAGCTTTATTAAAACGTTTGAGCTTTGATCAGCATTAGGTTATACAAATAATATGACACAGGTATGTGGAATTTGTTTTTAGCTACTGCATAATCCATCATCATTCAGCCGAAAGACGGATTCCTGCGGCCTTCATAATGTCATCGGTGCATCAGAATGAGAATCCATACTGATAAAAAATGCGAAAGTTACTCTGTCTGTATGTTACATTTTCACGCCCAAACCACTGAACCGATCATTATGATATTTGACAGATAGGTAGCCTGGGACCTGGAGAAGGAGATAAACTACCTTTCATTCTGAATGTTTGAATTAGAATATGACAAAATACACAAAGGCGAAATCGCGGGCGATAAGTAATATTTTATCAAATACTTAGTGACAGTAAAAATGACTTCATTATGAAAACTTTCACAATGTTTTTCTTTTTAATTATTTACTGTCATAGTTGAACGTGTGTTTGAAAACACTAATCACAAGGTGGAAGAACCTGACAGCTAAGCAGGATCGTGATGTCGCAAATCTTTTATAACTTGCACCACACTCTTTTCTGTCAGCCGCAGTGGCTTGTGTAAACGCTCCTTGATACCATGAGGCCTTACTGCTCCGTGAACCAACAGACGTATAAATCAATTTATATCATCATTTATTACATATTATTATTATATTACAGTGAAAATGTGACTAGTAGACTGCAGATCTTTGGAAACATTTTCTAACGACTTCGGACTGAAGGACCAAAGTAATTAAAAAAGATGGAAAGACCATTGTAAAGAATGTATTGAAAAGACTATGGAAAAATAACAGCTATTACTTATTTGGCATAGGTACAATAAATACCAGGAATAATCATAAATGGTTGCTTGGTAAGCTACGTTGACTATTAGGGTCACGGTAGACTAGCTGCTTTTAGCATCAGCAATCGGCGATTTTGCGACTGTATCGATGCATTTAGCTTCTAAAAAGCGGCTAAATCGCCGAGTAGCTAGTCTGCTGTGGCACATAAAAACACTTTAATTCGGGTTTGACGTGGTGGACCAAAAAGAAGAGTATATAAGTTGTAGGAACCTACTACCTAAATGTAATGTGTGTTTCAATTTTTCTCAACAGCCTGATCAGTCATCTGATGGACCTTCTTTATACTAAACTGTACCTAGTTCAGTTCAGATTGATTGAAGAAGTAAAATATTTTACCACCATGATTAAACTTCTTAAACACAAACACTTGGCTTTACCACATGAGTAAAGCCTTACTTTGGAGCAAGGTTCAACAACCTCATCGAAAGTGAGACTGTTTGATCCTGAAACTAAACTTTAGTTCGGACCTGAAACAATGAGCTCGTAAAACAAGTGAAAGCTAACTGCGTTGCTTGTTGTAGATTTAAACCTTTGTTAGTCTCACGGCTATCTATCTACCGATCAGTAGAAATGGGAAGCTTTTAAAGTTGTTGTTGCTTAGATATTGGTAGCCAATTTCCCTACTGTGAATAAGAAATCCCTAATTAAATTATTACATTATGTTTAGGGTTCTGTTTTTTTCCTTTTGAGGTACAGAACCCTAAACATAATGTAATAATTTAATTAGGGATTTCTTATTCTCAAAAGGAAAAAAACAGAACCCTTATAGGATCACATCGTTGTCCGTCCGTCAGTCTGTCAAGACTCTTTTTCTCAGGAACACGTGGAGGTATCAAGTTGTTTATATTCCCTTGAAGCTCTGAAAAAATCAGCCTTCAACGCAATAAAAAATACGGCCATTTATGTGACATAAAACCTACAAGGTACTTCCCGTTGACCTAGAATTATGAAATTTGGCAGGAAGCAAGGTCTCCCAGCACAAGAAAAGGAAAAAGTTCGAAAATTGATAATTTGTAGTTTGATCACAGATTTTTTTTTGTGATCTCGAAATTACATTTGCAGTTAGGGAATTTACCGTGACGATATCGATGTTAAGGAGAACATGTTTTTCAACTACAAAGTTAAGTTTGTTTTTGGGATATATTCATCCCAACAACAGAGCCCTTCGTTGTGCGTGGTCCGACACGCACGTGACCGGTTTTTTTTTAATATTCGGTACTATTTTGTGGAACATCAATGTTATAATAATATATCTCACTTTGTTACTTGATAAACTTTCTTTAAATACCTACTTAAGCAAACGTTTCAAAATTGGCTGCATATCCGCATCAGTAAAAGCTTCAGAATTGCAGTCTATTTATCTACTCCAAAAAGTTAAAATCAATTAAAACTGAAACTCTCACAAATAAATCGCATCACAGTCGTCAAATTTTCCGATACATCCACTTAATACAGTCTAGATTGCTCGTCGACAAGTTAATGCGCCTGTCAAAGGCCTCTGCGGGACTGCAATGTATATCGTCTAATTAGGGCAAGAGAATTCTCATTAGGACTCACGATGAGTAGGATTATTTATTACAGAGATGTCTTGTCCTTTGAAGTGTGACATCAGGTATAGGCGTTTCGTGATTTGAATGTGAATTCGTTAAGAAATCGACATGTCACTGTGGTCCTAAGATACTAATGATGTTTCATTTCCTTATAGGACCCTGTAGTAGGATGACACCTACCAGAGGTGAGGGTAACAATTAAGGAACTTTATTTGAAAAATAAACTGGATTCCCAGTTGAGAATGCACTTACTCGAGGACAGAGTATAGAGATAATGGATGGGAGGATATGGGACTAAAAATATTAAGAAGAAGAAAAGCTTAAGTATTTCTATATGTATACCGATAATTTTAAAGCATTCTTCTTGAAGCTAAAGAGATGTTATACCTGTACTATGCAACTTTATAAACTATCATAGTGATAATATCAAGAAATGCAGTTCGTAATCATAAAGATTATAAAAGCCAGTTTGAAATACAACCTCCATAATTATAAACCTTAATCATAAAATCAAATTACCAAGAGCTTTGCGCAACATGAATTTGAACCTATGACCTTATCGACAGTCAGCTATCAACTTAATGATAAATTTATAATTTTCACAATAAATACGGGTAGTTACATCAAACAATGACGTCACACAATTTATCATTATTCGTGGCACAACTAAATATTATTGAAGTTATGCCAATTGACGGGCGATGCATGCCGGTAGATACGCGATAGGGACGCAATACAGGAGACACAGAAGGTCAAGGGATCCGTACCGAAGGACCAATAAATGAAACTAAAGGATTACATAAGGATCTTCAAAATAAAATACAAAACCTTTTATTTCATGCATTGATTTTTTCTTATTTACTTTTTCGTCGGGTTAGTTAATACAATGTAATTATTCAAAAATAATTGCTACATTAGTAATTAAATAATTAATAGTTTCCATATCAATGATGGAATTATAATGCTATACAGAATTAAAATACAAATAAAATCGCATGTATGAACCTCTGAAGTAGTGAGGGTGAAGGCTTACTCCAGAGAACACTAGCGGTCTCGGTCTTTGGATAAAAAAATAAAACCTTACTATCGATTAATTTGTAGTAAAAAAAAAACTAAACTCGCTAGCACTAAATGCTACTGAGCTTTTAAGTGCCAATCGTTAAATATAGGCCTTATTTCCTGAAAATTCAACTAACTTAGGCAATCAGATTGATTCACGCATTGCCAGCTGAAATATCAGTCAATACTAGGATGACAAACTTCAAATCCCCGTCATCAACTGTCACATAAACTCACATTTTGGCTATTTATTAGTATTGGTCCTTCGGTTCGCGCCTCAATGACGTACGCGTTATGACGTAATTCAGCTTGTCGCGCTTATCGGTGACGGGCAGTGTCGGTGACGATGTCGCTTGCAATGCGTAGTGATATGATACGATATGTTTGTACGATGGGCTATTATAAGTTACAGGAATGCAATTAACAATGGACCGGCTTCCGTACGAGATTTTTTTGTATGTTTAGTTTGTTTGTCGTCATAGATTAAGGCGTGTTTGTTATGCAGATTCATATATTTGTAAGATCTTTAAGCATTGAGATGTGTGCTTAAAAACAGATTTATTAATAACCCTTGGTTGCAGTAGTTGATATTAATGACTTAGACCAGTCGCTCTGTGTAAAATAGTTAGATGGGAAATCGAATCCATCGTAGGCAGGGAAACGCTAAGCTCAGCTTCAACTTTTTAATACAATTTAAAAGCCATTTTCGTGAGTAATATTATATAAAATCTAGGGTAATAGTGCTACTAACGGTATTTAAGCAAATTATAATCCTCTAAATAACCATATTTAATTCCGCCATATTAATATTAGTGGCGCCTTCAACACGCCCACTAACACTTTAAACACACACATCATTTCAACCGTTTACAAACCAATGAATTATGTGTCCATCTACACACCTCTGACCTCAATTTAAAAAATAAATATTTCTATTTTTATTAAGCAATTCTGATTTCCCTGTCACCTCTGACTCGACTTAACAAAACTATTATTAAACGCAATAACACTCATTATTACACAAAATATTGATTCAAGCACCAAACTTTAATATCAACAGAAATACAAAACGTCATATATAGAACATAATTTGCCATAAAACCCATATCTCCACCATATAAATATATTACATGCGGTATTTTGTCAACAGTCACAAAAAAATAACTGATCATTAAAACATAAAGTTTACGATAATGTTGGTATAACTCATAATACTTTCATTACTGACTTGTCATAATAGGCGATGAATTCTCGAGTATATTACATTATAAAATTTGAATCAGAACTTGTTTGGTCAAGAGAGAATCATAACGACAATCGGTGTAATGGACTCCCTATAAATATGTATATGGTTGGATGGGTCCGCCTTAGAGTCAGCGGTTAAGCCATATTAAATAAATACATTATAATAAGGTATCTTAGTTTATTATCATATTAATGTTGATTTTGCTTGCAAAACTCCTAATGACGATAGAAAAGCATCTCCATCGTAATGAAGTCTTTACTTATCATTAAAACTTTTATTGCTAAAGCTTTTAAAATATTCTATGTTTGAATGAGGTTTCGATTTTATAGACAAAGCTACTGAATGAAATCAACCGTATTTTAAAGCTATGCACGCTCCAATTCGTTGTAAAACCGCTCCGCTCATAATCCCGCTAACACTGTAGCCAAACACAAAAGTGAAGAGGCGTTATACTCTATAGAGTGACTATAAAGATCTTGTAAAATAGCTTCCGAGGTGCGTAGGCGCAGGTCGCGTCACGAAATTAAGAAATACCAATACACACACGTTTTGTGATGTCGTTCACAACAAAGAAATGTACCGAAGGACCAATACACAGAATCTTTGATAAGATTAGTAAAGTCTTAGGTAAAAACTTGTACAATATAAGAGTAGGACCCGTGACTGACCAGGAGTACCAGGACTGAACTATAAATTCACTTG
This sequence comes from Conistra vaccinii, assembly GCA_948150665.1. Classification (NCBI taxonomy): domain Eukaryota; kingdom Metazoa; phylum Arthropoda; class Insecta; order Lepidoptera; family Noctuidae; genus Conistra; species Conistra vaccinii. The sequence goes on from OX411325.1 coordinate 23,775,618, forward strand.
GCTTCATACCGTATTCAATTCATAGTTCCGCGAAAGCAATGACGTGCTACGAAATTCGTAGCAATAAGTTTTGTGTGCTACGATTTTTGTAGCACAATTACTTTTATTGGCTACGACTTTTTGTAGCGCATGCTCACGTAGCACAATACATACTAAGCCGATAGATACATCACTGATAAATTTTCTATGAAACTACTAATCCATTTGAAATAACATTAGTCATTTAACTAAACCATTTTTACAGTTCGTTCAACCGAATTTGATTTCTATTACGTTAAAACTTGGTATTGTAACCACATTTTTGCTTTTAATGCCTTATACCTACGGTATAAAAGTCATAATCGGTGGAACGGACTGTAAAAACGGTTTGTTTACATGTCTAATCTTATTTCAAATAGATATAGCCAATTGCAAATTTTTGTAATCCCTTTGATGTGGTTTGAACAGCAGTGATAGCGTAGTTGTATGACCGACGGGCTGCCAACTCATAGGTCTCGGGTTCGAACCCTAGGCACGCATCTCTGACTTTTCGGATTCATGTGCGTATTGTATAATTATCACTTGCATAAAAAACAGTGAAGGTATTCACATCGTGAGGAAATTGGCATGCCTGAGAGATATTTCTCGACGGCATGTGAAGCCAAGTCAGCGGGCAATCCACCAAAAAAAGTGGTTTGATGGTGTTTTGTTTTACATTTACGTTACTCTAACAAAGGTTACCGTGCAAGATTATCGCGCATTGCTATGAGTGGTCTTACGGCAGTTTCTTATCACATGCAACACCTTTATCTAAATAATGGCACTTCTATTATAATTTAGACATAAAATTCTAAACAATAAAAGTTGGATTTCACTAAAGCAGTCACGAATTCTAACAATGTATATAGAATCGTAAAAGCGATGGTTTTTATATGGTTTTTATTTGAACAACTTCGTGTAGATGTCGATTTTATATTTATTTTATTGCGTATATCTGTTTGTATAGTTTTATGGGCTTTTCGTCATTATTAATGAGAATTTTGGGGCAAACTACGTCATTTTCTAAAATCAAACGAATAACAAATACCTAAGTAGCTATATTAATGCTAATACCTACTTTAAAAAATTCTGAATCAAGTTTCGATTTAAACTCGATCGAAACAAGATTTTAAACCTTTATTTAATTACGAGATGGCTTACGGCTTTCTGGTTTTGATATATAAAAAAACTGCATTAAGGCGACGATAACCGACTTTTAATGATTTTAAAAGTGAAATTAATTTGTAAAGTTATGTCTAACGAGGATATAAAACTTGAGAATCACGCAAAATCTATCAAGCGTATTTTTCTGAAACCTTTCCATTTTAAAGAAAATTTAATTATTGATCTTTTAGTCATCATCATCATCAGCTTATTAATGTTCCCACTGCTGGGACACAGGCCTCCTCTCTGTGAGAGGGAGTGGGCCGTAATCTACCACGCGGGCCCAGTGCGGGTTGGTAGATGTCACATGTCTTCGAATTTTTTGGTTCTAAGACATGCCGGTTTTCTCACGATGTTTTCCTTCACCGTTCCTTTCATCTTTTAGTATAAGTATTTTATTAAAATACCTTTTGATTTATGTATCATACATTAATAATGCGTCTAATTAGGGACAGCGGATGGGCGAGTCCTATTACTGGCTGGACGGACATACGACGCGTTGCCTGAGCTGAACAGTACAGTACAGAATACGTAAGTTAACCACTCTAGGTCACTGGCATTATATCTGCGTCTTTAACAAGACAGAAGTCTTGTACAACCACCCACCCCCTTGAACAATGAATCGTCTAGAGGGTTTAGGTACTCAATCTACTTACCATCTGCAAAAAGACAATCACCAGCACTACTCACATCTACTCTGCACGTTCAAACTTACCTGTAAACAAAAGAAAATCAAAACATAAGCAACATTCAACAGACTCAGCTGAAAAACTCACCCACTTACAAAACCAAGCATCACATACAGGCAGAACCCTTCACCCTTTGTACATACACCCTTAATCTTCTCCCTAATGCGAGCAAAAAAATCTCGATTCAATCGCAGTCGCCTTCAAAGGTAGAGACGTGTTAAAACCTTACCGGCCTTTAATTAAAGCCTGCTGGGGGGGAGGGGGCCGGAAACGACGAAGCGGCCATTTCACTCCGGCTGTCCACTTCCGGAGTAACGTATGGACGAAGGTACTTCATTTCGGACTGACGGTGGGGAAAAAGAAAATCGAAGGCGTCTCGGACAGAGGAGTGGAGACGGTGTTGGGTTTAATTTTTTTTTTGTTTTATTCTTTAAAGGTATACGTCCTCTAGGGGTAGTGTCGTAGCTTCATATAACTTCACTATTACGATAAGCAAAGTAGTTTTAATGAAGATTCTGCTAAAGAGCATTACATAGTAAGTCCTGTAGCTGTTGCTGGTAATCGAGAGTAATTTTCGTGGATATTTTAGTATTTCACACAGCTCAAATTATGTAGGAATGGCTACTAGATTACATTTTATAAAACTTTTTTAAATAATTTCCAACTTTTCGACTCCATTTCTCTACCGATCATGGTAATCCGATCTCCCAATCGCGAACGTTTAATTGACTAGCATAACTTACTAGTGAATTTGAAATACGCGAACAAAAATGTCGCATGTCTGATTTATAATCGAGCGAGACTCTTTCTCTTTTAATTGTATTAATCTACTTCTGTAGTAGTGTCTGGATAAGGCGAGGTATGGATCGGGCGACTGATCTTCTGGGATAGATTTATTTTTTCTTGGTTTTACAAGTGTATACTACATAGTGATGATGTTTCAATTTATATGTATTTAAATTGTCAAATTTTCTGCCTCGGACCAGTTTTATTGAATTTTTCCACCAGAAATTTTTCAGTAACAGCCCGGAGTCTGAATTTGGCAATGGCCCGGTTGATGGCAATAGACTCGCCCCCTATTATATGAGACTTAAACATAACTGGCGAAAGGATGTAAAATCGGGTACATCTCTGCCTAACCCTTTGGAGATTATAGGCGTGATTTTATGTAAATTATTAAAATGTTGCTCCTGTGATTACCAAAAGTGAAAGTCGGATGATAATTATGTCCAGTGTATCGAATGCGATATTTGATTTCTTGGGGGTAAGTTCTTGTCGAGCTATCGGACTATACGTTCCATAGTTATGTTTCAAACTTGGTAAAATGTAGATAGTATTATGTAGGTATTATTTATACTTTGCGACATAAACTATACGAAAAGAACTACGCAAGTAGGTATGTTTACATATTAAACTTTAATTAAATACAAGTTACATTCCTAGTAACCGATACAGAGATAAGTACTACTAAGCTCAGTTAGAATTTAAGCACTCAAATCACTTCACCATCAGACTAATCGCAAAAACGTACGACAAATCGCACCCCTCCGCCGCAGTCCGGCAAGACGTGTAGGTGGTCTTCGCCATTTTTATTTTCTTTTTATCTCTTGAATTGTTAATGTGCTGCAGAGAAGGACACTCGCGTTTTATTGGTGTCTCTTAATGAATTGATTTTAGCTCGGAATCAGGAATGACTAAGTATAAGGGGAGATTTAATTTATATCTGCTCGACTCTGTACAAAGTTACGGGTGAAAATCGATTTATATTAGGTGTCTGTAGTTGTAGCTTTAAATGTTGTTTTTTTAATAAGCAGTAATAGCTTAGTACCTTAGTAGTAGTTACCCAAAGCACGCACGTCTTACTTTTCGGATTCATGTGCGCATTGTATAAATTATCACTTGCTTCAAAAACGCTGAAGGAAAAAATCGTGAGGAAACCGGCATGTCTGAGAGATATTTCTCGACGGCATCTGAAGCCATGTCAGAGACCCATGGGCGGTATAAAAACTCAGACACCAAGTTAGTCATTAACCACACGGAAAATAAAGAAGATCCCTAGCTGCATGTAGTTTCAATGTAGGTTATGTATTTAAATATACCTAGTCACATATGCTTACCATCTAATTTATAAGCGACAGAAATGATTACGTCTGATGTTGTCTCCCATTCAAGTCTTGTCTACTTTCATAACTTAAATCTATGTGGTCTAATAGGTATATACGGAAGGCTAGGCTAGACACATACATATTTATTTCGTGCAGGAACCATATCCGCGACCCTTAGGCTAAGTTCACATGTGACGCACATTAACATGCGTCAACGCACGATCAAATTTAAAGAGAGTTCAGATGACGAACGCTAACGAGCGTTGCGAAAGTACTCGTCAGTCTGTTTTCAAGGCGTCAACGCGCGGTCACCTTCGTCTAGAGAGTCTGAGCGCTGCGTTAACCCTCGCTGACGCATGTAATCGGTTGTTAGGTAAATATCAGGATGTCTAGACCCGCGATTTGAAAACGCGCGTCAAAATTTTGCCATCTAAACAGCTTTAATGGATCAGTGACTATACCAATAAACTCTAGTCCATTTGCTTAATAAACAAGAACCTCTTTCAAAGCACTATTTATGTTATAGAATTAAAAGTTACAACACAATAATTTCAATAAGTTAACGACGCGACCTGACTCAACCCCTATTACATAAGAATAATTTATTTCATAAAGCTTACATTCAAGTGAATTGAATTCCTGGACCATGGTTCCATGGGACTTAAACATAACTGGTGAAATGTGGGTTTCTATAAAGTACACCTCTGCCAACGCTCGCTGGAATCAGGCGTGATATTAGGTTATGTGACTTTACCAATAAAGTCTACTCTAATGCTTACAAGAACTGGATTTATGTGGCTGATAAAAAAACATCCTCACTCAAAGCACTATTTATGTAATTCCATAAATAACGCTTATTCCAAAATTTGGCAACATCACTATAATAGCTATCAAATATTTACCTGTTTTCATTAATTTGGCAATATTACTGAATGGAAATATGAAATGTGGCTAACTAGTGAACTAAAATATTGATTATGAAGTGCAATAATTAATATCGTAACACTGAATATTTAGTTTTAGATGTAAAATCAATATTTGGAAACTTTCCAAATGCCTGTCTTACACCTAACGGATACAACAATAAATTCAGTGTTATAATTGCAATTCATTATTAATTTTCTTTTTTCCATACAGTAAAATTGCCAAATTAATCAAAACAACGAAATATTTGCTTTCTATTTGCGACGTTGCCTACTTTCAGAATAACCGCTCTTAAAAGTTACTACATAATAAGTTAACGACATAAACGTAATACGCCATGAGTGACCGGCGTCATTACTCTGTCAAGCACGGTCAATAAAACTAAGTTCCAGCCAAGTGCGTAAGTTAGTTAGCACTTCCTCTAAGAACAATAGACATTAAACATCATAGGCTGTACACACACTATACACAGCCTTGAATGAGGCGTTACAGAGCGGTGACCTGTGCGACTTGAGATTTGTGTTGCATTTTATGTAGTGTGAAATAATGTAATTTACAGAGTAAAGTAAATAAAATTTATAAAGATAATTAAACTTTGTAAATCAATTATATTTGTATCAGTACTTTTTGGTCCTTGTAGTCGCCAAATCGCAAATCGAAATGTGTTGTCAAATTCATTATTAACGATCGACCATTTTTAGGGTTCTGTAGTTAACAAGGAACCCTTGTAGTTTCGCCATGTCCATCTGTCTGTCTGTGTGTCTGTGTGTGTCTGTCTTTCCACGGTTTAGCTCAGAGACTCTTAGTACTAGAAAGCTGTAATTAGGCATGGGTATACAATTATACATATTAATCAAGCCGACAAAGTGGTAAAATAAAATCATGAAAAGTGTGTGAAAATCATTTTTACCCGACTGCCCCAGAAAGAGGGTAATGTTTTTGGATTCAGAGATCCGTTTGCGCAATATTAAGCTTTGAAGTGCCAATCATTGTTAGAGTCAAGTGTCCCCGTACAGGAAATAAAATTAATAAACACCAATTAAACACCTTAAAATTAATTGAAAAAAGAAATACATCGCCAAAACAAAAAAATAAATAAATGAGTGTGTATAGTGTTAGCATTTAACAACTGATGCTTGATATTTTGGCTTTGGGCTTGGTCTATAACACCAATCAAGACTGCTAGGTCCTTCAATAGGTAGGTGTATGGTATATGTGGAGTAATTCACGATAACCTAATAGTACCCACAATACCACAGAAAGACTACGCCTTCTATAAGACCAAATTCCAAAGTCGAATTCCAAAAGTGTTATTCAATTCTAAAGCTATTTCGGACTTGGCTAAAATCTTAGCAAACAAACTACAGGTAACAAAACCTAACAATATGTACTAGTTAGCACTAACACTAACCGGTTCAACGACCTCGGAGCTAAACACCGGCGTAACTCCAAATGTTATCGTAAGCGCCCATTGTGTTCTGATAAGAACTGTTAACTTATTCATAACTGGCACTAACTCAGTTTACAACCTGCGATATTTGACGGATTTGTAGTACCTAAAGATCGGTGCAGTTGCATTTGGAATTAAAACTGTTTTTGTAAGGTTTTACCTAGCATAGGCACCGTTCTGGTTACGCTTATTTATGTCTATGAATATTTAGTGAGCGATGAAAGAATTGTTCGTTTGATGATGGTCGGAGTTCTAGTTCATCTCACTATCGCTTTTTGTACAGTTCGATTCAAACTTAATGGCGGTTTGGAAATACAGTACTGGCTGCGTTGTTCCCCACCGTCACCCCCGCTGACCCATGCATTCGTTACTGCGCAGCGACTCGCCTCATGTTCCAAGCTGCCATTAAGTCTGAATCGGGGTGTACCTGTTGTGCACTTGCAATGTTGTAAACCGATACTTTAGGTATTTATAAAATGCTCAATTTCCACATCAAACATGACATTATTGGGAATTATCATTCCTAATAATCGTCTCGGCCCGTCATAATTAACTGTTGGATATCAGCCTTCTGTTTCATATGCTTAAAAAACTTGTTATCTAAAGGGTTATTTTCTTGAACGTCGATGGCAAGCATCATTTATGCAGGTGTAAGATATGCTAGCTCATCCACAAAATACACGAATAATCCCTTCAACAAAATTTCAAAGAATTAGCTCACTTTAGCACAGAAAATATGATAAAAAATCCATCTTAATAAACTTCATTTCTGCATCGAGCATCTCTCGTATAATTTCTTAACGTCGGCACTGTGTCGAGGTAATTGGATTCGATACACCCACTCTACACTTTGTAACAGATACATCTATAGAAGGGGGGCGTTTTCCAACTGTATTAAGCAGACACCGTGTCATTTTAGATCTAGCAAGACTAAGTAAATTGTTGGGATTCTCTCTTTTTGGTTTTGGTTTGTGCTTTTATTGGTGATGTCGTTATCAGTAAAGGAACGAAGTTTTCATTTCTCGGGTTTGGGGGCAGTAGCAATGAAGGATGGGTGGCCCATGGTCAATTCCTTTTATTCCTGAAAGTGGAGGCCTATTCAAGGGTTTTACAGAAACACATCTTGTGACAACTCGAATCATTTACTACTACATTTCTGAGTTTCTGTTTAATTTATAAATTATTTTAGACTTTTTTGTGTTTTGGCCATCTAACCTGTAATATTCTGTTAGACTATTAGTTCCTTGGGTTGATAAAACAGACCATAAAAACATACGTATACATCGTTACGTTTAGACTAATGCCTCTAATAAATTCCTCGAATCGTTTGAACCAGAGAGTGAGTAAAACAAAACACATCAAAGTCATGGTAATACGAAAATGGATGTTGACTACGAAGCTTTATCTTGTAGTTTGTACCCAGTAGCATCATGATTGTTATCAATATGATGACCATTGACCACCCAGCCACCAAACCGCCACTTCTAACACATGCGCCCACGCACATCGTGGGTGACTGCGTTAACAGAGCTTAATTACTGGTCATCAGTCGCTCTTCGTGTGCATAAAACTTTGTTGTTTATGGGTGATAGAAATTATTATAGATGTAGGTTTATTTTAATAGCATTCTGAAGATGTTCCACGGTGGTTTCGTAATATTAAATGGTTGGCAAGGTTTTAATACCAAAGTATGAACTAACGTTTATATAATTTTCATGACGGATGTTCAAGGAAAAATGATTGAAAAATGTTTTTCATCTCTGAATTATTGTTGTAGGCTTTCAGTAATTCAGAAGTTGTTTTATAGTAGGTAGGGGGCTCTTTCTAGGTAACCTAGTAGTAATTTTGTTGTGTTTTGTGAAAATGAATGTTTTATATTACAACAAATGAATCTGCCGAGCCTTTTCCCAACTATGTTGGGGTCACCTTCCAGTCTAACCGGATGCAGCTGAATACCAGTATTTTACATGAAGCGACTGATCTGACCTCAACAACCCAGTAACTGGGTAATACGATACCCTTTGGAAGGACTGATGTCAGACTTACGTACGGTCTTCTGACGACTCTTAACGACTGTCAAAGATGCACGAATAACTCCCGGGACCAGCGGCTTAACGTGCTTTCAGAGGCACAGAAGAGTCTCGGTAGGTATGTAAAGATGGTCACCCATCCACTGATGACCATACCGACACTAACGGATCGACCCGTGCGGCTGTTATTATTTAGCCACGAGATATTTTATATTATATCGTATACGTATAATATACGTAACTTAATGTAAACATAAACCTAAATAGATTAAAATTTGTCTACACTGAGATATCGATCAAAACCATCACGAAACACTACAAAACAAGTACTTAGTAACACTATCCAAAATGATAAACGACATAGCTTACACACCTATTGTAGTTTTAATAAAGCTACCAACAGAGATGGCGATACGCGCCACCTAGCACCTGTTGGACACAACCTGCGTGCGCACACGCATAAGTGTCAGACACTATGATAAGTGACAGTACACTAAACATATCTATTTGTGTCGTAAAGAATACAATCGTGAAATTATGAGAGCATTAAAGTTATTGTGTTAATTTAAAATACTTCATACGCTGTATGTACTGTGCTAATAAAGATAATACGACAAATTGGAACAAGAAAAACAGTGATAATATTTTTTTACACCGAGTGTCTTTCTAATGATTTTATTGTTTTTATTTACTTAAGACACACACACTGTTACTAGAAAGGGGGTGACCACCGAGATGACGACTAATAGAGAATATGAAAGAGAAAGCCATATATTGCACCGACCACAAATCACAACAATTCCAATTTGGGATAAGGGCCTGAGAATGATGATGATGATGTTACTTATGGAATTTAAATAAAGTTGTGCCAAAAAAAAAAAAAAACTCCTTATAAAGGAGTTATACAATCGTAATCTATACCTACACCGAATACAGTATTGGTAAAGAGCCAGCCTCACTCCACAGCAGTCAGCTCCGCTTCCAACCTCATTGATTGGCTGAAATCATCTGTCCATGTCAGTAGCTATTCTTGTATAGCTCCTCCCGACACACGACGACTAAAGAGATAGATCATTCTTGTCTTTTAACTATTACAAATTGCTACACCGACACGAGAACCTATCTATCGTAAGGTGTACTACTTATATGGGCTTGAGCAGGATGACAGCATCAGTCTTGCCGTCTTGCGCCTCAGAATGCCCAGTTTATCTTTCCCGGTAACCTGCTTTTATATTTAACTGAATTTTACATACATCTGTCTTTGTAGTAAGAAATTAACTGCCATCTCAAAAAATGAACATTATGTACTTGCATCTCAAGCGTTAAAACAGCGGTTCAACTTGAAAGGAGTCGAGGAGTGAATCCGCTATACTAATCATAACTATAAGCGTCAAGTTCGTCCCGCCATCTACGCCTGGGTCTTCCACGATGTCCCTGGACGTTACGAATACGCGATGATTTACAAAGACAAGTGATTCGCTTTATTGTATGTGGTCACTTGAATGATGTATGAAATTCACAAAGTTCACTAGGTAAGTCTTAAGATCAAATCAACAACCGTCATCTGAAAATGTAGCAAGCGCTTCTATCCAACCTTCCAACTCCATGCTCCCATAAATATCAAGTCTATTTTCTCTCCCAGTGTCAGTGTACACTGCGATGGTCCTAGACACTATGACATCGACACATGACGCGCATAGTAGGAGGCTGGTCCTTTGTCACAGCCTCACATTTTATTAACGCCATCAAATCGCTTGTGCGACGCCTGAGTTATCTGACATGAGAGATGTAGGGCGAGGCACCACTGCTAGCGAGGCGTATGATGGAACTATGGTAACGTCAAAATAGTTTATTACAGCAGTGCGACGTAGACACATGACATGTAGGACGCTGGTCTTTTGTGGCAGCCTCTCATTTTATTAACGCTTATAAGTAGTTTGTGTGACGCCTGAGTTATCTGACATGAGAGCTGTAGGGCAAGGCGCCACTGTTAGCGAGACGTATGATCAAGCTATGGTATAGTATCATAGCAGTGTGACGTAGACTCGTAGACACGTGACATGTAGGAGGCCGGTCCTTTGTGACAGCCTCCCAATTTATTAACGCCATCAAGTTGTTTTTGGAGTACCGACTTATCTGACGTGACACTGCAATGGGTGAGGTCCCATTGTTAATGATATTACTAGCACTATAGATCGTTATTAAATTAAAGAAATATGCTTTACGTAGTGGTCCATCTCAGTGTCAAGGTTGAAAGACCGTTATGACCATTAGTTGCTTCATATAAAGAAGAGGATAATTTCTACAATGCGGAGCAGTTTTTTCTTACTACTTGCTTTGCCTGAAACAGATATAGCTTTATGCTACAAGAACTAGCTACTGAGACAAAAAAATCCCTAGTTACTATGTTTCACTTACTGAGTTAACCAGCAACTGATTTGAACTGACACATTCAGCAAAGAACTTTTGTATTGTTATGTCTATTTCTGCAGAACACTAGTGTCTCTTCGCTAATGCTTTAGTTCCCTAAGATCGGTAAACGCTCACAGTAACGGCTGACTAAACACAGAGCATTTTTTTTTGATACCATAACGTCAAATGCTAGTGAAAATGACATTTTATGACGACCGCTATAATATGACGGCCAGCGCTCTTCTAGGTAGTTTAACTCGCTTTTCAGTCCCCGCTTTCCGCTCTCAAAGACACCAGACCTCTGACATCTTGTACCTAAACCGTGGGTGTAACGCATTCGTTTTCTTTACACGCTTTCAAAGGATTTTGATTTTATAATACTGGAAGGGCCTAATATTGTAGTTAGGCCCATTCTGAGGCCTGACGTGGTTTATTGCTGAAAATACAAACGGATTGATATGGGAGGCTTCAATACAATGACCGTTGATTTTTGTTTTTAATAGTATTCGAGCAAGCAGTCTGCATGGTACGCTTTATGGACGCGTTTCCTTAAACGATACTTTGATGGTATTTATTGGTGTTATTGGTCCATGAATAAAGGCTCGTATTGGAATTTACTTAGCTTCCGATCTATGGTGGAGCGTTTTCAGTTGAGAATAGATCATTCTATTGCTTTCTATGGGCGATCTTACATAATTTGCTAATTTGTCTTGTTTACTTCAGTGCCTTTCAGCAAAATCTTTATTATACCATCCCCTTAGATGATTTATAATGACTGTGTATTGGGGAAGTGATATAGTCTCATTAGTAAAAAATTACCCTCTTTCTGGGGCAGTCGGGTAAAAAATGTAAATGAAAAAGCACGATTTGCAACAAACATTCCGCGTAAAGCTACTGATGCTTTCCGCTAGATTTAAGCTTCAAATCAACGCACTAAAAATAAGTTAACAATTTAATCAAACAACAAAACAGCAATTAACCAGTCGTTAGGCACAGCACCAACAAATTGAAATACATCACGTCTCCTTAACTTGAAGTTATTGCAGAAAAACTGGCGCGAAAGCTGCGCGGGCGCGTGGGCGGGGCGACGCATAAACATGTCGTTGTCCCGCTCTAACGCACAATGTGGACGATGAACGAGAATTTATTATCTCTCGTCGCATTATGCGTTAGCGCAGGTTGCAAGAACTGCTAGTGTTCGCAAGTTCTGCGGTATTTGATGTGTTAACTGGGGCTGGCAGATGCTTTTGTGTATCGGTAGTTATGGATGGTTTTGTTGAGACGACTCTGTATGATTTTTATTGGAAATTGACTATAGAATATTGGAATCCTAGATGTCTATAACTTAATTAGTTTGCTTTATGAACAGTGCCTTATTGGTTCAGGTACTTCAAAAACCACGTAAACTTTCTACTAAAATTGCTATTCGACTGTCTATCTAATTGCTTAAAAGCCCACTCTCGAAAACCTCAATTGCATCCTACTCGTAGCAATGCGAGCAAAACCCTGAACAAAACCTACAACAAACAAAAAATCAGCAGGCACGAAATCATAGCCAGTTAGAAAACATTCCCTTACCACGGAAGTCAGTAACACAATGAGCACAGAGTACGCATTATTGCGTAGAAACGAACACAACTCACTAACTCACTCATACATCTCAGCCTGAATGGGAGTATTAATGCACCTTATTTGTGAAAGCAGCCGCACTTAACTAGGGGTTATCAAGATCTAGAAATTGTTGGGGGAACTGCACTACCTGTTATTTTGTAGAAGGTAAAATACCGATGACGTGCTGCCTGTGAGTCAGTGTGGCGATTGAAAGGCCGTTGACAGTGATGCGGAAGAGTATATACTAAGTGGTGATTTCACCAATGAAAATGAACGCGTTCAGCATATCTAAACGCATTCAAGAGCTTTTAAGTATACAATATTCCATAACAATTTTGACACTGACAGCTCTTGAACGCGTTTTAGAAATGCTGATCGCGTTCAGTTTCATTGGTGAAATCAGCCCTTAGTGACTGATATTGTAATGTAGGGCAGATTTATGGAGAATTTAAAATAGAGACGGGGGCTCTTGTTGTATGTTGACTGAGTCATGATTTTGAAACTCTTAAGAAAAAGTCGTGGATATTATATTGATAAGCAATTTATTTTATTTATTTATTTAAATATTTTATTATTTATTTATTTATTCTTAGGAAAGTTTACAGTCTAATTTTTATATATTTAGTAGGGTAGCGCCTTACGATTGCCAAATTTTATGGTACGTAGTAAAAACTATGTACCTAAAATTTAAAAAAAAGAAAGTTAAGAAAGATACAGAAATAAAAATTCAAAACGAAATCTTCTATATAACGTAAAAAATTATTCTTTAAAGAAAACAATATAAAATAAATTCTTCTATTACAATATAAAACATAAAAAGATCTTGAAATATAGGAAGCTACTAACTGCAGATTTTCATTGTAGGTAGATTTGTCGAGACGTAGTAATGATTTCATTATTTTCTATTTCGACTTGTTACTGCCCAAAACGCCGAAGCTCCAAAGCTCTACCTTATTGATTTAAGGTTTTACTACGACCTCTGCCCATCACTTTTTGACATAGTGAAGCATTTTGGTGCTCAAACTAAATGCTTTTTTGTGCAATTTATATTTGAATAAAAATTTTGATTCTAGACCGTGATGCTGAACTTTTTCTATGCCAAAATAGAAAACTAAAATCCTGTTTCATATTCTACATTCTAGAATGTCACTCACACGCATGCGTAACGCCTATTTTTAACATAAATCTGTCTACATATTATGAAGACATTTAACATAATCTTGTGGAAATACAATATTATAGTGCTAATGGTATTAATTGCATTAAATTAAGATAAAATAGCAACTTATAGGTGTATTAATTGTTTAAGTATTCTAATTAGTGGAATTTGACCTTTAATTAATTTGTTAACTTGTTATTTCACCTTGTGGATCAATCATTACATTCGCATAAATATTGTTTTAATGATCGAAATAATCTTAATTTTTTGTCGTCACTTGTTATTACACTTCTTTGATAATTATGGTGTCAGACTTGTATCAATTTCGATAAGATTAAAAAAGCTTCTATTAACTATTTGTAAAAAGGCTGTGAAAAACTAATCAATAAGATAATTAGTAAAAACTGCAATTATTATTTGCAAAACATCATCAAAAAGTTTCTTAACTTTACAAAGTATTTTCAAAAATTCTGCAAGTAACTCTTTTATAATACACTTTCTAAGTAAACGAAAAGTTATCCACAAGTTTACATAATGGTCTGGATGAAATAAATGATAAATGATAATATTTCTGTAAGTAGGTAACACTTTTAGTAACACTTTTACACAATCAATCTGCCTAGCCTTTTCCCAACTATGTTGGGGTCAGCTTCCAATCTAACCGCATGCAGCTGAATACCAGTATTTTATATGGAGCGACTACACGACTGCTTATCTGACCTACACCACCTGGGTAATACGATACCCCTTGGTAAGACTGTTATCGGACCTTCGGGCTTCTGACGACCCGTAACGACATTCAAAAATCCACGAATGACAGCCGGGACCAAAAGACACGGAGAAGTCTCGGTATGGAAAGATGGTCACCCATCCAAGGACCAATCCCGGGTCCCCAGCAAGCGTAGCTTAACTTGATCGGGATCGACCCGGCTGTTAGTATCCACATGCTCTTTTACAAGTCAATTATATTTTTAAAAATTGTTGAGATCGGCGTTTCCTATCTGACTACTCTGAGAAGAAAGGCCGAAACAACTCAGAGGTCACAGTCTCTTTGAAAGTCCAGAAATAATCTTGGTCAGATCATGTTGTGATGACCATGCAGATTGGTGTCTGAAAATAATCTTTTGAGGAAAGAACCACACAGTTTGAGTGGACCTGTCCAGTCAGTGCAAGCATTTGTCAGTAATACCTACTGTTAATACCTATTAGCTATGATTATCAACACTGGATGATAAAACAACTGATAATATTGTCTAAGCAAGAATTCCATCTTCTTCAGAGTAAAAAAATCGATATTTTCACAAACATATATAGAGAAACTCAAATAAAAACCAATCAGAGAACCATCTCGCTGTAACGAAGCGTCGATCGAAGACAATGGCGTCCTTTATGCTAAGATTCGGCTCTGAATGGACCAGCGGACGGACGGACGGACGATCGGCTTTAGATTACTTTGTAACCGCTGATTAAACTGGAATCAAGCGTTTTGATGGAGTCGGACCTTTTTTGAATTAAGTTCAGCGAAAAGTGTGAGAGTATCTTGAGAATAATATGAGTGTTTTATTTACGAATTTTGTAGGAAGATTAAAAATCACGCATCATCAGGCCTGTTTCCCCGAAGAGATCGGCAGAGGTGTACCTAGTACCTACCTATTTATAGTAGGTACACCCACATAAAACTCCTTATAAATTTTTTCTATTCCTCACTAATAAGAAAATAGCTAATTAATAGGAAAGTGAATTTGTTTGTATGTTTGCAAATGTTATAAATCTACAAATTCAAATCAATTTTGACCTGTACCCTAATTACGTAATACACAATCAAAAAATTTGAATCGTTTTGAAACAGATTGCTAATCCATTGCTTCATAAGTTCGAAAAAAATCTGCTCATCAACTTTAAAAACGCTATGAATATTATTGAACTGTCAAAATGAAACAGATTAGTCGGAATCGTTTACGAAAATGTTTTGCGTAATTAGACAGCTGGTCTTAATAACCTGATTTGATATGTCATATCCTATAATCACATCTCAAATTAGAAACTACCTAGGAAGACCAAACAAAAAAAACCCAATCGCACTGCGTCGGTAATTGAAATCGGTAAAGTATAGTGGTGTGCGCTGGTAAATCACGCGGGTAATCGGTAAACCGGTAAGTCGGGCGGTAATTAACGATAAGACGCAGCGCACCTCTCCGTGTCCGAGTAATGGACAACGTTGGCTTGTACCGGTAATAAGGGAGGCAGGGTGCTTCGCGGTAAGGCGGAGTTCATACCGGAGCGGTTCGAGATACAAAGTTGTGTGTAGCTGTTTATATCTGACTGGACCAGGTTAGAATAATAAATGGTGAGGTAGGTTTTGGGATCAAAACTTGCATAATGCATAATCAGCCTATAACGTTCTCATTGCTGGGTCACAGAGTCAAAGGCCTGTCTTCGAGAGGGAGTGGTACCACGCGGGCCCAGTGCAGGCTGGTAGATGTCACATATCTTTGAATTTTTGGTTCTAGGACATGCCCGTTTCCTCATGATGTTTTCCTTCACCGTTTTGAGAGCAGTGGTGATGAAATTATTTACACAAAGTAAAGCGCCTGCCTGGGTTCGAACCCGCAACTTACAACTCGTAAGTCGGCCGTTACAATTACAGGGTCACCACTGCTCATCAAATGTAAAAAAAAAAACATTATTGTGATGTGCTGGTTGCCTAATTTATAAAAGACGTCCTAGATAATTATGTAATGTCATAGTTAAATAGCTTTAAATTCATTTGTTAAGTAAATAGCAACATCCTGTTGTCTGTGGTTGTTGCCTATTTCAGAAAATATAACATTTGGTGCTGTAATTACTGAAACAAAGCGTTGTTGAATAGAAAATATTGGATTAAATACTAGTAAAACCGTTAAAACATCCTTCTTAAATTAATATCTTGATTTATGTTATTTATAGCCGAATTAGGGAGCTACCACTTTCCAAATTCGGCTATATCTCAAATAAATTTGATGGTAATTAAATGGCAATTAAATATCGTATTTGGTCATTAAAGTTGTGTAGGTGTTATTTGACACGACTTTTCTTAAAATAAAGTATATTTAAAAACTCGTAATTAATTATTTATGATCAAAATTTAAAAATATAAGAATATTTTATACTTTGATTTAGTCATTAAGAAGAAGGAGTAAGTAGGTTGAACAGACAAAAAGAATTTTGTAGCGGTCCTCAATAAATAAATAATTTAAATACAAATTATTCAATGAAATAAATTAAGCGTAAAAAGTTGTTCCTCCCATCCGAACGCACTGAAGACTCACAAAGTCCCCCAGTGTACACGCCGCACAATAATATAATAGCAACTTTTATCGAAGCGCGTACGCACCGAGCTCCTAAGATCGTTTACCCGCTATAAATTATATCGCGAAATTGTCGATAATCATCTACCAGCGTCGACCGATTTCATTATTCTGTCCTGTACTTATTAGCGATATCGTCTCGTTCCGTGTGTTCAGGGCTTTATGTTTTAGATCGAGGAGTATTGAGATTTAATATGTGGAAAGTAGGAATATTATTTATTGGTCGTGTGGATTAAGAAAAGGGCCACCCTGTACATAAGAGTAACGTTTGGTGTTAGACGATAATTAAAATCATCTTGTTCTTCTCGAGGCGACAATAATCGACTTTCAATGATTTTAAACTAAAGATCACGTCTAAACGAGTTGTGTTAATGATTTGGAAAAATTATATGATAAATTAGAGCATTTTCTTAATAACTTAACATAGGAATATTTTAGATTTTGTTTATATTAGATAGTGAAATTAATTTGTAAAGATATGTCTAAAGCGGATACAAAACTGAGAATCACGCAAAATCTATCACGCGTATATTCAGAAAACCTGCGCCATTTTAAAGATTAAGTGTTTTATTAAAATACCTTTTGTTTTATGAATAATAAATTACCTAATAACGCGTCTAATTTGAGACAGCTCTACTTGATGGGCGAGTCCTATTACTGGCTGGACGTACGATACGTTGCGTGAGCTCAGTACAGAACACGCAAGCTAACCACTCAAGGTCACTTACATCGGTATATCTGCGTCTTAACGCTCGTCTTATAAAGATTTCGAAACTTTTTGACTAGGTATACTTATAATTAACTTTATAATTAATATTGGCGCGGGCGGCAGCACCTTTCTCCTGATGACATACAGTACGGCAAGCACTAAACCTTCCTCTGAGCCTTCATATAGTTAATAGTATAAGAAAGAAAGAAAGAAGAGAAGGAAAAAATTGTTTTTCTCCACAAACAAAACATAATTAATAAAAGATATAAAATACACACATACAAAAGTAGCCAAAAGCCACGTGTTCAACCAATAAATTAAAAAACTAACCATAGTTTGTTTGGTTGTTCATTGGTTGATGTCAAGGCCACAGACCAAAGACAATAAAGTGCTAGTCTACTATTTAACAGTGGACATTCACAAGCTTGGGAGACAATGACTGCGGATTTACTTTATTTTACGACTAGCTGCAGCAACAATGTAGGATCAAATAAATCTCATTCGTACCTAATCATTCATAAATGACATTTACTCTGACGGGACCCATCATAATATCACACTGAGTTTTAAACGATTCGTGAAATGCCAAAGTCTACGACTGTAGCACTGTGTACTTCCCATGATTTTAGAAGCCAATTTTAATACTCGTACACTGTATGGCATATGACACAATATTTTCAAGAACTAGCAAGTACAAAATATTTACATATTTTTCAGAAACGAACTACATGTTTTTAAACAATTGCCTATAGAACCAATTGCTTGTGTGGCCTGCGCTTTTGCAATCGTTTTGAGATATTCATTTGTAAGACTGAAAAATATTCTACTTACGTCTTTTTATTTCGTTTTTTTTTATCTCCTATAAGTTGTTTTTTTTTCTGTAAAAACGTAATAAATGGCTTCAGTTCCACAAGAATGTCCTAGAATATAATTACTTTGTACATTCCTCGACACTACAAATCAATTCTCTGTCTTTACAGCTTTTAACCAAACATCCCCCACATGGACCAACAAAAACTGTCAACCCTCAAACGTTGGCGGCGCAACAAGTCGCTCCACAGGTGCCTAAGACACCCCGCGCCCCTGTCTTATTAACCCGCAGTAATCACACGAGACAAGGCTGCCGAGATAGATTGATTGGCCCGTTTTAGCTGGAACACTTTGATGCTTTTAAGTCGGCGGAAGAAGGGTTAAGATCTGACGTGAGTTTGTATAAGATGTTTGATAACTAGATTACGATTTTTTATTTTATTTAATGCAGACATCTTTTTACTTTTTAAAAGGACATTGTTCGGCGTTCATACATCGTTCGCCTAAGAACCAACAGAGACTGAATGTACTTTCTGTGTTCTATATAATACATATATTCTATTGAAAACAAATTAAAATGACGGACAGTACTGAGAATTGTAAAAAAATCTAAAACACTTTCGGATTTTGGGGTTATAATTAGGACAATAGAAACATATTAACTTAGCGTATATTAGTGAAAATACATTGGATTATATCTTCAAACGTTTCATTACATATTATGTAGGTGCATTTATCTATTAGTTGGTCAGAACCATTATTTCTTTAAACTAATTTATTTATAGTTATGAGTATGACCATTATAAAAATGCACTGAGACAAAATGACACTGTCATTACTATTACATGTCAAAGTATCATCTAGTTAATTGACTCAGGCGTGACCTTGCGGAAATTCATCATAAAACACAATAGACGATGTATATCTAGTAACTTAATCCGCTGAACCGTTCTTAAAGAGTTAGAGAACCCTGTAAGAAATCGACACGTGTTTCGCCTCTCAACGAGGCATCCTCAGGACGACGATTGACCTGTTGCGAACTCGGACACGAAGTGTTATCAACGCGAGCCGAACGCAAAGTGAGCTTCAACCGCCCGTCACCCCCACTTATATAGGATCGCTTATCGGCCCACCTCGGCCGGGATCGTTATCAGTGCGATAAGCGAACAATCGCAACAATGGTGACCTCGGAATACTCGTATTTAATTCGTTCAACAGTGTAACGTTTCCTGTATTATTTTTTGCAATTTCTAAACTCTCTAATACAGACATTTTGAAACCTTTATCACATGTGTGTAAAATTTTGAAAGTGTTATTGTTATTTAACGAATGATGATGTTTTTGCTCAACACTTAATAGATTCTGGTCATTCGTTAAATAACAATAACACTTTCAAAATTTTACACACATGTGATAAAGGTTTCAAAATGTCTGTATTAGAGAGTTTAGAAATTGCAAAAAATATTACAGGAAACGTTACACTGTTGAACGAATTAAATACGAGTATTCCGAGGTCACCATTGTTGCGATTGTTCGCTTATCGCACTGATAACGATCCCGGCCGAGGTGGGCCGATAAGCGATCCTATATAAGTGGGGGTGACGGGCGGTTGAAGCTCACTTTGCGTTCGGCTCGCGTTGATAACACTTCGTGTCCGAGTTCGCAACAGGTCAATCGTCGTCCTGAGGATGCCTCGTTGAGAGGCGAAACACGTGTCGATTTCTTACAGGGTTCTCTAACTCTTTAAGAACGGTTAAGCGGATTAAGTTACTAGATATACATCGTCTATTGTGTTTTAAAGTATCATCTGTCAATTCATCGACTGTCAGTGTTGTTATTGCTTGTTTCACACAGCGCTTTCAATCGCTTTATTCCGTTTGTAACTAAAAACCTTATTCACAGATCAAGCGCTGAGAGAGCGTATTCAAAACGTCAAATTGAAACAAAGAATAATGGCGCTGGGGAATAAGACCGATGTGAATTACTTTTTAAAATGTTTTCGAAATTATGAAGTCTCCGTTCTATTGTAATTATTGTAATGAAATTATAAAAAAAACTAGTAATTATAGTAAAGGTTTCCTACGTGTTGATTCATAGGCCATTTTTTACAATGTCCTTTTGTCCGAACTGTTTGTAGCGACCTGGACAGCTTTATCAATGGGTTCGTTTAAATCCTTAAATTTGCAGGTGGTTGTGCAGTAATATATGCATGTATGTTTTTGTGTTTTTGTCATAAAACTGCGAAAATAAATGTCTGTTTGTGTTATGACGCCATTTTGGGACAGCTTTAGAAAGCCTTATGTTTAGCTGTAAATGGCGGATTGAGTTGATTGAAGTAATTGCTTATCAAATAGCGTGAGTAAAACCTAATTTACTAGTAATCATATTTTATAAAATAACGAGTTTCATTTAATTTTATTAATGACACTTTAATCACCTATATAAAGTTTCGTAGATACGCACTTTTTATTAAATGAAGAAGCGAAAGGGCTACCACTCAGTAGAAACTAACTAGCTTATTATACATATACCGACTCAAGGTGATGAAAGTCTCGTCTTTCTGTGCTGACTTACGGACACCTACGGACCCTAATTACAGCACATCTTTATAATGAACCAATCAGCGTACACCTGTCAATAATAACACAAGGATATTTCAATATGCGCTAATTTGGTCCGGCATTGCAATCATGCGCAGTTCGGCCGATTTACAGCGCCTAATGGGGAGCGGCGCGGGCGCAGAAAAAACCGCGGCTGTCATTACAGATCATTACGCGAAATCGAGAATTTCACTCAACCAAATTGGTAGTATGATGTTAAATTGACACTTGGTTATCAATTAATTTATGTTTTCATGATAATCATGAAGAAGAATAAACGTTTATTTTGAGCGTATTCGAAGATTATATATTATGACAGATAATTTAACTTATGTAGGTACATGGTGAAATTATGTTTTCAATTTGGATACTAATAGCATTATGCTTGTCAGGACACCAATCCACAACTGGGAAGTGGTAATTTTAACAATAATGATGTTTTTGGGATGATAGTTAAGTTTTTATTTCAAACACAAAATAATTATTTTGTTCATTTTTGTTCAAAGCTAACTGGCCCTAGCGATACTTCTTTTTAAAGGTCTCGATAGGACTATCGAGTTATTAATATTAAAATAATAATAAGAGCAGTGATAGCTTAGTGGTGTGACCGTTGGACTGCCAAGTCATAGGTCTCGAGTTCGAACCCAAGGCACGCACCTTTGACTTTTCGGATTCATGTGCGTATTGTAAAATTATCACTTGCTTCAAGAACGGTGACGGAAAACATCGTGAGGAAACGCCTGAGAGATATTTCTCGACGGCATGTGTAGCCAAGTCAGAGGCCCATTAGCGGCTTTAAAACACTGACACCAGGTTACTCAATAACCACACGAAAAATATAGAAAGAAGAATATTAAAATGACTAACGACTTTTAAAACACCTTAAAAAATACAAGTTTTAATTCACTCAATTAACAAAACCTATTATTATCTTCAACAACAGCCGAAAGGCATAACAAACGTAATACAAACTGTCAGTACTGTCAACGGATTAAAGCGCCAATTTATCACAGTAACAGGTGAAGTCGAGGCGTGTCGTGTTATAGATCAAAATGGCGAATATCGAAATGTCGTTGCGCGTACGCAGTCGTAGTGAGTTATTCGTTCGTGATAGTTCACGAGGCGATGCCGATACGATATTTATCTAGTATCAGGATGAAGGCGATTTATCTGTCTTCCTATTGTTTATTGGAGATTAGTTTGATTTAAGTAGGTAGATATTGGAACGCATTTTGTGAATTGGATAAATAAACGGCTTTCTTTTGGTTTGCTGGTTGCAATGTTTAAGTTTAAATGACATGGTAGCAGAAAATCTTCAACAACGAAGCTGGACGAGGCAGGTTCTGAACAAATTCGAATGATATAGCCTTTTCCCTTATAAAACTAGTACCCATATTACTTCTTAACCGGCCTGGTACAAAAATGCCTACAAATCATATAATTTGAAAACATGCATTTAAGTTTTATAAGCCAACACGTAGATCGACGCTAAAAATTTTCAGCGATAGTGCGTATTTCACCTCAAAAACCCTTACAAACCTGTCTGTTGCTAACTGAGGTAATAATACTACAATAGTAATACATTCTCAAGTATAGTGACACTGTCGGAGACACCTGTACAGGGTCGGCAGAACTGGTCACGACTTACCTGAACCTACCTAATGTACTGAGTTAATGGAATTTTGTCGAGTTGTGATTGATGCTGACGTAAGCCAAAGTTAAGGGGCTAAATATTGTGAAAATGATGTTGGCTGAGGTAAACTATAAGAAATGGCCTTGTGGTAATCATGAAGTCAACTTTAGATACTGCAGTCGATGGGAATGCAATAATTTCTGGAAGCAGCCAATATAAATCCTTCATGAAATGAATGGATTTGGCGAGACGAACTGGAGGCCAAGTCTACTAGAAACGTCACAATGGTCTCTCCATTGTGAGTTTTTGACAGATTTTGTATGGCAATTCTGTCAAAAATCCATCAGTCCGTTATTCGTTTTTGACAGATTTGCCATACAAAATTTGACAAAACCCAACATTGGAGAGACCATTGTGACGTTTCTAAATTAGTAGACTTGGACCCCAGGATGCGTACCGCGAGGACAGCACCCTAATTACGTAACGCAAACAAAGATTGCCAGTCCATTGCTTCATAAGTTCGACAAAAAAATCTGCTCAATTTTTTTTGTCGAACTTATGAAGCAATGGACTGGCAATATTTTTCAATTGGTTTCAATTTAAAATTGAGTTTGCGTTACGTAATTAGGGTGCTGGTTGGAGGTAGCGCAGGAAAACAGTTCCTGGAAGGATTTGTGGGTGGCCTTTGCCGAGCATTGGGACAGTATAATATTTATGTACAAAATACTAAACAGTTGTTATGTCAGTATTAGATTATACCTTGTGAATATTTGGTAGAAGAAGTATACTACGGACAACCATATTGAAGAAATGAAAATAACAAATTCACAATGCACAAACTCTGCAGATCAATCTACCAAGACTACCTAACGACAGATTTCCTACCTTTTTAAAAACAAATATCCCTTTTAGACATTCTTTATACTAAACTACGTAATACATTATGAGGGACATAGTGACATTAAGTATGGTTAGTTGTCGAGGTCGTGGCGCCAGTCACGAGCACCTTGTACGGTTGTACTCGTTGTACCTGATGTACTGACAACGACGTGTCGACAAGATGGATGCTGACAGGAGATAGGTGCCTGTAATTGAGGTATTTTGACGTTATTGTAAGTACAAGGTGTTTAAATCTAAGAGGTGTTTCCGTCAGACAATGAAATTAAGTTGTGTCGTAGTCGGGCTAACGTAAGGCCCGTGAGTGAAAAGTGATGATAATACAATGTCGCCCATGCGCATGTGACCGCCCGTAATTTTCTGAATATTCATGAAAAAATATCGAAAATAAACTTCAAAAGGGGGGGTCTATCTATAACATTTTTCACTAGTTTTTTTAAAATAAATACACAATTTTTTACCGAAAAAATGATTTCGATTCCGTTTTTTCTTTCGTAGTCGATAATTTTTTGTAAAAATTTTAATTAACCTGTTAAAATAACTCATAAGCTTTTGGAAATAATAAACAGAATCCAAATCGACCCATAAACTTCGGTGTGTCAAAAACAATTCAATTCAATAATCATTTATTTTCTCTTCACAAAGCTGACTTAAAGCTAATGCGTACAAAAAATGTCTCGGCTGTATTCCACCTTTGTGAGAGACTGGTGCCTGATATAGGTTTTTGGGAAAACCTGTGTTACAGGTCAAAAACAGAAAGCAAATATTTAAAAAATTTAAAATTGAATAACATGAAAAATGTTATAGATAGACCCGCCCTTTTGAAGTTTATTTTCGATATTTTTTCATGAATATTCAGAAAATTACGGGCGGTCACATGCGCATGGGCGACATTGTATATCTGGTAAGACTAAAAAGTTGACTAATTATTAATTTTTGATCATATATATATAATTCTTGTAATTAGAAGAAGTCAAAGGAATTGATGCTCCTAATTAGGTCCTAAAAAAATTAAAATCTTCTAAAGAATATACAGAGAAGCTTATAAAAAGCACAATCGAGCTGATTCTGTTAATATCAATAAAAATTACTCAGGGCTTATTAATTCTATTAGGTATTATAGTAGTAGGTAGGTACACAATTAAAGTAATAATATTAGCAATATTATGGAAGTCAAAGGCGACTGCCATAACATCGTAAATCTTTCAACAAATACCGTGACAAGAAAGTATTAAAACTAAAACAGTAAATCACTTGCGAATTTATTAAAACGATGACTTTTTTATTATCAATTCAAACATGTCACTCCTAGGTGTGCACCAGTTTAAAAAACCTAAATACCGTTGCAATGCGTCACTACTTGTTAAAGGAAATGTCGTTGAAAAACCCACACTGCTATAAATGTGTAAGGTTCCAAGTAGGCAGCCCTAACTGTCACACTGGACTGAGACAAATAAGGTAATGCATAAACAAAGTACTACAACATTGACTAATAACAGTAACTTGATTATCGTGGAAAAATCTCTGATGGATTCAATGAGGAATGTGAGGTGTGTGGGTGAAGAAACTAAAAGTGAAGAAAGAGACAAAACAAAAGAAGCAGACAATCTCATTTGATCGATTGACGTCACTAATGTAGTAGCTTCAAATAGTCCTGGTCAAAATAGCTTAAGTAAATATGTGGAACCATCGATACAACGAAGAAGTACTCTCATGGAACGAAACGAAATACTACTTAAATTAATTCAAGGTTAACAGAAAATGACAATTGATTGAAGGATAGCCATTAATGCATCAAACGACAATTCGATAGCTTACGTTAATTCAATAATAAAATTTTCTCAGAACACTACAATTCTGTCCACAATAGACTTTCATTCCATTAATACACTAAAGCATCCGCTCGATCAATTCAAACTTAAAATATCCAACTATCGTTTATCTTTAAATGCCACTAAATATTTCGGTCACGTTATTTGGTACCTTTAACGTACCTTCTCCACCAATTGATGGTTTATGAGCCGTCAAAGCTGATGACATGGGAGACCATGACAAAACCATAAGAGCCGCGTTAGACTACACGGTTCTAGCGGTAAACACTATTGAAGGGCCCCGAGACGTCTTGGCAAGATGTTATTGATAGAATTTATCAGCGATCGAGTTCGGTGGAAGGTGCGAGGTAGGAGCGACAGCGGGCTGAAGATGCAGCGGAGAGAACGTCTAAGACAGTCACTTTTTTTTTAAACATTAGCTAGTAGTTGGATTGTACATAAACTTTACAGAAGATAGCAAATAGACATTGACTCTACAATTTGAAAGACCAAATTCCAGTTATAGTGAACGTCGTACTTAGAGCACAATTAGAATAGCATTTTCAATAATTGATGCTATTGACAAGCTTAAAATAAAGATATATCGATAGATAGAAAACACTACACCATAACAATTACCACCAAAACCACAAGAACTAAGCCACCATTACCGTAACAACTTTAACTGAAGATTTTTTGGACTTGTATAAAACCAGACCATGCCTATTTCAGTATAGTATGCAGCTTTCTGCATACTACATATTACTCAAAAAGAAAATAAGCGGTAGAGAAAATATAAAATGACTGAAAATCCCAAAAACCAGAAAGATGATAAACAGAAAGTAAAAGCGCGAGCGATTCGCCCGCTACCCGCTTCTCTCTTGCGCTATTGACACAAAGTTGAGCTGAACATCGGGCGTCAAGGCGCGTTACAGTCACGCTGTAAGCGAGTATACCTGGTACTTCAAGCGCCTTGTGGTCGAACTCCCGAAGTCTGTTGCTGCTCATTTGGTATAGTCGCGTCCAAAGTGTTAATCCTTGAGGTTTCTTTGGCTTTGGATTAAGTCTCGAAGGTGTTGCAAGGATCGATGTGGCATTGAGGTGGAGAGGTTGCATTTTTTATATATTTCAGTGGTCGGACTATATTTTAGTATTTGACACGAGAATGGTGAAGTTTTTGCGTTTCATCTCCTATAATAATATTTGTTTTAAGAACGGGAACGCAATATTATGTTTTCAAAAATGTTTTGTCTATATCCGCTTTTATTTTTGTATTATTACTGAAAATTGGTGAGACGCAGTGTGTTGTCAATCAAGCTTGGCATATTAATGACATGTTATTTAAATACCACATTAATTAATAACCTTGTTTTTCGTATCAAATTAAACAAGCTCATACAAGATATTATCAAAATTATGAATCAACGCGATAGGAAATAATAATTCACTAATAAATCGTGTGTATGTATGACGCCATGAGAACGGGACAGTTAGCGCCACCTGTCGGCCGCCGCGTGAGTTACGACGCGACAGCCACCGACTGTTAGGACACCTAGATTAAGTAAGTACTTTATCTACATGCAAGTACTATGCGGAACTGTTTATTATGAACCTTATAAGCATAATTTAGAACTACTTACTGCTATTAAAACTTTTATTTTAAGTTGTAAAAACAGTTTTCTAGAATTAGAAATATTGTTTGTCGACAGCATCAATAGCGTAGATCCACAGCATTAAAACAATTACAGTTTCAAATAAAAGGTTAATTGATGAACGCGCCAATAGAAGTCGTGAAAAAGCTTGATGAGAAACTTTGTCTCTATTCGATTAACCTTATGGCTACTACACATAGTGCCGCCGGCTTGGCCGCCGGGCGTGCCCGGTACTGCCGCACAAAGCCGCACAAAGTAACGCAAAGGAAATGAAAGCGCAAAAGCCGGAGGCACGTGCCGCGCGGCATAAGCCGGTGGCGTCCATGCCGCCGGCTTGTGTGTAGTAGCCATTAGAATTCACTACAGAATCTAATCACTTTTCATGAAATAAGACAGACAGGTAGTTTGATATACCTTGAGACTGAGAGGGTCATAAGTCTTTTTATTCCCGAAAATTACAAACTTTAAATGCAAGCAAAGCCACGGGCTCTACTAAAGCATTTAATATAATCAATCTCTCTCACTAACCCAAGTTATACGAGTAGCCTAACCCACTCTTATCGACTCGCACGATATAAATAGTGACGTATGTAAACACTAAAAATAAAGCGGTCAATAATTTAGTTCCACATCAGCGGCCGCCGATCAATCTAGCAGGAATGGCAGGGCACTGGCATCAATCTGGCAGAAATGGCAGGGGAATGGCAGGGGATTGGCATCCATCTCTTTGGTAACTAATCTACGAGTGTGATGACTGGACCGGGCATTGAATGACTGTTATGTGAGGGGTTCAATAAGGGGATTTAGCAGGCTAATTCTGAAACACACTCGCAATGGCTTTCAATAAGCATTTGAACAATTTTGTTGAATGACGGACCATTGAAAGCTCTTCATGGATAGTTGTATCACTATACATTATAGCATCGTAGGGCTAAAAGAATAAGCGGAGCTAAGCGTTAATTCTTTAAAAATCTGAACTGATCACTCTGTGGGATACCAGCTAATGACAATGTCATGCACAACTAGTTATTTTTACACTACTAGAAAAGACACTAAGCTACGCATAACAAATGAGTGATGAATCGAAAATATATTCAGCTGGATGAGGCTCAGAAAAGTTTAAACAGTTGCCTATCTAATAAGGTTGTCTGTCTCTAGACTGTAGGTGTATCTAGATGACTTTATTATTCTCGTCTGTGTCTTACTCCCATTTCCGTAGTAGTACCTGTGCCTACATAGAGTAATATTATTTTAGCACCAATTGTAACACCTAGTCGACATAACATTCGATCACGGCGACATCTATTACAAATAAAAGGAGCATCACCCACTCAAGCTATCAACATCTCTCCATCACCGATACCGTATAGAGATAAACCTCTTTCTATATTTATTCCACTGTCCGTCTGTACATCGCCATCTCCGAAACGGTAACTCACGTCGCCAATAACAATTTATATCGATACCGAACGGTTATTGAATAGGCCATCGATAAAGATTCTCGAAAATCGAGAATCGAGTTAAGTGAATATGCCTGCTACGATCTATTTTCATTTTACATAATCGTTTTTGCACCTTATTATTAGTGGTGCAAGATCGAATTTTAATTGGCAGTTTTGCTGGTGATGGCAAGAGCAAATTGGTGATTCTGTATTAATAGGTGTTTCTAGGTATAATTTCGACGGGTTCCGGGCTATTTGTATTAACCGACATTTTTGAAACTTTACACCAGAGCAGTTTAAAGTTTCGATTTTTAGAAAAAAAATAATAACTTTAGCAAATCGCATTATTTTTTTAAAAAGAAGGATATTATTGTTTTTATAACATATTCCCCATAATCAGATTTTTTTTCTTTCTAATATTCCTATTTATAACGAAGATAAATGTCGCTTAATACAAAATGACCCATATTTTACTTTTTTTCGTTCCAGGCTAAATGACTTAACCCCCTATGATTATTGTTTCTTATTCCAGGCTAAATGACTAAACCGCCTAGGTTTATTATTTCTTGTTCCAAGCTAAATGACTTAACCGCCTAGGTTTATTATTTCTTGTTCCAAGCTAAATGACTTAACCGCCTAGGCATGCAAATAATGGCTGTAAGCTAAGTGCTTTAATCAAAGAGTTGGTCATATTTCAAACCTAAGCTAATTGATTTAAATACCATATCTTAAACTTAGTAATCTCAGGCTAATTAGTTTATGCGACTGATTTTTTATAAAATAAATTGTTTGTAATCATACTTGAATAATGAAGTTTGAACATTGATAAATTAAAAGGTACATACATAGGGTGTACCTACCTATCTTGCCACGTGCTTTTAAAAACACAAGTAACTCGCTCTTTTCAGCATTATACCTGAGTCCTTGTCTCACAAATTCGCAGAAGGCACCTGAGAGCACTGATCGAAGGACTCAGCAACATCATAATTATCGTCCGCGTAGCTGATATTATTAATACAAAGCCCATCAATGTGACACCCGACATTTGTGTTGCTGAGTTCAACGATCAGCTGATTTATGTACAAATTAAAGAGGCGAGGTGAGGTTATTCCCCCCTGCCTCACCCCGCATTTCAATCGGTACTCCTCAGATAGTACCCCCGACCACTTTACATGGTTAGTCTGGTTTTGATACCAGTACCTGAGCAAAGATGTTACTGCACTGTCTACATCAGTTTCCCGGTACAGCTTATCCCATAGAATGTCATAAGACACCAGGTCAAATGTCTTCGATAAATCGAAGAAGCAAGCATTGACCGGTGTCTTCCTATCTGCATAGTACTGGACGGTCCGCTTGAGACACAAAATGGCAGTTTCTGTCGATAGACCGGGCCTAAAGCCAAATTGTGCGTCATGCAATTTTATGGGACTGGCCATATGTGTATCAAACAGACAGTCCAGCACCTTAGCTGTAATAGTAGCCAGGGAAATTGGCCTATAATTCGACAGATCTGCCACATTCCCCGTTTTATTCTTAACTATCGGGACAACTATGGTTTTCATAAGATCATTCGGTAGGTAGGAGTGTTTTAAGCACAACGAATTAAACATAGCCAACACCCTCGGCAAGTGAACACCCGCATACCGTAGGTGTTCAACGCTGAGGTGATCATGTCCCGGAGACTTACCCCTTACCATGTTTTTCAACTTCTCTGCCAGAGAACAGTAATGGGGAAGTCCTCTCAGCGCTGGACACACACGGTGACGCAGAAGAACTTAGGTTCCGTGGCGGATCAACTTGGTAGTGATTCATGAACATGTTCGCTATAGACAAGGGGTTGCAATTACCTGCCACGCTCACAGGGAGGCCCTGCTTGGGGTTCATATTATTAGTATTTTTCCAAAATTTGCTGAAATCCTTTTTCTTATTATGTTCGGCTATTATGTCCATCTTGATTTGCATTTGATTATTACGACACCATTTTATTTTAGATTTAAAAACTTTTCGAGTTTACCGCATTTTATCAAAGACTTTCCCTGAAATCGGATTCCCACATAAACACCACATTTGAAACGCGAGCCGAGCCTCGCTGTGAGCGGATTTAACATGTTTATTCCACCCTGTCAAAGGTTTGTACTTATTTTTCTTAATAAATATACAACTACGTTTAGCAGACATTGTCAATATACTAATTATGTTCCTGTACATATCATCTAAAATAGATCTGTGATTTAGGTCCCCACAGGTTGATTCCGCACAGCTACATAATTCCGGGGGAAAATCTATTTTACGCAAAGCGGAGTGACATAACTCTTCATACAATTTTATTTGGTTTAAGTCCCTTTCCCCCCATAAAACATTGTTTACACTCGCATTCGGTAGTACAGTACAATATTAGGTTCAATTATTTTTAAATCACAGTCCATTTGTAAAGGCAAATGATCAGACCAAAAACTATCATGCAATATTGTGCGACGCGCGGCTTCAGTCACGAGTGTCACGACGTAATGGTCGAGCCACCGTTTGCACCCGTGCGCTTCACTCACAAAAGTAATCGAATCTAGCGGTAGGAGTTCAATATCCGCGCAAGTCCAATATTGTTCATTACAAAATTTTAACAACTCATGGCTAAACAATTCATTACTATGCGCATTGTAGTCTCCTAACATAAACACAGATTGGATATTCCTATCTTCTATAGGTAATTGCATTCATTTCACTTAAGCAGTCCGTAAATTCAATTAAGTTATCATTACAGTCAGTAGGCATATAAACCGAAAATACTAGTATTTCTTGTTCACACAATTGCACTGTTATAGCTGTAAGACGAACACTATTGCAAGGTACAACAGACACCGATGAAAATAAACTTTTCCTCCACAGCAGTGCTACTCCTCCGTAAGGTCTCCCTCGAAGTACACCACCGATGTATCTACCGCAGAGGTCCCGGTGAAAGCAAAATCATCATGTATACTGCCAAGAAATGCCAAGCCGTGAGGCATCAACCAAGTTTCTTGCAAAGCTATTATGTTACCCGATACACACAGCCGCCTTATTAGGCGGCTGTGTGTATCGGGTGACATAATAATGTTATGTATATACCTACCGAATGATCTTATGAAAACCATAGTTGTCCCGATAGTGAAGAATAAAACGGGGAATGTGGCAGATCTGTCGAATTATAGGCCAATTTCCCTGGCTACTATTACAGCTAAGGTGCTGGACTGTCTGTTTGATACACATATGGCCAGTCCCATAAAATTGAATGACGCACAATTTGGCTTTAGGCCCGGTCTGTCGACAGAAACTGCCATTTTGTGTCTCAAGCGGACCGTCCAGTACTATGCAGATAGGAAGACACCGGTCAATGCTTGCTTCCTCGATTTATCGAAGACATTTGACCTGGTGTCTTATGACATTCTATGGGATAAGCTGTACCGGGAAACTGATGTAGACAGTGCAGTAACATCTTTGCTCAGGTACTGGTATCAAAACCAGGCTAACCATGTAAAGTGGTCGGGGGTACTATCTGAGGAGTACCGATTGAAATGCGGGGTGAGGCAGGGGGGAATAACCTCACCTCGCCTCTTTAATTTGTACATAAATCAGCTGATCGTTGAACTCAGCAACACAAATGTCGGGTGTCACATTGATGGGCTTTGTATTAATAATATCAGCTACGCGGACGATATAAAATTTTAATTGTATGTGTATACTATTCTTAGTCCGTTTAAGATAAACTGTTTGAAGTACTAGAACTATACTTTTGTTATAACTGAAACGACACTGCAAATCAAATATTGAATAAAAAAAATGGGTTTAACCATAATCTTTAAATGTTTACTGTTGAAATGCTAAATAGTTCATGCGACCGACATATCATTATCTACTGCAAGCTAAATGGTTGAAGTGACAACATCTAACATTTCATGTACAGAGCTAAATGTATGGATCGACACTGGATATGAATTTAACAAAGAGGCTAAATGTATTAAACGACATTCTTGTATATTTATAAGGTAAAGCTAATTGTATTAAACGACACTGGATAAGAATTTAACAAAGAGGCTAATGGTATGAAGCCACATTTCTATATATTTATAAAGCCAGGCTAAATGCTTTAACGTACGTTGCCTGTAAATTGTTGCTCCAGGAAAAAAAGTTTAAACGACTGCCTGGTATTTGGTAGTTAGCTTAAGTACACAGTTCCTAAATTTGTCAATATTTTGTGTCGCTTCATACATTGCAGTCCAAAATGGGCCCAAAAATGCGGTTGTATTAAGCGACAAAAAAGTGCTCCGATCGTCACCAAACCCAGCTCAAATGACGCAGAAAAATTCGCTGATTCCAAATATGTATAAAAGTCTATATCGCTCAGAGTGTCGCTTAATACAATTAGCCCGGAACCCGTCGATTTAAATAATTTATTGGAATATGTGCGTCGTGCTAATAAACATGTCGAATCACCGAGTGTCACAGTCTTTTAAACATTGTATCAGTATATCGGATGATAATCGCTTTGTTGAAGAATTAATCAGACTTATTCAGCTTGGCGCTTTCGTCGGCCAAGTTTTACATAATATACATACAAACGAGTTTGCACGGTTTTTAGTCGATTATGTTGAAGTTCAACGGTTGTGGAGTTATTTGATTTATTTCTTTGTTATCATCAAAACTGTTGATATTTGGTGAAACTTTTCTTGACGATAATATTGAAGAACGGAACTTGGTACCTATACTTACTAGAAAGTTGGTAAGTTTGTGCATGACAAAAGTAAAACATAAATTGGCGTTATCTGATTACAAGGTGCTGGTCTGTGCACCTGTTATAACCCTTACTAATCCTTTTCATATGAGAGAAAAGAGAAAATGAGTAACGTCATAATTAAGCTCTTAGTTGACATTGGTAAGTAAATTCAGCTTTTTATGTTTTTTATGTACAAAGGCTCAACTTTAACTCATCATATTTCGTAGTAATCAGCATCGAAATAGATACGAAATATTTTCTGTGAAAGTCTACTAAAGATCCTATTTCATCTTAATCAAAACACTTTATTTACAGTAATATTATACCACAATTGTTGAATATTCATTAAATAAGTCCTTATTCAATTAGCGAGGAATAGGAAGCATTTCTTCGTCTCCTAAACGCACAGCGTTTAGAAATATAGATATAAAATCTTAATCCACTTTAAATATGGATAAATCAATCGATTTCGAAATCGATTAGCATTTTAAAACACACAAAATCGAATCATCGCTTTATGGTTGTAACGTTCGAATTCTCGTAGACGGCCTATTCGATTCGAATCACAGTTTTAACATTCGAATCGAGTTAATCGGCGATTTGAATCCCGTTATATATTAAATAATCGGCTGTTTGTATTCGATTCTTTTTTCTGTATTAGTATATTTTGTTGGCGATTAGCACGATATTAATATTATTTTATATGTTGTTACTGTTACAATTATTTCGCTCCTAAATGTTAGAGATCGTGTTAAAAAGCCGTTGGTGCTGTAATAGGCCGTTCGGAGCCGATTATCGCCATATTTGGCTTTGAATATAGGTCGTAAATTAATAACACAATGTAATTATGTCTTCCGCGTGATTTTAGTAATTACTGTTTACTGCTATTTTATGTAAAGCTGTTTCGTATATCAATCAAACTATCAAACTATATTATGAATAAAGAGCTACTTATCAATTTTAACGAACTTCGTTTTGAAACCATTAACCATTTGAAAACAAAATTTTTATGTTTAGAGGTAGCAATCTTTATCCCCACTCTTTCATCGAAATCTAAATTAAGATAGACAGGATAGGTCTCTTAAATAAAACGAATTAATTTATCAGAATTTAAATAAGTTTAAATTATACATTTACAATCTAGATATAGGTACTTAGCTTGAAACAGATTGACTTTAACATAAACCTGTAAATCAATAAAACGCTCGTAAAACTAAAAATTGGTGAATCCACTAAATTACCTACTGACTTATATGGTCTCGACGCCTATATCTTAAGGCTTCTGCAGACAGTCGCGAAGCGATGGCGCCATAAGACTCTGTTTGAACAATATCAATCAATCTGCCTAGCCTTTTCCCAACTATGTTGGGGTCGGCTTCCAGTCTATCTAATACCAGTATTTTACATAAAACGACTGCATATCTGACCTCCATAACGCAGTAACTGGGTAATACGAGACTTTCGGGCTTCTGACGACCCGTAACGACGGTCAAATATTCGAGAATGACAGCCGGGACCAACGGCTTAACGTGCTTTCCGAAACACTGAGGAGTTTCGGTATGTAAAGATGGACGGCAAGCGTAGCTTAACCTGTTAACGTTAACCTGTTGGAACAATTTCTTTGAAAACTTCATGAAAATTGTTCTGCCGGAGTCACGTCGCGCCTGTCTGCAGCAGCCTTCCACTTACGTTTTTCTCAAGCTATGCTGTTATCACAGGCTTCCGTGTTTTGGTGATAAAAATGACGTGTCGCCAACTTAACCGATATTACTTGGTTATTTACAGGAATAAAGCAAAATTAAAGTGACGAGTTGCAAGCATAACATAATACATTTGGAACGATACCACGCGACCGGATTCCGAATATGCAAATATTAAGTGAATTATACAAGAATCAACCTTCACGCTACCGTTATGCGGACTTGGCTGTCGCTGCTAATAAATTTATTGTACAAAACTATAGGAATATCTTCAGTACATAACTAATTAGGTAAAGTTTTGAATAGTTATTCATTTAAAGGGGATGCGCCAAGGTAGCCCGCGAAATTTAAATTTTGCAATTTGCAGATCAGTGTCAGGTTGTCAAAGGGCCATCTGGGCTAATTACATTCATCAGTTAACAGCGAACTCTATTTATAATCATGCACATCTATTTGCACCACACTTTCTATCACAATCCAAAGGATTATAAAGAAATACCCAATCCATTGCTACCTATGTTTGAAAAATTCGTTGCTCGAGACCGTAAATAACGCAATGAATGTTGTTGAATTGTCAAAATGACTAATTAAACAGGGTGGCCTGCTACTGAAAAAAGAAGTTCAAAATTAAAGGTTGCGCAATTTTCCCGTTTGTCGGAGATTTCCAACAGTTTGCTGTTAGGAACTCCCCCCAAGAAACAACACGCACAATTGACTCAACAAGACACTAAAGGTGAATGACTAGATTTAAAGTTTGAAGAACAACGTTGTTTTATTATTCTACCTTTGAAAATAAAAGATCTAACGGATTACCAAAATTAGAACCGAAGCAATACTACTTGCATAAACATTCAAAACTTCCAAATTCTACGTTAGGGTCGGATGTCATTAAATCCAAAATGGCCGTCTTATCGATACCGAATTTCCGATGCGAACATGTCAACACATACAATTTCCATAGATTAAAGACTCTAGAACTGTCCCAAAATCATTAGAAAAACAGATCTGACATGGTCTGACGACACATCTTGTTGACATTAATTAGTTTAAACATGTTTTTTTTTACGACGGATATAAATCTCACATTTAATGTATCCTAAATTGATTTTACACAACAAACATTAATATTTCTACGGAACATATTTATCTTGACTCAAGTTGATATTATTAGCGTGAAGCTTTTAACTCTATTTTATTTTGATTAGATTTATTAGAATAATGTAATAAAGCTGTTATTGGGTATCTCCATTTTCTAGTAGCTTTTTAGTATTTGTGACTCATAGGTTCGTCCTATGAGTCATTAGAATGACAAGATGTTACCTAGTTTAGTAGTGGCTTTAGAAGTAATTCAGACCTGTCCTTACCAAAGAACTCTATAATTATATTGTTTTAGGGTTACGTACCTCAAAAGGAAAAAACAGAACCCTTATAGGATTACTTCGTTGTCCGTCCGTCAGTCTGTCAAGACGTTTTTCTTAACGAAGTGGATAGAGTGCCGCGAGTTTCTTGTGGCACTCTAGTGTCACTGCCTCGGCCCGGCTGGGGTGCCGTGAGCGTTGCATTGTCACTGTCACTTATTATTTAGGTTAGGTTAGGTTAGAACTGTGACCACACAACGCACGAGCCGAACGAGCGTAGCGAGCGGTGCCGCGGTAGCGGCCGGCGAAGTGCCAGGGTCCTTTTAGGCACAAGAGAATATAATGTTTTGGGAATGTGGTGTTTTACAGCGATCTAACCTCGACAATCAAACAAAATACCGAGTGACGTGACTTAGTGACAGTGACAATGACAATCCAATGCTTGCGGCACTTTAGCCGGGCCGAGGCGGTGTTACTAGGGTGCCTGTAGTGGCACTTTATCCGATAGGGATAGAGTGCCAATGGTGGCACTCTATACACTGCCTTTTCTTAATGGTATCAAGATGAAATTAATATCAAAGACGTAGGTCCCTCGGAGCTCTAAAATAATCAAGATTCTAAGTCAACGCAATAAAAAAATACGGTCATTTATGTGACATAGTAGGTAACCTGTAGGTCTAGAACCCTAGAATCATGAAATTGGGCAGGAAGCAAGGTCCCACACACATAATGTAAAGGAAAAAGTCCGTCCAAAATTTGTATATCACACAATTCACACAAGTTTTTATTTTTTGCGACTACGAACTTGTATTTGCAGTTGGAGAATTGACCAAGACGTATATCGATGTATGGGAGAACATGGTTTCCAACAACAATAAAATTTTAAGTTTGTTTTCTGGATCAATTCACCCCAACTGCAGAACCCTTCACTGTGCCGATACGCACTTGGCCAGTTTTTTATGACATATCAACTGTTATTGATTAAGATGCAGCTGTCAATCTTATTTATACATTAGTCGCGTTGTCGTGTTCATCCTATAAAGGCATATCAAGTTTTCTCAATGGACTAATAAGTCTTGGCCAAAATATACCGATTGTTT
Source organism: Conistra vaccinii (assembly GCA_948150665.1). Classification (NCBI taxonomy): domain Eukaryota; kingdom Metazoa; phylum Arthropoda; class Insecta; order Lepidoptera; family Noctuidae; genus Conistra; species Conistra vaccinii. The sequence goes on from OX411325.1 coordinate 23,812,986, forward strand.
CGAATCGATTTTAAGATTTCGATTGGAAAGGATCCGTTGTTAGGAATAATGAAGCAAACAGAGAGCCTCAGTTTTCTCAGATGCTAAGTCTTAACTTCAACATTCTCATGAACACAAACAATATAACTGACAAGGACAACTCAACAAGTCTACTCGTCGTCGTCTGTCACCACTCAAGCACATAATTACACATAGCTAGATACATAACATGAATGCAATGTATTATTGCGCCACTATGACCTCTGAGGTCGTGTATCGTTGACCCAAAGCGCCTAAATCTACAAGATACACGCATTATCGTCACATTGAAATGATATTAACTATTCTAATTTGGGACAAACATGGCTCTAAACAACATTTCAGTAATAGGCATTTAATGTTTATTTTATTTTGTAGTGTAGTGTTGGTGATGTTTTCTGTGTAAATCAAAAACTCGCTACAATAAGGTAGCATTTAACTAATACTATTGTATTTTCCGGATTAACCCAGTAGCACACCTCCGCCGCGAAACCATAGCAGCGAAACCGCAGTAGTTCAATTCTACTGACTCGCGTAATGTGCCGCTACGCTAGCTCCGCTAGTCGAATTTCGCGTAGCGGAACATGACGCGAGTCAGTTGAATTGAACTACATACTGCGGTTTCGCTGCTACGGCTTCGCGGCGGAGGTGTGCTACTGGCGTCCTCATTCTTTACCACAGGTTATTTTTTACAGACTTTTTGAATTTTTTACCGATTTCAAAAATGTAGGAGATGAGTATAATTATCATAATAATGTTCGTCTAAACGTATACTTTTTTATTTATTTATGTTTTGCAAAGTGAGTTAACTTTTCAAAACTCAAGATACATAAAGGAAAACACTTCTTTACGTTGCTGTAGCAACACAACTAATTCTGACTCAACTGAGGAACACAACAGCTATTACAATGCTCTTGCGCACACACAAGATAAAATTCACTTCCACACAAGATATCCCCGTTCACATAAGCTTGCAGAAACTCCATACGCCATAGACTAACATTTCAAAATACTTCTTCCCATAGCTATCTAATTTCTAGAGAAGATTAGCTATTTATTTGACAGCTCCCTGTAATATACTTAGGCGCCGCCCAAAGATATCTGGCGACACTTAAAGCTAGCTAGGGATGCTGTATTTACGTGCTGACGATAATTCTGTAAATATGCTTCAATAAATTTTGTTGATGATTAAACTTACAATGTAAGTATGTGGAATTAATTTTGAAAACATCAGTCTTCAGTTTTATGTGTCCTGTCCTGGCAAGGTGAGGAGAGTAATTTAGCGTGAGTTTATTTGGCTCGTAACTATGAAATTAGATTGAAATAATTAATTTCCAGTGCAGTATGAACGCCCAAACACAACAGGGCACACTTATTTACCACAAATATAATATACAATGATTTAAAAAGCAGTATCTACGAGTATATACCCGATTCACACCAGTGTCCACGGCCTAGGACAAACTAGATAAGTTACATGCTCGTGGAAACTTCACCATACCTATAAAGCACTCTTGAGATTCAATCTCACACCTTGTGTTGTGTGAATCGAACCCAACACAACACCTTGCACGCGGTCTGCACGCGCAGGCATCGCGATCAGCGTGTCATCGGTATTGCTGAGGAGCAGTGCGAAGGCAACACGGCTTGGCCCGATGACCACTCTCTTCCACGGACTCCACGGCGACGGACGATTCTCCTAATTTAACCCTTTTGTTTGTCCGGGACAGTTTTATAGTTTGTACTAAAATACAGTCCACTTCTTTTATTGCTCCCTGCGCTGACACCTTGTCACCCACTTTTCTCATTCTGGGAGACCTATTACACTACTGCCAAGTCCCGTATGACTAAAAAGCGTGATAATACAGTATTGAAGTGTAAAAAACTGATGGGCTGACGTCGGTCACCGTCGGGCTGCGCGTAATCAGCCGTGAGCGTAATCCACTACTCGTGTTACAGCCGAGGGGTCTGTTCACACCGGAGTTAAGGAAGCAATGTATTTTATTTAAATTGTTATTTCCTGGGACAAAAGGCAATCTTTATTGATCTTCAGAAACTAACTCAGTATGATTACTTTGGTAGACTAGCTGTAAAGCCATACATACCATAGATAGACCATAGAGACATTTACAAAGGTTTTTCCGCGTTCATCTTTGTGACGCTACGTTTATACTCGAATATTAGTTTGTACATGGTTTGTACCTATAAAGTCTCTATAGTAGTTTAGCTTTAACAGCGGAATCTTTTTTTGGCCCTTGAAAACGCTCTGAAGCAAAACGTTCCGTCATCCCATCATATACAAGGCGGTATCCCTCGACGCAAAAACCGATACCATGGAGTCAGTACATGATTCTGAACCCCCAATCTTCTTAGCCTTTTCCCAATTATCTTGGCGTCGGTTTGATTCTGAACCCCCCTGCGCTGAAATTTTTCGACGATTGTTTAAAATAGTTTGGAAAATCCAAAAGTGCACGCCTCAAACATAACACTCATTCATAAACGAAAAAGAATTTCAAAACATAGTTTCTAACAAAAAGGAACAATTTATAACTTTTCATGAAGTCGTAATGTCAAAGACTGACAAAGATATTTACTTGGCGGTTGCTAGGCAACTTAAGTCAAAGGTTGGAAATATTTAGATAAAGATATTATATTTTAGTTAGTATTTTATTAATTATAATTAAACTACTTTGAATAAAAGAGCCATTTTCAATAGGGTTCCTTCTACGGCTGAAACAAATGTATAAAAAAAAATTGACTCAATTAATTGATTTTATCGCAAGCTACAATGTTTTCAGGGTTCATAAATTGACGGACAGGAATTTTTTTTCAACAATTTTGATGCTTTTTCCATTTCTCCTGCATTAAATCAATTGTTAAAAAGTACAGTATTAATCTCCATTTAATCATCTATACAATGGTATATAAATTAAGTAGGTTCTGTGTACTAGCAGGAGTGTAACAATAAAAACAGTTACAGAAATGGGGCAAAAAAAATTTTTCGATCGTAGAGCACACTCTAATGCTTCGCATTATGAGTCGTGCAAAAAAAAAAATTGCTGTTTCATAGAAAACTGCAATACCTACGCAGTATTTTGACTGTATGAACAACAGAAGATTTAAAAAAAAAAGATAAGTTTCAGAATCATGTACTGAATCCATGGTATCAGTTTTCGCGTACTGAATCCTACAAATAGGTATCTCGGCTGAATAGTATTTGCATCTACGAATGATTTTCAGTATAAGGCACTTGTTTTAACTTTTTTCCATTGAACGTTTTGATTTCAAAGTACTTTGAATTTATAGGCGTATTTATTTTTTCACAACAGGAGAGCTCTTGTCGTGCATGACCTGCATCTCACCTGATGGTAAGTGATGAGGCCGAAAGTAGAAGCGACCTTCACCTGAAATTCTCAACCACAGAGGAACGCCCTATCTTATCTCTAACTGCCGAAACACAACAATGCTGTTAACATTGTTGTTATGTATGGCGACGGACTTACATAAGATGGTGGTAGCTAGCCAGGTGGACTTAGAACAAGCCCTACCACCAATCAAACCGAGCAGAAAATTTTGCCCCGGCCCGACCGGGAATCGAGCCCGGGACCACTGGGTCTGAGAAAGGTGGTCTAACCACAAAGGAAGTATTCCGACAGATGCTAATAAAAATACTTTAAGAAATCGTATTTAATCACCAGTACAACCGCGTCCTAACCTCTTGCGCTCGCGCATTCTCCAGTTTCATTCATAAAGTGGCGTACAGCAGGATGTCGGAGATGGCGGCTCGCGTTACGAGGTCGCCGCCGCTACTTACGATGTGCTTATACTGTGTTACAGCCTCAAATTATTGACTAAATTCAACTGGTACTTATAATTGCGGGAGGGGTAGGTATGTGTTGTATGTACACAGTCACACGCAGCAACTTTAGTCGCCGGCGACTCGCTTCCAAATTTAAAATCTCCCGTTAACACACACATTTTAACTGCAGATTTGCCGCTAGACATTTCTAAATCCTATCCCATTATATGCTGTGATTTTTGCTTCCCATCAGCCTAATGCTAGGTATACACCTAGCATTAGGCTGATGGGAAGCAAAAATCACAGCTTTGGAATCAAAAAGGATTCCCGAATTTAAAAGTGTAAGGTATAATATCTCACGTAACTTTACAGGTAAATTCAAGATCAGTATTTTCCTCGATTCCACTCAACATTTAAAAGGAAGTGGTTGAAAACGTCCTCAAGATGAGGAGAAAAGACTTCAGAAAGGTACGACTTACGAGGAATGTAAATATTCAGTTTCGTTTTTTTTGTGATGCATCGCGCAGCATCTAATAGAATAACATTTTGTGCAATACAGGGCTTCAATAATTCTGTACTCGACCACCAGAGATCGTAAACATGTTGCTATAAACACACAATGGCTCGCTGGCTAGGTAAACAGCAACATTAGTAACACATCAACCGCTACTAAAATCCCTAATTACCAAAATATTTAACAATGTGCAACAAATTGCAGCACAATTCATAACCCCGCGTAGCATCGTGTGGGGCCACGCAGCCGGCGATTACCCAGTTAACGATCTAACGCCAACCCGACAACTGTTTACGCGCGTTTATTGACAACTAAACTCACTTTACGGCCTCAGGGCAGGCCCTAAATCTATTCACTTAATGATTTATACGTAATCGTCACTTTTTATGGCCCTATCCAATAATTGGACGAAGTTTACTGAAACCTGTTCAAACAACGGATGTGTTTTGACACGATTATATTTTTATTACGAGTTTTAGTATTTTACGGAAATCGTTCATCAGGAGTTTATTGCGAATGCTATAGGTTTTTTATAGTTCATAAATATTTGACTGTGGAAATAAGTTATTAAGACAATAAAAAAAACTATGATTTGGTTAACAGAAATGTCATAATCTTTGCGTCAATCGATATTTTTGTGGGCTTTAGTAGCTATAAGATGACTCATATAGTCTATTGGGTCCCACGCCAACGCTACTCCATTCTCGAGACTATAATCCAGAAAGCGTCTGCACATCAGCGCCCTTAATGAATAGCGACCAAATCGCCTTGTAAAAGTTTACGACTGATAAAATCAGTTATAAAACTCTATGAAGCCGTAAATTCAGCGGGCATCGGGCCGATCGTTTAAAAGACGGGAGCTATTCCGAAGTCTATAAATCAGGCGATCGGGTGTATTCGGGCCTATTCGGGGCCGATCGTAAAGATTAACCGCGCTCACTGTTTGTAAACACTACTTTTATGCGGATTCGACAGTTTTTTTTTTTCGATTTTTATGATGGCGGTTTATGAATGTATATGCTTGTGGCGTGATTGATTCCGGTTTATATTATTCATATTTATTTGCGTAAATCATTGTTGCTTTTTGTGATATAGTTTTATGGGGAGCAGTCAACTTTGTGTTGGATGATGATTTTAAAATCGATTGCTTTTATGCCATCAACTTGCAAAACAGAATTTACTCCCAAAACCAACATGGAGAAGAACTGGCAGAAGTCCAAAAGCAATCTCTAACTTCACTTACAACAATGAAAAATACTCCTCTAATAAGCATAACAAAAACCAGCCACCACCTTTACAATTCCAACCGCAAATCTTCACACAATTCATCAATAGCCTCACGAACAAAGACGAGCCCATCATCCAACTCTTCCGTCAAAACCAATAAAGGGTTCCCAATAAAAACTTAAAGACTGGAAGTCAAACTTAAAGTCGTAAAAACAAGGAAAGTGCTGTGCCAAGGTTTATTGTTTCTCGACATTTTGTGGCCTAACAATTGTTTTCTCACATACATAAAAAGGGGTAATAAAACTTCTGTCGGTCAAATGATTACGGAAAGCGTAAAAAATGCGTAAAGACCCGAAGTACCGAACAACTGTTGGAATTGTTCGAAGGTATAAGTTATTCATTAGCTTTACGGTTAATCAATAATTGGAAACCTACCTGAGGTTATGTATACCTGGGAATGTTTTTTTTTACAAAGAGTTATTGGTCGATGAAATAGTATGTAGTCTTGACAATAATGGGTCAGTATTTTACAAGGACCTTTTTATTTGAAAGGTATTTAGTTATAGATCGTATCTTGAAGTATTATTTTCCTTACATCAAGGAGGACTTGTTTGGAGTCACTTGATATCATAATTTATACCCTGAATGCCCATTTCACAGTCTTGAAACTACAGGATGATCGAAATTTCAGAACTTCGCCAAATCGAATTAAATCTATTATTTTATGGTACAGTTCAAGGAGGACCTAAACCAATACCATTTTGTCCACTTACATGACCAAAACCATAGGGACCAAGATTCCCCACACAGTTACCAGCGCCAACATTATATTTATGCTAACTGGTGCACAAATTGCCAACAATAGGCGAAGAGAAAGCCTGTAAATCAAGCCAGGAACGAGCCATAAATTGTCCTAAACTATGGACAGTTTTTTTATTATTTTATTGTATAGTTGTGTCTGATTGCGTCACGGTAATTTTGGGCAGCTGTTGTAGTTGTGTGGGCACTTGTTAGTTGTTGGCTTCAACGAGGGGCTAAGAACAGGTACGTTGGCAGGTAAGATATGGTAATTAGATGTTGGTACGAATTGATTCTAATTATGAAGGTTTAGTTCTAGTTTTAGCCCCTACATCTCAGAGGGTTAATCAATCTTAAGTTATTCCTCAATCGATGCGTAACTTGAGATTTTTTCGAAACCATTTTTGACGCCGTTAAATGTAGATATATCCAAGGTTTTCAAGGGTTTCAGCACTAGTAGAGCTAGAGATTCTTAATTAACCTTAATTCTGTCAGACCCAAAAAGAAAATCTTTGTTCTTAAGTTACTTTAACATTATTATTCTATTCAGAATAATTCCTGTCTAATAAACAATGCAAGTAGCAAAATTAAATGCCTAGCCAACCCAATAACTGGGTAATACGATACCCCATGCTCGTAAGACTGGTTGTCAGATTTCCGGGCCTCTAACGACCCATAACGACTGTCAAAGATCCACGAATGACAGCCGAGACCAAGGGCTTAACGAGCTTTCCGAGGCCCGGAGGAGTGTCGGTATGTACAGATGGTCACCCATCCACATGACCAACCCAAGCAAGCGTAACTTAACCTGATGGACCAACCTGTGCGGCTGTTATTGCTAAGATGAGCTCCTCTAATAAACAATGATTTAATTTAAATATCAGTGCTAAACTATTGTAAGTAATTTAGTATCTAAGTGCTAGATGAAACTTTGCAACTATAATAATTGATCAATCAGACCAGTCCTGATAAGTTTGTCTGCTAACTCTAACTATTAATCTTTTAGTCAAGGTGATCTGACATTGTTATCTAGCGCACCTGTATTATCATTACTACTATTATAAGTTACTTTATATCATATGTTTTGATTAGTCATAATCAGCATAAAACGTTCCCACTGCTGGGACACAGGTCTCTTGTATTCGAGAGAGAGTGGGCTGTAATCCACCGCGCAGGCCTAGTGCAGGTTGTTAGCTGTCACATGTCTTCGAATTTTTGGTTCTAGGCTATGCTGGTTTCCTCACAATTTTTTCCTTCACCTTTTTGACAGCAGTGGTGATGAAATTATTTACACAAAGCAAAGCGCCTGTCTGAACCTACGACCTACAACTCATAAGTCAGGGCCGTTACCACTGCGCCACCACTGGTCATGTTTTGATTATTGGCTATTTATTATTTAATAAAAGTTTTTCTAAAGCATTGTGATTTAAAGAGTCGTTTTATATTTCAAGCTTTTGGTTTTTTAGGAGTACAGTAGTAGGCCGCACGTCAATGGTAATAAAACCAGTATAGAGAGGCCTCGCATTTTATTGACATTTTGTACTACACTAGGCCAGCTCATGGTCAAACTGTTGGCACAGACGATTGGTTCACTGTACCTGCAACTGGTACAAAGTTTCTTCAGTGGATAGTAGTTACTGAATTTTCACAAAAAGTTCAAACAAGATTCTTTTATGAAGCTTTACCAGCCCTGTAACCTGCGTAATAGATCAATCCAATTACTTGTAAAAACAAAGCAACACTTTTGGAACATAGTTCAGATTGTTTGAAAGCCTTGTTAACTTCAGACGCTTTCAGGAAATACAGTTCCGATCCTTAGAAGATCGACAGCTGACAGATATTTTTTCAATATCAATTAGTATACAAAAAACGTAAGTACATATAGTGTGTTTACAAATATTAATATCGATTAATATACATGATTGAGGCGCCGGCGCATATGGAGGGAGCTTTAGTGCAAGGACGAATGAATTGCATGCTGGGCTAGAGAAACAGCGGGGCGGAAAAAGTTGAGAGTTTGAGAACTGTTAGAATGAAAGGAGAGTAGTCTGTAGAAGTTAACTTGTTAGAATGTTTTTTTAATTCTATTGTTTTCTTCTGTACTAGGAAAAGGTTAGGCAGATGATGATGTAGTATTTATGATATAGTATCCATTTCTTCTGGACTGTCTAGGTTCTCAGAAGGGCTTAAGGTTAAAAACCAGTCCATTTTTTCCATTTTTAAAACCTAACATCAACAACAGCAACAGAATTTTAACTCATTCTTTTTCAATATTTTCTTCTCTACTGCTAGGTGTTTCAGAAGGACTTAAGGTTGAAAAGCAATCAATTTTTTCTGAACTAAAACCTTCATGAGTTCATGACTAAGCCTAAACATCTTGGATTCCTAATCTTTATTTAACAACTCTTGTTAAAGAAAGATTATGATGTAGGTAAGTTAGTGAAAGTTCAATATCTTGAAGTAAAGACGTTGACGTCATTTTAATTTCGTCTTGACCAATCACTATGACGTCACTATGGTGAAGTAGTGACGTAGCCGCGGTTGTCGCGGCCCCGCACCTCCCAACCCGCTCAGCGCTTTACACCCATTACAACTGACAAAAACCCGTATAATAGCGAAAATAAATATTATTTATCGCTTCACGGTGGCTTAGTTTCATACAAAAAGACCTATGAATTATTACTTAGTACATTTGCGTTTTGTATGCCACTTTTTTTTTCTATGGTCATAACTTAATATTTATTGCGAGTTTTAGTTGGATATTCAGAATCGTCACGTCACGGTCCCGGTTTCAATTGTTCGCTGCGACAAATTATTCTGGTAGAAAATGCATGGCAAACGAATTTCGACTTTAAAACTATGGGATAGAGTCATTCAGTAGAGAATCGAAGCATGTATAACTTTGTGACATAGTGTAAAAAAGTTGCGTTGAGAACAGTAAGTCAACGTATCTATCTGCAGTTGAATATGATTAAATAGGCGTGGATTAACTGATTATGTAATAGCCTGTGGCGTGCACAGTGTGAGAAACGGTGAGGCCTTTAGGCATAATTGAGACCTCAAAACGTTTGGATGACGTGTCTTTGATTTGCATGAAATTGATCGAGGTAATTGATATGCAATTTTAATATGTAAATCCCTACAATGAGTAATCGAGCTGTTTAAGCTTGTATCTCACCTATTATAATTTAAATTTATTGCGTTCCTGTGTTATCTGCAATACGGTTTATTATTTGAAATAAATATTGAATTTTATGTAGCAAACATTCATCGGGTGCTGTGCCAACCTTAGGAACAAAGTTGAAATGTCTCAAATGCCTTTCCATTACAAAAACATAGAAAATGCTTAGCGTTAACTTAGTTCCTGTACTTACTAAGTAGGTATTAGGTGTTGCCGCTGCTACAAAGTTAAGGCATGCGGACACTTTTTCATACGCCGCCCGCTTCAAAGACAGTTCAAAGACAGACAGACAGTTGTCAGGGCGCGGCGTACGTAACCTGCATTCGCGATTTAGTTTCCAAACATGTAAACAAATATGTATTTTAGGAATGTCATCTGTAATACCCGGGTCCATATTGGCTCACCTAAAGTTCTTTACCCGAAATTGTTCTTCCTAATGATTTGTAATCCGAATGATCACTCTTCCTAAAATTTTTCATCCTAAAGTTTTCATTCATACTATTTGTAGTGCTACCGGCGATGTTCATAACACTCATGTTTCCGAAAATTGTAATTAATAATATCATTAATGTAAATATATTTAAACTCCTACTGTTTTTTATCATAAAACGCTTTTATCCTACTGAGAAAACATAATCATGAACCAGATGCGTTGAAGGAAAAGGTTTGTTTTTAAACTATTTCTTGTGATTACAAAACAACTGTTCACATTTTTACATTTAGCCATTTTATTTTTGGTTATTGTTGTTACATATTTATTACTTTAACTATTATTATACCTGAGATAATTATGTCTAAAAACCAACTGTTTAGAATGATTAAAGGTCGTTTCACAGATTTTTGTCATAAATGAACGAAATTCAGGTCAAAGTGTCGTCTTTGGGGCACTATGAAAAAAATACTTAGAAAAATTTCGCGACCAATTTCGAGGTAGCGCTCGCCGTAGTTGGTCACAGTTCTAACCTAACCTAACCTAATCCTAATCTAAACAAAAAAGATATGACTTTGAATAATAGTGTAAAAGATGGTTATGTTGAGAAAATATAGGAAAACAAATAAAAGTATAATAGATGTTTATTGCTACTGACATTATGAAGTTGAATGCTTCGGAATTATGAACATTAGAGACAGGGTAGTTAGGAATTGTGATTGTTAGGATGAAAAATGTTAGGAAGAACATTTTCGGATTTCCAATTATCGGAGTTGAAAATTTAGGTGAACTTTGGCGCACCCGTAATACCCACATATAAAGTTCAGTTTTCGCTACAAAATCTACACCATTTTCACCTACTACCTATCTACTGGTCATTATGAAATCGACATTTTCGTCTAAGTGGAAATATCGTCAAATGGAAACAAGGATAATAGACTTTACGTACTTAGTTGCAGCGGCAAGATTGGGTACAGTACTACGGGTAGCACCTTCGTAGGCGAGCCCTTCTACAAAGAGCTTTACTACTTTATACCATAGTTCTATACATGACTCTTATGCTACATAAGCTAGTTTGTGAAGGATATGTAAAGCACTCACCGTTTTCGTTCGTGTTGAGCCAACGGTAGGACGGGCGCGGCTGCTGCTTGGAGCGCATCTCTACTGGTCGCTCCACTTTCCCTCCTGGTCACTCTCTGTCATCTGGAAATGGAGAAACAGGATTATTAATTTTTATTCTGGAAATTGCATAAGGGTTCATACGGTCTCTGACAACTTTTGAAAATAGAATTTTAAAAACTTGGGGGTTATGCACATTGCACAGTGTAAAATATACAGGACAAAGTTTACAGAAAATATCGTAATAAAATTAATTAATCTCGCTTTTTAATTTTATCAAATTACTCAGGCTAAGTGATGTGAACTAACCCAGTGGTTTCACTTCAGAGATTTTTGGTCAAAATTGTTTAGTATCGTATTTAATTGACTTTTAAAAGATTATCTCGATCGCCGCCGATCTCTTCTTAAAACCGATGAGTAACATCAAAAAATCTAATGGCTCAAGTCACTAAACACATTCGAAAATATTCACGATAAATTAAAAAAAGAACCGTCATTAATATGAGGCAAGACACGACAAGATATCGAGAGCAAAATTGTGTTTGCTGCTGTCAAAATTTAAATTAAACCTTAATCCTTCATTATTAGGGTTGTGTGTTGGCTTATCGGAGCGCATAACATCGTCGACAGTTTTATTCAGAAAAATCTCGGAACTCGAACGATATGTCACACAATTTATGAGAGCCGAGCGATGCCGGCTGACGTGTTCCGAGTGATTCGAATAAGCCCCTCGTAATAAATTCGATATCAAACAGACAATGTCGTAATGCGATACAGTGATGTGCGATGCAGTGATAGGAACCTTGGATTTATGACGGACACTGTCTCTCGATTACCATTGTTGGGCGTTTTTGATTAATTTTGTTTTGTTTAACAAGATACGTACACGGGCACGATATAATAAGTTGTGATATGTCCCAAATATCGTGTAGGTGTGAGCACTGTGGGCCCACTCGGTGATTTGTGATGGGCGACTTTCAAAATAATGTTTTTTTTTGTGTGTACTCAAACTTTCATGTCCAAAAATTTAAAAAATATGGATTCGTGTGCTGTGAAATAACATAAAACGGTTCGTGTTAATGTGATTCAAGAGGCCGGAAATGGGAATGCATACTAATAAAATTCTTCCCTCTAATGTGTATGAGTTTATTTATGTTTATACCGAGACATTCAATAAATTGCACACATACTCACATAAGTACTCGCCAGGTCTTGTCGACTATATTTATGATAATCATACCAATATTATACACAGGAAAGTTTTGTTTGTCATGGATGTGTGGAAAACGAATTACATATCTTATTGATATGACACACTGGTATGATTCCAATTTGTTTTCTTTAATATCACTTTGAGTAAAATCTGCAGCCGAATTACGTAACGCACGATCAATAATAAATTGAAATGAACTGAAACAGATTGCTAGTCCATTGCTACATGGGTCCGAAAAAAAATAATATGCCCAATTTTTATTTCGAACTTATGAAGCAATGGACTAGCAATCTGTTTCAATTCTTTTCAATTTATTATTGATCGTGCATTACGTAATTAGGGTACTGGTCTACTAGTTCCCGTCTACGAAAGTCAGAACTGTTATATATAATATATATAATTTCAGAGTGTTTTGGTGTTTTACCATTCCTACTACTTACTAAACTTAATTGACACTTCATTGGACCGATGAACGAAAGTGACTTTGAAAATTGACAGAATAATAAAACTATTTAAACACTACTTATACACTTTCCATCTAAGTAGCTTAATTACTCCAACTTCCTTCAACTCACAAATCCCATTTAATTCTTTCATAACGAACATCAAACTACCCGCCATGCGACATTACCATCGACCATATCATAAACCAATTGTAGACCCATCAATATGTGGAGTATATTTTTTTATCTTCCAAGGTATTAACGCGCCTTGTCTTAACGATTATTGGGCCGGTGGCTGTGAGGCGGCGGTGGACAGCCAGCGGACATATTCCGCTAAAGCCCTGTAAATCAGTCAGGGTAATGACGGAAATATACGGGGCTTGATAAGCAGCGGGCGCTACAGGCGGTTGGTTGGAGTTTTGAGTACCGAAAGTAATAAAACGTTTATCATGATGATATTTTCGGGGGTTATGACTTTTTTGTTGATTAGAATGCTGATCACTTGCAGTTTGCAGGCAAAAAAAAATTTTAGTTTCACTGTGAACTTGACAGACACACATTGCACGAATCATAATGAAAACTTTTTCTTTCGCTGCCATATTTTTGCAAGTAATGAATACCAACAAAAGTTTTACTGAGTATCGACTTAGCAAACTACTCCGACTACCAAACAGTCGTCCTCACACTCCACTGTCATTCTGCGTACATTGTACCCTGTAACACGTACGTGCTACAGGGTACAATGTACCGCGCACGGCCGTAAAACCTCCCCGTATGTTTCCCACATTTATAGTGTCAATAAAGAATCGTCGCCCGATAACACACTTCAAGGGCAGTGCCATAAACTCCATACTATAGTGTTATTGGTGACTCGATTTATTCACTTTTTTTTTCTCCATACAAGTCCCAGACAATTTATTAAGTGGTTCCACTGTGATCGCATTTTTTCTGTTTCTTTGATTAAACTTATTTGATTTGAGTAGGTATTAATTGGTCGTAAACACTTATGTGTTTATGTAAAACCTACTTTAAAAATAGAGTCGCATACTTTTTAATTTTCCTTTGTTTTGAATATTAATTTATCTTGCTTAATGTATCTTTTGCCCTTGCAAAGTCGAATACCAAGTTATTTGTTAAAAACAGATAAATTCGCGCATCAAGCTCTAGGCTATATTTTATTACTGTAATAAAACAGTTGGAGCCATTACTTGGCGTTTATTTTGCTAGCAACCTAGCGCCATCTAGTTTCCAAGATGAAACTATATGAAGGACGTTGAACAAAACTTTGAAGATTTAATGAACATTAATTGTGATTTACGTGAAGACATGCTGAGAAACTATCTTCTAAGTCTTAGATAAATAATAAAACGGTAATATAAAATTAATTATGCGTCAACACGACTTTTTATAAGGTATGAAAGAGCGCCATATCACATGCTCACCTATTACTTTTTTATGGGTATTTAATGTACAGAATGACATTTCTGAAGGAAACACATTGATAAAATTATAGCAAAAAATATAAATTCTACTATCAAACAGCACACGTTTAATAAAACTAATTTTAGATAACGTAAGTACGAGTATATGGTTCGAAATAGAAACAACATTTTTCTTAAAATGTTTTTAGTTAATTAACCAAAAAGCAAACAATTTTTTGGCCAAAAGCATTGGCGATCGGCCATCAGCACACAGTGGGCAGGTGCCGTTTAGGAAAGCCATATCGGCTGTCAAAAACTTGTAAAATATCGCCGTTCCTCGTCGGAGAGCCGCGGGCGTCGCGCGTCCCTCACAAAGATATCTGTAAGATTTATTCAGCCGTCTACAATAGGGAACGTTTTAATTCTTTTCATATGCGACAGATTTATGTAGGGACAGATGCGGTGGGACCACTGTGCCGACTCGAGATAACGTGTTGCCACCCTTTACGTTAAAAGTGAACGAATGTTTGTGCGATAGTTCTGTTGGGTTGGCTACGGTGGGATCGCACTTTATTGGTGCTTTAGTTACGTTTTGTGAAATGTTTTCGTGTGCATTTGAGGCGATATGTGATGGAATTTTAGAGAAATAGAATGCGCTAATACTTAACTAGTGCAACGTACGGCATGCTCTATCTACAAACGTCAATTAAAGTTTAATTTCTCGTAAGTAAACTATAGTCATTGACAAATCTAGGTTACATTATATCTTGATCTGGTAAACTGCATCACATTTCTATTTTAAGATCCAAAACAAAAATAGCAATCAGAAAGCATGTCGACGTACGTCTCAAACATGACTTTGCAATGTCAATATGTATTTTAATACAAAAATACAACATTCTTGCATCACAACAACACAATGAAAGTTTTAGTAAAAGTGCTCCGCATATTTGTTCTATT
The DNA here is from genome assembly GCA_948150665.1 of Conistra vaccinii. Classification (NCBI taxonomy): domain Eukaryota; kingdom Metazoa; phylum Arthropoda; class Insecta; order Lepidoptera; family Noctuidae; genus Conistra; species Conistra vaccinii. Next base: position 23,828,109 of record OX411325.1, read on the forward strand.
ATTCTCTTCTACGTAGTTCTAAATTATTGTTACACATTGTCCCAAGTGACAATAGCATAATTTATGGCGGTCTTTGTCTAAAATTGTGCAAATTGTACACATTGCATAAACAAAAACTATTCAATTTTTTTGTCCGGATTTCGCAAATTTTTGCACCACAGTGTTTCATCTTGTGAATGGACAGAATAGAGATGTAACTTCCTTGTTTTTTCTTAATTTTAATTTGTTGTTTTAAATTAATTTGTATTAATTTATTTCAAGTAATAAAACTAAATTACGTTAATGTTCGTTTGATATACGATCAAAAATTCAAATGTCAAGCGCCCGATCAATTTCAAAATGGCGCTTGAGTGAAATTCTAATGCCGATGCTAATAACTGATCATTGGTATTTTATCGCAGGCTCTATCAGGCTGTCATTAAATATATGGGTAATAAAATTAGAACCGTGGGCGACGTCTGTGGTCAAAACATATCTCACGTGGTTAAAAATACATAAATACCGAGCGTACCCAGGAGCGGGGCTTAGTCGTAAACGTATTGTTTTAGTTCTTTAGAAATACATCTGATTGGATGGGAACACTTGCTCTAGCGCCGATCAATGGTAATTAAATAATTGTGAACAGCGTTTACGCTGTTGAAGTCATTTATCAACTGTTTCAATAGGTAAAACCACATGTTTTTAAAATATGGCTGCAAAGAGTATTTTTTTTTAGATAAATGACACATTTGTTCATGAATGAGAGAACAAGAAGAAGTTATTTAAATATTATAGACTTAGCATAATGCTGACAAAATATTGCCGCAGTCACATAATTAAACGCCAAAGTTCTATAAAAAAAAACCTCTATGCACCTACGCTCATGAATGAACTACAGAACCAAAAAGTATTTCCAAATCGGTCTACATGAGCTGAAGACTTACGGCCAGTATCTAAGACTTGCGTGACTGACATATTTATAAGGTCATAAATCTGCTGGAGGAGCCGACTAGAGTCTTAGACTAACCTATCACGATCAAATAACATGCAGCTATAATGTGATGTGTGCTGCCCGTTTATAACGATGTTCTAGTTGATAGGGATCAGGCCGTTGGTGTACTAAAATTAAAGAAGACTGTTTACACCCTACAATAACATCTCTAACATGAAATGTAACAGACGTTGAAACGATAATGCCCTCCAAATATATGCAATGACATATGGCAGTTTCTAAGAATGTGAAAAAGACCAAGAACCACCAGACCAGACCAGACCATCCCATCCAGACCATCTCTTTTCAAATGAGACTCATTGGTAATCTTTGAGTAAATTGTTGAAATACAACTGCCTTCCCATAGACTTTTGGATTTCAACAACATGTCAAATGGCAGAATTAGAATGTAAATCAAACACATTTTCCGATAATGTATGCATTAGTAAGGGGCTTTAAAAGCTCCCATAATCAAAATATTACAGGAAAATCAAGGCCAAACGAAATGAACAGACATTGTAGCTATGAATATCTCTGTAACAAGCAAGTAAATATAAGAACAAACACGGTCCATCATACGTTTAATTATTGTATACTATTTTGACTTGATTTACGAGTCTCGGGACCGACCCCCCGAGTCTCAAGTCTGACGTTTTTGTTAATTAAACGTTTACTACGTTCGGCCATTTTATGGAGTCAAGAAAAATACATAAATTCGTTACTCGGGATTACTTAGAACGTTACGTTAACATTTTTCTTCTTTTTTTGTGTAAATTTTTGTAAAGAGGAAAGTTTTTAGTGAAACACTTTTTGTTTCAGAAGGGTTACCTAAGTGAAAAATTTATTTGTTTTTATTGTTGGTTTTTGTCTGGGAAATTTTTCGTTTGGACCACTGGGCATCTCACGAAAATCACTTAGCGTCAAATCATTTCCTAACTTTGCACATTACCTACATTGGTAAGTTACACCAATTTTCTTCACTACATCCAAGGACAAAATAGACATTACATCGACCCCAAACAATTTCTAAAATTATGTGTACTCTAAATCCAGCCCATACCACACAGCTACAAGCCATGTACCCATCAACGTATTCCAGTTATTTCAGTGGCATTATTTTTTGCCAAGCTCTGGCAACAAATCACTCAAGATCACATTCATAATTTAAGTCGCCGCGTCACGCCTGATGGATTTATGACGTTTCTTTCATAATGTCTAGCGCGTCCGTGGCCGTAACACGACACTTGCTGGAGCCGTCTTTTGACGTATGGGACGTGAGTTTTGCCGTTGTGCATTTATGGGTAATGCTTGCATTTTAGAAATGTGGAACCTTTCATGAATAGAGCCCTGCCAAGAACGCGCGACGTTTTTTATTCGAACTATTTTTTTATCGAAAATATTACTATCTTATAACGTTTTAGGGATGCGACAAGCACATTTAATTAGTAAAAACCTTTCTTTGGATGTTAGAAATGTAGAACCTTACTTCTAGACAGCCTGCCTGCTGCGTTTCTATCATTGTAAAATCAAAAATATTATTTTTAAATTCACATGAAGCGCACTTTTGAACCGTCAGAAGCTAGCTTCTGACATTTCATAAGTGCCCATGAAGGTTATTCAACTAGTTGCACGGTTCAAATTAGTCGGTTCCTAAGGAGAAGAGCCGGCAAGAAACTCCACGGTTACTCAAATTACTGTGTGTATTAATTAGGTGTGAGAGGACAGTGTATATGCCTGTCAACAAGTATCTATTTAACAAAAAAGAAAATTTAAATTGAATTCTGATAGGTACTGAAACACTATGTTCAGTGCCACCTCAGCCTACCCCTTTGGTCTATACAGTCGTGATATTATTACATAAATAATCATTAATCACCCAAACAAACTCCATAAAAGGAATAAATTAATTAAAAATCATTTCATTTTAAAGTTCGAAAGTCAACATCGACCGTACGTCAACTATTCGCCAGATAAAAGTAAATCCTTCATATTTAACGGGCGACTGACGTCACGGCCGCCATTTTGATTATACATAATTTGACGTGGCGACGGGTTTGACAGAGGACATTTAATTACCGACCCCTCATTACCTTGATATCGGATATTGATATGGTGACGTTTTGTGCTCACGATACGGTAACGATACGTGATTGTAGTTGGTTTGTAAGCCTTTAGCAAAGAATTGCTTTTTAAAGATGTTTCAAGTCACCTACAATATGCTCGCGCCGTAGTGTAGGAGGTGACTATAGAAAATAGATGGCGCTAATACCAATTTTAAGTTTCACTTCTGTTGGCAGCCTTCTGACTGCCGATTTTCCTAGTAGATTTAACATAAGATGATATTTCAAGAATACAAGATGGAGATACCATTTCTACTAATATAGAAGATAATACAGCACACAAAGACGTATACATGGAATGGTATGAGAAAACAAGGTATGGCATTCCGGGAGTGACACGTTTACGTCACTCACTATCCAGTTGCCACTTTATTGCAACAAAACACGAATAGGCCATTCTGTACAAAAATAAATACAAAGCATCGAAATAATTCAATTTAAACATATACCATCGTAATTGTTAATTAAAACCTCATTGTTTTATCGGATTCGCACAGGTATTAAATTGGTTGGTTGGGGAGTTATTATTACTCAATACTGGTAACACAGATGTGATGACGTAGACGTGTGTCACCCCACGTGACCACTGTGTCTCGGAATGCCATACCTTGTTTTCTTATACCATGGACGTACATACACACATAAACTCAAGACTTCTTCCCATGGGGGTAGAGTAACTACAGAATGAGGACATCTATACCGCTTGACCGTTACAGTGTACATCAGGTGGGCATAACAATTAAAATTCTATTGTGTCTCGTTAATGACAGCTGAAGGTCTATACTAATATTATGAAGAGGTAAAGTTTGTGAGGTTGTAGGGGTAATCTCTGGATCAACTGAACCGATTTTGAAAATTCTTTTACCAATAGAAAGCCACGTTATTTGTGAGTGTCATAGGCTATATATTTATATTTACCACCCAACGAAGTGGGAAGGGTTCAGCTAGTATTCTATATTTCTAAACCTGAAACTGGTAAAAAAAACCTAGAAAGTTCTGTTCAGTTCTGACTTTGCGAATTGAGAAGCTTTCACTGAGTAGAAAGCGAATAATTGCAAAAAATCAACTAATTTACTTTTGAGGGAAGACCAAATATAGACACAAATGACAGTGATCTTGTCGCTCTCGTATTGCCACCGTCCACATTAAAACCCACACGTACGAATTTTCGTTAAAAACGTACAGTTTATTTGGTCCAATGGAGTTTATTAATAAAGTTTTAATTAAGATATCGGCGTGACGTCACTGATTAATTTGAATGATCAGCAGATAAACAGGTGATTAAAATTATGTCAAACGTGCAATGGAATGACGTTGATTGTATATTGGATGGCGATTTTCACTGTTTTCGTATTATTTGGGGACGAAACAAACGTATAAACGTTAGGTTCAGCTGTAAGCTGTAAGCTGTGTCCTGAATTTGGTTCCAGACTGGAATTCGTTGGGTAATGAAATTGCAGTGTTGCATGCGAAATCAATGCATATTTGTAAAGACTAAGACTTTGTTAGTCAAATTATTATTGTGTGGATAAAAGTTTTCTCTGTTTTCTTCAAGCAAGTTTCCATAGTGGATGTTATCAAAGTTAATTATGTTTTCATTTAAGATACAACATGCCAATCCCATACGTAAACTGCTTCGGGGATCTTTTGGCACTACATTGAGAGGAGACGCTTTATAATTAATTATAGAAACTTAAAACGCACCATACTCGATGGTGCGTTTTAAGTCAGACTGACCTACGTTACAACTCTCGACGCATTTTAGTATTAATCACATTATAACCAACACTAGTTAACCTAGTGTGGCCAGACAACTCAATGATATAACAACGATTGTACCAAAGACCAAAAAGTACCAAACCCGACCGTTACCTAATAGGTACCTGAAGCACCTCGAATTCTTGAAAAAGACTTACAAAAGTGTGAGAGATACAGAGGATGATTTAAGGCTCTCGCAGACAGGCGCAACGCGACAGCACGACGCGACTCTAGCCTACCTCCCAGAATCGAAGCCTTTTTAAAGCCAAACTTTTTTTTTTATACCCACAACGGGGAAGCTCTTGGCCTGCATGCACCTCACCTTATGGACAGTGATCAAGGTGGAAGTGAGCTTCACCCGGAATCCGCAACCACAGAGGAACTGGCTATCTTATCTCTAACTGCCGAAACACAACAATGCTGTTAACATTGTATAACTGGATGTGATAATATACATATTATACGTTATATAATATTCCTTATTTGCCAAAAGAATAACAAACTTACAACAAATTTTACACTAGTGCCTACTTTATAAGAATCTAAAAGATTAGATACCATATTAGATAAACAGTGTACAATAATAAAATTAGGTTGTAACGAAACCGATTCACCCTGACCCCCGTACCTACTAGTTATAAACTGTATTACGGTGATAACTGTAATATTATCACCAAACTTCATGAACATTCGTGGTATATCTCCTTACGGTACCTAGTTACTGTTCAGCCCCAGTTACTTATGCAGATGGATACATGATCCCCTTTCCTTTACACTTTATAACCCAGACTTACACATAACTCCAACAATCAACACATCACTTTTGTAAGTACGTATTTTTCTGTTCTTTCCTTCTTGTCCGTTTATATACTTTTATGTGTGAAGGTACATAAATAGCTAAATAAATTAAACTAAACTTTAATTTCAATAAAAATACCACTCAATGACACCCAAAACACATTCGAATTAGTCGAAAATAAAATGACAATGGTGACCACTAATGAGTAAATACTCAACGCACTAGGTGTCGATGACAGGCCGTCAGCACGCAGGTACAATCGCGAGCTGTCATCAAGCATTGACACTTGAATTGCTGCCGCAAATGATGAAACTATTCATAAATAAATAGGTATGGGTTAGGTAAAACAATTGGTGTTTGTTTTGTGTTGATTTGGATATAAAAATTGGATTTATGAATCGGTTATTCATGAAAACTTAAATGCGAATATTAATGCATCATTGTCATGATAAGAAACAAAACAATATCAGCATTTAATTGTTCAATTGCGATAAAGACTGTCTTACACATAAGACAGAAAAATGTATAGGGCAAACTTGCACACTGCATGTTGGTTGTTTTAGATCAAGTTGGAGGTTCTCATGTTCTTTCGACTGCAAACAAGTCTTTCCTCATGACGGTACAACATAATGCTACAAGTAAATCACAGGTCGTGGTCAAAAGATAGGCTAGAGGAGCCTCTTTCAATCCTCTCTTATCAATGGTTAGCAGCCCAGAAAGTAAATAATATGAAAATCACACAGAAGGAAGGTTTATCCCACTATCTGATGAATCAGATCCATAAACCAACAGACCAATACAACTATGTAGTCCAACATAAATCTCAAATTAATTCACTCAGACAATAAAATCAGCGTCATTTTAACAAGCTCTGACAGTTCGCCATAGAAGGCGAATGTATCAGATATGAAGACAGAATGGTGGAGAAACCAACGGATTAGCGAGACGAAATCCTTAGTGCGTCTAACATCAGCTACTTTCACATCAACAGCCTGCGGAACTGGTAGCGTCGGGGACAGAAGTGGATGCACTAGGGATTATAGTTTTTGGAAACTTAATGAAAAAAGAAAATCTGTATATTCAGTTCTATACAGCTGACCCTAATATTGTAGCTCCTGGCCGTTAATCGTCAATATTCGGACATGCTTATATTTGCACCCTTATAGAACTAGTGTAAAGTTTTGCAATTAATAGATCTTTGTTTAAGCCATGGTGCAATTGAAATTTGTATTGATGATATTTGAAAGGGGTACTAAATCTATCTTATGTCCAAAAGTAGTCTTTCTGATTTTAGTATGAATTTTCCATATTTACTTACAACTTAGGATTAGATTTCACAACAACTTATCCCAATCATCAGTTATCAACGACATTCATATTGCATCTCGGATCTACGCATACCAAAAAGGGTGAAGTGTCAAACAAATTGTCGAGATCTCCTCATCTCAAACAAACAAGGAAATCAGTACCAAAACCGCAAATCAGACACCATAAATGACAAGCGTTTCCTAATCGATAGTTAGTTATAGATATTTGCTCGTTCGTTTTATACCATTCACACTAAAATTTGCATCATCAGGTTATATTCCCACTTCTCCATCTAACTGTACAACCTACGCACTTAAAAAACAAATTTAACACACCGTAAATCAAGCAGCAAATTGTATCTTAAGTCTAAAGTAATAAAAGTGATGTTGCCTGCACACATAAAGTTGCTTTGAATATGAAAATATCGCATCGCGCGGCTGCATTACAAAATGAGGCGAAATTATGATGGATACTGATGCCTCGTTGCTCGGTTAATAAGACCTGATTCTATTCGCGTTACATTTGATTGTAAACTATAGTGTTGTTGGAATAAAGATGAGAATGGATTGTCTATCGATCAGGAATCAATCGCGGCGAGTGACGCGATGCAAGTGCACAACGTGACAAGTCTAAGGCTATTTGCATACAAAGCTACCTAGAACAAACTCATAACTGCTGATCTATAGGCTGTTAAATATTATTCCAGTTTAGAATTGCACAAGTTCTACGCCTGATTGACAAGTCTGCAACATGTCAATAATAATTAGCCGGGCTCAGCGAAGCATATTATGCTGTTTTGACTTAGAAATTGTGAATAAATTTACATGTCGACCTCGTAAGGCTTATTTTATTAACATATCAAGTTGTGTGCGACGTTTACGTGAAGCATAGCAAAACGCAAATTTTATCAACAGGCTATTTATGCACATGTTACAACTTTCACAATATTTATACCATATTGCATCCTCCGCCAATACCATTTAATGCCACAGCCAGGTAAAATATCCGTGTATATTTATGTGTATAATATCCACATAACAGAATGCATCAACAGAAAACCCAATCAAGCACTGTCGATAAATTTTAACGATGCCAAAACACACATTCGAAACTTAATTGTTATTGGGTGTATACCTAAACACTAATCAGTATCTCTTGGTGGCGTCGTGTGCAAACGGCCTTAGTCTCAAGTTGCAATTTTAATTCCATAGGTAGTTGTCAGTCGTTGGGTTCACCGCAGGACACCTAATAACAGTGGAATTCATTAACATGCGAGCAAATTGAAGGGGTTTGATCTCCATAAGATGAGCGTACGCAGCCATGATGCGGCGATCAAACAGAGTGCCAATAAAATATCACAAGTAATGAGCGGTCAGAAAACTATGTGGAATTGTGTGACGTAAGAGTGAACTTGGGTTTATTTTATGGGAGAGATGCAGATAGTTATGAAGTTAGTCATAACTTTAAATGGAAAGTACTCTCTGATTTCATTGACGAGGCTAATGGAACTACAAATGGCACTCTATCGAAAAGTATCGAGAAAATAGATCTTTGTGTTTATGACCCTCAGTTCACTGAAGCTTTGAAAGGGAAAAACATGCAATTACTGTTATCAACAAGAAACTCACCAAAACGTATGTCAACTATTATATGCATATTGATAGACAACTCAGTATTCTAATCATTACATATAACAATCCCAATAATACGAACAATACCTACATTCGCAAACAAATGCCCCAGTCACGATCACCTTTGTACAATTCAGGGCTCTAATCGACACTTAGTGCGTTCAACATGAAATATTAACGCAGTGAAAGGCTTCAAATATATAGCAAGCCATACTTTATCTATCTCTTGAACCCTCTGCTCTCAATACCATAACTTTCTCGATAAGATACATATCTGACATTATAGTTTCCTTGCCTTCTCAGATAGGATGGAAAGTAGGTAAATTCGTGTTTAATTTAATATATTACAAGTTGACCAACGCCTCTGCTTAAGCTAGCTAATCGAGAAAGCCACTGTACTGTCTATGTGCTGAACGAATTGTTTGTCTGTGTTACATTTTGATTGGAATTGGATTGTGACACTGGAATTTCTTCGATATTCATGTTTCCTATAATGTACTTATTAAATTAAGGCGTACTTATGTCCTAGTAGCATTTTCTACCAGTCACTATATTCATAAACATCATAGGCGAGGTCTCTTTACAGAATCTAATCTCACATCAAATCGTGCAGGCAGTTTTGTCTCCGAAACTGCATCTTTATCATACTTGACAGTTTCAAGCGATCCTAATTCAGGAGGCGTGGATACCATTTGAAATCTAGTTCACTTATATTAACATTAAAGTACATGAACCCTAGAAATACCTTCCCATACTCATACTTAAACAATCCTGTTCACCCATCTCATGCAGACTCCTGCGCATCGCGACATCGATCGTCCCCAATTATATACCTACGCAGTTACGACACAAATCACACAGACAGACAGACAAATTGGCCAGCCGTTGGCATTTGGCAACGCCGAGATCCGTCCGTCTAGAATTATGAGATATTTATGATATACTGATTTATTTCAGCGTCGATTAGCTTATTATAATGTATTATGGATGGGCCTCTTAACGGCTGGATTAAGATTTGATTGGTTTTTTTGGATACATTAGTCATAGTCAGGTTTTGGATTGTCCACTATATCATTGCCTGTGGGTGTCGTGAAAGGTGATGTAAGGATTAAGCAAGAGTAATTAATGAATTTAAAAAGCACATCATGTTTCTACATCATCGGATCTTCTAAAACTATCTTGAGGTATTTTTCGTCGAGGGCCACTTACACGGATAAACCCTGGTGTTTGAGCTTCAACTCAAACGCCAGGGTTCATCCGTGATTAGAATTTCATGAATTTGCTAAAAAAAACTGTTCGAAACTGAAGTTGACGACAAAACTGTTTGTAAAGAATGCCCTGAGGGGCTAGACAAGCGGTAACGTTTTCAACCCGTTTCGTCTTTCTACAATGACTCTAAACAGGATTAAAATTATAAGGTTTTCTGTAGCTTATGTCAATCTAATACATTTTTATGCTATTATTTTTATTTTCAGGATAGCAGTGATAGCTTAGTGGTGTGACTGTCGGACTGCTAAGTCATAGGTCTCGAGTTCGAACCCAAGGCACGCACCTCTGACTTTTCGGATTCATGTGCGTATTGTATAATTATAACTTGCTTCAAAAATGGTGAAGGAAAACAGCGTGAGGAAACCGGCATGCATGAGAGATATTTATTGACGGCATGTGAATGATGGTGGGCGGTGTTAAAACTCTGACACCAGGTTAGTAACAACACGAAAAGAAGAACAATACATTTTTGACTTTTCCATCACCGTTATCACTGATACAATGTTACTTAAACTCAAAGCAATCAATTAAACCATAAACAGGCACTTTTGAATTGTCAAGGACACTACTTTGTCTAGGACCTCTGGTATTAAACCTTTTACACAATTTCATAAAAATCTATCTAGTTGAGAAAATCGCTACACTCGACTCTCACCAATCACACCTTTATACCTATGGATACAAAAAGGGAAAGGGTTAACCCATCGATGCTGACATTGACAACTTTGAACACCACCACCAATTCAGTACATGACACAATCATAAACCGCGACCAATCTAGCCTGACAGGCACGCTGTCAATAGCAACTATGACAAACAGACGGACTGCTCGGCGTTTATTAGCGACCTCATGAATCACAGGCCCTTGGCTGGACATGAATCTCAATTGTCCACAACTGATCGTGACGGGAGGACACTCAACTTGGTAGTTTTTTGCCTTGTTGTAGCTGTGGTGTTTGTTTATCTGTTTATGGTTGTGATGTATAGATTGGGGATAGGGTAGGTCATGTTAGTGTAGGGTAAAAATTGAAAAATAACTCAGCTAAGCTACTTTTCAGTATCGTACACAAGCATAATAAGCCTATAACATTCCCACTGTTGGGACATGGGCAACCTCTCTGTGAGAGGGAGTGGGCCATAATCCACCACGAATTGCGTGTTGGTAGATCTCACATGTCTGAATTTTTGGTTCTAGGATAAGCCGGTTTTCTCACGATGTTTTTCTTTACCGTCTTGAGACAAATATGTCAACAGTACCTTCTTAAATTATAATTTCTTAAAGCTGTTGTCTTTGACTTAAAGACCTTCCTTTGATTTTCACTGTCCTGGCTGAGTCATGGCAATATATAATGGGGAGTTAACTCACAAGTCATAAGTATAACCCTAGTGGGTCATACTTATAAGTTAACACCCCATTACTATGGGACTAACCCTGAACGGCTTTTTTCGTATAGGGACATAGTTTCTGCCGATATGAGAGAAGAAGAGTAGCCAATGTTATCCTAGTTGTCCGCTAGCTATGAAGAGAAATGTTACTGTAATAAAATCAGGAGGATCTAGTCGAAATTTCTATAATGAAAGATTTTGAAGCAAATCAGATAATACAACCTGAGTGATAAACTGAAGTGAGTTATTGCTTATGCATACATAAAAGTCTAAAAGCTTTCTTTCAGATAATTTAATAACTCGAAATCGAATCCCCAATAAGTTCGATAGCCACCCGTCAACCAACCGTCATTAAAACTCAATACATAACATAACTTATATACTTATCTCCGATACATACCTAACAAATCAGTAATAAAAGAAACGAATCTCCTCGCAATAAACACCAAACGATTTTATCTCACTTTAAAATATCGGCGAATGCGAAAAATGTCCAGCCTCAATCATATATTACCCGGCTAATGTCAACCGGTGACGGACGAACGTGATTGGCTGGGCAGTACGCACACTCGCGCGTATGGGCAAGTTTACACACACATACGCAAGTTATGGGATTGTAAAAGTTTTATAGTTATCGTATGATGGTTGTACACTTAATGCAGATGCGCTTTATTCCGATGGTTACAAAAATGTGATCAGGATCAATGTGAGGGTTTAAAGCCCACGAGTGGCTTTTAGGGTCAATGAACCTAGAATTACCCTCTTTTCCTAGAAATTGTATGTGGTTATGACACGTACCGCAAATAGATGGCTTCGGCGCAAATCAAAGACCAGAAGAACGTTTAATTACGTTATAATAATAAAGTTGTAAATGGAGATCAGGCAGCTGATTAAAGCTAACATGTTTAATTAAGTATGAAATCACCGGCTTAGTAGAAGGTAAATATGTATTTTAAATCTAGGTACACTAAAACAAGTAAAGAAAACTAGAAAGAGATGGTTATGACATCGACATATTCAAGCATTTTAAAATTACGAATATTGAAAACATTTGGTGAAGGTGAATTATATAGAGCCTCACCAAAAGTTTTCATGCATTATAGAAATTAGAAATAATGATGGCCTCAGCATTTTATTCTAGAACCTATGTGATTTTAATGGTGGTGGTATGGTTTTAGAAGGAGTATTTATAAATACCTATAGAATAATTCCCATCAACCCCTCACCTGCCTACGAAGACCACAATACCCGAGAAACTGTATAAAAATTCTCATACTTACATCCCATGCGTTCTTGTTTCTCTATAAACATGACAATCAGTCGTCGTAAACGCCTTGGGTAATATCGTCCAGGGTAATATTGCCCAGGCTATATTATACGCCTGATACGAACAGTAGGTAATCGACTGGACATGTCCACGTCTGTCCATTGATTTTATTGTACATCATTACTTGTAAATTAATTTTTATATTTAATATTACTAAACTTGTTTATCTTTATTTGTATAAATGGGTTGTGTTGCTTTTTGCAAGGGTGTATGGGCTTGTATGAAGCTTGAACAAATTCACAAATGTAAGTTAATTTTAGAGTAAATTCTTGTTAACCTGTAATGTGACTGGTTGGATAAGTAGTGTTCCACATAATTAGTAACTCACTGTGGTAAGTTTATCCTTATGAGGTCTTAACAGGCTGATACGTAAAACTATAGAGCAGCATGCATGTTGTTTCAGTAAACGCTTTGACAGTCTGCCTATGTCATTAACATTAATGGAGTTTCTTGTCCGTTTTTCTCCTTATCCACCTTCTACGCTTTGGAAAGGGCAACTTCATCTTTCTGACTGACCGACTCCTTGCCAGTTCAAAAGTGCTTGTAAACGGTTTAATTGAAACAAATATTTGAGTTTTAACACAATCAACTCTGAATGTCTGACACCTTTTTAAGGCCATTAGTAAACATAATAAGCCTATTTTTTTATTTATTTAACAAGAGTTTAACCAAAATGTATGCACAAACTATAAATAATTTGACAATAGATAAAACGCACTTTATCTCTGGAACTATGTAGATAAATCAGTGTAATTTAAATTTAAATTGAGTTAGTTGCAGCCCAACAATAAATTCTTGTCCATTATCCAGGCAGAATATGACAAAAGTGTCGCGAAATTAGACGAAAAGTTGATAAAATATGTTCAACTAATAATTCAGGTTGTAAACCTGCTGTAATCTGAATAATATCGTGTTGTGATTGCGGTTCATTATTTGGTTAATAATGGCTACCTTATAGAGACTGTCCATGCCGAGGTTGGAGCATTCTTTAAAATGCCTAAATACTAGTTTTGAAATTTATCAAAATGGTAAGTGCTTGATATACCTACATATAAATTCAGCCGAATGTCATTCGCTGTTAAACATATGCCTCATAAAGAACAGTTTTAAACTACCTGGTTCTAAATCAAAACTTTAAAAGGGATGTTCACATTTCTCTGCCTGCCAATTTGTGGTCCCATTTGAGAACCTTTTTACCCAATGACACTTCTTATATAATACAAACATACCTCTCTCATTTCTAACAAAAAAATTCATAGATTAGCACTCAAAAAACAGACCCAACACATTTCTATTCATCATCTCACAAACAGTCTCAAGCACAACACCCTGCGAATCGATACAGCACACAAAAGACGACAAAAAAACGCGGCTGCGACAAAACGTAGAAACAAAAAAAAGTCGCAAGAACAACGTACAACTGAGTGAGTGTACGCTTTCGTTTTTCCGAATGCTATCTTCATATCCGGACGTGTGCAACTCCTCGTCCGTAGTCGAGTAGTCGAGGAGCCAGGGAGGCAAAGTATGCGGTTAAATTGGAAATTTTTGATGTGATGTGAAAAGGTTCGGCTGGGATTGCATGCCGTGTTGTTTGAGAATGTTTTGTGTTGTTAGTGTGGAAAGATGCTGCATTTGGGTTGGTTTTCATTATGAATATACGGAAAAATATTTGAAACATGCTTGAAATTAGGCTCAAAATGGGAAAGCGGAAATGGCATTTTATACTATTCATTTTCCTTTAATCCAAGCCCAGCTCCAAGCTTATTATCATACAATACACCCTGGTATTATAGTCCCCCGATTCGTCTTGACAGTTGCGTCTATGCCTCACGAAAACTCACGAAGCGCGGCGGAAAAAAACGAAGGACGACGCCACTTGAGGTGTTATGATTTTAAAGTGATTGGCACAGCTGAAGTTATGGCGAATGTTGCAAATCAATTCTCATTTCATGGAAACATTACAAAAGTATACAAAATGCAAATGAAATACAGTGATATTGACAGCCACTTATCATCCCGCATGTAATAAACTCAACTAACGACAAAAATGATGATGCTTTTACTGTTACAGGTTCTGTTTTTAACATTACCTTGTCATTCCCGACAAAGACTCTAATTTGATATGATAAACATAGTCCTGTGCGCTTATCCATTATTGTAAGTACCTTAGTAATTAAGTCCAATGTATCTAATTAGAATGGACTAGCGTATTGTCAAAACATGATCCCATAAATATCGCTTCTTCACCCAAAAATCACTGGCGACATCTAACCAGTCTCCACCATCACAACAGACAGGTTTATCTTCAAAATTTGGAATTGCATTTGAAATCTGCGCAAGACGCGCTTATCTGATCCGCTGTGCACCTGCCGTATCGCTTTGAACGACAATCGATATTCGGACGTTACCGATTCGTTCCAAGTGATTCTAATCGATTGTCGACTTGATCTACCCCTTTTAGTGACGGGGACGTTGGATTAGGTAGGTATTGAAAGTCGAAGAGATAAGATGATGTCTTTGGGAAAGCTATTTTGAAGCTTGTAGTCTAAAGTGACAATAAGAAGAAAGATAGTCTGTTAAATAAAACAGTTCTTTGATTTGAAATGGGATAGTATCAATATATTTCTTTAAGCCGTTCTAGAGAAATAAGGATGCGGCCATTGACCATTTGTATTAGTACGATAGGTAGGATTGTTGCCAATCCAGGAATTCATAATGTACTTCAGCTGCTTAAAACACTCCGGTAATTACAAGTGTCGCCGAAGAAAAATGGCGCCATACAAAGCAGGTTGACGACATGTGGCATTGGTAGGGTCATACTCATGCACCTGGTGTTAAAACCGCTCGCGGGTTATTTACCATATCAGTCGGAACATAAATAAAGAAACACATCTTAGGCAAGTTTATATCAGATAACAGATATTTCAAACATCGAGCCTCCTGTCGGCCCAATTAAACTAAATCACATCAAAATCGATTACAATCGGGACAATACTGAAGCGAACCGGTTAAAATCGGTAGCGGCGGCCGTCAGCGGCGTTTCAAACGCGCGTCGCGTGGGCGCATACAATTTGCATAGCTTCATTAGGGCCCGACCTCACCGCGCGATAGTTGCGTTATCGACGCCGCCTCTGAATCGCGCCTTACCTCTTTTTTTTAATCGACAGTCGTTAATTAAGCGTGTGTGAGGTCTTACGCCTTAATTATAATTGCGCACAGATACTGAATTAGCTCGGTTTTAACGAAGGGAGCTAAAATAAAATAAAACGGATAAGTAAAAACCTATTTATTTGCAACCTTTTTAAAGATAAGCATTACTGTCGTGACTAGTTTTAATTGTAGATAGCATTATCTGTTGATTGCTTGAGGTGGTACTGACCGATAGTTTTATTGTCAATAAAATTATGTCAATTCGCGCAGTTAATGTGAAACACTTGTAATATTATTGTTGAAATATTGCGACGTTAACTTCGAGTAGGTACTTGGTCATATTTGTAGGTATTGCATTTACGATTATAGCTAAGATAATTATGTCTGCTTATAATCTGTCTTTTACAACAACCAATCATGTATTACAGAATATTTCTACATAAGTCGATAAGATCCTAGGTTAGGTTAATGTTATCGATATACGAGTTCCATCTTCGGAACATCACTAGTTCAAAACAATAAACAATTCTATGTCAGTGCACAGCAGCGCATTTGTGTGACGTCGTACAAGTTAAAATGAATTAATTTGAAATCATTGATTATATTACTTATTCATAAGTTACCTTAACTAGATAATGCTTAAAATAAACGAGAAGCAGTAAAACTAAGCTAGTAAATATAATATAATTAGAAGATGATTATTGTTTTGTTGTTTCCGGTCTCTGGGACTACAATGGGGAATTTGCAAAAATTACAGATAAATTGACAGTTAATTTAGGTTTAAATCACCCTGTGTTATAAATATGACAAAAAACTGCTCAATCAATTTACCCTGACGCATGAAAATCATGTACTAAAGTAGGTATTCGTAGCTACATGACATTCAGCACGAACCTACTAGGACCGAAGTAGATAAACTTACAATAATGAGTCATCAACCCACCTCGCCAACTTTACGACTTTCCAGAAAGATAACCACATACATTCACGTTCTCCTTATCATCCACAAACATGGCATTTCCTTAATTTAAAACAAACTAAAAACTCTTTAAATAATCCTTTTGCAAAGCTAATTCTGTACTCGAAGACTCCTCCATATTAAAAAGCAAATAAATCGTAGCCACGGTTGACGAAGCATCGACATAAGGCCGAGTACATGAAAGCGCAACATTTCGCGACATCGCGTGTGTCGCGATGCAAATACGGCAGACCACCGGCGTTCAACCGACACTTTTATTCAGCAGTTGAAGGAACCTCTTTATCGATAACTTATTTAAAATTGCAATGAAAAAATTTTCGCTCAATTATGTTAATATTTTATATCAAATGCAATTCGTGCAACCTTTCCTAAGTTATACGAGTTAATGTGTGCACATTGAAGTAATTGGTTGCGAAAAAAATAAAACATTTAATGAATTGCTGTAATTACTATCTGCTGATCTAAATGGAGTAATTAAAAGACGAACATAAGTATTACATTATTTTTATAGAGGACACATTGAATTTAATTTCGAACAGTAGCTAACAGATAAAGCTTTAGCACCTACTGCCCTTCGCAAAACAATCGTAAATTGGCGTTCGCAAATTTCGTCCGTATCCCATCGAAACTACATCCTAAAACTGTATTGGCTCTGGTCTCAGGCGTTAGTGGCCTTACTGGCCGTAAACGCCTACGTTTTGGTAAGTTCGCCGCACTCGGATGAAGACATTTAAATACGTCGAATATGTTAATATTGCGATCGGATCGTGTACACTGCCCTTAACAACGGGGACTGTGCGTTGGCGGACAGCGGTCTATTAGTGAGGTAGCGCGAGTTATAGGAGGGAGCGGGAGCGATTGAATGTAATGGTAGGATGGTCTGGCCGTAGTTATTTAGTTCGATGGAATTTATAAAATTAAGGATATGTTGGTTAGCTTATAATTAAAACAGATGCTGCTGAATATAGTTTTGTATTTAGCAGCTGCCCTTAGCACCCCAGAATCAAAATAGACAATACGCGTAGCTTTAAAAATTTAAACCATTTCCTTGATGTGGTCAAGCTTAGCAGATCCCAAAGACTACCGTATTTTCATTCACAACAGCTGAACATATTCATGTAAACTACAGAATTAAAGCTACCTTGGCGGTGTAGTACGACTGGCATGTTCGTTGAGAACAGAGTTACTGATTTTTACGGGCTCTTGAGGAGACTCAAGGCATCTTTCCTGACTCGATTATGTCATGGGATACCAATTCGAACAAATTATAATTAGTCTTGAAAAAAGATCATAGATGGCAGCATAGGTAGCAATTACGAAATTAACAGTCACTAAAATGCGATAAACGGAAGATTTTGGCTGAAGTAAGATTAGTAAAAATCAAAACTTCCTTGTTTAATGCTCATTTATCTATTGTAACTCATAAATCTCGTATTTTCAACAAAAAAAGATAAAACCTTTTTGTTTATGGCTCTTTGTAATAGATGGCGTTTTACTCAATTTGTCATAACTGTAGTACATTTAGCCAGTCAATAGCCCGACTACGGAGGTCTCATTTCTTTGTATGGGATTGGGTATCTGTACGTAGTATTATATTATCTGTGATTATGTGCATGCACAAATCATTATAGTGTCTATAATATTTCACTGTGTGTTATCTGCTAAGACGCTAATATGATGGAATGATAATCTTGTACTATTAATTTTAATTTAATTTAATGTTATTTAATTTTAATAATGTAATGTAATTTAATTTTAATAATGTAATGTAATTTAATTTATTGTGATGTAAGTATGATGTATTTAATAACAATGCAATAAACGAATTTTTTTTTTCTGGCTCTTGTTATACAGGTACTCCTAGTACAAGAGCCAGGGCTACAGAAATCTGTGTGTCTTTGAAGTGAAAATAAATATTACTATACCTATTAACTTTCGATCAATCGCTCCCGCTCATCCCTCGCACCACAGCACCTAGCGAGCCACTCATAACCATAGACAGACGTATAATACGCAGTTTATTCAACAGGCCACACTGACCTGCGCACCATTCACGTCTCCTCTGCTAATACTATGTTATTTTAAATAGCTAAGAATTATATGCCTGTAATGTTACGTTATATTGATTCTTTACTGTGAAGTCTTGAACTTGTATTGCACCGATTCCTATAGTGATTTATAAAACCTTGTTCAAATCCCGCTTGTATCGATGTAACTATTGTAGCAATTTTAACTAAGGATACCACTTTCTTTGCTGGTCTGTGTTTATGGTATAAAAAGGTGCAAGAAACCATGGGTTCTCTCAGTTTTTATTATTTATTCATTTAAAGGGCTTTGTCGCTTAGCGACCATTTCGCCCAGTGCCTCTTAAAGTTTGCTAAATTAAATGTAACCGTCTGACTCTACCAATTTTAGTTTTAAATTTTATTTTGTAATGGAAAACGAACAGTAGTATATTAAAAATAAGTAAAAACAACTTAACAAATACACTACCCACAGATTACAACATAGATATTAAACAAACTGAAGGCAAACGTAACTGTAGTCAGGGCAAAATTATATGAAAAGAAAGTAATAATAACAAAACAAAACTCTTGTTTGTGTATTCTATACGACGTATTTCAACATTGGGCACCCGCTTAAATGGCACCTGAGCAAATGGCACCTGATGTATTCCACATACGGCACCTATCGATATTTTACGCAGATGCAATTTGTGAAATAATTTGTTATTTAAAAATTTATTCCACATAATTATGGCACCTACGAATCAGTACATACTAGTGTTGGACTACGGGTCTTATGAAAATAATAAAAATTTGCTAAGCATACGATCAACTGCTGATCCTTCAGAATTTTTGAAGTGCAGCAATTTTTGAAGTAGCAAATTTTTATTATTTTCATAAGACCAGTAGTCTTATGAAAATAATAAAAATTTGCTAAGCATACGATCAACTGCTGATCCTTCAGAATTTTTGCCATATTACTTTTAAAAGTAGTTTTGGTATGACAATACAGGGTCTTTTGACATTCACTGGGTTTTTGTTTTTAATACTATTAGATACCGATAAACATAATTATACTGTGTGTGCAGTTTTGCCAGATAATTTTAAAATACCCTAGATATTATGTCCTGTATCCTGGTGACTTTTTCCCACGATTTTATCATGAATCTATCGTACATTCGCTAAAGAACTAATTAGAAGATGAAGGCATTAATAAGAGACAATTACCTTCGATGTACGGAGAATGGATCATAAAGTAATTAACTTACTTTGAAACACCCAATCTACATACTTTGAAGGCGATTAAAGACTCCCAGTCCTATATATTATAATTGACAATTTATAGTTCAAAAAACTTCAACCGCATAACAATTGCACATTGTAAGTAAGCCCAACAACCCAACAGCCTAGACATACGCACAAAAAGTAGATAAACACATAATAGCTACTTTAAACCGATTACGAAGATCGATGATGCGTATTTTACGAGTATTAATTACAACGGAGTTGATTGAAATTGAGTGCTGTGTACAATCAAATGAACGTCCATTGCAACAATTGGACGTTTACAGCGCCTTTATGTCGTAGCAGGAAGGTAGGTATTCGTAGTTCACTCACGAGGGGTTGATTGTACCAGTACATGCATTGTGGTGAGAAGAATAAGTGCAGGTTGTATGTAACTGCTGACACGCCTTTTCAAGGTGTAGACTAAACAGAGATATAATGATACCAAGCCTTAGAGTCAAGGAGTCAACCATAATACTAGTAATTATGAGTGAGGGATCTAAAGCTCATGCTGCTAATGAATATTTTCTAACATAAAGAAATCTTGAACAGTCTAAGAATGGAACCCAAAATTGACTCGATCCATAAACTCGACCTATGAATGCAACTACAGCCACGCCTCAAGAAAGAGTCATGTCAATGCGATTAATCCTATTCTATGCACACACTTACTCAAAAATTCATAACACTCCCCATACATGAATGAAATGAAAATAAGTCAGTCCCCAAGATCTTAAACTGCACACAGTACATTGTCACAATATCTCAAGTCAGTACGAGTGCATCCGCGTCCTTATTAGACGCGCGACGGAGTGACGTTCGCGACACGACGTCGCACGATGTCGCCCGACGTCGCCGGGACGCGGGGCCGACGACGCGAACGTGACGCGACGTCGCCGTCACAGCGAGATATTAGATCTCGTTGTTTGTACGTTTTCAAATGAAAAATGTTTGCAGATTATTTTCAAGACGGTGTTTGTGTGGTATTGATTATTATAATGTTGTGTGTTATCTGAGGAAAATTATGTGTCTGTTCGTACATGTGTTAGTTAAAAACATGATTAGTTGCTATCAATAGAAAGCGGACAGATTGTTACTCGAGACAGAATGATTGCTGCCAAAGTGATTGGTCGCCTATTTGATATCCTCAGCTGGACACAATGCCTTACAGGTGACAGGTCACAGCTGTCTATTTTACCTAGGTACTTATCCGGGAATAGTTTTTGTAGACTATTTTACCTGCTAAACTCTTCTAAAAAATTACATGCCCTGTTTACAAAGTTTCGAACTTCACAGTACAGGAATCAAGCATAACACACCCAAAACTGTTATTCAGTTAATTACCTCTACGTCCAAAAAACAACTGAATAAAACTTCACTCAAAATGACAAATAACTGACAACAGTTGACACCCAAACCAAATCTCGAATCTCTAAAGTCCCGCTATCTCCAAAAATTACTAATGACGTCATCCCACGAAACGGAATATAAAGAAAAAGTCACGAAAAAACAACAAATCATTACTATCATCGGATCAGTGGGATTTCAATAGGTCCGTCAAATACACAGACAATGGCACAATGCTGATACCCAAGTCATTATCAGATCAAGTTAGGTAACACTTCAAGAGACAGACGGACGCACTGAATGGGAATGGTGGCGTTTTAAACGCTAGATGGAGCGGTTGAAACGCGTATAAGATGTAATCATATCTTTTGACTACAGTTAGCTGGTCAAATATCAAAAGTATAACAGATGAGGCTGTCTAAATAACAAGTATTTAAAAACTAAAACCCCTATATCGATTTTGTAGTAAAGCTGCAGACTTTTATGTTTTCCTGTTTGCTATAAAAAAACATTAAACATTTTTTTACTGCCAAAAAACCGCAGCATCTTCTCCACCAAGTGCGTAACACAATCAAAAATCCAGAGTGGATCTTCCAATAATGAGTTGGTTGCGTTTCGCGGCCGACAATAGTCCGGGACAATGGCTGGATTCAAATCATCGTGTACCTATCCTTGGACGATTAACGCGCTCTTTGTCATCCTTACAATGGGGGGTCAACGGTTTTTCTACGTTTTACGTTTTTCCAATTACGTTATATTGAAATTTTGTTATGATACTCATTTTTGGTGTACCGTTGTTTGCGAAATTCTGTGATTGCTTTTTGAAAGATTGAATGAGAGATGGAAAATTTTGGGTGTATGAAAATCGTACTTGATAATAATGGTAGGACTTAATTCTAGCTTCAGTTCGGATTCCTATGACATCAAATTGATTATTTTCAGTCGTTAAGGAGGATGATGAAAGTAAACTACGAAAGTGGCAATTATGGTATCGCGGACGTTTCGCAAATATCATTCATTACTGTTTACAAATGATGCATAGTTACACAAAGGATTAAGAGTTCATACTGTTCATCCTATGTGTAACTTTTAAGTAAGTATTTTCCACATTGAAAAAAAGATTGGCAGCAGGCAATTTTAGCAATTAGCTACATTCACAAAGAACTGTCCAGTGTCATCCACTTTGCCCTTTAAAGATTCACCGTCACAAAGGTATCGCCACTCAGATATTCTCGCCACGTGATTATTATAGATTTGTCCCAAAAAGCTAAAATATCGAAATCGATTAACCTAGACATGGCTATAGCGCTTCTAATTCGGTACAAAGAGGCGGTTGCAGACGACACAAAGCTATACTGGACGTCATTCTCTATTAATGCGATACTAATTTTGAAGAGTACTATTTTGCGGTCCCCTTTGAGATGACCTAAATGACAAAGGGGGAAGATGGGGTCATTAAGAACAGATGGATTTATGAACGTGGTGAATGGATCAAAGGTTGCCAGTTTAGCTATTTACTGTAGGTTTTTGTAGAATCATCATAACAGCCTATCCCCGAAAGGTTAAGCAGAGGTGTACCTATAGTAGTTTTCTTGACTCATGCTGCAAAGAATGGCTTTGGCTAGACAGCAGTAGTTTTCATTTTGACCTTACCATTGTAACAGTCAACGGAGAGCAGTGGTGGCCCAGTGGTAACGGCCCCGACATACGAATTGTAGCTCGTGGGTTCGAACCCAAGCAGGCGCTTTACTTTGTGTAAATAATTTCATCACCACTACTCTCAAAACGGTGAAGGAAAACATCGTGAGGAAACCGGCATGTCTTAGAACCAAAAATTCGAAGACATGTGACATCTACCAACCCGCACTGGGCCCGCATAGATTACAGCCCACTCCCTCTCACAGAGAGGAGGCCTATGTCCCAGCAGTGGGAACATTAATATGCTGATTAGGTATGTATGATGTATGTAATGTAACAGTAGAAATTTGATAGCATAGTAATATACGATCAGTTCAGCCTGTAATGGGGATGATTTCTATTGAAGAACTAAAGAGACAAGAGAGAAAGCCTTACTATTGGAAGCACAGACATAAATCGAATTAGTAGACCGCTTAGAAATATGACAAGCTGGTCCTAATTTGTCCACCAGCAAGTTACAATATTTATGTCCCCAGATAAGCTGTTCCATGTCCCTTCCCAAATAAGGTTCAGCATCAATACATACTCGTACAAGACAACAAATAACCGTCATAGCGACCTATTTGTACAATTATGTACCTTTTGATTTACCGCCAAGATATTAGCCATACAACTATAAAAGTCATACAACGATTACACGCCTTTGTACAGCATTAGGCATTAATTCAACTCTGGCGTTCGAAACGCGACGTCCGACTTGATTCATGCGCGGGCGACGATTGGAAAAGCGACGTAAGTGACGAAAAATTTGCAATGTAAAATAAACTTTACGTGTCACTTTTTTGGGTTGGAATTTGAGCGGGAGGATGTTTATCATAATGAGTAGTGTACCAATTGTCTTTCCTGAGGAGATTAAATTGATTTATAAGACATCGTTTCGTCCGTCATTCGTTCTCGGTATCTGCTCGTAAAGTTTGGTGCGGGTCGCGATCGTTTCGCGTGTTTTATGTCGCTACCCTTTTGATGTGATGCAATATTACTAATGATTTATTTGTTGTTAATCTAGAAATATTTCCTGGTTTTGGACGTATGACTTATTCATCTCGAATTATGAGATTTCTCAGACTCTCAATCTCAATATACCTTCTTTTGTTCACTCAATTCTTTCATAGTTTTAATTGACTTCTAAACGTTGTCTACTTTAAAACCAATAAACTGTACCAATTGCTTGCAATCCATTGAGATACATTAGTCACTGACTGACACAGCATTTATAGTCAATGAATTTGTTCTCATTACTGCTACAGACGTTCTTAAGTAGTGCCGATACACAATACTTTACACTGTTCATTTAGATTTGAAGACTCAAAGGACCAATGGCGTACAGATTGGTCCTTTTACCCTCAAAAGCAATTCACCATTAACTGAAGACAGACATCGACACAATCGGATTCGTAAGCTAGAATTATCTCATTAAAGGGAAGAGACAAGACGTGTACCTTGCATAGTTCAGTGCTTCTGACGGTCTGTACGTAAGTGTCCGAGACATAATTGGTTCAATGACTGGACACACGTTACACCGTCCACTACTTGAAGCTGGTACCGTTGTGGGGTATGCAGACGTATGTTGTGTCTTGTAGAATCTCAAAATAACTACCGACGCAATTTGTTTCAAAGTCATAATGATGAGTCAAAGTAATTTGTTCGGTTTGACTCAACGTCGCATGTAATGATGCTTTATTATTTAATACTGCAGCAAAAATACTCCTACTCTAAGACATTCCTTACCTGCTATATATTACATGACAGCTATTGCTGTCAGCAATAATATACATCATACCCATGGATAAGACAGCAGCAATTAATATTTGTCAACTTTAATGTCCTATTTCAAGAATTACTTTCTTTTGAAATATGTAAGTACTTTACAAAAACATTCACCTATCCTTATTCCTTATCGTAGTCACAAAGAAAAACATTCCGAAACATCAGCGACATTCTCAGCCTTCGCCCAACAACCCTCAAATGTGTAAGCCTGGACTGTCACAGCGCACACTTGACATCCGAACACGGGCCATCAGCGCATAAATCATAAGGTAACAACTGAGGGCTACAAGGACCGAAGGCGCGGCGCGCACTGGAATAAGCCCGAACTTACGTACTTGTTCGCTGAATAATTGAGCGGAGTGCCTAATGTTGGCTGGTGACATTTGTAGTTTGGTCTTAGTGGAAATAGATTGACGTCGTAGTGTTTAGGAGATTGATGTTTTTGGTTCTTTGATACGGTTATTCCTGATCACGTTTAAGTATGAGAAACATTATGATGAAAAATCTACATTAATGAATGAATGAAATGCACCGACCCCACTGGCATAGCGTGGTTTAACCAGACTCGATAAATCGAATGATCCCCGAGATTCGCACTAGCCCCTGGAGCCTCATGCGTCATGGAGCTACAGAGGCCATTGCATGTCAAGGAGTAGACCGGGAGGCGCGGTAATGGTAGGGAAGACGTGCGCTCAGGATAAGGAAGATATGATATGCATACCGGCTATGATGAAAAACCTACATTAATAGTAAAATATCGCACAAAAAGAGCTTGAGACTGATCTAGTCTAGAACGAACATTGTACATTTACGTATGATTGAACTGGAGATAAGTAGTTGTTATAGTTTGAATAAATTTTTTATAGGAAGTGATGTTACAATAACGCTCAAACAGATCAACCAAACGTAGACAGTCAAACAAAACTATTACCTACACGAAAATAACAACTAGGTTCCAAGTACGTATTAAATTATAATTTCTCCGAGCTGAAATGCCTCGCAGACCACCAGAGTCGCCAAGCTATGCCACAGCCAAAAGGTCAGACAGCGACTTGGACGCAACATTTAACGTTAATATGAAGCCATAGATCAGGCGCACATCTGTCGCCGCGCGCGCAGTGCTGTCGATCAACAGGACGCTAATAGATCATTAGTATTTACGCATGACGGGTAGAGGTATTCAGGATTGTTTCAGGTCTAGATGTGGAACAAGAAACGATTGACATCATGATCAGAATATGCTCGTCACAATATGGAAATCCTACAGGATGATGGTATAAGCTATACCGGTACACCTCACTGAAGGATTGGTTACCAATTGAAGATTACACAAAGAGTGAAAGGGGGGGGTGCACCAGCACTTGCCTAATTATGGAACATAGAACAGCACTACAGCAACAGAATTGATCAGTGCAATATGTCGTAAAGAAAGTTCGAACCGATTTAACTCATCATGGTGCTTTTAATAATAGTGCTAAACGTGTCCTGACACTCGATACTCAAGCCAAACGCTTGTAGAAGAATGCCAAAATCATGCTTATAATTCAGACTGATGGTCACAATAAGACATCATTAATACCGGTCCACAATGAATCAAATAATAATCCCCTTTCCTCATAAATTTCACAGAGAGCTTTGCAATAGATCACGTGTACATGCAGTACTCTTTGCCTGCTCGTGCGCACCGCGCTGTCGATCAACGATCCACTTATAGATCTTTAACATTCGCAGTTGTCACCAACCTTCTTGAACTTCGAGAAATATGAATAAAGAATGATTATATCTTATTCAGGAATTGATAGGCAAAAGGTGTTAGACAGGACTTTAAGAAAGTACAGGTTCTGAATATAATTGAGATAAGGTGCAAGATATTATCTAATAAACTTAGTTCTCCCGCTGAGGATTATAAAATGGTAATATGCATTGTTCATTTCGTTCCTAGGGCTGCCATACGTTTCACATTTTGCAATATTGCATAAAATGTCGTAAGAAAAGGTTATGATGAGAATTTAAACAACAGATTAATGGATCTTAAAGCTATAGGGTTGGTCAAATATTAAATACCTATATTCCATTTGAAATAAGATTACACATTTAAACAAAACTTTTTTACAGTCCGATCAACCGATTCTGACTTCTATAACGTAGGCATAAGGATGGCATTAAAAGCAAAAAAGTGGTTACAATACCAACTGTTTACTCTGTCTTGTCACTTGCCATTTGTCATGCCACCAACGCA